>CM031238.1:66133456-67333456 GCA_018340775.1 Taxus wallichiana var. yunnanensis | reverse complement strand
GAGTAAAGGAACATTCCATACAAGTATGCCACATAAGTGCATAATCAACGCTACTAAGAAGAAGAGGCAGAGGTTGTAATGAAGAAATGGTCCTATGAAGCGTAGGTTTGGAAAGAGCAAACTCCATAGTGCATCCACAAAAAATAAGAAGTACATAATGCAAGAAACGAATGGTGCAAGAATACACACAAGGTTGCAAGATGTTGGACTCATTTGAGAATGCGTCTGCATGCAATACAACACCCAAGAACAATGTTAACTCCCATGTTTGTTGCACTTTATAAGCCGTGTGTTGATTACATTAGGGTGTGTTCGTGCGATGTGTGATAGTTGACCACACACTTGCGCAGAGGGCGACGAATCGCGCAAGAGTGGAGGCTACAATAAGTCTTAGTTGGAGGCAACAAACAACATGTAAATAAGCACAAAAGGTCGTAAGAAAAGAACAAGGGGACAAAATTAAGTTTGGTGTGAGAAAAAATGTCTCACGTCGTAGTAAAAACCCCCTTTCTGCAAGACTATGGTGGACGCGCTCACTAGTCCGCAAGCAATAATAAGGTAAATTACAATGTAAAAAATGGGCTTAAGACGATTCTCGGGGACCTCCGGATGCTTGTCAAAACGCTCCCAAAGGAAAAAAATGTTAGGAGGGGCATTACACCCTCTTGCAAACAATTAGTAGAAAAAATCGTCCAATAATGCTATAAAATCGTACTTTTATTTTTCTTGATTAACTTAATTTTAACAATTAAAAGGTCAAAAAAAAGTGACGACAACACAAACATTAAAAAAATTATTAGAATTAACTACTAATTAGATTTTAAAAATAAGGAGCTAATTAAAAAAATCAATCACTAATTTAATGATTAAAACCCCTAACCTTTTACACACCCATCTTTAAGATATTATTAGATCCTAATTTTTGAATAAGGACCAAACAATTGATATGTTAACCTTAACCTTATAATATAAATGACCACTTTAATTAAAAAAATGACCACTTATAATATTAAACCAAACAAATTTTTTTAAAAAACTTGAATAATTAAAAAACGGTCAAAGTCGAAAATGGAGGTTAAGGCGGAAATCGAGTTGGCTTGTCAAGGCGAGTTGGTGGGAGGGCCCACCAAAGGGCTTAGTGGGCCGAGCTGGCAAGAGGGCTTGGTCAAAGGGCTCGATGGGCCATGTGACAACAACATGGAGCCCGAGGTGATCAGGAGGCTCGAGGGAGGGAAGAACCCAAGGAGGTGACTCAAAGACGAAAACCAAGAGGTCGGGGTAAGCGTGAAACTCTGGGCGAGTCGGTAGCAAACTCTCGACAGGAGTGAGAGTTGGAACGGTCATAACAGAGAGTGGGTAACACACACTAGAGTTGGAGTGAGTTGAACAACAATGCAACGAGATGCTTGGAGCTAATGGTTGCACGCTAGTTGAGCGAGTCAATCCACACGCAATAGGGGAAAATCACATGACAAATCGAGAGGATGGTGAAAGTTGAGCAAGAAGGGGAGACAACGAAGTCCAAGTCCGAGCAAACAACTAAACCCAACACGAAACCACGAGCTAGACTCATCCAAAGGTAACAACCAAACAAGGCATGGAATGGGTAGAGACCATGAACGACTTGGTATAAGGAGCAAGGGTCGGGACAGAGGAGACCCGTGTCGCAGGGGTTCCAAGCTCGAATGATTTTGGCATGGGCACTCATGGTGGAGAAAGTGAGCTTGATGCGCAAACTGCATGACATCAAGAAATGCGCGATGAGGTGAGTTGAACATAATAGCTAGGACATTAAGGTCGAGTCAAGGGCATGCATATCGAGCATAGATCGATGAAACACCAACCTGAATCATGATGGCAATAAACAGCTTGAACCAAACAAACACAAGCAACAAGCAAAATTGCTAGTCAAAGACACAAAAACCACAACTTGCCCATGTACAAACGACAATGCAACCTAACTCGATGCAAAGGTAACTCGACTCATCAACAATACAACTCAACAGGATGAGACAACTCACTAGGAGTTTGGCCGAGCTCTGCAGAGCTCCTCGAGCTAAAGTAGGGATAAAAACTAGAATGCAAGCCAACAGGGAAGGATGCACAGAGGTCCAACTAGGCAGATTTGTTTTAAAAAATCACTTTTAATTAAAAACTGATAAAATCAAATGTAGAACCTACCTTAAGATAGTTATTCCCTCCAAACTTAGCTACAACTAGCTAGATCTGGCTGTGAAACACCTAAAACCTGCACATGCACAACCAAAAAACCAACACAAACTCCAAAAATGAGATTGTTAAACATGTTAACAAGATTCCAAAGGAAAATCAAAAACTTGCATGAGAAGCACGAAAACAAAAAAATGAAGTAATTAACAACCAAACAAACGAGTTTACATTTACCAAATAATAGCTTTGATACCATATCGGATTGTTCTACAAGGATCAATATGAAACCTCATGCACATCAAAAAGGTTGCACTTCTAATGGTGATGTGAATGCTCCATGCAATCAACAAGAAATCAAATCACAAAAGAAAATCAAGTATGAAAGAACAAGTCTACTCATTCTCATAGATCAAAGTAAGAATGTACATATATAGGAGTGATGTGTAACTCCTATGCATGACACGTGGACACATGAAACCCTAATGACCTATGATCTCACTAAGTGAGATGACTAACCGTATGTGGTGGACAAGACGACAAATGATGATGAGACAAGTCATATACATCCACAAAACGCTCATGGAGTGGGATATCACGAAATGCATCACAAATTCAATACAATCAATGAGTTCATTTTTCATTCGATTAAGATAGGTAGACTCTTGGCCTAATAAGTATAGACTCATGACCCAATAGATATAACACTTATCATAGGTGTCAAACTATTGATGTAAGCGTCATTTTGGTGTTTAGGTGTATGTCCAAGTCACTCTAGTTGATCCACATGTACCCACTTTATTATTGTAATAAATACTTTTAATTGATCACTTACGTGATAAGCGTTTATATTTTAATAAAGTGACTTAATTTTTATTAATGTATATACAATTATAATATGACTTAATTGTACCCTAAAGTGATGTCATGTAAACCCTAACTACTTTATAACCAACTTTTGAGTTATAAAAGGAGTTAGTGGTCATTTGTAAAAGGTCTTGGAGGTTGGAGGAACTTTGTGTCCTATGGTCTCAAGGCATTGGAGTAAATAGAACTTTGTGTCTAGATGCTTCTTATGGAGGTTCAAGAGAACTTTGAGTCTAAGAATCTCTAGGAGATTGTCCATTGTGAAGAAATGTGTTCCTTTCCAAGAAGAGAAAAATGGTTGTTTATGGAATCGTATCTTGAGATTCTTAGTGATTATATTTGTTCTTATGTCAAATGTAATCTTTCATTTTTTCCTTTTTATAAAAAGTATTAACATTCAACTCTTTATTTTTATGGTATGTTTTATAGCATGTAGGAATGAGATATATGTTTTCTTATTTATGCATGGTCCCTTTACATTCCCTTCCACTATCTTCCTCTCTCTTCTATTCTTCTCTCATTTTCCTTTTTCTCTTTTAGGTGCTTTTGGATTAAAAATACTCAATTTCCTATTAACCCATATCATATGAAGAAGAAATCTTTATCAAACACACTGATTATATCACTATGTTAATAGATGATCTCTACAATATTACAAGTTTAATATCGAATCATGTAGTCAAACTTGTGAAGAGACCGAATAAACGAAAGTGTCATAAAATCTTACCAAAATGTACAACAAAAAAGTTAGTATTATACATATATCAACTTATATATTCAAAATAACACTTTCTTATAACTTACCCCATTTCCAATCATTCATTTTAGTTTCTCAACTCAAAGACAAACCAAAATTATGAGGCCAAATTCCATCCCAAGCGACCTTGAAAATGTAAAATAAAAAATGCATAAAATTACTAAGAAATAGATAAAACTGTAATTTATTTTTATTTTAATAAATTTTCATTCACAATAAAACCCCGCTCATCTTTGTGAAACACTCACAGTGCAAATCCCTTCATTTTTTTCATGTAAAAATTAAGAAAGACGTGTCTTCTAAGAAACTACTATTCACTTGTTAATGTCTTTCAACTTAATTAGAACATTTACTTTACTTCTTTGATTTATTTGATTTTTTATAACACATTGAATTACTTTGTCATTTAATGTGTTGTCCATTGATTCCCTATTAAAATATGGTTCACTAGGGGAAAGGACCATATAACCGTGCAACTAACTTTAGTGATACATAGATATATGTAGATATGTCGATAGCGTAAAAAAAATTATATCATTGTGTAGCATATGATCGTGCCATCTCAACATTTTCGTTTCGCATGTTTATTTGGAGGGAAAAATAATTTTTGAATTGATTTAATATGAACAAAATCAATATAAAGCATTTGAAAGAAGGGCCAATGACCGAGCGCCCTATGTGTCACATTCTCATTAATTCTTAAAAAGTGTCATTAACCAAAAAGTGAACAATCATTGGTACTTTTGTCAACAACCTATAGTGAAAAGAGATGTACATATTTTGGAGCATGCTCGATGATAGGTCCTCTCCTTAATGACTGAATATACAATTAATAGTTGCAAGGCAAAAAAATATGGTTCCACGTATTTCATCATTAATATTAGAATATATCCAACAAATTATATTTAATATAAAAGTCAATATTGTTGCGGTATACTCCAATCTCCACCTATTCATTTTATACTTACACTTGGCGATTCGTGAGGGTCAATATTCTTGTAGCATACTCCAATCCCCACCTATACCCGTCTACTTACACTTGCAGATTCACCAATGCTCCCTGCTCATCTTACGTAAGAGCCTATGACAACATAATAAGGCCTTAGCGGTATTAGACAACCAATTCCCTCATGCATCCACATTTTCACCATTATTAAGTTAGTATAATTTATATTTTTATATTCCCATTTTTCAAAAACGAGGATCAATAATAGATTTACACAGAGTAATTGGTTATTGAGTTCCTGTAATTGTACTTTGCAGCTTTGTAGTCCAGGGCTTTCCTGGACTCTGTTTTGTTATTTATATCCTTATCTTTCCATTTTAAAATAACAAAGATCAATAATTGATCCAACACTGTGGACTTTTTTTTGTTTACTTAAAAAGTGATTTACAATAGAGGAAAGAGCTTTTGGCCAAGACATTTCAGCATGCGTGTGCCTATTGAATTGGAAAAGACGACGTTAAATAAGAATACTAAGAAGAAAATATAAATCCATGTATATTGGTGCCCACTTTGATTTTACAGGCTCCAGGTAACTACTTTTACGCCTAACTTCATGTTATATCCATAAATGCCTTTGTTCGAAACCTTTCCCACTGGTAATCCGCCATCGAAATATGTTGCATTGAATTTTCTAGTCAAGGGTGATTTCGCCCATTTAATTCCGTCTACTCCAACAAGAGTTGGTGGAATACCGCGGGGTGGAATACTTTCACATCAGCACAGTGGGGCCCAACAATTACGATGAGTCATGCGTGGTATAACATGTTTTCTTATAGCTGTCCCCTGTTGAAAGCACGACCCTTTCAAACCAACTGATCGCTAAGTACCGATGACCTTCCATTAGCTATGGTCAAAACTTTCATAAGGCTACACTGCAATTGTTTAAAAAAGACATTTATTCTACACTATGGAATGGCTGCCATGGCCAATTATAACAAACTCATATCAACTCTCTAATGATGATAAACCTATCATTGATCACAGCATTTCACTTGTTAGTGATGAATTACAAGTTAAGATGTCATTTCACTAGTTAGTGATGAATCGTTGAATTACAAGTTGAGATGTCAACTAGCTTTCTTTATAACTCAAGAATTGGGGATGGGCATTATAATAGATCTAGATTTTATCAGCTTCTTATCAAAGTTATTTTTAGTGGGAGACTTAAACCAAAAATGGGAATGCAGCTTTAGCTGAAAACAGTGGGATCAAAATTTGGGAATCAAAAGCTGAGCTCAAGTTTGAACTTTTCCCCTGGAGGTTAATTCATTGAAAACTGCCATTAATCGGATTCAACTTCTCTAGAATGTTAATCCCTCATCACTTTTGTAAGAAAAAGGAATAAGACTCGCATGGCTTATTGAATTGCAAAGTTGGCAAAGCCATTTGAAACAATGTTCAACATGATCTGTTCTCTCTCTTCTGCCGCAAACTTTCATGGCACTGTACTCATCTTGTACTCAGAATTTCTACCATAGAAATTTCAGACTTTCAAAGACTTTATAGAATATAGCTCCTCTTTTTTTTTAAATACATTTTCTCACTGCTGTCGTGCATCCACTGTACTCTAACATCATTATGCAGTTGGCAACCCTGTCTCAAGAGTATGCAAACTAGTCTTAACATTTTCTCACTCTGCTGTTATACATCCACTGTACTCTTAACATCATTTTGCAGTAGGCAACCCTGTCTCAAAGTATGCAAGCTACTCTACTGGACAATGCAGAGCTGATTAAAAAAGTTAAAGATATTATCCAGAAGATTGCCCAGCTAACTACGAAACAAAATAATTTAGTTTATTGTGGGTTCGTCATGTGTTGGTTAGTTTATGTTTTGGGGCCTACTGTTGCAATTTGTCTTGCTCGAGTTTTTACCTTTATATGTAGTTTCTACTGGGGATGACTACTGTATCCATTTTCTTTCTCCGATATTAGTAAGTACAACTATTGTTCCTCAATCGAAAAAGAGATGGGTGTAACATAGGAAGTACAATCGTGAAAACTGTGTGTAAACATGTGGAATGCAATTTTCCTTTCTAAAAAGTATTGAGTTAGTGCTTCAACCAAAGATTGAGTAAAGCTGGTATTACAGATTAATCATGTAGGAATGAGGAAATAGTTTTCCGATCGTGGGGTCTGTTCACTTGCCAGAGGCATTCTCGAACTGAGCGTGCTGAATTTGACTTTCTATGGAGAGGATTTCTTCTGAGGAAATTGTAAATATACATGGATCACAATCCATCTTTCAGTTATAGAGGTCTGATCAAGGCTAAAATGCAAATTGACCATTTAAAGAGAACTCCCCAACCTATCAAAAAATGTTATAGATATCTAGAAGTAACTTTCGCTTTGAAATTTCACAAAAAAGTTCTTTCCTTGCTTTCAAAAGGAAATTTCCTTTTATTATTCATTTAAAATTGATGTAACGTTGTAGATCTCTCTTAAATAACACAAAATAAATTACATAAATAAATCAATTCTGCCTTACCAACCCAACACTCCATAGAATAAACAACACCCTAAGGAACGATCCTCTTTCTTTAATGAAAATTAAAGACCATGCCACTAAATCTACTGTCAATAAAAATGCACATAAGTACATATATTCCAACTGTACAGCAACATGCAGTCTATTGGATCTATTCTGACTCATATGCATGTCAAAGGCCTTTACTCCGATTTTTTCTGCTTCTGAGGAGGTGGTTGTTTGGCTTGAGCTTGATGTTGTGGTTTATCTTCAGCTGCTTTTGCTCTAAATTCATCCCTTTCCTGGAAATACCTCTCAAAAGCACGTGGCAAGAATCTAGGAATCAGAAAGCAAAACATGTTAATGGTAAAATACAAAAGATTTGCAACAGCCAGCCCTCGTCCAAACCATAGCCATGCCACATCCTGCATTCAAATAAATTTGAGCCCGCATTAGCACAAAAGACTTTGTTAAACATTGTTCTCAAGAAACTCAACTTGCTTACTAAAATAAACGTAATAACTCATTCAACATAGAAGCATTAGTCTTTAAAAGGCAAATATTACAGTATTAAATAAGTTTTTGGAATAGACTAGTGTGATTTGTTTTATCAAAAATATACACAATCTCTGATTGACTTATACAGTTTACGTCACAACCGAGCTAGATGCCATTTAATTTATATGACCTTCTGATGGAAGTCCTCGATTGATTTTCATTCTTTTACTTTATATACTTATATATTGATCAAGTAGAATACCAATTTGGTGTATACGAATCTCTTATCGAATTCCTATTAAGAGATTTGTTTCCTTTTCTTCCATATTTATCAGTTTTTGTAGCTTGTTTCAGACTGGTGAGGGGAGACAAAAAGTACATGCCACGATCCACCATTCAAAACCTACAAATACAAAGAGCGGACACCACAAAGCACACAACCAACCTTAAGACCTCTAAAAGGAAGCACCCACAAACAAAATATTTTTTTTGTTTTCATTTTCTGTTAAAGCTCGTTGAAAACATCTTGAACGTTCCTTTTGTCTATTCCAAGATCCCTGTACTTGTGTGGTCGCATTGATCTATTTGGTAATTTGTGTACATTAATATGGTTAGTTTCTGTCTCTTTTGGACCCAGATCTATGACTTTAAGAGCTAGTTTCCCATGATAACATAGAGATACAAAGGTAACCAAAAATCCATTTCCTTAATGTAATGAAACTCAACTTACAGTGTTCATTCGAAGCAAAAGAACATCTAAAATAAAATGTATACACGAAATAAAATGTTGACATTTGGGATCACACTTAGAGATGGGTTTGATGGCATATAGGCACACAAGCACTTGGCCCTCTTTAGGATTTTGAGGAATGAGCTGCGAGCATAGCCAAACGCTATCCCTCAACTTTTTGAAGTCATTCGAGCACTCTGCTTATCCGTGGAGTGCACACGTGACCTTTAGACTGTCAACCGTTATGGCTAGACCAGAAGGGGAGCACTCCACAATGATCAGGATGGGCGATGTATCAGAAATGTAAGTTTTCATTTGATTCCCAATGAAACAGAACAAGATTTTTTTAAACGAAAGGGTTGAAAGCTTTTACCTGAAACCGAGGTTGCTCCGGGAGTTTGCTTCTGTTAAATGTGGCATAGTTCCAATCCAGTATAGCAAACAACCTCCTCCCCGTATACAACAGTGGCACCAAAGCCCTCACTGGTGGCGAAAAGATTGACATCCCAGAAATAATATTCTCGCTCAAAATCTGAAATGACAGTAAAAAAAGATGAGGTGTTGCAGACCTCACTGCGGCCTGGTCTCCTCTCGCAAAACCACCCAGAACGTAAGCCAATGGCAAAAAGAGCCCTATAGCTGTGCCAATTATAACATATAGCTGAAACATGCGGCTACCATGAAAAACCTCTGCGGTTGCTGCACCACCTGGCTTTCTGTAAAACAAAAATAAATATTGATTAATTGTGCATAGATAAACTCTTAAATATATATAAAAGATTAAAGTATTAAGTGATATTACAACTAAAGTAGCCGCTGAAACAATGCAAGTGAGAGTTTTCAAGCTTTTCACCCAAGATCAAACATTTCCGAAAGTACCTAAGAGCTGTAACCCAAGTTGTTGGGCACATGGAATCGCATGCCCGGCTTAGTAGTGGAGAAGCATAAGAAGGAATAAATATGAAAAACAAACCTAATGAATTTTCAGACTAGCTTAAGCTTAAGTGTGTACAGGTTTTTGGAAAAGTCTGAATCACGTTGGACTTTATTGAAAGAATTAAATCCTGATATCCAATTGTTATATCATGAAGATGGTAAAAGATATAGAACGAAGATATTTCCATAAAAATTTGCTCAATGACGAGTGAGGTAACTAAGCTCAAAATCTTTGGCAAATCGTACAATCAACAAAAGTGGATTTCTACTTTTGTTAACAATGCTAAATCTAACAAAGTAAGATCTCTGCTTTTGATTTCTTACGCTGCAGTCTCATGCTGGGGGCAATGCATAAGATTTTAGCAGGTGCTGCATAGTATTTTTAGGGGAATTAGCAGCACTGGGGTCCTATGCTTTCCGGGAAGTGCATTTGGAGGGAAAAACATCTGCAACCAGTGCTCTGTGGACACATGGCCTAAAAACATGGAATGCAGAAACAAACATTTCCAGCCCCCAACCATTTGAGTGGCCGGAAGAGGTCTCCCTACGCAGCCGGTGCTCCATTTTTTCAGGAGAAGATTCTGTTTTTTGCGGTTGATAAAAATTGCCCCCAGCATGGGACCACTCCTTTATCATTTTATAGACTTCTGTTATGAAAGGAGATTTATTCGATGAAAATTCAGAAGCAAAGCAAAAAGGAGATGGACAGAAGTAAAATCTTCAAAACAAAGAAGAAAAATCAAAATGCTATAATTGATATGAAAACTCGCTTAACTGCTCTGGAGAACACTTCCAAAGCAAAGATCCAAAAGTGTAATAAGGAAAAAAACAGAAGACATTATTGACATAATGCTTATAGCAAAGCTGCACAAAAATAACAACATTAAGTGCAAAGAAGAAAATTGGCATTATTGATATTCAGAATATAAATGATATGTGAAGACTAGGGTCAGATATATACTTCAAATTCAAAGATATGAAGAGCATAATTGTCCAGTTTCGGTTGTGCAGAGAAAACTTTAAAAGTAAAGAAAAAAGGGATAAAAATTGAGGAGACTCCATTAGCTGTAGTTCTTGTGATAATGTTTGAAAAGTTTAGGACTGAATTTGATGCGACTTTCAGAACTAATGTAAAAATACAATGAAATATGGTATAAATAAAAAAGTGAACAGAACAAAAACATGTATTGACCTTGTTCTTTACATTTTAAAACCGTTTTGACTTCTCAGTATGAACTTAAAACTGACTTACATGTTTCAGCACATACCAGTGTTTTATAGGCTACATCTTGATAAAACACCCCTGCATGCAGAGCATAGCCATGGGAAGATCCCAGGTTCAAATCGTAGCTGATCCATAAAAATAACATGTTATCAAAGCAAGTTTAAGAGACCAAACCAAACAAGCTTATAGCCCGGTCCCATGGCGAGCAACTATAAAGGTGCTCCCCCACACAACGAAAAATTTCAGGTAATAGCGAAAAAAAAGAATCTTTTCCCAAAGTGGGGTAGCTGTTTCAGACGGCATTAAGCGATGGGGACCTGGGACCCTGCATTTCTCTCAATATATTTTTGTGGCCATCTGTCAAGGCGATGTGTTTAATATATACTTGTTTTTACTGAAAAGGCAGACAGATTTCGGTTGCTCTAATAATATCATGGGACCATAGATACAAAATTATCCTATCATAATTCCTTCCTTAGCAGCCCCTGCTGAGAAAATATGCAGTTGTTCCCTACGCGGCACCAGGTTGTAAGGGTGTCGGTAACAAAAATCTACCATGAAGGTGAAAGAAAACTGAGCTCAATGGTAGAGCATCCCAACATAAGTACAAGGCCTAGATGTCACATGGAAAATAGTCATCCTTCACCAATTGATATTAAAACTAAGATAGGTCAGTGATAAAAGCTAGATGAAAAAATGTTGGTCAGTGCTACAAACACAACCGTTAGAAAATTAAAAATAAAGGCCATAATGTATATGAAGAGAAAAACATCTTTGCAGAGATAAAAAGCTTAAAACGAGAAAATATGCTCCACATTTGACTTAAAACCAATAGGAGTTAAACTTCACAATCACAGAGCATAAAAGAGGGATAATTGATATTAAGATAATTTTAACTCTGTAAAAATAAAAACTTCAAAAGCAAAGAAGGGAAGAAAAAGGAGACAAAACCCACGTTAATATTAAGACAAACATAGTTGTATTTCTTGTACATAATTGTGCAGAATCATTTTTTCATAGTTATTCATTGATTTTATTTTAAAGAATTTTATATTCATATTTTACCTTATATAAGGAGTTTTAGAGCTCTATGTTATGCAATCCATTGTCTTTCTTTGCCCCTACTAAGGCTGCGGTCCTATAGAGGGGGGCTACTTAAATTTTCTCAGTGGGTGCTGCTGGAAAATTTAGGAATCTTTTCCGTGCCAGTGGCCGTGTAGACTGCATAATTTTTTAAGGTGCACAGTGAAAAAATTCAGGTGAAAAATTATAGAAAATGCAGAGTCAAAGAGCCAACCAGAGCCAACCAGAAGGCAGAAAAAAACCTGCCAGGGTGCTACGAGGGCAACAAAAATTAAACGATAGAGGAAACTTCCTGCCCCACCTCCTGAACAACCTCTGAAATTAGCAAAAATATTTGGTGTCTCATTTTTACAGAAGATTCATTTTCTTGTTATGGCAGGTTGTGAAAAAAACTTCACAAGACTTGTCACTGCATTTTTATTTTTGGGGGAGCAAAAGGCTCTCCATGAAACCCTGCCCTAGAGATCATTTTTAGAAAATTAGTTGTGTATTAATTTTATTTTCAAAAATACAAACAAGTAGCTCTAGAGTTCTAAATCATACAATCCTCATCTTTCTTCGTATATTTTTGGCCAGAAAGTGTATTTTTAAGAATTATAGTGAATCCATAAGATCCACAAAATAATAATAGGTTATTTTAAACATTTCTTATATTGGGAGTGTTCTGCTATGGCTTACCTTTTAAGTACTACAAATATCTTAAATACATCTCTCTAGAATACAATAAGACAATAAGAGAGATCAATCTCAAGATTATTATCTTAAAACCAACTTACATAGATTGTCATCTTTACCCATATTTAGAGACACAACATATAACAAAATTATAATACTAAATAAGCGTACAAACTAAATCAGTGAACACCAAAACTACAGGTAAGGGATATCCACACCATCAAAATCACCCAAACATAATCCTGACCTCAACTGCTTGATTTTCTGCGTTGGGGTGTTGGAACCTTTGCATTCAGCAAAAATGATTCTTGGTAGGCCCTAAGTGAGCCAAACAACCACACGACTGTTAACATTATCTTTAATTTTTCAAGTCCCATTTTTAAAATGTAATATTTTTTGTAGTAAGGACCTCTAATGTTCTAAATTATGTAATCCATCGTGTGTGTGTATATATGGCTAGAAATAATCTATCGTGTGTGTGTATATATGGCTAGAAAGTGTATTTTTAAGATATATAATAAATCCATCAGATCAACAAAATATAATATGTTATTTTAAACACTACTAAATTATGCAATCGATCGTGTGTGTATATATATGGCTAGAAACTGTATTTTTAAGATATATAATAAATCAATGAGATCAACAAAATATAAGGTGTTATTTTAAACATTACTTGCATAGAGAGTGTTTAAAGCTATGTGCTGAGCACTCAGGATACATAGTAACAAATATTTTCCATAAATCTCTCTAAAATATGCTGAGAGATATAAATCTCAAGATTGTTTATATTGGATTTTTCAATAAATGATGAGAGATATAAATCTCAAGATTGTTTATCTTGAATTTTCTTAGTAAGTAATACAAATATCTTAAATACACCTAAGTAATACAGACATCTTTTTATCTCAAGATTCTTGTCTTGATTTTTTCAAATACCTCCTGATTTCATCATAAGTACTACAAATATCTTAAAAACATCTCCTTAAAATACACCTAAGAGATATCCATCGCAAGGTTGTTATCTTGAATTTTTCTAAGTACCATATGATTACCTCATAAGTGTACTACAAATATCTTAAATACATCTCCTTAAAATACACAAAGAGATTTCAATCTCAAGGTTGTTATAGAAAAACCTTTGAAGGAAAAAGGGCTCCAAACTCTATTATATATTCAAGATGTTCGAAATTTTATCTAAACAAAAAAACTTGTAAATAATGATTTAATTCTTAGTTTTGATCCTTGAAGAAGTTTAATTGTTTTTAATTTTATTTTGAGGGAAAAAAAAGTAATATTAGGATTTGATTTTTAAGACGCTTATCAGCCTAACTAAGAAATGTTTTGATTCTGCTTCAGTGATGCCAATTTGCCATTGGCTTTGTTAATTCCGATACTAATAATCCAATAGATATATTTAAGGCAGTATGGGGGCATGATGTGTTCTATTTTGGGATCACTCGGGCCAAGAATTGATGGCTGATAGAGTCTTCTAGCGCCAAAGAGATTTCACCAATGGACCAACTGCGTATTGACAGAGGAGTGTAATCTTGTGGAGGACAAATTTTCTTGTTGTAAAAGACTACAAAAATAGCAATATCTTCCCCATATTAATTGAGTTTTGAACCCAATTTTTCCTTCCAGAGCCGACTTGAGCAGCTATATTGAGGCTCACCCGTTTACAAAAAAAATTGTAGACAAAGATGAACTTGCGAACAAACTTTATAAACCCTCTTTCCATGGCTGAACCACAAGACTTCAGGGGCTTGTTCATATCACAAACAACGATAACAAAAAAAAAAAAAAGAAAGATCAAGAGCATAAAACAAGACAAATTCTCACATACCTGTAGCGTGGAAAAGCCCAGCGAGATACGGCGAGCAAATAGAGCGAGACGAAAACAGGGAAGGCGAGGTCTAATAAGGGGACCAGTCCGCTGATGGAGAATACTAAAATGAAGGCTACCAGCTGCAATTCTATGACGCGCAGTGATCCCATGACGCCCCCATCGTGTTATTTTGATCTGGTCTTTTTTCGAGTCTTCAGTGCTGCCGCTGTCGAGCCTTGGGGCCACGGCAAGCGTTAACCCTGACATTTTTATCTGCCGGTTATCAGAACAATTATTTGTGCTTCTGTACTATCAGAACTTTGAAAAATGGCGATCACGAACTCAAATCGAAAAATGATCGCAGCCTGGGCTTGTAAAAATAACTGGTTATGTTTGGGAAAAGAAGGTAGCAAACCTGCAATTGAATTCGCATTTGAACAGTTTTTGTAGAATGGCAAAATTTTGAAGCCCGGTGACACGTGGAGCCGAAGATATTTTGGTAGTGACAGGTGGATGTGGTGTTTTCGACACGTTGTATCGAATAACGATTTATTTATGTTTACGAAAAAGCGAAAGGTGTCGGATAGATAAGGTTGAAGACAGATATTTATTCCATACTGTCTCATTTTATATGAGTTTAAATTTGACGGTCACCTATCCCTGTCAAACGGAATTTTAGGGTGGCACCGTGGCGTAGCTTTCAGCGCTTCGTACTGCGCAACAGTATTAGTTATTATAATTTTATGTTTCCAATTCCGATTAATTACTAGCAATAAGTGGGGTCTTAAATTAGTTTGTTTATAGTTGTATAAACTAGCACTCATGTGTACAATGTAATGTGAATTTGGAATGGTATATGTTATTAGATTTAGAAAGACAATTATTATTTTTGTAGTTGATGTTGATAAGGGGTGTGATTGACAATACTGATTTTCTATTAAAGCCATAACAAATGTTGCAAAATACATTAGAAGGGATGTTAGATAATAGTTAGTTGAATTGATTGCCCTTCACTAGTGAAAACACTTAGCCCATGTAGAGCATGTGAAGTACATTCCAGCAAAAAAATAAGAGAAAAATCAAGCAAAAACGACAACATAATTTTTTCTAGCAAACATTGCAAAGCATGTAGAACTTGCTTTGTATAGAAATATCAATTTAGGGCAATTAAATTCAAAAGAAGTCCATTTAGGTTAGATAAAGTTGATTAAACTTGACTAGCTCCTTAAAAAATTAAGAGTTTTACTTGTACAACAGAAAAATCAATAAATGTATTTTTTTCATTTTTAGGGGTTTTTGGCTATTACGATTAAAAGTAATTAGGAAAAGATATCCAATAAAAAGAACTATTGTCCACATAAAAATACTCAAAACACCTCAACAGGCATTAGGGTTCCTTCCATTCAAATGCCAACTTATCATCTCTAGTATTAGTGTTTCAACATTGAATTCCTAATATAGGATTACTGTAAGTAATATATATGTTATAGAAATTGAGGCAAAACTTCATTTTCAAATTGCCAATACCTTTTTGAGAAAATGGAAATAATAGCCAACGAACCAATATTAGCCACTAAAATTATCCCTGGAAAAGACAAAGCATTCAAGTTAATAGAAGAAACATACAGGAGGAAAATAATGAATTGGGAGATGAAAACAATACATTGCAATATGAATAGATAGAATATCTATTACAGTATGTGTCTACACATCAGGCTAGAAAATCCATCCTGGCTTTTGTGTTTTGTCTTTGATTGACAACAACCCTATTTGTATCCCCTGCCTTTTGCTCTCTCTTTTAGTTAGACACAAAAGAGAATATATAGAAAAAACATCTCAAATTAAATGCAGCTAACTAAAAAACTTAAAACACGCATCTTCCATTTACCATCTCCTCTACTTACCCCAATGTGGTATCAATAGCCATCATGCCTGAACAGATCATGCATCCTCTGGATACTTTATGGAGGGAATCCAGAGTGGTATTCTCTGGTTCTCTGCCCAGAGCAGTGGAGGTGTTATTTAATAGTTGAATATAAGGATTTCTTGGCATTGGTCTTGTTATGCCTATCTTCTGATTCTGCCTTCCTGACAATTGCATCCCGCATTTTCCTACCTGCATCTTGATTGATAAAACTTTCGGCTATTATATTGTGATAAAACCAAAAATTTATTGATTCAAGGGGCTTTACCTGTGTGTCATAACCGTTTGGGAGTTGAAAGCCTTTGAACACTAATTATTTTTTTTTCCGTGGAACTATCATCCTCAAATAACAGAGCAAGCTTTTGAGTAGCTTTTGACTATATATATACGCAACATTCACCATGCAATTGTTAAAAATGGAAAAGCTAAAAATATCTTTTAAAAAAATAAAAATAAAAACGTCAAAACTTTCACATTAAAAGTAAAGTCAAAGCAACATGCAAAATCAAAAAGTAAAATTGTTAGAAAAGCAAAAACAAAATTGTTAAAAATAGCAAAAGCAAAGGTTAATGCATGCAAAAGCTATAAAATAAAATTTAAAAATAAAAGCAAAATTGTTAGAAAAGCAAAAAACAAAATTGTTAAAAATAGCAAAAGCAAAATTGTTAAAAATAGCAAAATTGTCATTTAGACCGTCAAATTTGACACAGTCCCATGAATGTCAACAAAACCTTTTCCCATAGGGGGTAACGCCTTCTGTAATGAGAGTGTTATGTAGAGTATGGATTGTTAAATATTGAACTAGCAATCATACGTGAGATGTACAATGGAAACGTCGAAGGGATGCATCAAGAAGGTAATGTGATGAAGTGAAACATTGAGAGAGGAAGAGGGGTGATAAAGAAGGGGTTTGAGGGAGCATAAGTGGAAGGGCGGGGAAAGCACAAAGAGAAACCAATGCAAAAGTCTACTATTGTACAAACACGTGTCATGTTTGGGTTCAATCATTTGAAGGAAAAATGTATATGGTGTGCAAGTCATTGAGGCATCACATTTTGAGGATAGCTTGGAAAGTAAGAAGTGGTTGATTAGTAGTGTCGATCTCTTAATAGTTTTTGTTTCTAAATTTAGCCTTTGGGTTTATTGGGTAGTTTGAACAAATGTAAATGTAAGGGGAAATTGCTTGCATGACTCATGGGAAACTTAAGAGAGAGGAACATGTGGAGTGGACCTAACATCCCAAGGTAGTGCTTCCATGGACATTTGCAATTAGGGTTTCTCTCTAGCTATTAGGGTGATAATTAGGGTCTCCCCATCAACAATTTTGAAGGTGTAATTCGTTAATGACCATTGGCATCAAGGCTTTTGATTGGATGACATTTAATTTATTAGTTAAGATGAAGACATGAATGGAAAGTTACAAATAAAAGGTGGGAATTAATTACTTGCATGTCCCACACCTATTCCACGGCTTAGCTTGGTCCTACAAAAATAATATTTGCTATTTTTGCTCCATATTATCATCTCTTGCTCGCTTGCACTATTCACTTGAGTGTAAAATCCAATAGGTTTGAGGCTTGAAACCCATATGTGATGATTCCTTCTTATAACACTTTGTGTCGCCCCTTTTCAGTTTTAAGCTCGAGAAATTACAGAAAGAAGGAGATGTGCAACCAACCATATTTGATCAAAACTTACGAAACATGTACCATGGACTATCTGGTGGCGACAACACGGTGACTACTATAAAATAGGCTTTGTTGTTTATTTTATTTTATGGCATCAAGGTTTTCGAGTGGATAACATTTGATTTGTTAGATGAAGAGGACATGAATGAAAATTTGGAAACAAAATTTGTAGAATTAAATACCTACATGTCCCACACGTATTCCATGGCTCAAATTGTTCCTACCCAAGCAATATTTTTATGTACATGCTCCACTTTGTCATTTCAATCTTGCTCGCATTACCCACATGAGTGCAATTTATAGCCACATCCAATAGGTTCCACATTCAAAACCCAACCGCAATACTTACTTCCTGGAGCATTTTGTAGCCCCCTTTTCAATTTGAAGCTTAAGCAATTGCAAGAAATCGGGGACGCACAAACAATCACCGAGGCATTTGATCATAAATGTCTAGCAAGCGATTGTTTTAGACAAAGACTCCATTATTCATGTGAGTGCAATTGAGCTTAAAGGGGTTAAAATAGAAAATAGGGAAAATCCAATAGGTTTCAAGGTTGGAACCCAATCACAAATAATTTTTTTCATATAGCATTTTGTAGCCCTATTTTAGTCTTGAGCTTGAGTTAATGTAGAAAAAAAGGCAATGCATAACAATCATTCATAACCAAGCCCTCCATTAATTAATCATATGGGTGATGAATGTTTAATCTACTAGGTGAACTTTGCTATGTTTTTATTTAATGTCACAAAAATTTAATCGGACGACATTTAATTTGTTAAATAGAATAAAAACATTTAGAATTTAAAAAAGAAAATTAAATACCTACATGCACCCCACCAATTCCACGACTCAAACTATAACACCCCAATCACGGGAGATCAATATATTCACTACTAAAATTACATAATCTCAAAAAAATAAAAAGGAAATAAACTTAAATAAAATTCAATAGATTCACTACCAAAGTTACATTTTTAATAAAAAGAAAAGAAAAAAAGAGGAACGATAAATTTAGGGAATGAACTTAAATAAAATTAATGATGGTTATTTTAGTGTCGCTTCTTGTTCAACAACTTTTTAGATTTTTTCCCAATGTGGCTTGGACATGAATATTCTATGTTGTAGATAAAAAAACAAGTCCGCCATCTAAAGATTTCAACGTATTCCATCACAGTGCGCTATAGTTTTTTTTTTATGTATTTTCGAACCTCGGATTAGAAAACGAAAGAAATTCATGGCAGGGATTTTTTAGTGGCGAATCTTCGTAATAATGCAAATATTCCATTTTAGAAAAAATGAAAAGGTGAATTTTCTGGCGCGGTCTTGACATGTTCGCCTAAAAATTAAAGTTCAATTTTTTTAGGGTCAGCTTCGCCTACCTCTTTATAATATCCCCTATATAATCCTATATTATTCACCGGGTAGAACACTACTTGCTAACTCATTCCACGTTCCACCTGGGGCATATCTATTATCAATTACATAACTTGTGAAGCAATAGATTCCAAATTTCCAATACACAAAAGTATAGTTTTTCAAACGTGCGACAAGAAGGCTCTGAGGACAGGCGATAAGAAGACTCTTTAGATGGGCGACAAGAAGGGTGTGTGGATGGGCGACAAGCAGGATTTGTTGACGGGTGACAAGCATGGTCTATTGACGGGTGATAAGCAGGATTTGTTGACGAGCAACAAGAAGGATTTGTTGACCGCAACAAGCGGATCTCGTTAACGGCAACAAGCAAGATCTGTTGAAGGGTGACAAGCAGATTCGCTGACGAGCGAAAGAAGGCTCTCTTACGCATGAAAAGAAGGTTTCTTTGACGAGTGACAAGAATAACCTTCTAACGCACAACAAGGAACTATGTTGTTGACACGACAAGTTTCATTTATTGACGCGACAAGTTTCATTTGTTGACGCACGAACAGGGAACAATGGAAGCTGCTAGTGTTCAAAACACCCAACAAGTTACAAAAAAACTCAAAAGTCTTTGTTCAAGTATTTTGGAAACTCTGTTGGTTCAGATACAAAGAACCACGAGCACCCATAGAGCTCCCACTAAAATCAATCAGAGCATAGACTGTGTGGAAGGTGTTATTGAAGTGGACATGTATTCTAGCTCAATATCAGCCAAATGACACCTATAATGATACCATGCCAGGGCTTGAAGATATTCCAGTAGTGCAAAATGCAACACAAAATTCAAATGCAACTAGTGGTACACGGAAAAGGAAACCTGATGATCATGATATTCTGAAAGCTCTGCACATAAAAGTAAACTGTGAATATGAACAGGAATATGTGGACGCTTGGGAGGACATACAAGTTTGACTGGGCTACAAATTTCCATTTATTGAACCTGTACAACCAGCCAATTCTGAAGAAATTTCATTAGAATGTACATGTACAATATGTATGTGGAAATTGGGAAGGTAGCAAAAAAAATGCAACTAAAGTTGGACACAATTGAAAAACACTGTGGAAAACAATATTTCACTTTAACTGGGGAAGATGGACAGAAAATAAAAACACACAGATGGAAAATTGAAAAATAATGCATGCATGTGAAATATGTGGCAGAATATGAGGTTGATCAGAAAAGACGCAAACTTCTCGTAGAAAATGGCGGAACGATCACAACGCAAATTGGTAAGATGAATCAATCAAATTTGCGTGCTAAACTCATACAATTTTCTACTTTATTCCACATCCTTAAGAAAGGAAGACTGATTTCAGATTTCATCAATTTCAAACCTTTGTATCAATATAATGGAATGCAAAATGTTCCCCAGTCTCACTGGTCAGACAACAGTGCATGGGAAATGGCTAAATGCCTTGCTATGATTGAGAAGGAAGATTTGAAAGAGTGTGTAAAAAATGCAAAGTTTATCTCTTTGTCAATTGATGAAGTGACATGTGATGCCCGTTAAAACAACCCACTTGAGACCCAAGAAACAACCTAGGGTTAGTTAGAAAATTATGGAATAAATTATTTTTTGATTAGAAGTGTCCACAACCAAGTTGCAAGACAACAGTTAACACTATCAAGTTCTAGAACAAATCTAAAATACTATAACATACTTTTCCTTCTTTAACAATTATCAAAGGTCACGTGGTCCAACTTTTAGGGTTAGAAGTTTCAATTAGGTTCAGGGGGTAAAATATCACCATACCCATTCTCTAACAAGCTCAGAATTTCAACTTAATTTTTCTCACAATTAATGCATTCAAAATTTCCCTAAATCATTCCCATTGGATAGGAAATTTTCTCACCTTTCCTAGTGATATAAAGAAGTCCTCCTAACTCCTTGTAGAACTCCAGTTATGGACCGGCGGAGCTTAGGGGTCAAATTTTCCCAAAGGGGGACATGTGTCGAGTGGGGAAGAAGAGCAATTTTTGGGTTGGTGGGTCGTGGGGCGGTGTTGGCAAATTTTCCTTACGCGGAGAAAATTCTCATTTGCGCCCATGCCTCTGCTATTTTGCAGGGGACACGTGTCGGGCTTCGAGCCATCGTTGGGAGAACGAGGGAAGGGCGAGGCGGCGGAGGTTTATTGGAAATTTTTCCAAAGGGGAAGAAAATGCCAAAAAGGCATCCACGCGCCACACGGTCCACCAGGGACACGTGGCGCTCCATAATTTGCCGCGGGAGAAGGGAGAGGGAGATTGGCGGAGCGGTGGGGAGATTTGGAAAATCTCGCCAAAGGGAGGGAATAGGGAGAAGTTGACACGCGGGTCCACGCCCTCCGCTTTCACCCCCATGCTACCACATGACAACCTATGATTGGTCGCAGCAGTGGTGACGGAAAAAAAGATAAAATTTTCCCAAAATTTTTAAAAGACCCAAGGGCTAAAGGATGTCGTGCCTCCACCGCTGCCTCGTGAGGACATGTGGCAGCCTCTGATTGGCTACGGGCTGGTGGAGAAAAGTTCAAAAATTTCCCAAGCAAAATTTTCAAAAAAAATTCTAAGCGTAATTTCGACGGGGAAATTTTTAGGCATTGAACTGTCAGGAAAATTTTCCCAAATTTTCCCACCAAGGCAAGAAAACTTCAGAGGGTCATAACTTGAGCTAGAAAGCTTGGTTTTGGGAAAATGAGGACTTTCTGGAAAGCTCTCGATGCCCTCTTTGTACAAGAATCATAAATTTTACTTTTTGGTAAAGTTTGAAGGGTCAATTTTACAAAAACAATCTGCAGGATTTTAAATAGCAAACTAGTAATTTCCAACTTATAAATTTGATTCAATTTGATCTCCTTCTTCACTCAACATGCCAAATAGACATGGAGGATTACTCTAGGAAGGATTTAAAGTGTTTTAGGAAGGTAGATTTGCTTGTTTGATTTTCAATTCACATTTTTCCAACAATTGACAGAAAATGACTGTGAAAGGGGATTGGGTTCGATTTTGCAATGTTTAAATTGTTTTCTTAAGTTTTCTTTGTCAATTTGAGTTCATTGATGTCTTAACATGCTAAATCATATCATTTTCAAGTTGATTATTATGTGCAGGTCCGAACTATACAATTTGATTGAATTTATTTTCCAGTATTAATTTTTATAACAGAGATCCATTTCTTTTAAATATGTATATCAATTTTATCATTCAAGTGTGGCATTTCATTTCTGATCTATTCTAATACATTTAGTTGTTTATAAAAAATCATTTCAAAGCTAATTTGCAAGGTCGATTTCCAAAAGAAACAAAGCAATATACTTCCTTCATACGTATTTTCTTTCCTTTGCAATTAAACAAAGATTCCAATCACAATTTGATATTCCAACTCCACACAACAATGCAAATGAGAGATGAACTTGCAATTCTTTATTAATTCAAAAGGAGATACAACTTTACATCTTTCAATGTTTGAATGCAAATGACATAATTATATTTATTTCTTTCCAATTACAGAACAAAATATAAACATCCTTCACAATTCGAGTATACTCTTTCATAATCAATTACAACATCTTTTCTTCACAAGTATACATTACAATTTTCATCCACATCATAGTGGGAAAGGTTAAAATGAAATAATTTTCACAAGGGACTGTCAAAACTACATTTTCCTTTGCTCCAGAACAACAACATGCAAGTTTCCTCCATTTTCAATTTGATCACAACAAAAGAGGGGAAAGGCAACGCTCTCCACCCAACCAAGACATCTAATGAAAGGAGAAGCCTTCCTTCATCATTGGCCCCAAGCCCCAACCAAAACACAATAAGAGGTGTGATTCAACCCATGGAAACAACTGGCTTCCACAACACACAACATTCTTTCAACATGCATAAATCAATATAACACATAATTCAACACAAAACAACAATTTACAACTACAATTGAAAACATTCAAATCAAAACTCAGGCTTGATCATGCAAGCCAAAGGAGCAAGGTCTATGGGGGAAGCTTCTTATGCCTCCCAAATGGGAATTGGGAATCCACCTGTTACAAACCACCAATAAAATTCACCACACATTTCCTTATGCCCCCACAATCCCTCCTTATGCCCCCATAGATTTCCTTATGCCCCCACAAAGTAAGAAATGCAAGCTATTTCTTTTCCATGGTGGATCCCAAACCCAAACTCCCTCCACAAAATTTTGATGCCAATGGCATTCCCTTATGCCCCCCCACATGGATTCCCCATAGCCTTCTCCTACACCATCCCTATGGTAGTCTACCCAACCAGCCAACAATTAAATTCAACATGCACCATTCACACAACACAACAAGAAAAATAACAGCATAAAAGATGGATAAAACTCCTACCTCTCCATGGTAGCTTTTGTTTCCAAACAACAAGCTTCAAATTCCAAAAATACAGTCCAAAACAACAATCTCCAAGCATGCAAAGTTTCTCCAAACTCCTTCCAAAAGCAAGAGCTCCAAACACAAGAAAAATGCACCCCCAATGAAGTTTGTAAAATGTTTCAACAACCCAAAACAAGAAAAGAGTTTGAATTATATAGAAGAGGGAGAGAAGAGGATGATGTGGATCTATGTAGGATGCCACATCACACATCTTCAAATTCAAACACAAAAGACAAAATTTCATTCTCCCAAACACAATAAAGAGGTGGGTGAAAATATGACAAGTTACTTGCACACTCCAAAAGCCCACACCCAAAAGGACTGCAAAATAAATAAAATGTAAGAGAGTGCAATCAAAACTTGCAACATGATTAATAAAATGCATTATAAAAGTCTAAAATCAGTTCTCCAACCATAAGTATGGTTGGTAATTTAAATTGAGAGGTATGGGACAAGTTTTACTTATCCCACAAGCCTCCAAAACAGCCCCCAAGGACAAATTCAAATTTCCAAGGAGGTGGAGTGTTTCATACTCCAAAATCTAGACTTACACAACTCTTACACAACTTACATATCCCTTACATATTTAATACAAGAAACCAACAACTCCCATTATTACTTTCCCATATCCCAATTTAATTTATTTAAATTTTAACCATATGATTTCCCACATTAATCTACCACATTTTAATTAATTAAAGAAAGGGACACATCACTAATAAAATACATACAACAATAATAAAAATAACTACATTAATAAAATACACAATACCCATGGTCACATGTAAAGGTAATCCCCCATGGGAATCCCTGATAAAAAACACACAACACAATAAAACAAGTTGCCATGGTGACCTTGTCGAATTCACCTAGAATTCCATTGTGGTTGGTCTCCAATCCCCTGATGTTTGTTGTGATTTTTAACCTGCAAAACACAAATACCTCCTTTGGCCTCATGGCCATATCAGAACATCCAAAATGAATATAAATATAATCACAAAATCATCTAAATATGTGAATCACAACAACATCAAGGCAATTTAACATTATCACATACAATTTATATCAACAACTATATCATCATCATATAATATCCATTTTCTAGATCTACTCATAATATCCAAAATCACATGTCCGAACAACATCCATAAAACATCCATGTCAAATAGTATATCATCATCCACATATGAAGTGTCTCCAATAATCATCATGCATCATAACCAAATCAAGATCAACAATAATCCATGATCAAATGTCTAACAACATACTAAATCAAAACATAATAATGTCCATAATGTGATCAACTGTATCAAAATAAGTATCAAGTGTCAAAGGGAAGTGGGCACTACATGACTATTGTTGACAACACCGCATGGGTATGTATCCATGTTTACACTTTAGAAAATCATATGAGGACTCCACACCTATTGGGTGTTCAGAAAATGGTTGAAAATTTCAATGCAGAAAACCTATATAAACTAGTTATTTCTCTTTTGAAAGAAATTTCTGGCATGACTGCGAATGAAATTGCTACAAGTTGGTATGTGTGGGAGCAGATGGGGCATCAGTCATGCAAGGTCATAGAACTGGGTTGTGTGTTCAATTGCAAACATCAGTCGCCCCTTATATGCTAACAATTCACTATATGGCTCAGAGAATGAATTTAGCATATAAAATCGTTAGCAAATACGAAAAACGTTGCAAAAGTAGAAGACCTTATAAGAGAACTGCATGCCTATATGGCAAGCAGCCCAAAGAGATTTCTTGAGTTTCAGAAATTTTCCATAGGTATTACAGATGGAAAAAACTTCTGAAGGATGTTGAGACAAGGTGGATTTCGTTGTATGAGCCTGCATGCAGAGTGCGTGAGGAGTATCCTTCGTTGGTTGGTTTCATGCACAAATATCATCATGAAATTGACAGGGCTGAGGGACTTGTTGTTCCGTCTAACTGATTTGGAGACATTGCTTACATTGGTAGGCATTCTTCCAATGTTGCAGGAGATCAATACATTGATGAAACATGCACAGGGCAGATTAACCTATATTGTTGATTTTATACGGATGAGAAAAATGGTATGTATGAGTCTTGATGCCTTGTACACTTCCCCAGGATAGTTTTGATACACCTGTATTTGATAACTGGAAAGTTTTATTGGATCTTAACCATCCCAATAAATTTTTGAGATTTAATATCCATGATCACCTCTGTATCCATGTTAGCGGGAAAGAGATACCACTACACATTCTACAAAAAAGTAAAGACGTTACATCAACGAAAAGAAGAAGTTCTTGTGACACGAAATCTGTTTGATTCTGTAGTAATTGAAACAAGAATAAAACTTAGAAAAATTAGAATCCTTAGCATTAGAAATTAGAGAATGTTTCAGCCAAGACAAAATTCTTGAAGCCATGGGTGTGATGAATCCAAATTTTTGGAATACAGAAGGTGGTCATGCTGATTTTGTAGGTAAGCTTTTTCATAAATACATGGGTACAATATTGGACCATTTTGGCAATACATCAGAGGTCGAGGGTATTGAAATAAAAGGTATACTTGAATGTTGATTTAATAAAGACTCAATCAACTAATTTTGCAACGACAATGAGGTCACAGTATAAACTCTTAGACGAACCTTCAGAGAGTGGTGTTATTACAAGGCTCTAGCGAAAAAAATCTACCAAAGTAGTGTGTTACAGAAGACATTAGTGAATATTTTCGGTTGTATGAGTTGTGCCAAACAATGATTTTGGGATCCATGGAGGATGAAATATTTTTCAGTGCTTTATCTTTTATTAAATCAAAACTGAGAAACAGGTTGGATAAAAATCTCGAAAGTTGCATAAGGTGTTATGTTTCTCACTACTCTTTGGAAACCTTTCCTTTTGACAGAGCTATTGCGCACTAGAATTCCCTTGCCGAAAGAAGAGGTGTAAATAATACTGCTACAAGTCCAAGTAATCTCAACGATGAGACTGGAAGTGGTGCATCTTCAAACTCTACGGATGCAAATATTGAATACGAAGAAGCTATTGAAAATGGATTATTTCAGCTTTAAATAGGTATCACCTTGACATTACACTTTAACTATTCTTATTTATTCAATTTCATATAAATAGATTCTAATTTAATTGTTTAGAGTTTTACATAAATACCATTGTAATTCTGCAGATGCAAATATTGACTGAGGAGGCTATTTTTGATCTGTAGTTATCATCAAAGATGTTACAGGTATGAATATTTACATTTATTCAAATACCATCATTTACTAAAATCAGATTTATTTCATTGGTATTTTTAATTTTCAAACCACTTTGATGTTGTATTTTGCAAGGTCTTCAAAGCTCAGATACAGTTGTTGTCCACTCTACAGTGCATTCTTGATATTTGTGTCGCCTTCGATATGAACAGGTTAGATCTGGATTCTACATTTTAATCTCTTCATTTCATTAATGTTTATGAAATACGTGAGTTGACATCCATCCAAGGAAGCTCTCACTTCTTGGGACTGAGATTATCAGGCAACTCACCCATTTTTATTCTAATCCTTATCCATTTTTCGTGTTGAATTCCCGAGAATCGAAGGTCCCTAGCTCGCTCAAGAAGACAAGAGGTACCTTAAACCCTATCTTAGCCATAGTTTTAAATGTGAAGTAGAATTTACGGTATTAAGATATCTGTGTCATACCACATTTTTTTCCTTTGAGTTTTGTCGTTTCAATTCAAATTAAATGTGAAGAAATGATATACATATTAAAGAGTTCGAAATTTAAAATATAGAGAAGAAGCCCTTACTGTATTAAGATGTATCTGTCACACCACATTCTTAATTTTCTTAAAACAATTATCCATATCATCATCTAGTCACATACAATTCATCATCATCCATATCTACTCTAATTTCATTATCAAGATTCAAGACATCCACATCCTATTTCCACATAACACCACATTCTAAATGAATAAATGGATGATCCATTCTAATGTCATCAAAAATATTAGATGTCATCACCCACATGTAATGATAAATGTAACTATGACCTTCATTGCAAGCAGAGATAATATTGCATACAATTCATCTGGTCACATACAATTCATCATCATCCATATCTACTCTAATTTCATTATCCACATAGCAGAACTATAGCAGAAGATAATTTCCTTATGAATAAAAGGATAATTAATAATAATTATAACCACATCTACTTTAATTTCATTATCCAGATATCCACATCTAATGATAAATGTAACTATGACCATCATTGCAAGCAGAGATAATATTGCATAAAGTTTAAATCCATGAATCATGATTATGCATCAAACATAAACATCGTCTACAATATAGAAGTTATATATAAAAATATAAGAGCATACAATTCATCATCATCCATATCTACTCTAATTTCATTATCCACATTCAAATGAATAAATGGATAATAAATATAACCACATCTACTCTAATTTCATTATCCACATCTAATGATAAATGTAACTATGACCATCATTGCAAGGAGAGATAATATTGCATAAAGTTTAAATCCAAACTTCAAATTAAACAAATATCCAAGTATCAACTTTCATTCTTTTGTATATAAAATATTTAAAGTTTCAATTTTGAGGTTCCCCAATCCTCAAGGCTCAACCCTTAACATTTTCACCAGACCCTACTATATTCCTTCCCTCAATTATCCCCGAACTAATCAGATCCTCAACAGTCATTTCTAGGTTCTTGACGATTGCTTCTTCTTCCTTTGTAGAATCTCCATGGGATGTCAAAGAAGGATCTGCCGCTACCTTTTCTTTGAATAAAATCTCAGGGTCATAGCCATTCTCTTTAATTATCCACTTAAGTGTATTGTTTTGTTTATTAACCAAAACAATATTTTCTTTCATCTTAATTGTTGCGGATAAACTGTTCTTGGCCATTTCCAAGTGAACTTGGAACACCTTAGCTTGACTCTTTAAATTTTCATATTTCAGCTGCAACAAAAAGAGTGAAGTCAATTAAACATATTAAAAAACTAATTTTAATTGAAATTAATAAAAAAATCAAACTGATTATACTTACGATAGCTCTATCTCTTTCAGCATTTGCAATTGCCGCCATCTCCTTGTCCTTGGACCATTTATTGAAATAGGCTTGGGCCTCAGCACACTGATATTTTCCAATCTATTTAATACTTTATCTAAAATATTGTCATTATAGGTGTTGTTATATGCAACAGTCCCACTTTTAGCTCTAATGAATAATGCATCCATCTTCGCGGGTTGATTTTTGACTATTGCAAATAAGCTCTCTCTTTGCCAATGGTTGTCATAACGACTTACTATCTCAGATATTAATACTTTTTCCCTTCTCTCCCATTGAATGAGCTCACTGATTTGAGGCGTGATAAATTCATTCATGTGGGATTGACAATCATAGCCAATCAAGTTCTCTAAAGGAAATGTTGGCAAGTCATCACTATCTATATCAGAAGAGGATGATTTTGAAGGAGAAGTATGGCGGCTTTCAGTTTGAGCAATGTCTGCTGCATCTTTTTCCTTTTGGGAGCGTTGATCCTAAAAGCAATAATAGAAATTCATATTAAAATTGAAATTGAAATGTTGAAAATTTAATTAAATTTAAAAGTACATTGAGATGGAAATATACCTGCTGCCCTGAATCATATCATGTGTGTTAAAAAAACCAGTTGGGTCACTGCTATCAATGCCCAAATAATCTTCATCTAAATTTATTTGATTCAAAACTGATTGCCCTGTTGCAGTGGGACACAAGTGAGAGAGAGGGTCAGAATAGCAAATGAGGAGGGAATGTTTAGTGTCCCGCTAGGGGCCGGAATCAACGACATGCATTTACCAATGGTCTTTTGTCCTGAACCTCTTGTTGGCATTTTGAATCATAATTATGGGGTTGATTGAGTAGGTGGGGTTTGCATATTTTGAGTGGAAGACAAAGGATTGCTATAAACTTTGAACATCAAGAACCAAATCATTAGAAATTACTAAAAAATATGTAAAAGTATTAAAAACTCACAAAATAAATGAAGTCATACCTTGTTGAATGGGATTTTTTTGCGGTATGAATTGATTTTGTGACAGAGTTTGAATGGATTCGGTTGGAGCTGATGGTGGTAATTGTTGTTGAGATTCGACAATTACACGAGATTGTATTGAGTGAGTTGGCGATGCTTGCTTTGAAGCACACGTGTAGTCAAAAGTCCCTACAAGTGCAACAACTACATGTCAATTCAAGATGGTAAATCATTATATGGTAGAATCAAAATGTAATGAACCCTACTTTGAATGTTAAGGGTATTACGTCTCTGTCGTTTCGTTAATGCAAATACTTGGCCATCAGCTGATGTGTGAACTTTGATTTCAGATTGTGATTCTCCCAAGGCCTCAACATGTTGTTGGCCTCTTCCTCTCGATGCAGATTTTTTTCGTGGAAGTGACTCTAGAAATATTTTCTGCATACAGAAAAGATTCAATCAGAAAAACTTAAAACGACTACACTTGGTAAATACTAAAGATGGAATATGAACGATTAAAATTTACTTGTTGTTCCTCAATTGGAATTGACAAATTCTTCATTGTCTCATTTGTGCAAGTTGGAGTTGGTTGATTTTTTAAATTATAGTAAGCCTCATAATAAAGAGCTAGGAGATAGTTGGTTGAATGAATAACTGGTTTTTCTGAAATTGTTGCATAGTTAATGTCTGCCTTTATCTTGTTTGATAGAAATGTGCACCAGTCAAATTTTTGATTTCTGATTGTTGCAAGAATGTATGCAACAACCCAATTTGGAATGTCAGTTTGTCGACCCTGCATAATAATTTGGGCTTGAAACAAAGAAATCAAAGTAGCAAGAAAGTGGTGTGCAACATCTTGCATATCCACTCCATATCTTGATTTGCTGACATGAGCTGTAAAGTCATCAGAATCATAATCAATTTGAATTAATATAAAAAAATTCAAATGAGAGCAAATTATACTTACAATCAACATTGAAACCATAACTAGATTCGAGGAAAATCTTGTCATTGTCAGTGAGGGTTGCTTTGGTTGTTACTATCGACACATTTTTAAATGGGAGGCCTATCAATCGATGGATATCAATAGGTTCAACACCAAAGGAGAATGTACGCCGATCTTCCAATGTAACAGTAAAAGTATTGTTTTCTGTATTGTAGGACGAAAGTAGGTAGTTAAGAGTCTGGTGGTCAACCTCAAACTGTGGCATGCTAACAAGCCCTTCGAATTCGTGATGCTACTATGGAATTCCTATATTCTTCATTCGTTTCTATAACTCCATGTATGTGGGGGCACATGGCACTTTTGTATTGAATCTTTCCCTTGGAGGCTCCGGTGTTTGGATCCTAGGGGTTCATCTTGGGCACTAGAAGACATGAATTTGATTGTAATTGACGTCAAAGTACGTATGATACCTGTAGAAAAAAGAGCTCGGAGAAGGAAAAAAATTTAATATCCGGGAACAGAGCGCGAAAATGAGGGGTCGGGTTGGTATTTATAGTGAAAATTAGGGTTTCGTGGTAGTTAGCACCCGTTAATAGTGCCTTACTATTACGTGACAACAAGATGTGGTTGACGCCCATTAACAACACTCTTTGGACACACGTGACAACAAGGTGTTGTTGATAGGCGTCACCACATCTTCTGTCTACACAGACGACAAGGTGTTGTTGTGGTGTCAACCACACTTGCTATCACGCGACAAGATAGGCGTGGTTGACAGCGCCAACAAGAGCACCTTACTTTCACACTTGCTTTCGAGTCTCATGGACCTGCCAGGTGAATTTTTCCTGCAGAAACCTATGAAAATTCACCTTTGTTGTGAATGCTGCCAAAGGAATATTCACCGAGGATTTTTATCCTTTTTCTAGAGGCTTCTTAAAGTGGGCCCCGATTCATGGAAGTGAGGTCACAGAGATCAAAGACACAACACAAAAGATTAGAATCTACTCCATGCTTTTTAGACCGTGAAAGAAGCTACACGAGCATGTGAGGAGGCCGTAGATTGAAAAGATAACAGGGAAGTTTAACTAGTTTCAACGTGGATGGCACACATTGACCCATAATACTAATGCCTCCCCAAATAAAATCTCTACCATTCGAGTCTTCGTCACAATGAACAGACCAACCCTAAATGAATGAATGAATGAAAGTTTTTAATGACGTCCACGAGACCAAACAGTCTATGGGACCCAAGGTGCAAACAACTTGGCAGCAAAACACCAAAAAGATGCCAAAAAAATTGCTACTTATGCCTTTCTTCTAGTTCTTTGCTAATCTTGATTCTTCTGCTATGGATTTTGATCAAGAAATCTGTTGTTTTTGTCACCCTTTCCTCTTCAAACAACGTTGTAAGATCATCCATTGTTAAGATATCCCATCACTCTACAATCTCACCATCCATATTTCTTCTTCATTCCCCATCATCACATCTTTTTACCACCACTATCACCCTCCTCTGCTTGGCAATCTTACTTAACCACTCACCCGGCATGGCAATCTCACTTAAGAGTCCCTCTTAAGGATGATATGTCTCCTTTCCTTTCCCCATCCCTACACACCCTTCACTCTTCACTTTTTCTCGGCATTCCCCATTATCACATCCTTTCACCTCGTTTTCCATTCTCGCAAACACCACTTCTCTCTTGCCCACTTGTCATCTCCAATTTCACTCGCTTGGCAATCTTACTTAACAAATTCCGTCACATGATAGTCTTATTTTAGGGTCCTCCCTATGCTTAACTCGTCATCGTGAACTTCTCCCTCGCCTCATTCTTCATTCACTTTGTTGATCGCATCGTCCACCTCGGTCTCTCCTACTACCCACTTTTTCCTCCTACCATTATCCTTTCTCCACATGTCCTCTCGACAACATGCGTCTAATCTCTTCCATCTACAATCACATTCTTTTCCCCATTTCCCCTTCTTGATCCATCATCCTTCATACCGCTTTCTTCCCATTCTTTTCATGTATTGTTTCTTCATCCTCACCTCATTCATCCTCATCTCCCACATCCTCTCATCGCTTTCACCTAGTCCCAACTCATCCCTCCCATTTTCTTTACTCTTTCCACTTCATCTTCTCAAATCCCCCACATTTCTACCCACACACGTGTTCACCATTATTGTTAACATTCCTCTATCATTCTTTCATCATCATCTTCTATTCCCACGTTAATAATTGTAAGTGGGCTTTCCCTAAAAATCATCAATCCTCATTCCGCACGACCTCATTCACTCCCTTGGACCTTCTAGAGTTTCCCTTCATTCCTTCCCTCCTCTAAGCCCACCACTCATTATAAGGGGCTTTCCCTAACGTTCCTTTGTTGGTGTTACCCTTTCCAATCCTCATTACCTTTCTCCTTTTCTTCATTTTTTCTCTCACCATTCCCCACCACTCATCGTAAGGGGGCTTTCCCTAATGTCCCCTCATTGGTGTCGCCCCTTCTATCCCCCATTCTCTGTTCTCTCCTATTCTTTTCCCTCAATCCCACCCTTTATTGTCGCTTCTTACCCATCTCTCCATCTTCCCTTCACCCTCTTCAATATCTTTACTATCTTCATCATACATCCTTTGTCTATTTTCTCGTCATCCTAATATCCTCCTTTCATGCATCTCCGCATCTTTTCCAATCGATGCCATTCCTCCCCTCTTTCTTCTCTTTACATTCCTTATATTGCTCCCTTTCCACTTATTATCCCCTTTCTGTATTCCCTTCCTTCTACATCATTTTCTTTGTTATCCTCTTCTCTCTCCCACCCCTTTTCTTATTTCCCTTCCCCTCTGCCTCTTCTTCCCCTTTTTCCATCACGTTTCCTCCTTACTTCCCCATCGATAACTCGGCTCTTGAAAGATTGTCTTGTCTTTTTATCATACCACCCTCCACATGCATCTCTATATGATCTGCTCCATATTCTTCACCTTGGTCTTCCTTGCAATGACATGATTCCTTCAATCTTCTCCCTATATTTGCTCTATCTTTACTTTCCTCTCCCCTAATTTTCACATTCCTCCCGAGCACTTCTCCTTTTCTCTACCACCCCTACCTTTTCATTCATTCTCGTATCCGTTTCTCTTCTTTTCTTTACTCATTTTCACACTTTCCTCACCCATCATAGTTTCTTTTTTATCTCCGTTCTACTTCTTTCGCCCTCTTTCAATTTTCGTCGATTTCACCCCTACTCCCACCTCGTCTTCTCCTTCTTATCTATCCTTCCCCGTTTTATTCTTTTCTCACTCTATTATTTCTTTCACTTTCCTGCATCCCTCTTTATTATCTCTATTGCTTCCTTCATTTGGCACATCTCTCTATTTCATCCCTTCACCCTCTACTCTGTCATTTTCCTTTTCTCCTTGTTTGTCCTTCATCATTCCCTTCTTCTCCTATCATCCCTCTCTCTTATTTCTCCTTCTTTCATTCCTTTTTTCCCCTCCCCTACCACCCTTACTCTTCTCATAATCCACCCCCAATCCTATCCATTCCCTTTTCTCTTTCCCACACACTTTCACACCTACCATTCAAGGCCGATTGAATCCTTTCTCCATTTACGTCGTGCGTCATTCCAGTCTCTTCCACTCCATTATCATCCTCTTCTCCGTAGAATTCATTTCTCTTCTTTTTGAGATTTCTGTCGTATATTCCATTCTCTTCAGCCCTGTTGAGGGGGCATCACCACATCTATCCATAATCACATCTTCTCATGACATTTTTGTCTTGGAGGATACTATGACATCCGTCACTCACCACTTTCTATTCTCCCCAACAAACATTCGCTCTACCTTTTGCTTAAGAAAAGTAGATTGAATTCTTCCCCCATCCCATCTACTTTCTTTGAAAGGACACTACTTTCATAGTACCCTTCCAAAGAGGGGAAAATGTAGACACCCTAATTTCACATCTGTCCTAAATCAATTAATTCCCCTTCCTCATTTCCCACAAAAATACACTTCAATTAATCAAATATAATTTGATTAATTATCCATTTCAAAATCTAAAAATAACTCAATTCTCACCACATGTCATTATTCTCCATGTTTTTCTACTATTGAAATAAAAATTCAAATTCAAATCCTCACCCACTCTTCGTGATCCCCACTCATCTAAAATCCTCCACTTATGAATACAAAATCCAAAATCAAATCCTCACTCATTCTTCGTGGTCCCCACTCACCTAATCTTGCCCACATTTTCAAACCATGATTACTTAAATTACTCTAAGTTAATCACTCCCCCAGGCTATAAATACAACCTTACCCCTCCCCTCTAAAGACATGAATAATAAGCTTGAATTCCCTATCTAAGTTCTTGCATCATTTGAGAAAAGAACATCCTTCGCCTTGCCCAAATAGCCTCATAATCCTTTTTTTCCATATGGTGCAAAGTAAGAGGATCGTTGTTGCAGAAAGGTCTTGCTCTGTCTTGAAGAAAAGTACCTACATATCACACAATCAGTCTCAATCCAAGTTTCCTATCCCATTCCAAGGTTTACTATGGAACGCAAAGGAGGAGGTATGATTATTGGTATTTTACTTCCTTGTTAGTAGTGCATTTTTCCTACCTTACATCTTGGCATCTACTAATATTACTGGTAATCTTGGTGAGATTGGCATCTTGATTTTATGTCTTTTGGTGTTCCCTCTAATATTCTTATGTTATCTGATTGGATGTCATACTGGGGCATCATACTTTCTTGATGGCCTCTGTCTATACTCTCTTCCATTTACATATCGTACTGGGGCATCAAACCTTTTTATGGCCCTTGTCTATGCTATCACGCATATTACAGTCTAGTCATCTGATCTTTTATATCACAATGCATCTTGTTATGTGCTATATTAAAATTAAGATGTTTTTCGTCACGTGAGTATCTTCTTGCATGATCAACATCTTACTTTGCACCCCATCCATTCACTCATACTAATACATTCCCCAGTTTGGGAATCCTACGCAATCCTACTTGAAGATATTTCTCAAGTAGCATTCACTATCTAGCAGCTCCTCCTCCCCCACCATGATCACCATGTATTTGATCCATTCATCCTTGCTCCTCATTTTTACTCCTCCACCACTTATCCCCATATTACCCTTCTCACCATTCATGTCCCCTCTCACCCATTTGTATTCTTTCCTTTCACTCTTCTGCTTCCCGCTTGACAATCTTACTTAATAACCCCTTCTATATGGGATCCTCGGTGGAAGTTTACTCTCTCCCTAAGATCTTCCCATTGTAGAAGCTTCTTCACCACCTCCCCTCTCATCAAACAACACTCACCACCACACACATCTTCCCATTCCACCTCTTCTGCTTCTCATTCTTGCATCATTACTCTCACCACGCAGCATCCTAATTAAGGATTCCCCTCACACTCTCCACCCTTCACTACATATATTCCTTCATCCATTCATGTTACACTCCTTTGTTTCCTTTCTTTCTTGTTATCACCTCATCTCATATCATATACCACTCAGGCATACCTCACTCACTCTTTTCTCATGCTTCCCCAAATCCGTCTTATGCGTGGTCATGCTACTTACACGTTCTTATAGTATGGAAAATTCACTTGAGGGTTCCCCTTCAATCCATTTTTTCATACCCCATTCCCACTAACTCTATCATCATCCTTCTTCTTCTTCAGCTTGATAATCTTACTTAACCATTCCAGCCACATGACAATCTTACTTAAGACTTCCACTTAAGGTTGATCTGCCCTATGAACTTCCCCCATCCCATCATATTTCCCCCATCTTATTTCTCCGCCTCTCATCACGATCATATTCTTCAACCTACCATTCCACCCATGTCCCCAATATCATTTTGTCTTCCTCCTTGCATATCATCCCTATTGGTTAGGTGATCTTACGAAACCTCTCCGGCAGCATGACGATCTTACTTAAGAGATTCTCTTAAGCATGACATGTCATCTTACACTCGCCCATCACTCTACAATCTCACCATCCATCTTTCCTCTTCATTCCCCATCATCACATATTTTTACCACCACTATCACCCTTCTCTCTCGCTTGCAATCTTACTTAACCACTCACCCGCCATGACGATCTCACTTAAGAGTCCCTCTTAAGGATGATCTGTCTCCTTGCCTTTCCCCATCACTACACACCCTTCACTCTTCAATTTTTCTCGGCATTCCCCATTATCACATCCTTTCACCTCCTTTTCCATTCTCGCAAACACCACTTCTCGCTTGCCCACTTGTCATCTCTAGTTTCACTCGCTTGGCAATCTTACTTAACCACTTCCGTCACATGACAATCTTATGTCAGGGTCCTCCCTACGCTTAACTCGTCATCGTGAACTTCTCCCTCGCCTCATTCTTCGTTCACTTTGTTGATCGCTTCTTCCACCTAGTCTCTCCTACTACCCACTTTTTCCTCCTACCATTATCCTTTCTCCACATATCCTCTTACAACATACGTCTAATCTCTTTCATCTACAATCACGTTCTTTTCCCCCATTTTCCCCTTCTTGATCCATCATCCTTCATATTGTTTCTTCCCATTCTTTTCATGTCTTGTTTCTTCATCCTCACCTCATTCATCCTCATCACCTACATCCTCTCCTCACTTTCACCTAGTCCCAACTCATCCCTCCCATTTTCTTTACTCTTTCCACTTCATCTTCTCAAATCCCCCACATTTCTACCCACACACGTGTTCACCATTATTGTTAACATTCCTCTATCATTGAAGAAGAAAAAGGATGTATGATGAGACAAGAAAGATATTGAAGAGGGCGAAGGGAAGATGGAAAGATGGGTAAGAATGTAAGCTAGGAAAAATGTACTACTAACAAGGAAGTAAAATACCAATAATCATACCTCCTCGTTTGCATTCCGTGGTAATCTTTGAAATGGGAAGGAAACTTGGATTGAGCCCTGATTGTGTGATATGTAGGTGCTTTTATTCAAGATGGAGCAAGACCTTCCTGCAACAACGATCCTCTTACTTTGCACTAGATGGAAAAAAATGATTATGAGGCTATTTGGGCAAGGCGGAAGGATGCAAGAACTTAGATAGGGCATTCAAGCTTATTCTCCGTGTCTTTAGAGGGGAGGGGTAAGGTTGTATTTATAGCCTGGGGGAGTGATTAACTTAGAGTAATTTAAGTAATCATGGTTTGAAAATGTGGGCAAGATTAGGTGAGTGGGGACCATGAAGAATGGGTGAGGATTTGATTTTGGATTTTTAATTCATAAGTGGAGGATTTTAGGTGAGTGGGGACCACAAAGAGTGGGTGAGGATTTGAATTTGAATTTTTAATTCAATAGTAGAAAAACATGGAGAATAATGACATGTGGTGAGGATTGGGTTATTTTTTAGATTTTGAAATGGATAATTAATCAAATTATATTTGATTAATTCGAAGTGTATTTTTGTGGGAAATGAGGAAGGGGAATTAATTGATTTAGGACAGATGTGAAATTAGGGTGTCTACACTTTGCTAATCTTGATTCTTCTGCTATGGATTTTGATCAAGAAATCTGTTGTTTTTGCCACCCTTTCCTCTTCAAACAACGTTGTAAGATCATCCACTGTTAAGATATCCACATAATTGCTTTGTATGTCATCGTAAGCCACACATTCCATGACGAAATGCCATTCTCGATTCCACCGAGCCCGACATGCAAAACTGACAAACCCTTTCTGACCACTCCTCTTTGGGTATTTTCCATCTCCCGGTTTCACACCTAAGATGATGTGAACTAGTTTTTAGCTGTGCAATTAACATTTTAGCTTTCCACTTTATCATCACTCCAATATAATGTTTTTGCCCATGATCACATGTGGGATTAAAATTCTTGACATAGTATTCTCTTTTTCATCCAAGTTGCTTATTCCACATGATATTTCTGAATTTCTCTCACATAATTTTTTATTTCTTCGTTAGTGCTAGGACACTCTGTATGTTAATGCCCCATTTGCTCATCCACTCGCCATTTTGCTTCATCCAAGTTTTCTTCCTCCTGTTTAACTTTTCCTCTACTGCTATTTTTGGCCACCGGGAATCATCCATGTTTTCCACTTTCTTGAAGTATCCTAATAGCTGGATCATCACCGCCGCTTCCACCGGAAAGGCTCCAGCACTTGTAATGACTTTGTATGGAACCGTGGTTTTTATTTTGAAACTGCTTGTAATTAGATGCTTTTGAATTCTTTCTATTTGTTTCCATTTCCCCACGGACGTACTGCTGCCCCAAATCTCACACCCGTATAACACCATTGGGATTACCAGTAACCCAAAAAGATTCAATCTGGTTTTCCAATCCCATAACTCTGTTGTTCTGCATTTGTTTTGAAGCATGTATAGAGCTTTCCACCCCCCTGAATCCTCTTAGCTCTACAAGTTTCCCAACTGAGATTATTGTGGAAGTCCAGTCCCAAATATTTGTATTCATTTACAACTTGTACGAGTCCCCTTCAAACTCAAAGCTTACTTGTCTCTTTTTCCTTTTTAAGGTAAAAATCATGATTTTGGTTTTACCAATGTTCACTTGCATTCCCACCTCTTGGAAAAATAGTTCTAAAGCTCTCAAGTGCTCCTGTAAACCCTGCGTTGTTTTAGCCATTAGGATAAGGTCATCCGCATAGAGCAGCAATTTTACCACATAAGAAGCTAAATGAATCCCACCTCCACCCTTTTTGTCAATCCATTCCTCTAGCTTGTCTATATATAACCCAAACAAGGTGGGGGAAAGCAAACAACCTTGTTTGACCCCAATATCACTCCCAAAACACTCGAGATAGACCGTCCTTAGTTTTGATTTTAGCTCGTACCTACTCATATAGTCTGTGAACCGCTGCCCTATATTTATCCGAATACCCAACTCTTCCATTTTGTCCCACAATTTGTTTCTCGGAACCATGTCAAAGGCCTTTTTGAAATCCAAAAACAACAATAAACCTCTTCACCTTGCTTGTCCCAAACCTTTTCAATCAAATGCCTAAGAGTGACGCAGTGATGATCAATAATAGAGTGCTTTGGTCTAAAACTTGCTTGCCTTTTTCTCTCTTACCTTCCTTTTTGGCCTGTTGGTGCTCAAAATAGTCTCGCCCCATTTTGCCATTAAAATCTATCAATTTACGGCCTCTACCATATTTCATCCCCTGTGTTGTGCCTGAGAAGTCTTTGCCTTCCTTTTGTTGCCATAACCAGTCCTTCCTGGGCCAAGGATCATGTATGGATCCATAGTTGTTTCCTTGTTTCTCTGTTTATCTGGAAAGGGTCTGTAATTAGGGTCCCCCATTCTCTGTTCATCTAAAAACTCGGCTCTCCTGTTCTTTCCATTTTCCACAGTTGGGATTTGTTGTCCTTGTCATTTTTTCCTAAATACTTGAAGAAAAATGAATGGATGTAGCTCGAAGGAATGTATTTGAGCCTTGTAACATTTCTAATTTCTTTTCCTTAGAGAAAATTCATCTCCGGGCTCAAATGGTCATTTTTCCACATTTTACGGTTTGACAGGCATTTTTCCTGGTCAAATTTACATCTTTTCATCAACAAGGACACGTGGTGAGCCCACGCTCATTCGGGATCTCCACTTCAGGTCTCTATGTTGAAGATGTGCCATTGTGACGTGTGGCAGTTTGAAAGGTCAAAGGGTGGGGAAGCGGACCATTAGAGGTAACTTGGATTTTTGCCTCTTGTTGCCAAAAGGATTAAAACATCAAAATGGCCCGCAAACCCAACAGAAAATAGTCAAAATTTTGCCCCGGTCAAGGGCGGAGGTGCGGAGCAAAATGTGAAATTCTACATCTTTTCAAAAGTTGTAAAGAGAAAAGGGGACCCATTTTTCAAATTGTTTTCCCGCCCATTTGTATGGATTTGATACAAGCTGCGAAGGGCATATCTTTCGACTCAGAGCTCAAAATATTGCAAATATGACACCGTTGGAAAGCTCTGGACCTCCACTACACCATGGGAGCATAAAATATTACTTTCAATAGGCCTTGATGGGAAAAAAACTAAAAAATGGCTTTCACGCCATTAAAGTGGATCTGGTTGCTTCCACTACCCATTTTTTTGATATTATTTGCCATTCTTCCTCCTCTAATACGCCAAAGCAAGCATGGAGGATTTTAAAGAAAATTTTCTAGATTGTGGATAGATGTGCGAAGCATTAACGATTTGGTGGTCGAGCTGTCATCATATTTTCCTTTTTCCTTTGTTTTGGTCACTTCTGATATAAATACAAGAGCTCTGCTCTTGGTAAAGCGGGGAGGTTGGAAGGTTGGAGTGTTAGAGGTCAGAATTGATTTTCTAAGAGAAAAGCTTGATAGAGCCCGTCTTTCTGAGGGACTGTTTAAGAAACCTGTATATCTCTTTTGTGTTAAAATCGATCGTGTCAAGGTGATTGCATGAGTGTACTGACCATTGACAAGCTCTCGAGACTGCTCAAGAAACTTTCTCCTGCCGATAAGTTTAATCAAATTAGATTTATTTCATGTTGACTTTGAGAAATTAACGTGCTTTGTTTCAAAATGTCTGCATATAGTTCTATTCATTCCTATTGCAATCTTACGCTAATTTTTTTGTGAAATCACACAGGATCTCGTCCATGTGACAGTTTAATGGTATTTGCAATTTCATTTCAAGAAGAGCCTTCATCTTGGATGAGATAAAAGTTTAAAATCAATTCACTGTCATTTGTTGATAAATATTGTTTGTAAGTCTTCAGGTGTACCTTAGGCATGGTTAATCAAAACCATAGTGTTTAATTGAGTCTTCTAATTTGAGCCTTCGTATTGGAGTCTTAAAGATTATGTGAAAATGTGTTGATTTGGGCCTCCATTAAAGCACACCTTCTGGTTGAGGGAACGTCTGGACTTTCCTAAAGCTTTCTGTTGTGAAGTTGCTCATTATTGTAAAGTCCCTCCAAAGATCTGGTATAATCAACTTTATCCTGCTTCACCTCCCACCAAAAATTCACTTAAAAACAATTAATCATACCCATACTACCCTTGTTTGTCATGTATGTATACAAATGCATAATTTTTACCATCAAAACATGCAGAAACAATCAGGTTTTATTGTCTTTAGTGGCCTAAACCTTGCTTAGAAAATATCTCCATTATCTAGAGTGACAACTCGTGAGAGTTAGGTTTTGTTGCATTGATCATATTTTCTTCAAGGTTTTCTTAATATTTCACAAGGACATCTCCATCTCCTCCATAAACAACAGGCTACAAAACAGGTCCTCTCACCTTGGTTGAAAGGCACAACCATAAATTAGTGAGGATAGGTCAAATCCTCTTGAGGGTACTACCCATTTCTCCACATCTGAGTTGCAAAGAGCAAGTTGCATTTCATCTCTGGCTACAAAATGACACACTACATACTATGCTTGTCTCTAAGCTTCCTGCTAAACCTGTGATGTTGCTCAACTTCTGAGGGAGAATCAATTTGGGTACCAACATGGCGCAAAGACTAATTCTACGCTCCACCATGCTACCAAAGAGCTTTCCAAAAACGGGTTAATCATAATAGTGCGTAATTTTGTTGGATTGTTGACATCGCCGCTTTTGTGGAGAGGAACGACAATGCTAGTTGTCCATTTTTTGGAAAACTGAACTGGATAACTCTGTTAAAAATATTTTTAATGTGTGGAGCAAGATCTTCTGCACCCCAATTTAAGAATTCACTTGTAGACCATCTATGTCCTGAGCCTTGCCCCCTGCTAACCTTTTGATCCCTTCCTTGATGTCTTTCATGGAGAAGAGTTTGTCCCTATTTTCAATAACATATGGAAGAAGCGGCAAGTCATTACTTCTTTCATACAACATTTTTGCATATTCAAGCCACTGAGTGTCGGTGATATTATTCTCAACTGTACTTCTAGTCTGTTGAAGCTCTCTCCAAAAACCTCTCGAGATTATTCTTCCCCATGGAAATCAGCTCCTCCCTCCTACCTCTCATGTACTCTTCCTTTTTGTTTCTCACTAGCTTTCTATATAACTTTGTATTTGTTTTCTCTTTTCTGGAAGCATTTAACCTTCTTTTCGCCGCTTTGCATTCTTCATCAAACCATGGATTTGTTGGAAAACGTTTTTAACACTTCTCTTGGCTCTAGCATGCTTGCACTCCCTTAGCGTTGTGTATTATAGTCATTAACTTCTCACTATTGAGCATGTATTTTCCCTTATTGAGGTTGTTAGTATCCTGCATTTCTTGTAATTGTTTTGCAATCATACATTGGAGTATGAATGCGGCGGATAAAGAAAAAGGACTAATCTTTTCTTTTAAGTGGAGTATTTCTTTTAAGTATGCGGTGGATTATTTCCTTTAACAAGGGCATTCTAACTCACAGATTGCGATTTGGAGATGTAAGTACAGAAATAATTAGTAGGAAGTTGAAACAGAAACACAAATCAACGATCAAGCTTTCTTCAATCAACGCCTCTCGCACTAAGCAACCACACCTACATATTACATGTACCATTCTCGGATTTGGCTCGATCGATCTCACTTAGGTAGACCTCCAATAAATAAATTAAATAGATTAATTATTAGAATAACAAAATTCAATGTGTTCATTAACTTAGGTGAAAGTGAAAAATGGTGGGTCGTGGGGCAACCGTTACATCATCTCATCTAAAGCATAATTATGAACATATTTACCTCAATCTTAAGAGTATAGTATATACGAAATCTCTCACATAGGAAATTCTAGCACTATAAAAACAAATAGTGTTTCGAGCCAATTGTTATCAACATAACAATTATAAAACAAGTATTTAAAATCTTACTATTTATGAAACTTAAGGAAATGCATTAATTTTTGCCAAATAAATAAAATTGTAAAAAAGTTACTAATTTCATAGTTTGCTTTGTAAGTTTTTTATTTATAGGTGATAGATGGTGGAAAAATATTTAGACATAGTCATAGTTTATCATAATCTTTACATCAATAAGGGTGACATTACAATGGAGGTGACCCTCTCACTACTATAATATGTCAATAACGGTGACACCCCAATATTTTTTCAACTCACAATATGTTATCGATATCATTGGAGGCAACAACAATGACCATGCTTGGTATTTCTCATTTGGTGCACCTTGGAATTGGTTCCATGACTCTAAAAAACCACATGCAATCAAAAATTAATCCCACCTATGTTGGTTGGTTATGGGATATGGATGTTTGTTGCCTTGCTACCCAATTCGGATGTGTCTCTTTAGTGCATCTTGGAATTGCTACAACCACTCCGCAAACTTCACGTGTCTTACTACCCATGTCAAACATACCTCTTTAGTGTGTCTTCAAATAACAATAATGATACTACAAACCTTTATATTTCAACTATCAACGTAACATTGTACCTTCTTTTAGCGTAAGTGTTAGTTACTAGCAACAATATTCACAAGTGCTTGTGAGAAGGCGATAAGCGCATGAAAGGGTACATTGAACGAAATCAAATATCTATAGTGAAAATGAGTAAATAATTATAGGAATTGATGATAAACATACAAAAAATGAAAAATATTGTTGAAATCGAATGTAAGGTAAGAATTTAACGTTGTGGACTTTTTTCGTGCACAAATAGTAACATTTGTATTAGAATGTTTTGTAATGCTAAATGTCTAGCGTGTAAAATTGAGAATTTTAGCCATGACAACTAAGCCCCCACTTGAATATTTCTCTCATGGTCACTATGTAAATCCTTCCTCTACTCATCCTTCTCACAATTTCATCCTCATTATGGCTAGTAGGAATGTGCTAACAATATTTTCAAGTGTGTTTCATTTGCATAGATGTATGTCTAAGGTGATTAAAGAAGTCACTGAGATTCAATGAAGAACAACTATCCTTGGAGGCTTAGAAAGGGCCATTTTTGGCCATTTTGCAATGGTGTATACCCTCTAGAAGCCGACGGGGAAGATTTAAGGCACTTGGGAGCATGTGTAGGAAAGCAATGAAGCTATCCAAGGCATTTTAGGGAAGATTTATGGAAGAAATTGAAGTCATTGTGGAAAATTGTATCAGGGATCCATTCTTATCATATTAGCATATGACCAAGTGAAGACATTGATAAACTCATGTGTTAGAGTGACGTGTACTCAACCTATTTCTCACTATATCTAGGCATTTTCCAAGGAGCAAAATGTGAGGTTCCTTGGGTGTACCAATGTTAACTTCATAGTTTCCTCAATGAGCATGTGTGATGCTTCGTCAAGGTGATCAAATGTAGGAAGCTCATCGGTAGGATCTAAGGGTACATCATCGTGTCCCCAAAGTATTCCTTATTATCGATTTGAGTGTCATGCATGATGGATTTATAGGGATATTTTTCTATAACGCCCAAGTGGCACAAGATGGCCTCTTCTGAAGGGAATAAATCCATAGGTACGGGCTTGTCCGCAAGATGGTAATCAATAGGGAAAGTCTCAACCCAATTGATGGTAACATTATTTTGTAGGACAAGACAATCCATAGGTGGGAAATATGAGTTTGAGAAATGTTATCGTGGTGCATAGGTAGCATGTGTGGAATGGAATGATCAATGGACCAATCAAACATGGTTCCAAACTCATGGAATATCTTAGCAAAATGGAATCGTGTAGCTTCGTTAAGGAATATGTGGGAGTGATCTGGTATAAATGAGCAACTAAGAACTGCGTGGATGTGAATAATCGGCTTTGTCCATATAGATTGGTAATTCATATCAATAAAAGCATGTGTTAGATTTTTGATGCCATTGTCAAGCTTGATATAATTTAGCCATATTTTTCAAAATCCAATTTGTAATGTGGATGAATAGGAGTGGAAATTCTTTTTCAAACTTTCCTAGACCATAGCCTTTCCATCCTTGGTCGAGTAATCAATGCATAGTGAAATCAGATTTGAAAGGTATGAAATGTTAGATGTGAACCGAGATTTTAAAATGGATACATTGTTGATTGGTGGAGAAGTTATAGTATCATATCCCCCATACACAAAATAAGTGTTTTTGGGAGGAATACCAAATGAAACTAGAGATCCTTTGACATGTTGTGTGGGAGATGGTCTACCCATTTATTTTACAGTTGGCATATTGGGTAGAGATACAATGGTCTAAGGTAGTTTACATTCCCAACATCAACAGATTGGGTTTCATTTTTCATAGGATCCTTACCATGATCTAAGGTATTTCAATAGTTGTGGTTTTACTACTAGAGGCAATAAAACTCAAATCCGAAGATGGTAAAGATGACGAGGATGGTGAAGGGAGTATGATTACTTCCGGTTGATGTTGATGGTTGGTCATGATATGATGATGAAGAAGGGGATGGATCATGTGAATGTGGAAAATCTAAATTTTATGTTGAAGGTGATGGGTCAATCATGGTAGGTATATGAGTGGATGTATTAGATGCATCCATGGGATATGAGACAACTATGCGACCGATGTAATAGGTACCACTCTACCAAATGAGAATGTGATATATTTCAATTCTTAAATGGTTCGGTATCGTAGTGACACAATGTGTAATTCCATCTTGCTTGTATTTGAGACGTTGATGGAGGGTATACATAATACATTTCATTTCATGAATCCAAGGGTGTCCTAATAAGATGTTATATTTCAACTATCCTTCTATAAAGCATATAGCATGGTTCCAAATTTCAATGGTAAAACAATAGTACCTAATGCAAAGCAAGGATCATCATTGAATGCTCACAATTATAATGTCAAGGCTAAAAGGTGAGATGAACTGTTGACGGAGTGTTCTAGACGATATGATATTAATGCTAGATCTATTGTCAACCAACATGTGTTTGAATGTTTTGCATTCCATTTCGGTGATGGTGAACAATGGTGGATCATGAGGCTTAATCCCCCTTGTGTTAGGAGAGATGATTACAAATTAATCTCATTATCGTAAAATATGATTAATGATGAATTTGAAGTATGAAGGTTGCCCACAAATTGTGAAAAAGTATTGGTATTTTGAGTGGACAACTCGATTGACTTTAAGGCCTTAGTAAGTGCCTCATGATGATTGGAAGATTGGATGATGAGATCATATAATGAGATCTTAGCCAACGTACTCTTTAATTGATTGATTATATTATTATTCGAGTGATGAATGGTTATGGAGGCATGACCACATTTGGTGAGGGTGTAAACATAGATGTTAATTCATATGTGGATTTAGGTTTTATATTAGTAGCTTGATTTCTTGTCACACAAAAAATCAAGCCAACAAAGGCTTGGTGAGATGATGATGTGTCATGGCTAACTTGATTAGTTGAAGCCATGTGTGATGGGAGTGGATTTTTGAATACGTCTAGGTTTTGATTTTTGGGGCCATAGCATTATCAACTTGAATAGTACCTTTTTCAATTAGATCTTGATAACATTATGCAATTGGTGACACTTGTCAGTTGCATGGCCCACAATCCTATGGTAGGCACATTTGTTAGTGGATTGTTGATGCCAAAGTGGTTTTGGTGCATTGGGATCCTCTTGTCGTATGGGTGGGAGCAAGATGAGTTGAGCGTCAAGGCATTTTTGTAAGATACTAGAGAGTGATTCGGTCAATGGAGTATATTTCCGACACATTTGAAATGGATCCCATGATGTGCTTTACATGTCTCAGAATCAGGGGTTATTAGGAACTGTGGAGGAATTATTGACGGTATTTAATGTATACCCTGGTTAGCCATAGATTGAGAATGACTTGATTATCTTGGAGAGTCTTCTGTTGAACTTAGATAAATCATTCTTCTTACAAAGCTTGACATCACCAGTACTAACGTGGACATCCTCAATTCACTTGGCCATCAGTATGGCTTCCTCAAATGACTGAAATTGTTGGATTTGAAGAGTGTGAGATATGTGTTTGACACAACTCTTGGTAAATAATTAAGTAAGATCTAGTTGAGGAATGGGAAATGTAAGCTCATGGAAGACTTCCCTCCAACATGATATGTAATTAGTAAGAGGATCATCATCAAATTGTTTCAAGTTGTATAGATTAGATAATGTGGTATGCTTAACAACATTGACCAAAAAGTGATCAAGGAATAAGCCAACAAGTTTTTCGATTGATATGACGTTATGTTTGAGTGAGACTGATATACCAATCTAAAGCTTGGCCACCTGATGATAACAAAAGTATTCGCAACATAAGAGTGTCATCGTGACTAATGAGATAACAAGCATATTTGAACATGCATAAGTGATTTTGAGGATCCTATTTTCCCTTGAATTTTTAAATTTGGGCATATCAAAATGTGGAGGATATGGTTTCATGGGTACCAATGGGTGGATAGGTTCATTACATAGCTAATTGTATGTGAGTTTAGGGACTCCCATACCTTGATTTTGAAGCTCAAGGTTATGAATTCTATCCATTAGTTCTTGATTGATGTTTGGTACATGTTGGAAAGCATGAATTTGGAGTAGTTGAGTATATGAATGTGTAGAATAGTGATGTGGTATATGGGTGTAAGTATGAGATAATGAAGGGGATGTATAAGTGAAGGATGAGGAATTAGGTGGAGTATAGTGGGTGAAAGGAGGAATTGGTATAGTAAATGAGACCCAAGTGGTTGTGTAGTTCTTGTAGAAGGGATATGATGTGTGGACAATAGTATATGGCATAGGACTAGAGACACAATAGTGGTATGGGGTGCCTCGATGGTAGATGATGAAGGGTCATGGTCTACAAAATAGATCTTTAGATTGAAAACATCTAGCTTGTAATAATATCATTTAAGATATTCTACAAAGGCTTGTGGATTATGATTTAAGGCCTCCTCAAACTTAGGATCAAAGGTGAAATCTTGTAAACAACATCGTCGTCAGGAGGAGAAGAAGTGTATGTAGGAATTTCTCCAAGGTATCCCACTACTCTCCTATGGCCAAAGATATCATCATGTGATTGGGAATCACGATCCATGGTTTAGGATAAATTATATGACCTTGTGTGAGTAGTAACCATACAAAAATAATACCAAGATAAGCCCAAGGTAGAAAATTAGAATCGTGGAAAGTATGATAGTACCAGATGTTGGAATGGATGAATGAAAACCATAGGTTGGTCACAATTTTTATTGTGCTTTGGATAAATAATGGCTACATAATAGAATGCATAATGAATGATTTGTGGACCTAGAAGGTTATAGTTCGAGTCACAATTGGGAATGGCTCTAGGAAAAATAATGGATGAAAAATCGCGGGCAGGCAAGCGCTTACAAGCATGAGAGACCGGGAAAATCAAAAGAAATGAGTATCAAAGTGTGAGAGAATGTTGTAAAGAATAGAAATATTCAAAGATGCAACCTAGATACAAGTGGAAATTGAGACGAGGTGCTTTGATGATTTATATAATGTTGTTTTACTTATTTTTCAATTTGAATATGGGTATGGTTAGTTTGGTTGCATGTAAAGATCTCTCTAACTACCAATGTTATCCAAACAAGTAATATTCACCATAAAATGTCTAGTCATGGACTTTACCCCTTGATCAATCAAGATGTGGTTGTTCTTACGAACAACATTAGATCTATGTCACGAGTGGAACTATTCAACCAAGTTGGATTGTTGATCCTTTTCACCAGCTGAGTCCTCTCAATGTGCCATCTACTTCAGGGTTCCTATGGTACTCCTCACAATGTGTTTTAGGGCTTACTCCCAAGTACTTCCCATAGTTATGCAAATGTTTATTTACCCTTATTTGAACATGTATTTAATGTGTATTCATTCCCAATTATTTCCCTTAAGAAGAAACAAATATTTTTTTAATTTTTGCAGAAACAAAATAATAAAACAATTGTGTCTGTGACTACCCTACAACCAAATTGTCAGATTTTTTGGTAGGAAAAATCGCAACACGATTGTGGTCGACTATGACCGCAACCTGAAGTTTTTGTTATTTTTAAAATATTTTTAGCAAATTTACAAAACCAAGTGTTAGATCTACAACCAAAATGTTAGGGAAAAATAAAACCAAATTGAAAGGACTATAAAACCCTAAAGAAAACATAATTAGATTAAAAAAATTGATTTACCCACAACCAAAATGGTCCCACCATGGTCACCAAAATATGCCTAGATTTGGATCACCTACAAGATGTGTTAGTCAATATGAAATTTCCAAATCAATGCTACTAAATAAAATGGGCTTACAATTCAATTGAGAAGAGGGCAATCATGGTTCTTTCGATGAATAAATTAGATAGAAAATTTCTCGATCTTAATCAAAACCTAAACACAAACACACTTAGAAAAATGTTAGTTGTTTTTTATGGTTAGGGAACTTTCCTAGGTCATATCCCTAACCTTTTAAGGAGATAAAATGTATTTTATTGAAGTAAAATGACAAAACAATGCATTAAATCAAGTACTATACCCGACTCATTCGTAGACCAACCACAACTTGAAAGCACTAAAAATCACAAGCCAATCACAGTTTGGGATAACACTTGTGTTAAAAACATTCTAAAACAATGATACAACACGTTTTGCATATCTTTTTTATCCACCTTCACCTCTCCAAGATCTCGTAAGCAAAAAGTAAAAACTCAAGTATGCGCTCAAGTGCACAAAGAGTCACGGGGTTAGAATAATGGGATGAGTGGTGTTTATAGTTTTTGGAATGCATAGAATATTGTGACATGTATGGGTGCAATGTGCATAGATGGATGAGATGATAAGATTCCATAGTGTGTTGGGTGTGCAAATGGGTAGGTGGAATAGACATAATTAAATATGAGTAGGTGAGCATTAGTAAATGGATGATGAGGTGCCTTTATCACCATTTTTGGGGGTTTATATTTTTAGTTGCTTTTGTGGGATTATTTGAGTTTTTAGGATTATTGTGTTTTATGATGTTTTTTAGTCTTTTTTAATAGGAGACCTTATGCGCAAGGTGTGTTTTCTAATGTCTACAAGAATAAATCATGGGTAATTCCACAATATGATTTGTCTAAAGGTCATTTGTATTGAATTTTAAAAAGTCACCCACAAATTACTTGAAAATGAGTGTTTTCCTACAAACCCTATATTCTCCCAACACTTGTATTGTTTTATCATTATACATTATTCCAATCATCTATGATATCCTACGTTTGAACTTGTACATCCTTTATTACATATAATTAGAGGCACTATTTATTAGTTTATTTATAAATTAGTTAAATGCATGGTTTAACTATGGTTTGCTTAACGTTATTCTTAGTTAAAATATTGTCCATACCTAAACCAACAAAATTAGGTGAGAATGCAAGAAAAATAACAAGATGAAGAGATAAGAAGAAATTTGTAATTATCATGTATTTACATCTGAATTATTTATCAAACTATTAACTTAAATGATATTTACATGATAGAGCTAAACCCATTTTGAGAATGGTCCGGACTCGAAGGAGTCGACATCCCAATCCTTGAAATGAGTTTGTCCATACTAAGCTCTGTGTTGCTAAGCCAATAGTAAATACCTTGAGATGAGTTTGATAAGAATACATGATCTCGTGAGTCCAAACATTCTTACTATGTGTTAAAAGAGAAAAAATATAGAGATTAATTTGCTTTCAAAACGAATTCATCGACAATATGTTTGACCCTTAATGAACTCATCCCCGAGACATAAAAAGGAAATAAAATTGGTAAAGGATGTTAAAATGAATGAAGATAAGGATTTTAATCATAAATGCAATTTCAAAATACACCGAAGAGAAGTGTTGGTCAAACACCTTGTATTGCGATGTAAATAAGAGAACCTACAAAACTTCTAGGGCTAAGAGTGACATGATTGCTCTATTCAAATCGACCAAATCTTACCATCTTTCAATTGGTATAAGACACGCTATGCCAAAAATGTTACAAGATTTCAATTAATAGAAGGGGCAATGTTAACATTTTCTCTTATGTAATTTTTATGTTAAAAATCAGTGATAAATTATTATTTTTCTATGAAAAATAAATGTGTGACAGTTCTTCTTGGATGCACCTAAAATGTGCGAGCAAAGGTATGTGATCAGAGGGCCCTTTTCTAGCCTTATCCTCGCCAACAAGCTCAAGTAACTCTTCTACTACCAAACCATTTTCGGTATAAAATATATAATCCAAGGTCTTTAAGGTATTGCTAGTAGAAGTGAACTTAGGTTCATCAGTGAGTGGATTCATATATCTTATCATGACTATAGAAGGCATATTATGTTGCTTGTAATAAGTACTATAAGCACTAGATAATTCAGGAAGATTGTGTGTAAAATAGCTGAGATTGTGTGAGAGCACCCCACATGGGTCCATATCAAGATCACTATTGAAGTCATCGATCTTGCCTTTTAGTATTAGTTGGTGGACAGCACTTAGGGGTTGGGAATTAAAATCTCCACATATGACCATGGGCATTGGAGCTTCATTTTCTTTTAATATATCTTCTAATCTTGTTAAGAGATGTTTTACCTGCCATAACTTCACATCACTATCGTGTACTTTGGAATGGATGTGGGTGTTCACTATGCACAGGGATTGAGAGGGGGCTGTGTTTTTGAAAGAGAGGACCAAAATTAGGGCAACATTATCTTTGTAAAATGCTTCTTGGCTTCTTTCCTCTCATTTTGATAGGGAGCAGAAGTTGAAGGAAAAGAGGATGGGTTGGAATTTATGGGTTGTTCTAAATTCATCTCCAAGTTAATCTTATGAACAGCTGCAGATTTATCTGCTGCTATGTGTGCTGACTCCCTTCCATACTCAACTATATGAGATTTCTTCAATTCAAATTTGTGAGTTAGAAAAAGGTGGCACAACCATCAACAGTGGGTACAAATAAGCCCCTCACTTTTTCCTTGAAATCTCCTTGATACCCAAGTTTCCCTAGGTCAGGTTTAAAAAAATCTGAATAGTGATCCCGCTGGACTTCTTGCAGGCAAATGATATCTGGATTGCAACAGAGAATTTCTTGCAATAATTTCTTTCTTCGAAGAGTCCAGTCAGGCCATGTCCTATACTTGTCTTGTTTAGCCAACTTGTCTGCAAGGATGTTGTATGTGAGCACTTTGAAATCTGAGGAGCCCAGATTGGAGAATTTAGAGGTATTCAAGGTAACCAAGGGACGAGTTGAAGGAGATTTTATGGGGCTCCTGCTCCTGCTTCTGCTTCTGCCCTCACATTCCATTCCCATTTAATCTTGATTAAATAACAAATGTATAGAGAATGTAGCTGTGTTTTTTCCTCGGTAGATATTTGAAAGACTTGAAAGGGTGTCCATTTCATTTCATTGCACCTTTTCACCACTTTGACATAATGTTTACGTTGTTTTTTCAGTGTTATATTAAATTATGCATTCAAGAGTGGGGTTGACAAGTTTTTATTTGCAGTGTTATCGGCCATCACAAATACGTGGAATTTGTATGGCTAACAACATAGCTACCAATTTATGTATTTTTGTAATTTTTTCAATATTAAACAACCTATTTTTTAAGGTTTAAATAATTATAATATAGCAAAAAGAAAAAAAAAATTGAGAAAATATAAAACTCAAAAAATAAAACGGATCTGAGACTTTTGTTTTTATTAGTATTATTTATTATTAATTAAAAGCACGCCTTTTACTATTTTATAACACACTACATAGTACAGTCAATGGGGTCTTGGCTGATTGGTAAAGTCCAGGCATTTACCAAGAGGAGGTCCAAGGTTCAACCCCCATTGGCATGTCCGTTGCATGAGGAATAGCCCGACCGATGTCCCTGAGTGCTGAAGGAGTAGTCCGACCAATGTCCCTGAGTGCTTAAAGAGTAGTCCGACCAATGTCCCTATGTGCAACAGCTTGTATGATAGTCTTCTTTGGAGTAGTCTGATCAACGTTCCCGAGAGTGCGCATCTCGTATGGAGGTGGTATGAAGTGTATACCAATTGTACGGAGGTGGTATGAAACCTAGGGTTCATCTGAACGGACTGAGATTTGTGCACCTGGTGGTCCCCTCCTCACTCCAGTGTGCGCCAGGTATACGGAGGCGGTATGAAATGTATCCCAGTTGTACGAAGGTGGTATGAAACCTAAGCTTCAGATAAACGGACTAAAACTTGTGCATCTGGTGGTCCCCTCCTCACGCCATCTAATGGTCCCCTCCTCACACTAGGATAAATAATATCGAGGCTGGTTGAGACAGTGCTAAATTGTAATATGTAATGATTCCTCAATAATACTAAAAACACACTATATAGTACAGGGGTAGTTCGTAATTTTGAATCTTTTGTATATAAGTAGGTTTTAAATTATTAAAATTATAAAAAAATTAAATATATGATTTATCGTATTTTTTCGGTATGTATCGTATTTTACCTATAAACCGATTTTTTCCCTATATTTAAGGTCCACAATTTAATGCTACCTTGGCTAACAGATAGCCATACAAATTCGTGGTTTTGGACGATGAAAAGTTTAAAATAAAATTTGTCGCTCCTGTGGGATAGTCTTGGACATAATCGCTAACCTAAACCATGAGTGCTTAAGTAAGTTACGAAAATAAGCACGAAAATAACAGAAAAAAGCAGGTGCGGGGTTCGAATCTTTTGAACTTGCCGGTACAGAACGTACCGACGAGTTGAGCACAAGTAAATGATAGACATTCAAGTACTCAAAATAAGAATTTAAAATTGTTACCGATTAAGTATCGCTGCTATTTTAAAAGTTGTGCGGAGAGGGCAGGAAGCAAAGTTGTTCAAATATTCAAGTCTTGAGATGTTATAGTTACGAGGAAAGCGTAACAGAATGTCAGCCCGGAAAGATATATGTAACAGAATCTTGGGAAGAAGCAACGCACACATGTATTTACTTCTCTCTCACTTCCATTTGCTTCTTGTTTCTGAGTCTTGAAAGTGGCAAAAAAAGAAAGGAAGATTATTTTATCTTGCAATTGCAATTATGGGCTGCTTCAACTCTCACCTTGCACCTGCACCTGCACCTGTGCAGGAGACGCCAGGAACTTTCAGCTCAGATCCAGACATTTCCCGATCATGGGTTTATTTCAAGATAATCGAGCACGGTACGAATCAAATCTTCTATGCTTTCAATGTTCTCGTCCAAAAGTCTGTGCGATTCCCTCTTCTGCCACAAGTGCTTATGAACTCTGCCACGGCAGTTTTGGATGGGAAACTTTATGTGATTGGTGGCACTGATGTAATGGATGGAAAGGCTTCCAAGAATGTATACGTGTGTGATCCAGTGGCCGCCTTCACATGGTCTCAATTGCCTTCCACAAAGACACCCAGGGAGAATGCTGTGGCGGTTGCAGCGAATGGAAAGATATATGTCTTTGGAGGCAATGAAGCCGTCAATGTGAGTTGGGCGGAAGTATTCGATCCATCCACTTCCCCGCCTCGATGGACTGCAATTCCACATCCGCCGCTACATTTTACTTCCACTCTTTCCCGACACCCAGTGCAGGCTGTTGTATTCAGACATCGAGTCTTCATAAGAAATGATTGCAGGGAAATTGCATATAATATGACATCTTCCAAGTGGGAAAGATTGCCTCCCGTGTTTTCAAATTACTGGTTCAAGTGGCCGAGTTCAGCAGCCGAGGTGTCTGGAATGTTTGTTGCTTACGAGGAAGGAGGAGATGGTCTCCATGCATATGATCATCGAGGACGAGGTCTTTGGCTTCCATTAGATCTCAACCCAGCAGACCCTGCAGAGATGGGTCACCTTCTGTCTGTCAATGGCAGCCTCGTTGAGTATCACGTCAGGAAGTCGCCTTGTCAGCTAATATTCAGAGTGATGCAGATGCAGATCATTAATTCTACTCATGACCGCATGGCCGTCGACATTGCAAACACATTCACTTATCTTCCGGAATCCGCACACTCTGATTTAACGGGGTAAGTTTTCGAAATTCATTTCTTTTACATTGGGTAGGATTGAATTTTTATTGGGCATCACAAATCTCTGACATGTGAATTTTCTGTGTTGTTCTTCAGGCCTGGTCATGCCGGCAATCCATGAGCTGGGAATCAAGATTGAGACTTTCTTGTTCTTGATACCTGGGTTTCAACTTTTAGTAGCCAGAAATCCGGAATTTTGATATGATTCTTTAAGTGTCTTATCACATTCTAAGACCTCTGTTGTCCATTCATGAACACATCTTTTGGAATTAGTTTATACAGAATACCGGCAGAGAATGCTGCGAAAATCAGTACAATTTGTAAAGAATTTGCATTGAAATAATGTGTAGTTGGATGTGTAAATCCATATTTCAGTTTGTAAAACACAGCAAATATTGAATAAGATATTATTGCTTCTTTTCTGTTTCCCACTTTATCATGTGAATGTTTAAGTGTATTCTTTGGGATTTTTTTTTCTGTGAAGGTATGATTTTTTTCTGGGTCGCCTAAAATATTCCATGAAATTTTTATTTTTTCTCTCTTCTCGAAGCGAAGAATGACGTTTCTTGATTCTTCAAAATTGATGCCAAAAAGTTCAGGTTGTGGAAACAATTGTGCCCCCAATAAATATTGTATTTAACGCTTAACTTTTGCAAAGTGATGTCTTCAAAGCGTCTCAAAGATTCTGTTTTAGCTTTCACAAAACAGAATAACGGTTTTAAGAAATAATGTCGTTTTATGGGATGAGGGCAATCTGCATTCACAACAATGATCAATAAATTTGATCATCAATTTTATTCGTAGCAACACTATTTATTGGTGTTTGTGGAAGGTCCGTAGACATAAGTTAATTGATTTGAAATAACTAATACACAATAAATCACATTTACTTATTAATACTCATCATAAATGATTTTGTATAGTTTTAATCAATTATTATAAAATTAAGGTTTATATGACAATTTTTTGAATTTAGAAAATACAATATTCTATGAATTAATATTATGTCACAAAAGTAAATATAAACTGTATGTCTTTGATTAATTAAAAATTGTCTCATATACTTTGAAAGTAATTTATTTTAATTATTTATTTTGGTGGGATTCATATTGAAGTGATTATTATTACTACTTAAACATACCTTTATGAATAGTCTTTACTTTAATGATATGTTTTTTAATGTTGTAAGAACATAAATACTTTACACATTTGTGTGGAGGGTTCTCCAAAGTTTGAGAACCCTACTAATTGTGTGTTAAAGTAGGTCCCTTTATCTTATGATTATTACTCAAAATACACAAGAAACAATAATGTGGAGGTCATTTAGGTAATGACTCAAATCATACTTGGGATAAAAATTCACAAAAATACTCTTTAAAATTTTAAATTCTAATGCTTATGTGAGCGAGTATTGTCCACCTATTTGACTTCTTCGTGTTTGATATTAACTCAGTGATGAAAAAATGCATGCATTAAGTGCTTCTTTGCAAACATATAACACAAACAACTCATATTACATGCACTACACAATGTTTATTTTGAATAGTTATTTGAAGTTAACTTTCTATGAATTTTATTCTTAACCTCTTTGCTCTCAATCTTCTCTTTGATTCTCCTCTCTCCCTCCTTTCTCTCCCACATGTCTTGATGTTTGTTCTACAATCCAATGCTTTTGGGACTTTTTTTTGTCTCACTAATCAAGATGTACTTGACCCCTTCATCTCTTCTTTTCGCTTTCTAGTTGTTTTTGTGGTTTTACCACTCTAATAAATTTCTAATTTGAATTTAGTTTTCTATGAATACACAACATTAATTCATTTGACACAACATATTAACAACATTCATAGATAAGTTATTGATCACTCATACATTTTAGAGAGATCAAATAATCATTATATCATCTATTGGTGTATGGAGTTATTATTTCATGTGGGCCACTTTTGGCACTCAACTAAGGGTTTTGTATATCTCTCAAGTTTTTATATATGTGAATTACTATTTTTTTACATATTTTCATTGTGTTTTTTCCACCATTTAAGGGAGTAATACTTAGTTGATGTTTTTAAGAAATGTTAACCCTCAACCCGAAACCTTATAGTTCACTTTGTTAAGTTTCATATATCATAACCATTTTAGGGTATAAAGAACAAAGTTTGCTTTCCAAGTTAAAGGGATCATATCATGCAAACCAAAGTGAGGAAACATGAAATCGAGACAAAGTGAGCATAGTCTTGAGTCATTTCAAACCATGTCTATCACCTAAGCCAAGAAGTGTCCCAACACTTATGACATCCATCAATTATTACTCCAATACTTCATATCTCTAGTTATAATCGAATCCAAATTCTTGGGTGAGAATTTTTGATACTTCTAGATTCGTGTTTGAAGGCTTAGGCTCAAGAGACTATCTTCATGTTGTGACTAATTATAGGTATTCTTTAAACCCTATGTGTATATCCTCATCATTACTTTGGAAAATAATTAATCGGGTCTTGTTGTATTTAATTCAATTACCATTGTTGAAATGCCTAATTTAAAGTATTTATTTTATGTTTGTTGCATTCAAGTATATAATCCATTTATTTGCACTATATTTTAGTGAGCCCATATTATCTTCCGGCTCTTAGGATTAATCTACCTTATAGTGTGTTGGATTTTAAATTTTCTCATATTTTCTAGACTTTTTCAAGTTGCATGCTACTAGATCTAAAATGCCAAGTTCATTTATTCAATCCCAAGGCCTATTGACATTCATGTTTACGGGGTCCAACGAAGGACAGTCTTAGACCACGTTTGCTTAGATATTTACACACATGATGATCTCGCACATTAGAAGACTCATATGCAACATTACAAAATAAGTTTATAGTATTAAATTCAACGAGAAAAACACACGTCGAGGAACAACACGTTATAATATTATTATAGTCTTAAAGAAAGACTTTGCATCAATCCTAGGATTCCATCCTAACTAGGCTTCCAGGATTGCAAGACTCTGCTTGAACCATGATTGGTTTCCTCACCCATCTATGACCCACATTTTTGCTCGAAAATCGACTCTAAACTCTAATGTTTGAAATATTCCTAAAAATATCTCTCAAATGATCATTACGCCATATTTATAGAAACCGGCTGGCGGTACAAATATTCCTAAAAAGACCCCTTTTTATTTTATTTGAAGCTCAAATTGCAGGTCACTTTACTAGTCATGGTCATACACATGGTAATTACCTAAGAAAAGTGGATCAATCAGCAAAAAAAATTGCAACATGCCTTTAAATTGTGAAACGAACAACCTAGTAATGTTGACAATCGGAGTCATGGGAAAGTGTAAAGACAACAATTATTGTCACAATACTTATTTGATGAAAATTTAAGCAAAAGTATGATACATAGGACTACGCATGAGGTTCTCTTGTATTTTTACCCAAGTATTTACGTAGGACTATTATCTCTTTGGAGCTTATGTTCTTCAACATTTACCCATGTAGGTTTATTTCAACATGGGCGTACAAAAGAAGAATTTGAGTATTTATTCCATAAACCGAGAACATTACACACGGTTATAAAGAGTTAAGGTTGCATATTTTAAGCTCAAATACTAAGAATGTTACACAAGGCTACAAAGAGTTGCAAAAGGTCGCACATCTTATTATTTATAGTCTTAATTTTTTTGTGATGCAAAATTATTTGTGAACCTAGATTCTACTACATCATATAGGTAAGAAGAAAACTTGAGATCCTACTCATTTTTAGGAGGTTTTTATAAATAGTCCATATATTTAGTGTTTTCCATTATACACAACCACATTGCATCCTCAATATCTCATCCTTTTTCTTGATTATATATTGTTTGTATTCCTTTTTCACATCATTTTTACTCTTGAATTAGTTATCTCTTAAATTTATCTATAATTTTTCTCATGCGCGGTTGGTACTTTCAATCCTATTATGTGCCCTTATTTTCTTCACCTATTTGTACCTCATAGTAAGGGTATAGCCCTTCCATGTTAAAGATAGGTGATATGTCTATCCCATCGTGTAAATCTCTCAAATACATTGACGCAAACTTTCTACAATAATGTTCATATTCAATCTTCTTCCACATTAACTTATCATAAGCTCCTATTAGGAACCTTTCCTTACATAGGTTTGTTAATACCAAATATCATATTTGAAAATTTTGTTCTCTTCTCCTCAATCTTATATATTACTTATATTATGCATTACTTTTCTCCAAGTGTGAGCATACTTGGTGGTGCAATTCATTCATGTATTCCTTGAAATATTCTATTTATGCACTCGTCCCTTTCTCTTCCTTGATGTCACAAAATTTTTGTGACGCCTCTTGGAATTTTTCAATGAACAATCTAGAATGGCATCCTTCTAGTTATCTTGTCTATGGGGTTATTGTATGTAAACTCTACTTGCACTAAAATTGAATCTTGTGATCCATGTTTCTCCACCACCGAAAATCGAAATAGGCTAGCCAAACTCTTGATAAGCACTTCCACCTCATGATTTGTTTGCAAATACACAAAACTAAATTATAACTTAGTGTAAAGTGTCTACATTAATATTATCTAAAAATTTCCTAAGAACTTAGTATCTCTTTCATACACAATACTACATGGTAGTCCATGTAGTCTCAAAAATTTCCTAAAGAACAACTTAACTATGTGCATGGAATCATTAATATTATTATCATAAATAAAATGATCCATTTTTGAAAATATATCTACCACAACAAAGATAGAATTATGACCCTTTTGTGTTCTAGTAAAACCCATATAAAAATCCATACTCAATTGCTCCCATGGTTTATTAGGCAATAAAGAGGATGATTTAACCATATATTCGACTCTTCCCTTTTTCAATTAAAAATTACGCATCCTTGTTTATATCTATGCACAAGCCATGTATATCTGAAAATATATCTCACTTATATGTGTTGAGGTCTATTTAATACCAAAATAACCACCCAATCTTGGTTTATGCTTCTCCAAAAGCAAATTATCATGCATAGATCCTATATGTGTGCATAAATGTATTCCCTTAAACATCAATCCTTCCTGCAATAACTAATCTAACCATGGTATGGGTTCAACAAGAATTGGTTCTATGCATCTTCTCCATATCTCTCTAGAATCTTCATCCATTGTGTAAATATCCTTCATGGAACCAAATCACATGACTTCTACCTACATCTCAACCAATAAAATGCATCTTCTACTCGACACATAAATTTCACCTCCATTAGCTTTTCCACTTTTGTGCTTCAAGACAAATGAGTAATTGTGTGATAATTCAACCCATTTCATGTGTCATTGATATAAATTACCTTTACTATTGATGAGTTGAAACGTACATTAAAAATCTTTAGGAAACAAGTATTTCCTCTACTTTTTTAGATAATGGATTGTGGCATCATACGCTTTATCGTAAATTGAATAAATTTTGCATGAATCATTTAGTTTCTGCTAAAGTAATATATTATCCTACCTTCTTAACTCATCACAACTCAAGTGGTTGCACCACACATCAAAATCAACCTAAAATACCTTGTTGAAATTAGGAAAATCTAACACTAATTTCTCTATCACTTACTTCTTCAAATTGTAAAAAATATAATCTATGTCCATCTTCCATTAGAACATTTTACTCTCTCCCACATCACGAATGTGATTAGTGCACACATCCCAATAAAGCCCCTTTAAACTTCCTATATAATCTTTCTAATCCGTAAAATTCACAGCTCAAATGTACTTTTCGGTGATGGACATTATATGATCCCTCTCACCTTCTCATGATCCATCTTCAACCCTTCTTGAGATATCAAAAATCCCAAGTACGTTAACTCCCTCTTCATAAAGTTTCACTTTTTCAAGCTTATAAGAAAATTCTCTTCCCATAGACATTATAACACCGTATACATATAATCCAAACACTAATACACAATGCGTAAATAATGCCACATTTTGGGTCATTTTTTCCGTCAAAAATTGACCTTTTTGGGCATTTTTCAGCTTGTTTCTTGGAATAATTCATGTGGATTTTTGCGGTGCAAAAGTGATGCAAAAACAATGTGACTAGACACTTTTAATTATGTTACATTTGTGCCTAATTTGTATCTACTTTGCACCATGTGAAATGGAAGCAAGATTGTAAAATATGAAGTAAATATGATGAAAAATTTGTTCGATAATTTTTTTAAAAATAATCATAACTACAAAACGGTATAATTACAAATAATTATATTTCATTTTTTGTTTGTTTAGAACTATTAAACATTAGATACTAAAATATTATTTACATTTGCATTGTCATAGAGAAATTGTATGAGAATTTGAAAAGTATCCAAATATTATTATTAATAATAAAAGAAGACATTGTTTCAATTCAAAATGTGATTTACAATAATATATTATAACGAGTGTAATAATGAGGGAGTATTACGAGGTCCCTTCCAAATTACAAAATAAATAGATGTAAAACTACATCCTAAATATCCCAATGATTAGTCTCATCGTCCTCAACTAATCCTCAAGATCTTCTTTCTCTTCCTAAACGTCATCCTCGTTCTCATCATCTTCACTATGTTCCTCATCCTTCTCTTTGTCATGATCCTCACAATCTTCTTTCAATTCCTAAATATAATCAGCATCGTCCTTCTCTAAATCATCTTCATCCTTCCAATTTGTTTTACCTTGAAAATATTTAATGATAAAAATTTTAAAGTGTTTAAATTTAATTTATAGTTTGTGTGTACAACAAATTGAGCACTACATGTATTATTGGTACAAACTAATTACCTTGGGCCCGCTAGTTAAAGTCTTTTGTGTTTCATCCCAAATCTTTGAATGCCACACACACTTTTTTGTTGTGCGCTTCTTATAGCGCTCTTCCTACGAATACAAATATATGATTAAATTACATATATTAATATTTTATTTTAAAATATGTTAAAACAAAAAACAAAAATATATAAATAACTTGTATATAACTTACAAGTTCATTAACGGCCTCTTCTAAGTTTTTTCAACCCAAACGATGAGTCACCAACAACCCTTTTTCGGACTTTGACTTCATACCCCTTGAGTGCATTACTTTTGATACGTGCATTACTTTTGATACCTGCATCAATTGCAATATGTATTAAATTTTTAATCGATCACCATGTTATACAATTACCATTGCATTATGATCATAGACCATATTTGTCTTTTATAAGACGTTAATGGAAAGTAGACAACATAAAATATCAAATTAAAGAAAATGTGTTTATTAAGCAAAGTGCAAAGTGTTAAATAGTCCTCTTTACAATTCAAATGTAACATATATCATTTTTTCATTAACTAACATTTAGCCCTATTAGTGTCCTCTTTTATCCAATTACTACACAAATTAAACCAAACATATTTCTCTATTTTGGGAGTTCAAAGACATCTCCTTTCGTCACTTTTGTTTTCTTGGTAGTGAGCCTATAAATTTTAAATATAAAAAATTATTGTCAAACGATGTATTATTTTATTAAAAAAATTATTGTGACGCGTGATTATCCTTAAATTCCTATTTGTTCTCCTAAAACCTTCTTATGTAAATTTTCCAATTAGCTTTGGGTCATAGTGGGTCCTCCTAAACTTGGTGAAAGTTACATCAACCATAGTTCTCATCTCTCAAGTGGGATTTGCGGTTACTTGAGATGACAACATGAATGAATCAATTTTTATGTTCAGATCAACTATTATATTTTTAAAAATACATCCAACCATAAAAACAAAAAAATAAATCACAAAAAATGACATATAAAATAAATAGAAAAAACTTAAACTAATACAATGATAATTTATTCTAACTCATTAAAATATATTCAAATATTTACTTTCCCCAAATATACATTAATATCTTCACATCATCATTTATATATAGGTCCATTTTGAGGTCCCCTTGCACTCGGTGTTTATAATTACTATGAATAAGATGAGAGGATCTATCAACGTTTGTTGTTAGAGGGGGTGAGAGTGCATTGTCATCCCCCTTAATCCACTCAAGAGTAGGTCATTCATAATTTTTGGGGTAGTCTCTCTTTGTTTCACTTCTCTAAATTTTTATTAAAAATAGGCTAAGAGGGACCTACCTTTGATGAGGATCTACAAAAAAATGTTGACTCTTCATAAAATAATTAATTAAAATCAATTTAAACAATAAATGAAGACTATATACCTCAACGCAGATGACTCCCTCATCCTATGACTACCCTCATCCTCATGTCGGTTGATATGGGATGTAGACCTATCATAATCAAGTTGTATAGTAATTATTGAATGAAGAGAAAAAAGTTATATAAAAAAAAATTGTAAATTTATACCTTCGTGCAGAGGACACCCTAATAGTAAATGGCTCAAGATGTATAATTATAATTTTAAATATGAAAAATATTATTAAATTATAAAATATATTGTAAACTTATACCTTCGTGGTGGGTGCGTAGAGGTCAATGAACATCAAGATGGCACATGGGTTTCGTCTAAATCCTCATCCATGTCATATTTTTCTAGACCCTAATCTCTAGAGCTGCCACATGTAAAGGCATCAAACGTATTTCGGATTGGTTTTTTCATCTCTAATATCAAAATAAAAATTATAGAATGTATTGAGTGAGAAAATAACCTTTCAAAAAAGATACCGAAAATAAATTTAGTTTTAAGTGCATCAAATACAAATGTATGCCCAAGTGTAGTTTCTAATGAACATGAGAACTATTCTTTGAATTCTATGTTAGAACCAAACTAAACAATTAGAGTCTATAGTAGATGAAAAGACACAACAAGAGGAGAAAAATGAAAATAATATTACTAAACCCACCATTGATGGACACTTTGTTGTAGATCTTAATCCAAAGAAAATGGATAATAGATAATGCTACAATAGAATATATAATTTTGAATATGCCAAAAATAGTACCTTATCATTAATAATATCCATAACGACACTATTTCATTTAAAAGTAATATGGGGTGATGTGTCATTTGAAACCACATGAGGTATAACTTGGGGTTCTATGGGTTTGGTCTCACATTGAGGCTCTTAAGGAAGATTACCATTATCCACAAGAAAAACATCCATATTATGAGAGGAAACTAGACTATATATCACATGCCACTAGAGGAGAATCAACATGTTCATTTTTTCTAAGAAAAATATAAACAATGTCATGTGTTCATTTTTGCATCAAGAGAAGTGGTAGAGATACAATTGTATTCATTCATATCATGTGCAAGGAGAGAAGAATCATCATTTATGTCATCACTATGGCATTCACTAGGAATTGATTCTAGATCACTATCAAAAGCATAAGGAACACCATCAATGAATCTATAAATGGAAGGAACATCATCCACATGTAATCTAGAAACACTTTCGTCATCACTAGATTCTATATCCTTTATGGCATTAGGAGGATCATTCACTAGTGGAGGAAAATGAGTTTTTTCACCATCACTATTCCAACCATCCACATTACCCTCAAAGCTATGATCATCATCACTATGGGTAGTGGAAGTGGGAGATAGAAATTTCATGAGATCTTCTAGGGTAGTGATTTCTACAATAGAATGACTAGCGGGATCCCTTATTATATGGTCAAAGCATGATTGTATTTTGTGAAATACAAGAGGATTGAAATTTTGATCATAATTGTATATTATATCATCCATATCAAAATATGAAGAGGGAACAACATGTTTTGCAGCCTCATAAGTGGTATGGACCTAGTTAGAGGGATGGTAACCATTATGTTTTTGTAAGGCGTGAAAGTAAGCCATGGTCACACAAAGGATAAGAAAAACTCTCAAAAAAATCACACACATTCCCAAGGCATCCCTAAGGTGTGGAAAATAGCAGGCCTAATGTGAAGGAGCTAACAATATATTTTTTATATTCCACTAAATAAAAAATTGTTGATCGAATATTATAATTTGGATTAGGGTTTACACAAGTTTACCTAGGGTTTACACAATGTACATTAGGGTTTACACAATATTATCTATATTGTATACAATTTACCCTAGGGTTTACACAATTTACACTAGGGTTTACATAATGTCCATTAGGGTTTACACAATATTATTTATATTGTACACAATTTACACTAGGATTTACACAATTTACACTAGGGTTTACAGGATTTATCCTGAGGTTTTTAGATTCTATTTAGAATTTATATAATTTTGTTTCAAATCTATTATAGGGTTTACACAATTTATTCTAAGATTTGTATTTTACATCCTACAGTTCACATACATTATTTATCAAATTTAAATGAAAATATGCATACATGTAATATGGGATTTGTCACATACTCTTCTTCTTCTTCTTCCAGGTGGAGGGTTTTCTTTCCTTCTAGGTGTTATTTTTGCTCCATGTTTCTATTGATACCCCATTATTTGTCTATGTTGTCGTTGTTTGTTACTCCTCTTCCTTTCTCGGTGTTTTTTTACTACTTCATCTTCCTTCTTGTTATCCTTTGTTTTTTTTCCACTAGGATTATCATCTCCCCTCCATTTCCACTTTCTTCTTTCCTCTCCTTACCTCAAAAAATAAATTAAATAAAGTGGGATTCCCTTTTAGGATCCAAATTTATGTTTTTTAAGTTATAGGTGTTTATAGTGAAAATGTGGCACAAATGTGATGCAAAATTGTGCCACTTTTGCACCACCCCAACATTTGTAAGGAAAAAAGCTAATCACTAGATCCCCCAAACCCATATAGAATATAGGAGTCTAGATATGCCCCATCTTTATAGTTGGGTCAAGTTTCCCCCTATATTCATATGGGGGTTGGGAGAGGGGTCTGAATTATCGATCTATAACATATATGGTCCCAATTATCTATCTATCTAGGGTTCACTACGGGAAAAATAGAGAGAGGAACGACTATAGCTATATATAGTTGGGTTGGATCTATAAAGAGAAGACCACATACTTGATAAGTTCCTACAAGATTCTATATAGTTGGTTTGATCACTATCTATAAGTGTTTAGAGTTCTATTAGTGTTTAGGTTTTCATATTAGTGTTTAGTGTGTCATGTTAGTGTTTAGGGTGTCATGTTAGGGTAAGTGCATGAAGTTGGGGGCCAAAAAGTGGACAAAAACCTGAAAAAAAAAAAGAAAAACGCGTACGTGTTTTATTATAACGTGATCGCATTTTAAATTCTCAGGTTTGGGATTTACCAAAGCATAATGCATACGCGTTATGTCTACTATAAATAAAAAAGAGGCCCGAGCCTCTATCATTTTATCTCCCTCAAACGTAAGTTTCAAAGCTTAACCGTGCCCTCACATTTTTTCATTCAGCTGGATCTCAAGCTCAAAGGATCGTTTCTGGATCGTCGAGAAGATCTGAATCGACGATGGTGCCACGGAGAAGAGGTAGGCACAATTATTTTCTCAAAATTGCATTGAAATATGATAATTATAGATTAAAATTTGAATTGAATACATTTTTTTATTGTTATAGTTCAAGGTCGAGGGAATCAACCATAACCAAACCTTGTTATTCCTGTCATCCCTCCCAACCCTCCCACAATTGCTCAACATCCCCCGGGTAGTCAAGAAGATTTAGCAGCCCACATAGTTGAAAACAAAATTGAAATTGAGGATTTAATCAAAAGAATAAGGGATTCACAATCTATAAAGCCCCACCATGCCTCTCTTGCAAACACATTGGAGGCATTACTTGCTCAAGTTGATTCAGCAACAAGATAAATTGATCATTGGACAACTTACAGAGAGGGTTGTAGGGTTTATTATTCCAACAAATTGTCATATGTGGATGTAAAGATAAAAGAAATTACAAAAGACCTCATATGTGCATTATTCACAGAACCCCGCACTAATTTTCTTATTCTGTTGTTATGTAAACGGTATCCCATCCATTGGTGCAATGATAATTTGATTAAAAATAATTTTTGGGAACGATGGTGGATGGTGTTTTATTTTCCACATTGTAATAACAACGAGGTGCCACTATACTTTCGAGGAAACTCTATTGCGAGTTTATCCTCAACGAGATCCAAAATTATTTTGATTTCCAAGATTTCCGGGGCGGAGGAAAAGGATCTCGCCCAAGATGTATCAGTGCACAACATGCACCTATTCAATAGGGTAGAGTCCCCACACAGAAGCCCCCTCACCCTGAGATTGTCCCTCAAGTAGTGAAGGAGACAATAGAGATTGATACACTCCACGCACTTCAGGGGCTATCTGTAACCCTTGTTTGACATACGAGGGAGATTTCTGAGCCAGATGCTCGCAGAGGTACACAAAGTATTCCCTTAGGGAGTACTAGCATGAGGCCACATCTTTGCTCGTCATGTGGTAGCATATGTTTGGGGCCCGAGGAGGACGATACTTTCATGCGTATTGATTTTGGTGGAGTTGGTGCTAGGGGTGCACACGATAATGTCACTATGTCAGATGCCTTTTTGAGTGAGACATTTGGATTACAGTCATCGGCGTCACCTTCGCAGGTATTTGTTATGTTTTATTATGTGTGTTACAAAAAGATTGGAGTACTTGATTTACTTAATACATACATACATACATATATATATATATATATATATATATATATATATATATGTATATATGTATATATATACATATATATATGTATGTATGTATGTATATATATATATATATATATATATGTATATGTATATATACATATATATCTATATATATATATATGTATATGTATATATATACATATAAATATATATATATGTATGTATATATATATATATATGTATATATATTTATATGTATATATATATATATACATATATATGTATATATATATATATATATACATATATATATATATATATATATATATGTATATATATATATATATATTTTGAAATAATTATATTTGTACATGTACATGCATTGATATTACAGCACGTGGGAGGCACATCTTCATCCCGACCACAGGCGACGAGCACCATGCATACACATACATTCACAGAGGTAATTTAGAATGTTAATTGTGTAAAATTTTCACATATATATATATATATATATATATATATATATATATATATATATATATATATATATATATAATAAAGACACTTTCTCTACTTGTCACGAGAGATGGTGGGGCGTCTAGTGGAGTCAACATCTTTATCAAACATGTATCACGTGAGTTAGATAGACATACAAGAGAACATATAAATATTTGAATTCAAAACTAATATATATATATATATATATATATATATATATATATATTAGTTTTGAATTCAAATATTTATATGTTCTTGTATGTCTATCTAACTCACGTGATACATGTTTGATAAAGATGTTGACTCCACTAGACGCCCACCATCTCTCGTGACAAGTAGAGAAAGGTGTTCTTTGCTAGATATCATTCTTGTGACATGACTCACCGAGGTATTCAAACAACTTTTGTAAGTTGTGTTAAATTTCTCGTGTAATTCATATTATGTTAAATTGCATGTTGGTAATGTCTTTCATTGTAAAATTATTAAATTATGTTAATAATGTCTTTCATTGTGTATATGCAGGAGTTACTGCGACAGTATGAGCTACTGTTCATTTGATTCACAGGTGTGGGGGGGTAAAAACAATAGTTCTATATTGATAAAATTAGTTAAAATATTGTCATTACACATACATGTACTTAGTTCTATTTTTGCTAATTCTGATGTTAGATTTTCTGATCTTATGTGTATGCAGGGAACTTCAACCCCTCCATTTTGACTTCGAGGGCATGGAATCCTCCATCTTGTCGTCTTCGTACCCCCGTTCATACTCCAGAGCTCCCGATGACTCATCTGAGCGTGAGATGCAAATTCAGCGTGATCAACAACTTGCGGTAAGTTTGTGTATTTATGTAAATACTTTCATTCTAGCATGGTCTTAAATACATGTTGAAAACATATATAAATTAAGTTTTGACAAAAAAACATTGTTTGCATTTACAGGCTCATCTACAAGCAAGTATTCAGCGAGAAGAGGACTCGTAGCATGGGCTCGGATGATCCAAAGTCATCTCATAGATCTCCATCTTCGTCTAAGGGAGGGCCTTCTTTGAGCAAGGCCAAGAGAGGGATAGATTTTGATGATTAGGAAATATATATGTCTTACATGACATTTTTTTGTATGCCTATGTGCATGACATTGTATGTACGCCTATATGGCATTTGAACTTGATGGTATATGACCTATTTGGGCATTTTTATATTTATTATGCACATTAAAATACTATTTGGAACTTGATATTTTTGTATGAGACCTTACATTTCTGAGATTATTTTTGCATGAAACTAATATGTGCACTTGATAATATTTAAGACATTATGGATTATTTTTTCATTTATTGGTGATGTACATGTACTATCATTTTCAATGTATAACATGCATCAAACTTTGGAAATCAATATTTATATAATGTATGTATATAAAGCGTTACCTAATCTGAGTAATTATTAATTCAATTTATCAATGTGTATATGTGTATTTACCTTACTTGCGCTTCTTCTTGCTCATGGTCTCTTTGTATTGGTTCATATCTTATCATGCACTTACTACATTCTTTTATGCTTCTTAGTCTTCTCCCCTGTTAAAACACCTGAGATTCATCACAATTTGATGCCTTTCATCTATTGATATTTTGAGAATGTCTCTCCATATACATTACTCCAATGCTTGAGAATGTCTCCAGATGCAATGACATTCTGATTCGGACACTCAATGATTCTTGATTGTCTAATCTTGTCCAATTCATGTTATTACCTCTAAATCTATATGTATTTCAAGTTGTTTGGAAATCACATCACACCCTTCACTATGCTTGATGACTACCCCTATCCTTTTGAAGGTGCTTTTGAAAGCATCCATGGGTTTATCATAGCATAAATTATCAATGAATGGAAGGTCACTAAGCCGTAGGCCAGCTGACTCCCATTTAGAACTAAACAAGAAATATTTACTAGGCGATTGATAACTCCCGTGTGTTCTTAGACATTCCCTATCAAATTCATTCTTAAGCTAATCTAGTCATTCGGGATCTTAAGGGCTACGCTTGAACGAGGTAGTCCGAAAGCATGGGGAGCATAGGGAACCAAAAAAATCCTCCCCTAGCGTTCACTAGGACATCTGGACATGTTGGCATAGTTGGTTTGGTGCCAAGAGCTTATGTTTGCAAAGTATTGTGTATGACAGTCTTACACTGACTCAGATCGCAGCATTTTTTACGTGTTTGCAAACAATAGGACACCAAGAGAACCGAATGGAGATGGATAAAACCGTGATATAATTTTGTAGAGGGCCCCAACATGGAGGTTTAGGATCTGACGAGACGTCTATAGGTGCCACGAGTCTAATAAATCACTGTCGAAGATAGCATGTTTTGGTCGCAGGGATCTTAAGGGCGTATGCCCAGGCGATTTAGGTAATCTGAAGCACGCACAACGTAGAGGAAACCAAAACAAATCCTCCCCTAACGTTCACCCGCCACCCCGACATGTTGGCGTAGTTGGTTCGGCACCAAGAGCTTCTGTTTGTAAAGTATTGCATCTGGCAGCCTTATACTAACTCAGACTGCATTATTTCGTGCGTTTGCAAACAATAGGACAGTGAAAGAACCAAATGGAGATGGATAAAACTATAATAGGATTTTGTAGAGGGCCCCGATGTGGAGGTTTAGGATCTGACGAGACATCTCTAGGTGCCACAGTAGTCGAGAAATCACCCGTTGAAGATATAGCATGTTTTGGTCTCAGGGCTCTTAAGGGCCTACGCCTAGACGAGGTAGTCCGAAAGCACGGGGAGCATAGGGAACCAAAAAAATTCTCCCTAGTATTCACCTGACCACCTCGACATTTTTGCGTAGTTGGTTTGGCACCAAGAGCTTCCGTTTGCAAAGTATTACATCTGGCAACCTTATACTGACTTAGACTGCATTATTTCGTGCATTTGCAAACAATATGACAGTGAGAGAACCAAATGGAGATGGATAAAACCGTGATATAATTTCGTAGATATCCCCGACATGGAGGTTTAGGATCTGACGAGACATCTCTAGGTGCCATGGAGTCTGAGAAATCACCCGTCGAAGATATAGCGTGTTTTGGTCTCATGGCTCTTAAGGGCCTACACCCAAATGAGGTAGTCTGAAAGCACGGGGAGCATAGGGAATCAAAACAAAGCCTCCCTAGCGTTCACCTGGCGACCCCGACATGTTGGTGTAGTTGGTTTGGCGCCAAGAGCGTCTGTTTGCAAAATATTGCGTCTAGCAACCATATACTGACTCAGACTACACTATTTCACGTGTTTGACAAACAATAGGAGAGTGAGAGAACCGAATGGAGATGGATAAAACCATAATAGTATTTTGTATAGGGCCCCGACGCGGAGGTTTAGGATCTAACAAGACGTCTCTATGTGCCACAGAGTCCGAGAAATCACCCATCGAAGATATAGCGTGTTTTGGTCTCAGGGCTCTTAAGAGACTACGCCCGTCACGAGGTAGTCCAAAGCAAGGGGATCCTAGGGAACCAAAACAAGGCCTCACCTATTGTTCACCTAGCCATCCCAATGTGTTGGCGTATTTGGTTCGGTGACAAGAGCTTCCATTTGCAAAGTATTGCATCTGGCATCCTTATGTTGACTCAAACTACAATATTTCGCATGTTTGCAAACAATAGGACAACTAGAGAACCGAATGGAGATGGATAAAACTGATATATAATTTTGTAGAGGGATCGACATGGAGGTTTAGGATCTAACGAGACATTTCTAGGTGCCACGGAGTCCGAGAAATCACCCATCGAAGATATAGTGTGTTTTGGTCTCAGGGCTCTTAAGGGCCTACGCCCGACGAGGTAGTCTGAAAGCACGGGAGCATAGGGAACCAAAACAAAGCCTCCCTAGTGTTCACCTAACCACCCCAACATGTTGGTGTAGTTGGTTCGGCGCCAAGAGCTTCCGTTTGCAAAGTATTGCATCTGGCAGCCTTATATTGACTCAAACTGTAGTATTTCGTGTGTTTTCAAACAATAGGACAACGAGAGAACCAAATGGAGATGGATAAAACAATGATAGGATTTCGTATAGGGCCTTAAGATCGAGGTTTAGGATCTAACAAGACATCTTTAGGTGCCATGGAGTCTGAGAAATCACCTGTCGAAGATATAGTGTGTTTTGGTCTTAGGGATTTTAAGAGACTACGCTGGATGAGGTAGCTCGAAAGGACGGGGAGTGTAGGGAACCAAAACAAATCCTCCACTAGTGTTCACCTTGCCATTTGAATGTGTTTACGTAGACGGTTCGGTCCCACAAGCTACCGTTTGCAAAATATAGTGTCTGGCACCTTGTGCCGACTCGAGACTACACTATTTTGAGCGTTTACAAACAATAGGACAACGAGAGAACCGAATGGAGATGGATAAAACCATGAAATTTTTTTGTAGAGGGACCCGACATTGAGGTTTTAGATCTAACGAGACGTCTCTAGGTCACACGGAGTCCGAGAAATCACCCATTGAAGATATAGCGTGTTTTGGTCTTATCGGCTATTAAGGGATTACACTCGACGTGATTTCTCGGACTCCATGGCACCTAGAGACGTCTCATCATATCTGAAACCTCCATGTTGGAGCCCTCTAAAAATCCTATCACGCTTTTCTCCATATTCATTTGGTTATATCATTGTCCCGTTGTTTGAAACACATGAAATACTACAATCCGAATCGGTGTAAGGTTGTCCATTTCCAATCACTCCGAATAATATACGTGGTTCATACAATATAGGTGGTGAAATAAGAATTTATGTTTGTTGTTCTCTCTTGAGATTCATGGCCCATATTCTTGACACATAAATCAATAATTTTTTTGCATCCGTAAATTTAGCACCATCCTTGAACTTTAACTCCTCTTGGAAGTGCTCTTTTCACACATGCTCCCACACCATCATGCTCTCCTTTTCCATGCCTTGCATCAGTAAAACTCTAGATATGTTGTACATTTTTTTATTTGTGCATCCTGTTTAGCCAATAAAACATCCGTGCATTCTTGAATTGTGATGTGCAGTTGTCTAACCAAATGTAATGTTGATCGAAAATAATGTTCCTCTCATTCAAGTTTGCATAAAACACCTAGAAACACCCTTGTACATATTCTGTAGAATGTTTCTGATCATCAATGATGTAGAAATGATACTCTCTTAATATTTTTTTATTTTGCTCAGTACTTTCTAGAGAGTGCATGAATGTTATATGCACGAAAATAGCAACTTGCATTGAGTTATAGTATTGAGACTAAACCTCCATTTGTGGCTGTAATGTGTAATTCTCTGCGAAGTCAACTACTGAAACAATAGTACCAAGTGGGAATGTGTCCTTGCTTAACTTTAATTGTTCATCCAACCATCGAGCTCTATGTGTGTGCCTTGCATACTCATAAAAAAATTTCTCTCTGAATTTGACCATATATTCTGATACAGGTAATTGTTTTGTAACAAGCTCACACCTCTTAGATTCTTTTCCATCTTTTAATTGATATGCCACCGATTTATATTTGGTGAAACCAACCAATTCTTTTCCTATTGAATCTATACTCTCCTCATAGATACAACTTTTCAGATTTGGCAAGCCACCACATACATTGCACATTCCATCCAAACATGCCTTGTTATAAAAATGTCTAGTTGATTTTTCACAAAATATTGTTGGAAAAAATTCCCTTGAAGATTTTGGTAGGAAATTTAATCCACATACGCAACATGATGTCGATATGTAAAACACGGTGCATTTGACAAAAACATCATAATGCATTGAAAATTCAACATGATGCCTACAACAACAAGTGGTACGTGAGTGATTGATTTTCACATTAAATTATTTGCTCATTTTAAAGAATATTTGGCTAATGTTAATTTGTGGATTTTCATTCTTAAACATAGAGAACAACTAACGTGTTTCGAGTCATATTTAAGAAATTTTTGCACATGATTCACGATTACAAGAACCTATTCTTCTTTTTACTATATCTCTTCTATTCGGTGACACCGTTGTGTTCTCATTCCAAAATTTTACAATTAATTCTTTTAGAATATCATATGTATTCTTGTCTTTTCATGGATTTCTGCTAGAGAAATCCCAATAGTCGATGTTATTGACCAACTCTAGATGTTTACATCTCTCTATTGCTGATGCGGGAGCATCAAGAACAAGAAACAAGAAACTTAAAACTTTGATCTAGTTTGTCTTTTTAACATCATCATGGCCCTATGGGCATTAGTTTTCTCTAATAATTGTAAAGGCTATAAGCCACAAGCGTAGCTAAGTAAGCATTTAGGGGTGAAGGTAATTTATTTGTAAAAGAGCCAAATAAGGCTAGTAAATGAATAAGTGAGATAAAAGTGGAGATAGAACTTGAATATATTTTCTCCTCAAGAGAAAAGATCTCCAAGTTGCTCCATAATAGGTGAGAGAATGTGTAATTAGCTTTGCTAAGTTTGGTAGTTGTTATTCCATTTAGGGAGCAAGTGAGAGAAATAAGGAGTTGAGTTGATTGAGTGCTTAATATAGATGTTTTGAGCAAAATAAGTGTCTCTCTCGCATGAGAGAATGTAATAGACTTGGAGAAGAGTAAATGGAATAAGATGGAGCTTTGAAACACGTTTTTAGTGTTGAAATTTGCATTTTTCTCTAGACTGTAATGAAGCTTGCTGCCCTGGCTGAGAGCCATAAGATGGAAAATGTTGAATGCAAGGTGTTTCATGCCTCTAAAATAGAAAACAGAGTTGGAGAATGATCATGTGAGTCTTGTGGATTTTTCTTGAGTTTTAAAACATTCATATGTGTCCTGTAGAAGCATTTATTCCCTCTAGGGTTCCTATCTAGGGCTTCTTTCCATTTGAGTTCTAGCCAACCAAACGTGATGAAATTTATAGGAAAGTTCTGTTTTTATGTTTTTAGAAGTGTGTAAAATATTGGACCTTGACTCACACGTGCAGTGAAGTTATGAAGGAATTTGCAGTCAGCCTATAATTGTGTGTGCATAGGACAGCAATAGGAGTATTTTGGTTGCATGCATGAGTAAATGGAGGAATTAAGACTTAAAAATGAACATGGAGCTTCACATGAGCATATATATGGTGGATCCAATAGTTTTTAGTTAAGAAAATAATCCCAAGTATCTGCTTCTATAAACTACCAAAGAATCTTGCTTAAGAAACCCCCAATTTTGTGAAGAAAGTACAAATCCGTACAAACTAACAATACCTAAAAATTGAGTAGGATTCCAAACATCCAAAAGGGTATCCAAAATGCTAAGTAACTATTAGAGTTGTTATGGGAAATATGATGGTATAGTCTAAGGGCAATCTTGAGAGACCTAATGAGGCCTAAAGCATAGAAATAGGGGTCTGAAAGTATAGTAAGTTACAAAGAAGCATAGGGATATTTTGAGATATGTTTTGTAAATCCATAGTGGATATCCAAATCATTCAGGATAGTAAGGAAATGTTTGGAGGAGTTCAAGATATAACTCACTTTGTGAGGAGGAAGGGCTACAAGCTAAAGGAGACCTAGAGGCTTGACAAAGTAGATCCCAGGTGAAAGGGCGAGACGTGAGTGAAGAAATGATTTGACTACCTATATGTCAGTAAGATTAACCTTCTAAGGTCATTGAAGGAGTAATAAACATTTCCAAGGAGGTTTAGGAGTGACGAAAGACCTTTGTGAACTTACATTTGTCTAGACATCACAGTCAAGGTGTGCACTTTGAGGAAGATCAGTAAGAGATAACGTTGGAGATATGAAACTTACACCTCAAGAACAATGACAAGAAGGTATTTTTGTAGAGCACTAGTCCCCAAGGCCCTTGATTGAAGAATATGGTTCACATTACTTTTGAGCACTCGTGGAAGCTACAGTAAATGTGAGAGGGAAGTCACAGAATTAGAGGGGGTTGCTTGGTTGAAGAAGTGGAATAAGGATTTTAGTCATACAGAGAAGGAAAAGACAATAATGGGGATATTCCTTTGATTCCATCCTCCAAACAGAACAAGGTAAATCTCTTACTTCTTCATGTTTTTAGATGTTTGAGTAGTGTTGAATGAGGAAGCATAATTGGGTTCTTAAGAACAACATATACACATGGATGTAAGGAGAAATATACCAAACTATGAGGGAATTCCTTGGGCGAGTATCTAAAGAATGATCCTTGTAAGATAGATTAAGAGGAACCAATAAAATTGATTGGTTTCTCAAGAAGGAGGAAATAAGAATAAATCTGAAAAAAAACAAAGGACAACCTTGGAAAATATGAACCTTCATGTTTGATCTAGTGAAATTGAATGCATGCACATGTACTTAGACACTATATTGGTTTGGGGCAGCAGAAGGGTGAGTAAGAGTTGCAAATGAGGATGAAGTAGGTTGTGTGAGAAGTTGAGCTAAGTAAGCTCATCATTTTTGGTATCAGAGTAGATGATACCTCTCTTATTTGTTTGATTTGATTGTTAACATTGTATGATGAAGAATGATATGCAGGGATTGTTGAAGGACATCCAATACTAAAGGCCTAAGAGAAAAGGAAAGCCAAGAATGGCTTAGAAGAGCCAGTAGAGCTCAAGTGGAAAGAGGAAGAACGTTGTTTGATCTTGGGGTGGAAGAGACTCAAGAGGAAAAATGGAAATGTTGTTAAGGAAAGAGCGGGACAGCATGATACATGATAGTATCAAGAAGAAAACAAGCCTCCAAAACTAGAAAGGTATGATTAGCATTGATTTTGATAAGGAGATAGTTAATTTGAAGAAATATCTAGCTAGAATTAGAGATATGGCTAAGTATTGGATGCAGATACAAATCCAAGGAGATGGATGGAGGATGAGGAAGAGAGTGAAGTGGCCATTGAAGTTGCTTATGGAGAAGAGGAGGCAAAAGAATATTTCCACCAAGAGTAAAGCCCATGGAGGCAAGAAAGTGAAAAAGTTTCTAGGTGAGCAACATGAAAGAGAAGTTGTGAAGGAAGTTCTCATTTTGGAGAACAAGAGAGAAGTGCAGAAAGGAGATGAAGTGCCAAAAAGAGCACTTGAAAAGGAAATAATGTCCATGAGAGAGGCATTCATGGGAACCTTTTGGTCCCTTATTTATATTGTTAATGTTGTCTTTGAATGGTTACATGCAGGTTTAGACAATCTTGTGAAGAAGGTCAAGAGAAAGGCCTTAAAAATTGAGAACGTTGGTGCAGGAGAAGTCACCAAGCACACAAGTAGATGTGCAAGAAGAATGGAAAAGAAAATTTTTGTTGTTTACCTTGAAGAAAGCATACATGAGAAGTGTATTGAGGACCTTGAACCAATGGAAGATGAAGAGGAATTCTATGAAGCCATGGAACATGCAGAGAAAGCTAGTGACCAGCCATGCATGCAAGAGGAAGAAAGTGTAAACAAACAAGAAACCAAGAAAGGCAATGAACCCATGGAGCATCCTGGAAAAGAGGTAAAGTTGAATGCAAGATTAAATATTTCTAATAAACACATAGCTGTTGATATACATGTTGGAGGAAGAGTGAAGGCATCAGGTAAAACAATTGGCCATGAGAACACAGTGCCCAAATGGATGGTGAAGCACACACCCAAGCAAGAAAGGAATGAAAGGGCAGGTTTGAGTTTCAGTTCTGATTTTACTCATACGTTTGGTAAGCATGCTAATGAACAAGAGAATGAAGAACCAAATGAGATTGACCTTGCATTGATAGCACAAGAGCATGGATATATAGTGCCTAAATGGCAAAAATCAGTTTCTCAGGAAAATGCACAAGTGTGGGTGTCTAAGAGAGTGAGAAAATGTGGTGAAACATCTCAAGGAGATGTAAAGGATGATAGAAAACATGGGAGCATAAGGGCAGCACCTAAGAGCTTATGGAGGAAGGTGGAAGCAAAGTCAGAAAAGCAAGAACATGAAGAGGAAATGGTGAGTATGCAGGAAGCACTCCATGAACCAAAGAAGTATACAAGGGAAATGAAAGGTAAACAAATTGTTTTTGATGATTGGTGTGATGATAAGCATGAGTATAGTTCTGATTTACCCTCTAAAAGTAGCTGGCATAATGAGACATGGACTGATTTGTCTATAAAGACTAATATGCAACAGGGTGAAGGTGACCAAGAAATGGTGGAGACTGAAGACATGGTGAATGTGAGTAATGGAAGTTTCTTGAAACAAGAAGGAATGGGAGAATGTACTACTGAAAAACAAATACTTGAGAATGAAAACAAAACTCTAGTGCCCAAATATGATGACATCAATGATGGGCTAGATGAAGAAGCTTTGAATAGAGAGCTAGAGAAGATAGAGAAATTGTTCAATCCATCTAAAGAACTATATGAAGAGCTGAATGAAGGTGGAACCATGTTGGACCAGATAGAGAAAGAGGCAAAGCAAGAGGAAAATAGAATGGGGAAGGCCAAATTGAACTTGGTCATTGAAGAAGAAAATGGAGAAAAGGAAGAAAAACAACCAAGAGACATTCAAGGGGCTGAATGGTCTCAAGTTTTACATCTAATATTTCCTTTTATGTTTTGAATGCAGGTATAAACCATGTAAAGGTGAATGAAGTTACCAAATAACAAGCACCCTCATGAAACAAGAAATTCAAGAAGAGCAAGAAGAATTTGAAGACATGAGTCCTAGTGAAGCATGGAGATGGACTTGTACAAATGAGAAAGAGATAAGAAATAAGTTGTACCAAAGGAGAAAGAGAAACAAGAAGAAGAAGGAAAAAGGCTACATGAAGAAGATACAAACACAAGAGAGACAATGGGATCCAGGCATCTAGAAGGAGATAAAGAAGGAAGAAGACACCACTGGAATGAAGAACATCTCCTTTTTACAAGGGTAGAATGATGCAGGAGCATCAAGAACAAGAAACAAGAAACTTAAAACTTTGATCTAGTTTGTCTTTTTAACATCATCATGGCCCTATGGGAATTAGTTTTCTCTAATAATTGTAAAGGCTATAAGCCACAAGCGTAGCTAAGCAAGCATTTAGGGGTGAAGGTAATTTATTTGTAAAAGAGCCAAATAAGGCTAGTAAATGAATAAGTGAGATAAAAGTGGAGATAGAACTTGAATATATTTTCTCCTCAAGAGAAAAGATCTCCAAGTTGCTCCATAATAGGTGAGAGAATGTGTAATTAGCTTTGCTAAGTTTGATAGTTGTTATTCCATTTAGGGAGCAAGTGAGAGAAATAAGGAGTTGAGTTGATTGAGTGCTTAATATAGATGTTTTGAGCAAAATAAGTGTCTCTCTCACATGAGAGAATGTAATAGACTTGGAGAAGAGTAAATGAAATAAGATGGAGCTTTGAAACACGTTTTTAGTGTTGAAATTTGCATTTTCTCTGAGACTGTAATGAAGCTTGTTGCCCTCGATGAGAGCCATAAGATGGAAAAGGTTGAATGCAAGGTTTTTCATGCCTCTAAAATAGAAAACATAGGTGGAGGATGATCATGTGAGTCTTGTGGATTTTTCTTGAGTTTTAAAACATTCATATGTGTCATGTAGAAGCATTTATTCCCTCTATGGCTCCTATCTAGGGCTTCTTTCCATTTGAGTTCTAGACAAACAAACGTGATGAAATTTATAGGAAAGTTCTATTTTTATGTTTTTAGAAGTGTGTAAAATATTGCACCTTAACTCACACGTGCTGTAGTTATGAAGGAATCTGCAGTCGACTCTGTAATTGTGTGTGCACAGGGACAACAAAGAGGAGTATTTTGGTTGCATGCATGAGTAAATGGAGGAGTTAAGACTTGAAAATTAACATGGAGCTTCACATGAGCATATATATGGTGGATCCAATATTTTTAGTCAAGAAAATAATCCCAAGTATTTTCTCGCTATAAACTACCAAAGAATCTAGCTTGAAAAACTCCCAATTTTGTGAAGAAAGTACAAATCCGTACAAACTAACAATGCCTAAAAATTGAGTAGGATTCCAAACATCCAAAAGGGTATCCAACATGCTAAGTAACTCTGAGATTTGTTTGGGGAAATATGATGGTATAATCTAAGGGCAGTCTTGAGAGACCTAATGAGGCCTAAAGCATAAACAGGGTCCAAAGTATAGACGTTACTGAAAGAAGCATAGGGATATTTTGAGATATGTTTTATAACTCCATAGTGGATATCCAAATCATTCAGGACAGTAAGGAAATTTTTGGAGGAGTTCAAGATATAACTCACTTTGTGAGGAGGAAGGGCTACAAGCTAGAGGAGACCTAGAGGCTTGACAAAGTAGATCCCAGGTGAAAGGGCAGAGAAGTGAGTGAAGAAATGATTTGAATACTTGTATGTGAGTAAGATTAACCTTCTAAGGCCATGGAAGGAGTAAGAAACATTTCCAAGGAGGTTTAGGAGTGACGAAAGACGTTTGTGAACTTACATTTGTCTAGACATCACAATCAAGGTGTGCACTTTGAGGAAGATCGGTAAGAGATAACGTTGGAGATATGAAACTTACACCTTAAGAAAAATGACAAGAAGGTAATTTTGCGAGCACTAGTCCCTAAGGTCCTTGATTAAATAATATGGTTCACATTACTATTGAGCACTCTTGGAAGCTACGAGTAAATGTGAGAGGGCGATCACTGAGGATTGGAGGGGGTTGCTTGGTTGAAGAAGTGGAATAAGGATTCCAATCATACGAGAGAAGGACAACACAATAATGGGGATTTTCCTTTGATTCCATCCTCCAAACAGGACAAGGTAAACTGTTACTTCATATTTTTAGATGCTTGAGTAGTGTTGAATGAGGAAGCATAATTGGGTTCTTAAGAACAACATATACACGTGGATGTAAGGAGAAATATACCAAAGTATGAGGGACTTCCTTGGGTAGAGTATCTAAATAATGATCCTTGTAAGATAGATTATGAGGAACCAATAAAATGGATTGGTTTCTCATGAAGGAAGAAATAAGAATAAATCTGGAAAAAAACAAAGGAAAGCCTTGAAAATATGAACCTTCATGTTTGATCTAGTGAAATTGAATGCATGCACATGTACTTTGACACTATATTGGTTTAGGATAGCGAGAAGGGTGAGTAGGAGTTGCGAAAAGAGGAAGAAGTAGGTTGTGTGAGAAGGTGAGCTAAGTAGAGCTCATCAATTGTTTTCATTAGTGTTTTTCTGTTTAGCTTCAAAGCATTGCTTATTTTTCTAATCAAGCGTTTATTAACTGTTTTATCGCTTACTATACAATTAGTAAGTGCATGTCGTGTAGCATTACTATATTTGGTGCATCTTTTACCACCTACAGTTTGGTATGCTTTATGTATGTTTTCAACAATTGATGCATTTTGATCAACAACATTAGATGTTCTTAACCCTGGGTATTCATTATAGGTCTCATCTTAATCAATTTCATCAATGTAACAAATAATTGACATCTTTGTGTGTCATTTAAATTCTCAAAGTAATTATCCCAAATTCCACTAGCTTTTCTTCTCGCATTTATTTCGGACATTTTGTTAGGCATTGGTTTTATAATGTTTTCATCAATTTCAATTTAGTGAATTGGTTTTCTTTGCAAAACGGAAGGAGGTGTTCTTAGGGGTGAAGATTCGTTTCAAGGTTACTTTCTTTATTATGTGTTTTCATACAAATTTCGGGGTTAACATTTGGATTCTCAGGTAAGGGTTCAACAATTGGATTCATATCAATTTCTTCATCCATACCAACATTGTCATTCAATTCAATATCATTATTCATTGCAAAATCATTATTCTCTACATTTTCATTATGTATTTCATCCCCATATTCTAATACATTAGCTACATTTGATATAACAGATGTACCTTGCCCTGCACGAAGTTTTTGCATTCTCTTCAATTTCTTTATTCTCATCTCTTCCAATTGCTCTGGTGTCTTGTTCTTGACTTTCCTCTTGTCCTTAGCTCAAATTTTATCGCCCATGATTAGAAAAAATCAACTAGTGGGGTAGGGGACAAAATGAACTACTAAAAAATCATGCAAGAATGTACAAAAAATTGCAGACCAAACAGAATGTATGCAGAATTCCCGTGAAAGAGATGAAAGGGACGTTGGGGGCCACAATATATAAACAAAGAATAATGCATACACGTTATGCTTTTTACCTTTTCCAACACATGCCTCAAGGCTTGGGATCCGGTTTGGATCCCCAAGCCTAAGGCATGGACCTGCACAAACACAACAAACCGCGTGTTTTTGCAAAAAAACACAAAAATCCAACTTCCATCATGATAAATCAACATCAAATGATCGATTTGTTTTAAAAAAATTATACCACGACATAAAGCATATTTTTTCTTTGTATAAATATTATTTTTCAATTTTTCTAACAAATACAAGGTTTCCATATTATTTATTTTCTTAACTATGCCTTTTTATAGCTATTTTTAAAGTTTAAACATATCTATATTTTTTCATGTATATTTTTTTTGACTCATCAAAATTGAATAAAAAAATTTAGGCACAAGATAGGCATGATTCTATACATATTCGAAAAAAATCTAATTTTTGATTTTTTGAGGTAGTTAGGGGGGGCACGGTCAGAGCTCTGTTATTTTTCAAAACATAAAATTTTTGTACTAGAAAAATCATAAATAAAAAATAATTTGCTAAAAAAATCTAAAATAAATTCTAACACAAACTAGATGCTCCTAGATATCTTTCTACCAAAGGGTTTTCAAAAATACTAAATGGTGCTCAAAAATGGTGGGGGCATGAAAGTCACTCTATTATGTTTTTAACAAAAACAGGAGCACATGTTGGTATTTTAGTTGTTTGACCCACTTAAACTTATTCGTTTTCAATAAAATTTAATAGCTTAGAAACTAGACTCAAAATTCTACGACTAATATTTCTACAACATCTTCTAATTTTGAGTGTAACTATTTTGAAAAACTCGTACAAGTTGAAATTTTTATTTTTCGAGAAAAATGTGTCCACTTGAGACCACCTTTTGGTCCCCCCAACTTGCTGCACTTACCCGTTAGTATTTAGGTTATCCTAAATATGTTATTTATGGTTACATGTTATTGTTTAAGGTTTAATTTAGTGTTTAGGGTTTCCCATTATTGTTTAGTGTGTCATAGGAGTGTTTAGGGAATAATATTATTGTTTAGGGTTTTTTAATTGTGTTATTAAGGATGCCCCATCATGTTTTATGTTATCTTATTACTATTTAGAGTGTCATATTATAATTTAGGGTGTTGTATTAGTGTTTAGTGTGTTCTGTGAGTGTTTAGTGTGTCGGATGAGTATTTAGGGTATTCAAATTGTGTTATTAAGGGTGAAACACTAGGGTTTAGGGTGTCATATTATACTTTATGATGTCTCATTAGAGTTTAATGTGTTATATGAGCATTCAAAGATGTTGCATTAGTGTTTATAGTGTCTAAATTATGTTATTAAGGGTGATCCATTAGTGTTGAGGGTGTCACATTAGTATTTAAGGTGTTGTATTAATGTTTAGTTGTTATGTAAGTGACTAGTGTGTTGTAAAAAATAATAAGAGTTTTTATGGTCATGGACCAATGTTTAGGGAGTCTAAATTGTGTTAGTAAGGGTGACCCATTAGTGTTTAGGGTATCTTATTAATGTTTAGGGTTCCCCATTAGTGTGTAGCTTTTTGTATGAGTGTTTGGGGAGTCTCATTAGTGTTTAGTATGTTATATGAGTGTTTAGGGAGTCCCACTAGTGTTTAGGGTATCTAAATTGTGTTATTAAGGGTGATCAATTAGTTCTTGCAGGTGTCACATTAGGGCTCGTGTGTTTTTTGAGTGTTTGATATGTCATTTGAGTGTTTAGTGTTCATATGAGTGTTTAAGGTCTGCCATCAATGTTTATGGTGTATAAATTAAATTATTATGGGTGACCCATTAGTGTTTAGTTGTTTTATTAGTATTAGGGCATATTGTTATTGTTTAGTGTGTCAAATGAGTGTTATTAAGGGAGGACCATAAAGAAGGTTATTAAGGGTGTCTTATTAGTGTTTAGGGCATAACATTATTGTTTAACATGGGGTAAGTGTAGCAAGTTGGGGACAAAAAGGGGTCATAAGTGGACGTCGTATTACAAATAACAAGATAGTATCAACTTGTAGGGATTATTAGCAATGCATACACTCAAAATTAGAGGGATTATTAGCAATGCATACACTCAAAATTAGAAAAAATTATATCAATATGAATCGTAGCATCCAGAATCTAGTTTATAAAATATTAATTTTTTTTAAATTGTATAAGTTTAGCTATATTAAACACTCAAAATTCAATGACTTGGTTTTTTTTTTTAAACGCCTATAAGATCAGTAGTCCGTTTGCTCCGCGATTTGGATTACCAAAAATTGATATATATTTTTTTCCTTTAGATTAGTTAGTCCGCTTCTATCTTGGGATAGAATTTGTTTTGTATTTTTTTTTAATATTTTTATGATTTTTTCCATGAAAGTGGTCTCAAAGCATAAAGAAAACAGAGCACTTTTGGATTACAAAAATATTGATATCAAATAAAAACTTTTATAATTTCCTTTATGGTAAAGTTTTATGATTCGACAAGTGAAACAAAGTTTATCCATATAAACATTCACGGGAAAAAGTGTCTTAAAGACTTTATTAAAAAAATTATAAAATGATTTCCTATTCAATTCACTTTAAAATCAATATTTCTCCCCTACGTGATGGTACCATTTTTATGACATATTTTTGACTTTTCAAAGATGGTTCAAGTCCATGAAGACTAAATTTTATGTTTTGTTATTTTTATGTAAAATTTAGGATTTGATGCCCACTTAATTGTCCCCCAACTTGCTGAACTTACCCCATGTTGTGTGAGTGTTTAGGTTATTGCATCATTGTTTAGAATGTTAAAATTATGTTATTAAGGGTAACCAATTAGTGTTTAGGTGGTGTATCAATACTTAGGGTGTTGTATCAATGTTAAGGGTGTTTTATTATTTTGTTTGAGTTGTATTACTAAGGGTGACCCACTAGTCTTTAGGGTGTCATATTAGTGTTTAGGGTGTCTTGTTAGTGTTTAAGGTGTCATATCAATGTTTAGGGTATTGCATTAGTGTATATGGTATCCTAATTATGTTATTGGGGGTGACCCATTAGTGTTTAAGGTGTCATATTAGTGTTTGGTGTGTTGTGTGAGTGTTTAGTGTGACCTATTAGTGTTTAAGGTGTTACATTATTGTTTAAATGGTATGAATTGTGTTATTAAGGGTGTGTTGTTAGTATTTAATGTGCCTTATTAGTGTTTAGGGCATCACATTAGTGTTTAGCATGTTGTGTGAGTGTTTAGGTTATTGCATTAGTGTTTAGAGTGTTTAATTTGTGTTATTAAGTGTGACCCATTAGTGTTTAGGTGTTGTATCAATGTTTAGGGTGTTGTATCAATGTTGAGGGTGTTTTATTAGTTTTGAGGTTGTTTGATTTGTGTTATTAAGGGTGACCCACTAGTCTTTAGGGTGTCATATTAGTGTTTAGGGTGTCTTATTAGTGTTTAGGTTGTCGTATCAATGTTTAGGGTATTACATTAGTGTATAAGGTATCCTAATTATGTTATTGGGGGTGACCCATTATTGTTTAAGATGTCATATTAGTATTTGGTGTGTTGTATGAGTGTTTAGTGTGACCTATTAGTGTTTAAGGTGTTACGTTATTATTTATGGTGTTTGGATTGTGTTATTAAGTGTGTATTGTTAGTGTTTAAGGTGTCTTATTAGTGTTTAGGGCATCACATTAGTGTTTAGTTTGTGTTATTAAGTGTGATCCATTAGTGTTTAGGTGGCATATCAATGATTAGGGTGTTATATCAATGTTAAGGGTGTTTTATTAGTGTTTACTATGTCTTATTAGTGTTTAGGTTTTGTATTAATGTTTCTAGACTCATTATATATATATATATATATATATATATATATATATATATATATATATATATATATATATATATATATATGCCTTACTATAAATAATGGTTGACTAGATTTAACACAATCTAAGTGTAGAGAAGGCCAAGAAAAAACTTTCACTAGATGTTAAAGAAGGGACGTCAAATAGATTGATCTTAAGATAAAGTTGTATTTCGCTTAAATTTTCATAATTGTTTTAGTTAAAGGCTTTTCAACATTATGTCTATTGAGATTATTTTCAAATATTTACCGTCATTTATGTAAAGATTGATATCGCCAACTTCTTACAAGAATTGACAACATTAATAATAAGGATACTATTTTAAGAAGGATGTCACGGTCAATGCAATGATCATGTTCTTGTGGAAACTACTCAACTTGTTAAAGCAAGCACAACATAATATATTCAAAGTAGGAAACAAAATTAGACATATATATAGTCACAAACATTACTAATTGACATATTACAACCCGTAGGCAAAAACTAACATTTTAAAGAATAATATTACAAAGAAATGGATTTCCCTGAGGTGAAGGCGGAGGTATTCCTTAATTTCTTTACAAAACTCATACCATGATTTTCCTAGTCTAGGGGTACATTTTTGTAAAGGATTTGGAATATATATAATCGGTGTAGAAGGTACATATGAACACCCTACTAATAAATGTCTCGAAGGACCGATGACATACACTCGAACATTGTCATTTGTTCCAAAGTGGATCTTCTATAACGTTATAATGCAACATGTGGTGATGGTGTAGGTGACTGTGGAAGTGACTCTAAAGATGATGTTGAAAATGGTACAGGGGATGGAGGAGGATCCTCATCTAAGTGTAAAGGTGGTGATGTACCATAGCACAATTTTTTTCAAATTTAAAAAAAAAAAAAACCATCTTGTTCATCAAATTTATATACAAATCATTAGACAAAATATCATCAAATTCTTCATTTTTTTATAAAATTATATACTACAAAAGAAACAACATTTTACATAACATAAAAAATATAACATTATATGTTTTACAAAACAATATAGGAAATTCAAGTCGACCAAAACTTAGAACCAATACATATACATTAATCATCAATGACAACATTTTTCATCAATCTCATTGGTGTTTATTTTCCTTTAGAACTATAGTTAATCAGTATGTCTTCACCATATTTTATATTTTTTATCACCTCCACCATGACATAAAGAGGTAATATTGGCCCTTTCATTTCATCTTTTTTTCATTGGTATACTCTATAAATTGACAATTGGGAGATGCAAGATGCTAACACTTATGGGTACTATTGATGAAACCCGCAATATTTTTAAATGCATAAGGGCATCCATCAATGTACTAAAAACTTTGAATCATATTGAAGGCATGCACGTATAGTTACAAAATGTAAATAAATCTACTATCGCAACATTGGGCGAGAATCATTTTTTATTCCCTCTCTTTTACGTCTGAACAGTTATACTTTCCCTTTGAAGGGGAAACATGAGTTTGCAACGAGATAGAGATATTTAGAAGGTTTACAATGGGTTTTTGTGTTGTTGTTAGATTACAAATGTTGTAATATGCATGAAACCATGATATTTGAGTGGATAAGGACTATAAATACTTAAATTGCATGACCATTTTTTCTTGATTTACAACCACAATGAGTCATTTGGTATGTATGGCTAACCGTCTTGGTCATCTTGGCTATCTTGAGGAATCTATAAACGTTATAATCTAAAATCTAATTAAAATTTTGGTGGTTGTGTGGACATGTTTTCTTGGTGGTTGGATGAGTGGGGGTATGAGAGGAAAATAACTAGTTTCTACATTTAGGACAATTGTTGTGTGATGTAAACATTTTTAGGTTCCTATAGAGTTCCAAAATGTTTTTGGTTCATTGTGCAAGTGTGTATTAAGTACCATCCCTAAAACACATCTTTCTTAACTTCCTTGTTATGATTAGAAGTATTGTTGAGTTTTGCATTTTAGCATTAGGGATTTTTCACCTTGGTTGACCTTGTGCTCATTCTAATTCTCTAAGGAGTTTTAGAATACCCTATAATTACTTTTAATCATGATGGGGTGATCATTATTTTCTTGAAACTGTATTGCATTAAAAATTAGTGCAAATGACTATATTTCACCTTGTGAAAGTTATTTCAACCAATGTGAAAAAGGAACCCACATTTATTTTTCTTACAACCTAATGTTTTAATCATCATTTTAATGCATCTAAGTTGATGTAAAAATAATGGATAAAGTTGGAGTTCATGTTATATGAGAATAAAGTTCGGCAAAATTTAAATTTTATCACAAGTTTGGTGAAGTTTGGTGTAAAGCTAGACTCCACAACCTTTTCACATACTCAAAGCCCATGCAAAAATGAGAGTTTTAGTTTAGGGTATGGACATCTATCAAGTATAATGCAAAAAAATTTGTATAATGTTATAGTTGTTTGCATACATAAAGCACAAACTGTTTGAAAAAATGACTCTAGGATATGTGGACGTGTAATGGAATGAATTTGTTTAATTAATTTTATTGAATGATATGTGGTCCCATGGAATAAGTTTATTATAATGTGTTTTATTGACACTGAAACAAAATTACTAACCTACGTGAACTTAATATCACTTTATTGCAAAGAAATGAGAATTCGAATAATAAACAAATTAAATTACTTTTCTATTTACGTGCCAAAAACACTAGGTTATTTGAGATCCTTCTCCAACTTCACAAGAGTGCAAATGATATGTGCAATGAAATGGAGATTCACTTGGGATTAAATAGGAAATGTGGGGTCCTTTGGTTAAAAGTAATGTGATGCAAATGTGATGTAATTATCATCACGTGTGTGCCACATTTGCGAGACTATTATCGCATTGTTTTTGTATTGAAAATCCCTTTGAAAATCGAAAAAAAAATCATTCACGAATCAAAACAAAATTGACCCCATTTTTTGAAAATTTTAACACTATATGTAGTAGTGTTCATTGTTATTCCTACATTCGATAAAAATTGAAATATCATCCGAATAAACAATGAGAAAAATCCTAGAAAAGGCTTCAACCTTTCATTTGTGAGTCTCGTGACTATATTTGATTCATTATTTATCTCAAATAGAATGAGTATCCAATCATATAATCCATCATGTCTTTTTAAATTAGGATTACATTCATCACCACATATTATCTTGATCTCGGTGACACCCAATCTTCAAGTTAATATTTTGGAAGTGTTGCACTTCACTCCAAAGTCCATCAAGTCATCCATGTGCGATAATGGAAATGCTTATTTTATGCTCATCTTGTCAATGGCTCCAGAATTGGTGCACATCTTTTATTCTCTTTATTTCTTCTTCTCTAATATTGTAGGTATATGGGCTCAAGCTTTCATGAATCAACTCATTATTAATAAGTTATTGAAATCTCTTCTTCAATTCCTCATTTTCCATAGGTTTTCAACCTATATGTAGGCTTATTTGGTAAACTAGTGTTAGAATACATGGACATAGAAATAATGAAAAAGGAACAGAATGCACACATTGTAAATTTTTCCTTTCATTTTAGTATGCAAGAGGTATTTGTAGAATGGTTGAATTGATTAAAACCATTCATTAGTTAATACATAATAGTGACTTAATAATAAACTATAAGACTTATATTCTTAAGGATTACACTACAAAAAGCAAAAAAAAAACATATTAACATAAGATTAAAATAATAAAGACGAAATGGATTTGCATATTCTTCAAACTATTTCTCTTTGAGAACAACTCTCTAACTAGGTAGAAATCCATCAAGTTTCCTCATGACCTTCGTAGATGTGTAGTTCCAAAGTTGAATTCTTGAGCTCCCAAATTCCACCTCCCCAAACTTCCAAATTATAAATCTTCTAAATTACTAAAAATCATGCATATTGAGCTATATCTAAAGACTTCCATCAAGTTTTCTCATGACACTCGTAAGGGTATAATTCCCAAAATCCACAAAATCCTGAACTAACTAGCTAACCATCAATGTTGAGCTTCATTACACTCGATCCCTTCCCATCTTCAAATTGTGGGGATTCTTTAACATATGTATTCTCCATTAATGAAATATTTGCCACTTATAAGATCTAGTGGATCTTCAACAATGGCTACATTAACTTCATTTGGTATGCTTTTGAGTTTTCCTTGAGAACATCATTGGCTTGAATGCTACAATTCCAAGTCTAGTGACCTTTTGTGTAGTAATAGTATTCAATTTCCTCTTTGTCTTAATCTAATCTTGTACAATTATTTTTAAGTATAATGCCATCTCTGGTTGAGGATCATCTTATGTATTTATTGAAATTGTTTTCTTCTCTTCAGACTAAGAGAGTTGAAACGATATCTTCCAAAGTTTGAGAAGGTAGTTGGCTAAGAGTAAAAATGACATTGCTAAATTTAGAAGGTAGATTGTTTAACAAAATGGCTTTGGCATCCTCGTCATCTATCATGGCATTAACTTTTTCTAGCTGTCTAAGGAGAGATCTCAGATTGCTTATGTGGCTAGACATAGTGACTCTGTCAACCATCTTGAATCTAAATAGGTGAAGTTTTAGAGAAAAAATTGCATTGATTGCTTTTGCTCCAAACAATTTATTTAGAGTATCCCAAATTTCCTTAGATGATTTTTCTAGGTCTACATGATCTAACTCAATATATATATATATATATATATATATATATATATTGAGACCAATAATGGCTTTAGATTTATCATTTCTACTTTTCCAATCTAGTAATTTAGTTGCATTTGAAGGTAATTTCTCTTTCTCAAAACTACTCCCCACAAATTTATATTCATCATTTGCATTTGTATTTTAACTTTCTAAAGTTGAGTCCAAAATATTTGTCCACCGGAATTTCCATTCTAAAAGAACTTTATTTAACAAGAAATACTCTTGTAAAATTTGCAACCAAAACAATGTGAAGGCATGTAAATACTTGAACCATGCTTTTATCCTTGCCATTGTATTTATTCTTCAGACAATATTCCTTACTAGTTGTGAGTATAAATTTATTGTGTGATATTGAAAAGATACTCATGCCCTTTAAAGTAATGCAACTAAAAATGTGCCCTTTGTAAAAATGTGCCCTCTAAAATATTGTTGTTGAAACCTTTGTGAAAATGTGCCCTCTCGAAATACAAAACCGACACCCTCTCAAATTCAAAACTAAGGGAGAGGAGCCAATCATGGAGCATGGACCAATAATGGTGAGGGTAGATGTAAAGTCAAGGACTAGTACATGTCAATTTCTCACTTAAAATTTGAAAAAAAAGTAGCCAATAAAATGAGTCACATCAAACAATCACCCAATCAAATGATGCCACATAAGTGGAAAAAATGCATGACATAATGCCCTACAAATGGTCCACCCTAAATTTCTTTGTATGGAAAACTACTTGATTTAAATACCTTAAAAACCCACTTTCCATACAATATAAATGCTCAAAAGAAAATATTTAGATTAAAATTATATATATATATATATATATATATATATATATATATATATATATATATATATATATATATTAAAGGGTTTTTTTTTCAAATTTTATGGTATTTATATGGTTGTTGTACACCCCTCAACTTAGGGTGCACAACCACTGGCTCCTCTCCCTTATATTTAATCATGACTCATAGATTCACTATTGGATTCGTGTGCCCTACAACTTTCTATTTTAATTTCAAGTTCAACAATCACGTCGTATGGTGTCATTTTTCTTCTTTCTCATTCCCTAAAAATGTTTTTGACAAGCCTCGAATGTTTATGATTCACAATATTCCCTTTTGTTCACAATTCACAATATATCCTTCCATTTTTTATTCACGATATACCCTTCTATTCACGAATCATATTATACCCTTGACTTTTTGTCTTTGAAGTTCTAAATATGATTCACAATATAAACTTGACATTTTTTTGTCTTCTAAGAAGCACTCACCTAAATTCAATGTATGATTTCCTATACTGTTGCTTCAAATAAACTTATGATCTTCATTGTTTGTTATGTATTCCTCCTTGCTTTTCCAACTTCGATACCAATGTTGGAAGACATAGACTAAGAAATAATGAAGAAGGATTGGAATGCACACATTGTTTATTGTGTTTCATTTTATTATACAAGAGAAAGTTACAAAAATGGTTGAAATGGTTACAATCGTTCATTAGTTAATACAAAATTAATAGTGACTTAATAATAGAATATAAGCCTATATTCTTACAACTATACCCTAAAATCATACACCAATGTGACTTATACATTTCATAAGTGGTTAACCATCTAAATAATCCTACAACATAATGTATGCAGCCTCCCATAACATATCCTTCACTTCACATAAAATTACTACTTCATATGTTCCGACATCCACTCCCTCTCTACATAGGTTTCGTAATGAACATGTAACACTATTCTTGTTTCTTCATTTCTTTAAGGAATTTTTTTCCTAATTCCAAGAAACAACATTTTTGGAAAATTTTCCACTTCCACATTTGTTCCCTTTAATATATTTAATGTGCACTCCTTATTATCCTTCACCAATGTTAAAGTATTAGTGTCACCATCATGTTGCACCTTCTTATCAAACTCTCACAAATTCTACCTAGTAACACATGGAATATGTTTGTTGGTACTATATCACACATATCATCATTTTGTATGTGTCAATCTAGAAGCATATATTACATTTCTCATTTATTAGTAATTGATGTCCTTTCATTAATTATGATACCTTATATGGATTTGGGTGTGCAATCCTCTTCAAACCAAGTTTCTCATCCATCTCATTTGAGACAAGATTATGAATATATCACTATCAATAACAAATTTATAACTCTTACATCTAGATGTTAAAACTGTTTTAAAAATATTCTTCATTGCACGGGTATGTTCTCCACTTTCACTAGTTTCAACAACACTCTCTTTATCATAGCTACTTTGCACTCTTTCTCCTCTACATGGTTAGCCGATGCAATAACCATAGTATTTTCTTACACAACATGGTTGTTGACTTCATTACTTACACCACATATGTGTTTTGTATGTAGATACTCAAACGAATGATATCCTACTTCTCATCCAAAACATGTACTCGTGAATCGTCTACCTCTATCACATCCAATGTATCCCATTCCTCTAAAATAAGGTCTTCACCCTCTCTAAGCATGATCTTGACCATGTGAGGTACTTATATCTCCTTCATGCACATATATGTTGTCATTGTGTACGAGATCCTCTCACGCGTGCAAATTTTCCTTTTCCTTGCGAATAAATTATTTGTCTAACAAGTTTTCTTACTTCAATGCACATTGAGTGATTTCCTCTAATAAATTTAGTATCAACATGCCAAACTCATTTTGAATTAAAATTCATAATCCATTCACATACATTGAGACATTTTCTAGGACACATTTCATATATGACCACCTCAAATGGTTAATCAATAAAACTCTTTTGTGTAGTCCTTTATGCACGTCTCCTTTTTCTCGAGCTTTGAAATTTCTTGAATAAGTTTTATTGATAACCCACATGTATGAACGTTTTCTTCACTTGGAAACCATTCTCTTCTAAATCTTAACCTTATCTTTTCCTTTCCTCTTTTCTATCACTATGAATTTGATCCTACCATAAAGGTGCATGTCCAAGCTTCTTGAATGGTTTGATCCTAGTAATCTATAAGATATTCAGGGCACAAGCTTCTTGAATGATTTGGGATATCCATTTGTGGGTTCCCTCTCAATCCTCAAAATAGTTTTTAGATAAATATATGCAAGTTCTTTGTAAAATTATTCAGCATTAATCTCTAGTGATTCATCATCACTTTGGAGTCTTTGTTTACACTTATTGTTTGAGAACTTTCCTTTCTTCTACCATCTCGTAGAGGATTCTCATTAGATATGTTAACTCAAGCATGTTGGGTGGTCCATTTCATCTCACTCCAATAGAATTCCTCTATGTTCCATATATATATCATCATAAAACAACAAGTAATAATTTACCACAATCCTTCACCTTCTACCAAATAATCTACGTGTTAGAAGTTTCTTACACTACTTTCTACCCACGCTTACAAATGTGGAAAGCAAAACATCAATAATCACTCACTCACACAACGTAAATCTTTGGTTGATGCTAAATTGATGCATTCATAGTCAAAGTGTCGATGAAGGACTATCGTAGACTATGTAACCTAGATATGTACACACACAAAATTATGCTCTTGAATGGCAAAGGCACATACACAACATGAAAACAACAAGTTTCTTGTATTAAATTCAATGAATAAAATTGCGCTTAGGCACCCACCCATTATAGTCTTAAAAGAAAGAGTTTGCATCAAATGTCGAGGAGAACAATCCTAGGAGTCTACGTTAACCAAACTTGTAAGCTCATAAGACTCTATTAGAACCAAATTTGGTTACCACGTTTGAATTTCTTCTCAAAACCTAACTCTTTAAACCTTCATGTTATATGAACTATTTGGTGGTGAAAATCACTTTATTCCATTATAGGTTGTAGATTGTAGAGTGATGTTTCGGTCATGGTTATGCACATGGTGGTTACCTAAGAAAAGTGGATCTAACTAATGGTAAAAATGGAATGGGACTAAAAATGGAAGATCAAACAACTTGGTGATGTTGGCGCTTTTAACTCGCATAGAAGTGCAAAGAAAACATTGTGATTTCAAGACGTATTTGATGGACTATATAAGGGGCACAAGCCAAAGTACGATGTGTAGGACTATGCACAAGTTTCTCTCAAAGTTGTTATGCGAGGGTTTGCACTACACTATGAAGTATTTAGTGTGCTAAGTAATCAAAACCCCAAACAAGTCCATTAACATTTTATTGTGTAGAACTTATTGGTCTTCAACATTGAGTTGCACAAGTTAATTTCAACATTGGATTAAAAAAGCACAAGGATAGTCTTCAATCAACAAACTAATAATTATACACAAAGTACACAAGGATATGTAATATTATTACTTCTACTCTTAAGTGTTTTTGGTGATGCAAGATTTCTTTTAAACCCATATGTTCTGCATAACTTAGACTTGTTTCTACTTTTCAAAAACCTTCAAACCCCAATGTGCTTGTTTTTTGATGTATCTAATAACTTATTCAAGTTTTTTTATGTTTTAAGATGCTTTTGTACCATTAATTTGTAATCTAATTAAATGGATAACACTTTGATTGGTACAAATTTATCCGTTACCTTTTATGAGAGAATGTTGTGAATTAAGTATTTATTTAGTTTCATTACTCTAATAATAGGGTGGTCTTATCTTTAAAAAGACTTATTCTACAAGTAATCTACTCTCCAAAAACCTAACCCTAGCCTTCGTATTTATTATAACAACCCCTTTCATCACATCAAAAAGATGCTTATATCTTTTAACATTTTGTCCATGGGAGAGAAGAGTAAAAATTTCTAAACATTCGATATTTTCTTGAGATTGATACTAGCATTGCTCAATTGTTCTTAATTATTTGCTAATTGCATGTGCGTATTAGACCCACTTTACGCTTGTTGCACATCATACTATGTTGATTAATAACTTCACATGTGCACGTAATCGAGTTGATTGTATCAATTTTCTATGGAGTTCGATACTCAATTCATTTAACAATAACCCTTTGATCCCAATAGTTAGGTTCATCTCTAGAATCCTTTGTCATACTCATCTTGGGTTCATACATTTCATGAACAATTATGCATTGGTGGGGCATTCATTAGCATTTATCCAATCAACGAGATAAGAGAAGCAAAATTGATAAGATTTCAACATGGTTTACCAGATCCTAAACATAGTTCACTAATTTAAGTGACCTAGATCCCACCTAGTACTTTTCCCATAAGCAGTTCAAATAATATTAGGATATTGCACTCATAGTTTCTAGCCCATGTTAGAGTACTAACCTACTTGCCTAAGATCATCCTTTGAGAACCTTTGTATTACAAACTATTCTATCACGCCAACATGTTCAATCAAGAAATGGCCCTTCTATATGATAGTGGTTCGCTTCACTTAATTAAGAAAACAATTAGAGATTTCCAAACAAAAACTCCCGCATTATTAACTACTTTAGTGACCAAACATCCCTCTACACTTTTACAAGCAACTCAAACAAATTTATTATATCAAAAGGACATTGTTCATACAATAGCTAAGAGTTAATCAATTCTCTACCTAAAAAAACAATTAGGAATTCATGAAGAAGTGGGTCAATTTAACCATTTACTCAAGTTTCCAAATGAGAAACCAATCAACACTAATGCATATGTAAGAGACATTTTGTATCCTTCAATGGACAACAAAGAAGACTAGACCATACCATCGATAAACAACATAGTAGCTTCGAGGAGGTTATAGCCCTTGTTTGAGCATGCCTACCCCTTCCTTTCTAGTGGATTATAATATAAATATATTTAGTAAATTCAAATACTCAATAGTAACCAATCCACTTGAAACAATCTTAGTCATTTGGGATTTATCTTGATGTATTGGTCTAAAGCAATCATGTGAGGTCTAGTTCAAGACTAAATAAGAACATAGATTAATAAACGTTCAAAGTTAATCGATTCCCATAACAATTTTACCCATCTTTGCTTGAAATGCATCGGTTTGGATTAATCATGAAAGGATTGATCACATAAAATATATTGGCATCCACATATCATTTAGCATGCAATGGAAGTTGAATCACATAAAACATATTAACATCCACACAAATTTTGGCATGTAGGGGTTTAAAAGGATGATTGTGTAGGTTTAGTTAGGATGTCAAGTTATTCACATTTTTTTTTGTAGTCTTTTGGTAAACCCATTGGCATCTAGTACTAATATTCCTCCACTTATTTAGGTCAATCATAAAACAAATTAATTAATTAATTAATCGTCAACCTATTGATTAATTGTAATCACTAATTTAAAATTAAAAGAACTTATTGTTGCAATATTAATTAGGTAATTTATTAATTAACAATTTAATTGTTTATTTATCTTATTAGATATTTATATTTTTATTAAAAATAAAAACTTTTATTAACCAATTTCCATGTTGGGAATATGTGAGAGATGTGTATATGTAATCTAATAAAACATTGTTTAATAATAATAATAAATTTGAATTTATATATAAATGATGACTTGAATTTAAACTCTATTGAATATACTAAATTGAATAATTATATCTTTAGAATTGTAAATAAAAATATATAGTTTACCGAATATAAAATGTTTATTTGATATTAATTCTCGTTCACCAAGCCAACAAATTTACTAAAGGGTCTATTTAAGGTAGGAAGTGATTAAAGTTTACAAATTCTCGACCAAGTCAATAGAATATTTATTCTATAAGAGGCTATACAACTCTAAAATAAAGTTTGTTGAAAAACTCAAGTGAAATTATTACCTCCACCTTAACCTTAAACTTAGTATGCCCACTCTTTCAATAGGATAAATATTTAAGACATCATCAAAGTTTTCATAACTTTTCTTGCGGTCTTCTATCGGTCATATCATAGTATCTTCCGACTTTTTCCCCGTTGTTATGGCGGTGTGTAGCTTATAAATGGCCAACCCTCTTCCCATTGCAACAGTTGGTGGAAATGGCTCCCAAGCTAGCGAGGCGGTTTGTGTCGAACGTTTACGACGAGGTATGGACTTTGTCTCCTCCTCGGATGTTATTATTTCAGATGAATGTTTAGATCCTGTGGTCAAGTGGTATCAAAACCATTGCCTTATTGCTTACTTTTGTGGCCGCATTCCCTCATAGACCTATTTGTAGAACTGGATGAAAAACCATTGGGAGTCTAACGGTATCCTGGTTTCAGGTGTTTGTAACCTCACCAAGGGGTTTTATCTTTTTTCTTTTCGTGAACCTTCTCACTCAAGCCCCTTTTTCATTAAGGCGGTGTGTTGGTACTTAGGCAATACTTTGTTTGTGCTCTCTCCGTGGACCTCTAATTTTAATCCCACTAGCCAAGTCTCTTTAAAAATCTCAGTTTGGATTGAACTTCCCAATCTTCCAATTCATCTTTGGTCATTTCTGTCCAAAGATTGTGAAACCCATTGGCAGGGTGCTTTGCCATGAACATGAGCATTTTTTCGCTCGTCCTAACAAGCGTGTGTGTGTGTATAAGTGGACCTTGTGAAAGATCTACGGGCCACCCGGATATTCAAGTTGGGTCCTGCGCATCTCTCAAAATGTGGTATATTTCAACCTCCTCAACACGTGTTTTCCGTTGTCAAGCCCCTAACCATCGCATTCGAGGTGATTGTCCTTTTGGCCCACTCTAAGCCAGCACCAGCTCAAACCACCGTCCCTAAGCCCAAGCCGACTCTCTCGAAGCTAATGGTTGGACTGTGGTTGGGGCTAAGAAGAGCTCTAGTGCGAAACCTTTTGATTAGGATCCGCCTCCCTCTCTTCCCCTCCTTCGTCCAAGGATGAGCCCGAGTGGAGCCACCTTGCCCTTCGGTTTCCATTCCTTCTAAACCCTTTCGAACCAAGTTACTCCACCTATTCGAAAAATGTTGGGAATTTTGATTCAACCTCTCTCCCTCTACAACACTCTTGCATCCACCTTGAGAGGTTTCACGCAACATGCGAGGGGATAATGGGGCCAAGCACCACTCCATTCATGTTGAGCATTCGATTCAGACCAACTTCTTCTTGCCAATAATTTTTCATTCTCTTGCTCTGAGGATGGAATTCTAGATGGGCATGAGGAGTTTGATATGTCTAATTTTCATGAATTTCATGTCATGGAATGTTCGGGGTCTGACAGAGCCCTCACAAAAATTCTCTATTCATTTAGCTTGCCAATTAATTAGCAGTTTAGATATTATTTGTTTACAGGAAATCAAGATTTTTGGTTTTTTGCTTCAGAATACTCTAACTTGCATTGCCCCAGATTTTACGCATTTTCACACGTAACATATTGATGGTAGAGGTGGTGCTAGCATTTCCATTGCATCAAAATTTTCGGCATTAATCACTACCTCGGGCCAGGATCCTAGTAATAGGGTTGTTTGGGTGATTATGAGTATTAATGACCTTTCTTTTGGTATTCTTAACATTTACGCCCCTAATGATGGTCTCGAAAGGACATCTTTATGGAAATGGTTAGGTGATAACTTATCGTTTGCTTATTAGTTAGTGTGTGGTGACTTTAATATGGTGGAGCACCCGATGATAAATGTGGTGCCCTTCCTATGCATTGGTGTATTGGCGAGCATGCGGCCTAGTATTATTTTAAAATTCGTTGGGGTCTTTCCGATCCTTTACTCAGACAGAGGAAGGAATTTAAAGACCAAGTTTGGTTTACTTGTACCAATCTTCGAGAAGGATATGATTAGGTTTTAAAATGACTCGATCGTGCACTTCTTTCACAGCAGCCCTTTTTTTTATTTTGACACATGAGGCTCCTCCGTTATCAAGGTGTGGACCGATGTGCTTTTGTCAGACCACCATCCGATCACATTTAAGGTTGTTTGGCAGGGGGGACCCTCCCAAGGTGCCCAAAAATCAATTCTATCTTAATGTTTCTCTGTTGAGTCATCCTGGAGTGGTCCCGCTCATTTCCAAAATTTGGAACATGGTGCCACGTCCCCTTTTCTACCAACTAGATTTCTTTGTGGGAGGCGGTGATTCGACGCACCACCCAATTCCTCCACCAGTTTGGGAAACAAGTGGCCGAGTCCATAGGCAGACCGATTCGGCTCTCCACTCGAATCGAAGGATTTCTCTACTTCTCGAGAACAATCCTTTTGACACACATCTTCAACTTTAGGTTGTTGGTATTCGGCATAAGCTCAAGCTCATTGAATCACATTTGGCCCATGGTGCGCAGATCCGTCGAGACTTCATTGGCTTAGGGTGGGAGACAAAGCCTCTAAAAGCTTTTTCAAATCCCTTCAGAGCCAAGCATGTTCATCAACAGATCAAATTTATCTATGATTCTCACCAATGACTTACAGAGCTCCCAGAGATCACTAATGCTTTTGTCAAACACTACCATCTGTTTTTCAAGCTCAGGAAGATTCTATTGAGCGAGCTATTTCCCTGTAGAAGTGTGTTGATGTGGTGCCCAATAAAATTTCACCCAAAGACCATGCTCACTGCAATGCCCTCTCACTTTGGAGGAGCTCCACGCAGCCTTACTCTATCTTATGGATGACAAGTCTCTGGGTCTGGATGGTTTCCCAGTGAGTTCTACAAAGCTACTTGGTCTTTTGTTGGGCCTAATCTTCTTCAAGTCTATAATGAAGCTCTCCAAACTCACTCTCTTGGGAGTTTCATTAATCAAGGCAACATCAAGTTCATTCCCAAAACTGGTGACCTTGAGCAGATGAACAATTGGCGGCCCATCACGCTATTGAATGTTTCATACAAAATGCTTGCCAAGGCACTGGCTCTTTGCATTGCGGATATTCTGCCCAAAATCATTTAGCTTGAACAGACTGGGTTTTGTTAAAGGTCCATTACATTTTGGATAATATTATTGTTGTTTGGGAAGGCATGGAGTGGGCTCGGGTTTTTCTTCACAAAGGCCTCTCTTCCTCAAAATTGATTTCGAGAAATCCTACGATCGTATTGAGTGGCCTTTTATTCTTTGTCATGCTCAAAGCCTTTGGCTTTGGGGATTTTTTCTAATCGGATGTTAGCACGTTATTTTCTAATGCTTCTACTCGACTCACCATTAATGGTCATCAATCCACCACCATCGGCGTTTTCATTCTATCGAGACAGGGGTGCCTCTTGCATCGGCATTGTTTGTGTTCTTGTTATTGATGTGTTGGGATATTTAATTGTTCATCAAGCTACACAAGGTCACATTAGGGGAATTGTCCTGCTCAGATCATGCAACTCAACTTATCAATGGTCATTTCGCGGATGATTCCTTTCTTACTATTGATGAATCAAAGCAAAATGTTGCTAAGGTCTTTGAGTGCCCTAACACCTTCTGTTTGGCTTCTGGCTCCAGTATTCAATTGACTAAAACCTTGGGATATCAACACAGTTGTTTTCCTCTTCCAGACTAGTTGAAGGCCTACCCCTGGAAATGGATCAATTGTGGTGGTGAGCAATTCAAATTTTTGGGCATTCCCTTTGCCTTTGATAGTGACTCAACGACGTTATGGCAATATGTTATTGACAGGGTGGATTAGAAAGTTACCAGGTGGTCTTCCAAACCCTTATCGTTAGCTGGTAAATTCCAAGTTTGTACTAAGATCCTTGTTGCTACCCATGTCTATTACTTTGTGTGTTGGTGCCCTTCTCACAATTCGTTCGCTTGGCTTGTCAAGCTACTTTGGGACTTTTTATGGTGTAAAAGTTTTGTCCAAGTGGCTTCCACCGAGTGGCTTGGGAAGTTTGTTGCCTTCCTCGGGATCATGGTTGTATGGGAGTTATTGATGTCTACCGGAAAAGTGTTGCCTTATGCTCTAAATGGGTGATCCGGTGTTTATCGGGCAATCGGCCTGAAAATTCATTGCGTCATTGCATTGCATCTAAGCCCCTACAAAAGAAGTGTTGGAACGATATTGGGCTTCATACTCTCATTATCACTTCGGCTCCTATCAAAGTTGTGGGCACCTTTGTTGCCAAAAGTATCTGGAAAGCCTTCGAGATGGTTAAACCCTTTGTGTGCATTGGGTTGATGATGGTTTTCACACAGGGTTCTCTTTTAATTAACATAAATATTTGGTGGTCTCCCATCATCACTGAAGGTGATCTTCTACTTGTTGAAACTCCGGGCATCAAAGCTCTTTGACTCTATCGCAAGGGCATTCATACCATTCAGGATTTAGTGACTAGTAGACTGGATTTCTTGCCCGAGCTCAAGACGAAATTCAATCTTGTCAACTCGGACCTCATGTCTATCTACAAAATTCAAGAGCTTCTACTGATGTTATGCTCCACAAGTTGGGGATTAAACCTCTTGTAGCTTGGTGGCACGATTGGAAATGGAATCAAGAAATTGCCTTCCTCCGCTACAACACCAAAACCACTTACCATTTGTTGAGCCCGCTCTCCCCAGCTATTGACAAGCTTAATGCTTGGTGGGGGTTGCAATCCGCCCACTCCACTTGGCTTCGTCGGCTTTCCCATACCTAGAACTCTCTTCTTGAGCCTAAAGTTAATCATTTCCTATGGTGTCTTGTTTACCAAGGTCTTCTTATGGTCGAACGACTTAGTCATATTGGCATCCCTAATCCTAAATGTCCTTTCCTCATGCTCGACAATATGGAAATGGATCCATTCTTTATTCCAATCTTACCACCCTAATTCTTTCATTAGCGCCTAGCCTTATGTGAAGATTTCAGGTCTTTGGCCTCACTATATTGATACACTTTGGCATTTTGTTTCGTGCCTATATTCTGTTTCATATTTGGAAAGCTCACAATGCCTTAATTTTCAAGCATGATCAATTTGTTACTTGATTTTCCACTAATGACAAAGTGATTATTTTGTCTACTGTGCGAATACATATTCAGCTCAAGCTACCAAAATGGCCCTAGACTTTTCTTACCTATAGGAACTTTTTGATCATTGGGGGAGTGCACCTGCACTATGAGTCGGGTCCCATCAAATCCTCTTTACCTCCACCTCGGCCTTCACCACCCCAACATTTGCCCTCTTGCAAGGGACCACATCGAAGGAGTCACTCACGTAGCCACCGTTCTGCCTCTCCTCGAGGTTGTCCTTCAACCTCGTCCTCCTCTGGTCCAGGCCGGAGCCACCTCCGAGGGGGAAGGGTGTTGTCGACCTGTGGTGGGGTTCTCCGTCGCCGGTATGCAAACCATTATCGGCTCTCCTCCCCTTGGTTGGGGAATTATGGCGCCATCGCGGATGTAATTTCTGATCACGACGACTGACAAGTGGATCCTCCCTTGGCTGAGCGGAATAGTGGAGCCATCATCCCTCCTCAAGATGATCCTCCCCCTCCTATTGTTGTGCTTTGTGACCTATGCTTGATGGTGGTGGTGATTTTTTTTTTGTGTTCTTAGGTGCCCTACATGACGTATTGATGTAGCCCTCATGGTGTTTTCTATTTTGTTGTTGCCCTTGTGGCATTTTGTGGGACCATGAGTTCTCCAGGTCACCCCTTACTATGTAACTCTCTTTTATTTTAATTAATATAAAGGGTAGTTCCAATAGTAAAAATCAACATAAATAAGATCATGAATACATTTTTGCCTTCCAACTTCATCAACCATAATCTTAGAGGATCATTTACAATAAGAAGCAAACAACCTTTCTAGTAATTGACCACGAGCATTCTCAAGTGTCTTTTTAAAAATTAAAAAGCATAATTTCCACTCTCCAAAATGCAATAATAAGCCTCCAAATTTTATCATGTTAATTAGTGATCACACGTTGCCTTGCAAAGGTACATCTTAGCTCTGGGCACAAGATTTGATGAACTTCCCTCGGTAAGTATATTGTTAATTTGAACACTTGTAAGTATTATTTTTAGGAAAGTATTCATCAACAAGAAAGGAAACGGAAGTTCATTGACAATTATGTGGTAAAATCAAGTCGAAGTATTAAATCTAGTAAAAAATTAAAAAAGAGCTTGATGATAATATAGTCGAAGCTACAATGCACTATTGATCTCTAGTGATCAAATCCTATTTATAGCCCTTACAAAACAATTAAGGCTCTATTATAATCATGTTACTTTCTTGGAATGGAATTTTTAAATATTTGTAAGTCCTAAATGTTAAGGAGAAGCAGTCAATGACGCATTTGAGAGAGCAAATGAAAATCTGACTTCAGGTTAACCATTAATACCCTTCATTGCAGCATCCGCGAATAGGGAGCTCGTTTTATAAGCTTTGATTTAATCATATTAATGAAGCATTTTGGTAGTGTTTTGCCAAATTCTAAAGGAAACCAAGCCTTGGTATGACCATAGTAGGTGACAAGGCAATTATCAATTGGTTGACAGTCTACCGAACAAAATTTTAAATAGAGGACGTTTTATATAGCATCACATGATTTTTTTATAATATACATTGAACCAACAAATGTCAAAGATTTCACTAGGTTGACAATCTACCCAACACAAATTTATAGTAGAGGACTTATTACATAGCATCACATTATTTCTTTCCAATATACATTGATCCAACAAATGTCAAAGATTTCACTAGGTTGGCAATCTACCCAACACAAATGTATAGTAAGAGGACATATTACATAACATCACATAATTTCTTTCCAATGTACATTGGTCCGACAAGTGTCGAAGATTTCACTTTATATTGCAATCTACTTACACCACCACGTAGTAAGCTTGGTAACACATTGTTGGACAACTCCTAACCAATGCTCATCAGTGTAATCAAGCTACTATTCAGTGGATTTAACTGATTATGGCTAGTAAGAACGACAAGTCATTCTTTCTTTTTGATGGTCTGGCTAGGATTCCTTTGGCTTAGTGCTAAGCTTTAAGGGGCATCTATTCCACCAAAACCATTCGAACTCGAACCCGCCACTATCTTTGCACTCAGTAAGAATTGATCATTGGCGAGCTCTTTGTGAGCCAAACTTCACCAACAGACCACTGACCTTAAGACTCTTTGATGGAGTCATTCTCTCCTTTGATGATGGTAGTTTATAAAAATGATTAGTATATTGTAAAAGAAAAAAAGGGTGTCCCGGTTTCATCTAAATTGTAACATTGAATGATCTTCATCTTTGACAAAAATTTGAGATATGGAAGGTATCAGATCATGATTAAAAAATCAAAAATCAAAAATCAAGACTTCTAATAGCACACATGATATGCAAGATCTATAGGCCTTAAGCAAACACTACACTTGAGAAGAAAACCAAGAGAATGGGAAAGCTACGCAGGCAAACATATATACAGTCTATGAAAAAGAAAAAAACCTCCTTTTTCCATAGCCTCCAGGGGACACAAGTACAGGGCCAAGAACCCATATATGTATCCACATCGCTTTTGTGGCTCTATTTATATATAACATAACTGTTCCCTTATTCATTTACACCTGTATCCTGATTTGAAATGGTTCCCCTGAAACCATAACCTGTGTGTTCAAGTGACAGCTTTTTTTAGTATAGACAAAAAGCTGAGAAATATTTATTAAGATTATAAAATATCACTACAAAAACATCTGCAAGCAGCCGTGTCTAAGTTGAGCCTGGATACGATGCTTAAAAATAAAGAGTACAGTCCTAGAAAGGTGGGAACGCTAACCATCTGGGATGGAATTCCCATACATATTGAATGCTACATTGCAAAATAATCTAGAACAAGACAGGAATTAACACACAGATTCTCTGATCTTAAAATTGATCAACAGAAAGAACAAGAAACTGTTATAGATATGCAAAAACTCCTAAAACCCAAGGTCCAAGAGTTAAACCCTAACACTTCACAAAATGTGGGGGATAAGAATTAAATCACAAAAAGTGAGATTAAAATCTCTATAAAGACGAGTAAGGAGTAAGAAATAAAATCCGAAAAACAGAGCAGAATGAACAAAATTTTACCCGCAGGCCACAATTTTGTTTTTAATTAGCTATTTTTTCCCATTTGCTGCTGAATTATATGACATTGGCTGCATATAAACACTATGAACAAGGGATCCATAAAAAATGGAAAATGTCTAACAGGTAACATGGTAAATGTATTTTACAAAATTTACAATCTTTATAAAGATGAACTAAATCTTGCCTTGGAACAATTCCTTAAAATATAATATTTAGCCTAGCTCCAGCTGGTTTCCAGATATCAGAAAAAAAAATCTGAGGTGCTTATTCTGCATATTTTGAATTTTCATAAGATTTGGCTGCAGTTTTGCCAATTTATATACCACAAACAGCATATAGCAAATATTCTTATAAATGAATACCAACCTTGACAAGCAAAGTTTCTTATTTATCGCTTGCGTTGTGCACTAAAGAAAATGGATAAATGAGATATTAATTTCTTCCTTGCATTTAAGAAATGAATAAATGAGAAGACATGAAAATCATCAAGAAATGACCGATAAAAGCCAAAAAGGGCAAAATATCATATTCACAAAAGCAGGGTACTGATTAACATTAACAGCTACAGGATTTAATGACATAACTAATTACTTGGAGAGTTGCATGACAACCACCTATATGTAGCACAGACAAAAAAAACATCCAGAAAAAAATTCCTAGATGTTTTATTCTGTTACTGTGATGATGACAGGCGTGAACTTTAAAAAAAAACTTGGAGAGCTGAACTATAGACCCCTTCCGTACACTGGTCTTTAAGATCATTTAATATTTTGGAAAAAGTAGCAAAGATAGTTCAGCCTATAAAACCTTGTTAGAACGAACATTCTGTACATTGAAATGACACAACTTTTTAGGAAAAACAGGTACACTGAGGCTTCAAAGGTCATTTAATATTTGGCAAAAGTAGCAAAGATAGTTCAGCCTACAAAAACTAGTTAGAATGGGGCACTCTGTACATTGAAATGACACCATTTTAGGGAACATAGATGAATAAGGAAAAAAAAAAATGTATTCATGCATCCCAAAATTTCCACAAATAATGATATTTGGCTTCTGTATACCACAACACTAAAATACTTGTTAGACTGGTTCATGTGATGACATTTAAACCCATACACATACATTTTGGATGCTAAAGATTCTTCCCAAGAGAATTCAGTGAACAGAAATAAAAGTACTTGATGGATCAAATAAGGAAGAGGAGAAAGGCTATATATAAATTCTTTCCAGCAATCAGACGACTGAGAGACACATGCCAAAAATAGATATCAAAAATTGAGATTCCAGACCCCTAAGAGCCCTCATCCCTGTTGATATGGTCCATTATGCTTCAATTTACAGAAATGGAGATAAAAAGGGGAAAAATGCAATCTATCTGGGACGCTTTCCAGAGAGAGAAAATGATACTCTCTGAGAAGCATTTTCCTGATCTGTCTTATGCTCTTGAAAAGATTGAGGGTTCACAGGATCACCTTTATTACCATCTTCTTCATCAATTTCCATCTCTTCAAGAGCTTGAGGGATTGGCCTTCTCGGAATTTCAAGCTGATAATTAGGACCGATTAATGTGTCCTGTTCAGGAGGCAAAGCTATACCAGGGCCACTAATTGACCTTGGTAATGGAAGCTTATTTCTACTTCTAGAGAGCTCAAGCAAAACCTGCATTTAGAATTGATTTACATATCAGCAATTTTACTTTCTTACCAATCTGGTTTAATAATATGCAATAACTCCTCGAACCAATTGATCTAAATTTCATTCATTGGAATTTCCTTCTAGTGCAATCGTAGACAACAAATATTCTAACTAGTATATACAAATTGTATAAAATTTTAAATAAGGAAACATAAACTCCCAAACTGTATGTGCTTTGTATTCATTTGAATTGTGTTTGAGATATCATTTCCCATTGACCCTTCCCTACCCACTTCATATTCCTTTCCTCCTTCCATCTTATTATCCATGCCATTCCATTATGTTACTGCATACAGTTTGAATGGCAACTGCCTAATTTGTAAATGACAATCCCAAAGTGAGCCCATAAAGATTTCATTAATACAAGTTCCCATGTTTTTGTGTTGCTTAGTCACACAGACAATTCACAGTAATATATATAAGCAATAGATCAATTCCATGTTTATGCCAAATTCCAATCATGCCCGGATCATTCTGCTTCTCCAGATAGAATTCCATCTTTATTAAATACCACAATCAGAGTGCAAAATACTTACTTGAGACCATCATTAAGACTAAAAAGTTTAAAACGTTAATATTTTGCATGTCTGATATGTCAGATTAAAGGCCCTATTCATTTTTCAAATCCTAACGAAGAAACACAAAGCTACTCAGAAATGCAAGATCGCCGAGCATTCAAAGACAAAAAGTTTAAGATTAAAATTTACTATTGAAAATGAAGAATTCATTCCTGATGTGGGGCATCTATAAATTATCCTTGATTTTCATTGACATGCATGCTTGAGTTTTTATACTCTGATAGGTGTGGACAAGACATCGTCATACTGAAAAAGCTGTCCAAAATAATAACAAAACAGATTCTAGAAAAAACCATGTATAACAATTGTGAAATTGACTTTTAAAATGTTAGTCAGTAAAAAAGGTAAGAAATTTTTCAAAAACAAAAACAAAAAGACAGGCATCTTGGCTGTCAATTTTGGATAGTTTGAATTTATGAATAATTATTGAGAAGTAATTTATTGATTGCTTTCAGATCTTTCCAATGAAATCTTACAGTTGGAAATTGAAATTCAACGCAAAACTACTTACCTACAGAACAAAAACATTTAATTATAGCTCACAATTTTCATTATAAAGTCTCTCACAGATTTTCAGGAAATTTTCTGTCCAAGAAGAATATATTTGATTTAATGGTAAACTGTGTTCCCATTTAGGGTAAGAGTTATGGCTACAACTTCCAGCTGTAGGGAAGCTATTATCAGAATCAGGAACTCTATTTAAGAAGACTGTCTCATCCTTGGACTGCAGCTTCAGTTGGTGTTCTTTTTTCAGTTTAATTCATAGTTACCTAAGACTCCGGGATGGCGGGACGTTGGGATGTAGGGACGGGGTTTCCAAGACGGCAAATTTTTTTGAAAATTTCGGGACGGTGGGGGACGGCAAGGGGACGGCTAATAAAAAATATATATAATTTATTAATTTTACAAATATAACTTGAATAAAAAATAATTCAATAACCTAAGACTTAAAATTGAAAGTTTGAAGATTGAAACCACCATAGTTACCAGGTTCGAAATCCGATTAAATTTGGAAGGGAAAAAAATCCGAAAATTCGAGTTCTCGAAAAAATCCGAAAAAATACGGAAAAATCCTGCTCGGAATATATATACATATATTATTATAAATTTATATTATTGTATACTTATATCATTATATATAGACAAATCATACAAAAAGCATCCATCTACCATAATCATCATCATCATAATGATTCTTTCAAAAGATTGCAAGAAGTTGCTTGGTCCAAAACGGTACAAAAATAGATTTTATGAAAATAAGAAAAATATTGCCATCAATGCGTAGAGCTCGAGAAAATATATACTTTTAGAGAAGACGACACCTAAAACGGAGCCACAGAATGAAAGTTATGGCACATGCAAGCTTTTGCTGCTACATCTTCCCGGACCCTTTCCAAAAATGGCAAATTTTTTTCCATACTTGCAAATTTTTTCACCAAAAAAGGAAAAAAAAAAATCCCCGCAAAAACAGCCCTGAACCGAACCGAATTTATTTGGTTGCTTCAAAAATACGGTTCGAACCGGATTTCATACGCTATCCGGCCGAACACTCGTAACTATGGAAACCACTAATGATTAATCCAATTATTCATCACATAAGCCAAGGCCCAAAATGCTGCAGCGATATATATTATATTCAATGTTCAAAACTTCAACATGACAATGAAAGACTAAATAGTAAATAGTAAAGCTGAAAATTTAAAACAAGTCTTAGTCTTACTCTTCAATAATCAACATGAGAAGAGTACAACTACACCCACATTACATATGCTATGAAATATTATGTCATGTCTCATAACCAAAATGACATTACATAACCAAAATGACAAGTGACAAGTACAACTCAAAAATCACTATTAGAGCCCTCCGAAGGAACGATTATAACCGCTCCTCCTCACTAGGAGTATTTGTATCAACATCATCTACATCTGCAAAGGAGATATCAACCAATCCTCGCTACTCCTGATCTTCATCAACCTGCCTTGCATCCTCAAGATCCACATCCCACCGCAATGTTGGGCTCTCCTTGTACGTAGGTGTCTTGCGATCCATGAGACGCAAGGCACTATGTACAACAACAAGTTTCTCTGCTCTCTTAGAGGTAAGTTTGTTCCTCTTAAGAGAGTGGATCCACCCATATGTTGACCAATTCCTCTCAAAAGCAGAGGAACTAGAAACCTGAGAAAGAAGACGAATAGCAAGTGTACGTAGCAATCCTACATGTCCATACAATCGCCACCAACTAACTGGACTCTCCTGTGCCAATGTGATCCTGTCTATCTTTGATGATTTTTGTAGCCATCCGTATAAGCAAACTTGAGCCAATCTAGGCCCGACTCATGAAGCATCCTCTCATACATTATACATTTTTTTAGGGCTTTCAAGAAACCCTTCCTCACCTCTTCATCATCTACTAGGGAGAACTCTGCTAGGCCTCTCAACATACCACTTCGGATTTAGTGCATATGCAGCCATGTGTAAAGGAGTGTTCAACTTCTCCCATCTCTCGCTCAATGATAGGCTGAATATGGTGATGGTAGAACTCCAAGGTGGGGTTCTGATTGAATGAATGCCTTCATCTGGCCAAGCATACTATCAATACATTCATATATCTCACCAAGGCTAGGGCTCTCAGAATCCCCATATTTTATCACACTTTGAAAATCAAGAGATATTATGGATGTGATATATCTCACATCTATCCAAAATGTTTCATTCACCACAATTGCTTTCACCTTTTTCCCCTCGCCTGTCTTCGACCCATCCCACCTAGACCACTCGATGTCATGACCATGCACCGTAATGATTCCCGCAACTCACCATCCTATCCAAAGAAAATAAAATACGATGCAAAACGTGTGTCCACCGGCTTGAGGAATTCCTTCCTCGAAAAGCTACGGAAGAGTGCCAATGACGTATGGTGGTTACGATGAACATCTCGCACATCTCTAACATCAGCCACTACATTTTTGACCCAATCAATTTTTCCAATATCTTTTAGTGCATTGTTCATGGCATGCACACAACATGGGGTCCAAAATATATGTCGGTAATGAGCCTCGACAAGCTTACTTGCTACCCCGCACACATATCCTACATCCGTAATAACCTCGCACAACGCCACAGGGCCAACCTCCTCAATAGCATCTCGCAAAATGGTGAATTGGAACTTTGCATCCTTCTTCCCTGAACAATCAACTGCCCTCAAAAAGTAAGGACCCTCTCTGCATGAAACAATGATATTTATGAGTGGGTGGTGTCTGATATCTGTCCACCCATCCATGATGATGCTGCAACCGTGAGAGACCCATGTGCACCTCATTTCCTCCATCGGTAAATTAACCTTGGAATAGTTCTTATCCAAGATTGTGGTTCTCAACTTCGTGTCTCTTGGGGGCACATAACTCACACCTGCTTTGGCTATCTTAGCCACAGCCTCCTTGAAATAAGGAGAGTGAGCAGCATGAAATGGAATGCCAATAGCAAAAAAAAAATTCCAATGGCATCATCAACCTCTTCTCTAGCCTTTGTATCATACATTTCAACAACTAGATTGGAGGCCACAACCTTCCTCTTCCCCTACTACTACCAAAAGCATCCAATTCAAACACCTCATAAGATGCACCTGTAACACTACCGGTATTAATTCTCATAGAACTAGAAGGTGTGCCAGTGTCACTAACATGATGGCCATGAACTTCTGGAACCTTTTCCACCATATCTCCATTATACAACCTCACCATTTCTGCCCTCTCTTCAAGTGATAGCTGTCCACACATGCCTACACCTTTCCCATGATGTGCAATAAATGTGCATTCAACCTAGTAATGTTGCCGCTCGACCAAGATAATGAGCAAATGTTGCATTTCCATATTTTAGTGCCCCCCGAAATGTTTGATCTAGGACCTACGCATAATTTGACCAAATTGTTTCAAAGGTTTTTCTTATCAAAAGGCCCCCTAGCATATTTTTTTCAACATTTCGGAGGGGCCACTTGAACTTGTCCACACTCCCTTGTGAACTAGTAGCAATATTAGGTGTTTCTGATTGTGTTCCTTCTCCTTGCACACCCATTTCAACCTCATATTCAGCTTGATAATCACTATCGGAACTCATTTTGAAGCTGCAATAATTAAAATACAAAACAATATAACTATACAATACAATAAAACAATGAATGCAATTTTTTAATACATTTAAAAAAATTAAAAAAACAGCGATGAATACATTTAAAAATTAAAAAAAAAACAGCGATGAATACATTTAAAAATTAAAAAAACAGCGATGAATACATTTAAAAATTAAAAAAAACAAACAATAAAAATGCCCTCCCTTTATGCTTTATCTCATTCCATCACTTGCTAATCCAAATAGGAAAAAAAATACAAGCAAATGCAATGCCTTCACTTTCAACTTTGCATTTGGAAATTAAAAAAAAAAACAAATAATGGTAGTAAATTAGTAATGTATGTACATACCTCTTGCTCTTGCTCTTGCTCTTTGCTCTTGCCATCTCTTTTTTACTCTTGCTCCTTCCTTCTCTTTTTTTTGCTCTTGCTTGGTGTGATTAGAATGAGTATGAAATGCTCTTTTTATAAAAAAAATTTGTTGCTTTTAGGGTTAGGTCATGTTAGTTTTAATTAGAAATCATTAAAAGTTTAAAAAAATATTTTAAAAAACATAAAAATGATAAAATAAAACCTGTTTTACCTTTGGCGCAGCGTGAAAGACGTTGGGGACGTCACGACGTCCCCAATGAAGTCCCCAATCAGTTTTTGCACCCGGGACGTCCCAGGTGCGTTCCTAGTTTTCAGGGGACCCCTTATTTTTTGGAAAATGGGGACGGCAGGGAAACGTCCCGTCCCGTCCCCAAGTCCCCGAGACGTCGACATCCGGGACGTGCTGAAAACCTCCGGGACACGTCCCCGCGTAATACTAGTTTAATTTGCAAATTTGCTTTCTTCTTTAAAAATTCTATTAAGATTCGACATTTTCAAACACTGATTTTAGAGCACCGTGCCTGTGATTTAACACTTGAAATTCTCTTTAGGAGATGAAGTAAAGATGTTATCTCTTTCAGCTTAAGAACTAAAGATCTAGGATCTCCTTAAGGATCTACTCAGGTTGCCCATGAAATTGTAGGTATGACCCTTTATTTAGCGTGTATCTACATCTCCACATTTATTTGATTTTTTTCCCTCTACAAGGATGCTTCGATTCTGCCATCTGTATCTCTATGACTAAATTTCTTACTACTCTCATACTATCTGTTGTAGAAGCTGCAATGTGCTGAAGTAGTAATTACTCCTATATTTTCAGAATATAGGTTGCATGCCAGACACAGAATAAAGTTTGTTCCTCATCTTCAACTTTGTTCTTGCAGTATAGCTCAATTGATCCATTTGTCTCAAAGTACATTCAGTTCAGAAGAGGTTCATAGAATAGTCATATCCAGCTCAAGTAGCTACTGTGGAATAGCCAAAGAACACTCAAATTGAAGCCATGTATGCATGGTAACCTCAAAAATAACATACTGAAAGTAGAAACCCATCAAAAGGTTTTGAAACTTGTCTCTACATTGTCATTTCTTGGCCCGTCAAAAGCATGCTGTGTCTTGTTACTTTGGCCATGATTCCATTCTGGAATTGGCCGACTTTTAGAGATAGTTTCACTTTCAGCTCGTTATGCAACAGTCAAAATCCTGCAACTGTGTATCTTGATCATAAAATACAATATAAAATTTTGAAAACCCGCTAAAACACATATAAAAGAATGGTGCGCGAGCATAAACTTAAGCTTATATAGTCATTATGATTAATTTACATATACATGATGCAAAGTTGATTTATATAGATATCAGAAATTGCAATGTGAATCACAATACTTATACAAGGGAGGGGGATCAACATCGAGGCATTCTCATTTGTACAGTAATTTTTTATAATAAGTACCATGTCGAGAGGTAACAGAATGCAAGTATAACTGAAGGTGAACTTTTCTATGAAGAAGTTGGCAGGAGGATTGATAAGAGAAACTGAAAAAACATACAAAGAACTTCAAAACATGAGTGATTGGAGAACCTTAAGCAGCAAGAGAAATTCACAAAGTAGCACCAGTGTAGACAGTTAGAACATCAATGGAGAATGCTATTAATATTGGTTTCAAAGAGCATTAATGATGCAGGAGCATCCAAGGAGTACCAACAATCTTGTATCAACCAAAAACAAGTACAGGTGTGTTCGTGTAGAATATGCATTATGTTTACCATTTTGGCATGGTAGAAAGTGATCCATGGAAAGCATTGGCACTCCAACACTTCAAGGGCATCAAGGACATCTGAGAGGATCAGTTTTAGGCCTCAACATGGTTTCAAATGAGGTGGTTGAGTTACTCGACTGTCAATAGCATTCACAAAGAGGTTGCGTCCATTGAAGACCTACACGTGATAGGTTTTGATGCAGAGGCAAAAAAACATCATGAAGCATACATCAAAAGCAAAATGTGATTGCATATGTGGATTCTCCTTGAAAAAAGCCCTTTCAAAAAAACAGCGCTAGATTTAAAGTTTGTATGCAAAAATTATGGCACCCGGAAGTTTTAGGTCTCTGCACGATGGAAAAACCGATGTGGCAGTTTTGAAACCACCAGTTTGCAAAGAGGGGGTAGTTTCACAACCGCCAGTCTGCATTCAGTGGTGGTTACACAACCACTGATCTGCATAAAGCACAGTTTCACCCGTAGTGAACGCAAAAAAAGTAATTGCCCAGAATGATTGGTTCTCTTCTTGAGTGTTTTCAATATGCTTGGGAGTTCGAAGAGACTCCAAGATGTCGGGTTTCGACTTCTTAAATGGGAGTTAGTTTTGGCAAGCAAGGAGAGCAAGAAAGCAAGTGAGAGTTTGCAAGAAAATAGTTAAAGCTCACTAGGAGGTTGAAGAGTCTAAGAACTAGACTGAGGGTATATCAAATCCATTAGGGACTATATTGTACCAGTGTTCTCGTCTTCACACATGTTTTCAATTAGCAATAAAGCAAAGTAGTGTGTGTGTGTGTGTGTGTGTGTGTGTGTGTGTGTGTGTGTGTGTGTGTGCAATATAGGTAGTACAACCATAGATGCAATATGGAACTGAGATTTTTGTTTCATGTCCTAAGTGTGTGGAATTGCAGTGTGGTGTTGTAGTGTGTGTCCATTTGTGTGAGTCCTGGCTTCGGGAAAGACACTCCTTTATTGGACCCCCTCATCCAAACTTGCATCATTTGGTATCATAGTAGAACTATCCTACAAGTGAGTCGCAAAAGTGCGGATACATCTTCCAAAAAGAGTGTTGGGTAGGTGGTGATGCAGTTGAGTGTCCTCCATTGTGAGACAGAAGGGATAGGCTGAGTGATCTACATCTTGATAGATGGATAGAGAACATAGAGTTGTAAAAATGGCAAACAGGAGTACCTCTTGGAGGAGGAGGTAGAACACCTGGAATTGTAGACTTAGCTGAGATGTTGAGAGGAATCCAAGCAAGATTGGATGTTATGAAGATTGCACGATGTAGAGGAATTGTAAAAGATGTGAGAGAAGATGAAGATGAAGCATTTGAAGTCCAGATTGAAGAGCTGGTTGCAAGTGTGGGAAAAGATAGAATTAAACCCAAAGAAGTTGTAGTAGATAAAAAGTGCTTAGAGGAATGAACAGGCAGAATGCCGAACGTGAGACGTCCGCACTTGAGAGAGGAGGAATTTGTTCTCCATCATGTGTCGATGGGTAGAGAACAAAGCTTAGAAGAAATGGCTTAGAGAAGAGTCAAGAGAGAGAGGGAAAATGATCCAAAGTCACAGACAGCAGCTGTAGAGAAGATGTTTAAAGAAATGGTGCCCAAATTGGATGCCTTAGAAAGAAGACCAGTAAACAAAGGAAAGAGAGTTATTGGGAAATAGAAGCCCATACCGCCATGAGGAGAAGAGCCTAGAGTAGAAAAGAGACCAGTAGAGGTCATGGTGAAGGAAGGTGAGTGAGCCTAGTAGAAACGCCCTTGTTTTTGGGGTGGAGAGAGCCTAGAACAGCTAATGAGATGGATAATGGAGTTTGAGCATTACTTTGAAGAGAAAAAGATTGAAGATCCCAAGAGGGTAGAGTTTGCAATCACAAGATTGTGTGGAGTTGCAGATATGTGTTAAAGAGAACTCCAAGAGATGAGACAAATAAAAGGAAAAGAAAATGTGAGAAAATGGGAACAGTTGGTTTCCAAGTCAATGGAGCAAATAGTGCAACCAAGAATGCAAGTAGAGTGGTTGAAGAAGCTTCAAATTTGTTGGTTTAAGAGTGAAGAGGAGAAGATTGCTTTGAAAGGAAATGACAGGGTGAAGTCGCCATGTGAGTAACTCAAAAGTGATTTTCCACCTACCTTTGCCAATCACCTATATGATGTTGCATCCATATGATTTCTTCAGGTGTCATTCTTTACTCTGTTAAACTAGAGATCTCTCTGTAACATGCAATAAGTTTCCACCTCATGCATTAGCCGTATGTGTCAGATCCATATACCACATGCAAGTTCAAGAGAGTGGTTAATCTAAGACTTTTTAGTTAATACTTCTCTATCCCATATTATCCATGAATGTGGAATAAAGATAAGGAGCACTGAAAATTTCAAAAAATATGAGCCAGCCATGTCATCTCCATAAGTGTAATGAATGAGAGGTCAAATTACAAGTCACGTCATATTAGTCAAGTGTCTTTATTTATGTATTTATTTTTGTTTAAGAGCCCTTTTAGGTATTAATTTAGTCTTAGTGTTAAATTGAGTTTTGTGTAGTATGGTCTAATGTATAGCCTATCATTGTTTAAATTGAGTTTTGTTTAAGATCATGAACCACAAGAATCGGGCATGCTACGAGTCAAGCATACTATAGTTGAGAGTGTGAAAGTTTTTCTACCATGTTCACACTAAGGATGGGAATGTTAGGAAAATAAATCTTAGTGCTCACTAATGGGTCGATAAATATGTATTGTTTGTAGTATGAGTTGTATTTACAACTCATCTAGCTAGAATTTGTGCCCTAGCACTAATAGAAACCCTTGTCATTCTAAAATTCTGAATTTTGAAGCTCAAATGTGACTCCCAAATGAAGCCACCGATGCAACAAATGAGGGTTTTCGTCCCCAAGTGTTGTAACTATTGTAGGTTTTTGTCCCAAATAGGATCCAATGAGGGTTTCCATCCTCAATGGATGAGAGAGAGGAAAAGTGTGCTACAACTCCAAGAAAATATCAAGATCCCAAAAATGCATAATCTTCTCCAAGCCAAGCGAACCCCTTATATAGCTCATATGTGGTGCCAAATTTCTAAAACATGATCCCCATGAGGACCGACCTCCTTAGGAGATATGTTCCTCCTTTATCTTCAAGCATGCACTCTAAAATTTGACCTCTTTATGAAAATATAAGTTTCTTTTTCTTTTCTTTTTTGTCATTTCATCTTTTAATTTTTTATATTTTTTGCCAACAAAAGAAATGAGTAATAAAAATACATTTATATTAATAATAATATTAAGTTGCCCCTAAAATGGAGAAGTGACAGGGGCCCAACTTAAAATATTATTAATTATTTTATTTTAGAAAAGGAATATTACAGTCTTCCCCTCCCAAATTTGTTTTCCCTCAAACAAATGCAAGCTCACATACCCAAATACCATGCCTAATAGATGAAGCATGTTGTAGTGCTAAAAACCTAGATCCCGTGCTGCTCAAATGGAAGAGCTCTTGCAAAGACAAGCTCATACACCTGATGCCCCTCTCACTAATGATGGTCTTTAGTAGCCCATGAAGTTTAACTTCCTTGAGAAAGAAATCAGTTGCTACCTCAATTCTTCCCTCTTCACTTTCACCTTCAAAAATAACATTAGCAGCACTTCTCTTTGCATACTCAGTTGTACAAAAAGCCTTCCAAACTGTTGTAATCTCAGTCATAGAACAAGAAGTTGATGAATAATCAACAACTTGACAAGCTAATCCATGTCCCAATGTGGCATCCTCATTCTTCGTTCCATCCTTGTCAACTAAGGTGGAAGAACATTCCATATTCCCAAATACAAATGCAACTGAAATTAGGTGGGGCTGCTAAAAATGATGACAACAACATCAATGATGGTAGTTTGGCTCATGGCTGCCATAAAAACACTTTCTTTCTCACTTGGGGTAGATAACACCTCATTCCCCAACTCTTGATTGCATTCTTCACTCAACGGCAAACTCGGAAAGGCAAACTTGAGCATCATGCAAAACTGATCCAAAGTCAAACACCTAGAGTTACCTTGTTATAGTGGCCTCATTGGCTGCCCAAAAGGTAGTCTAGGCTGCCCTCTTCCCGCTGCCCTAGGTTGAGTTGTACCTTCCTCAAATCCTTTATGTTTCACTCTCAATCCAAGTATCGAAAGGAATCTATTTCTATGAAAAATGAAACATTTTGCAATCACAAACTTGCCATCCTCCATTATGGCATCTTCATCTTCAACTGCAGTCCCATATTCTTCATCATATGCTCAAGTGGATAACAAATTCAGCTGCTCTTTCTTCTTTATTCTTGTGCCTACACAAAGAACAAACACATTAAAAGAAACAAGAGCTCCCAATATCATTTCTTCATGCCTCATAGGTATGGAAGCTAGCTCTCTTCCATGGCTTGCATTCTCCTCATGATTTTCATTCAAGTGATGGAATCCCAAAAATCCAACCATGTTGTCCCAAACACAATTGTATCCATGCATTTCCTTCCTTAAAATCAAGATGATAGTGGCTAGAAACTCTCCTACAACTGACAACATGGAAAGGGGGCTGGAAATGTCTATGACAGCAGCACAAAAACTCATGATAGCATGCTTGAAATCCCACAAATCAAGACTCCTACTACTTCCAATCATACCTCCGAAGCTTAGCTAAGTTAAAATGGTCAAAACAACCAAATAACAACCATCCCACTCAATTTCAAACACAATTCATGAACTCAACTTCTATTTCTATTGTAGCACTCCCTCCAAGAGCCTGCTTACAATTAGGAATTTGAAATCCTTATAGCATGACTGCTGGTTTGAAAATAAAAATGTAGATTTTACCTCATTATGTGTTGCTCATATGTCTTGCCTCCTTCTCGAAAGTTTTTCACCTCCTCTTGGCAATAGAACTTGACGAATCCCATTGGTAGTCTTGGGTAAATTTACCCAAAGAGTGTAGCCATGGCACTCCAAGTACCAAATCCATATCTTCATTACAATTCATATAGAAATCACCACTTACCATGTGCTTCCCAAGGTGAGCTTGAGTTGTTGGAACCTCTTGGTGCAAGGGATGATGAGGCCATCTTGTAGCATCTCACCCTTCACAAGAAAGTTCGAATGCACAACAAACTCCATATGATTTCTCATAAAATTTCTTTCTAACCATATGCACAAAATGAAGCATTCACTAGCCATAGTAACATGGAACCCATTGAGGAATTCATCTTTTTTGTAACTCAAAGGATCTATGTACCCTTTACCACTTAGATTGTTCTTCACTTTATCACCGTTTCCACTATGTTGTCCATGATGACCACCAATTATACTATGAAGCATCAAACTTGACATAGGTTCCTTTTTTCAACAAGTTGCCCATGATGACACGAGTATGGCAGCGACATAGGAGGAGACCAAAAAACTGAAATGTGATTTTCACTATCATACCTTGGGTTGTCCTCAACTTGTTCATCTTCTTTTGCCGAATGAAGCTTGGTTGAGATCTCTTCATATTCAACTAGTGAAGCTCTTCCCACCTTGACTTCATCCATATTTTGTTGGCACATGCATGGAGCCTCTTCATGGTTCTTGCCAAAGTCATGAACACCATCAACTTGTCTCTTATGAGTTGTTGTTTTGAAAATTCCAGCAAGCTGAGTATTCTCATTATCACCCGGAGATTGGGCTTCAACCACCAATTCCCCTCCACAATTTGGTGCATCATATTTCCCTTCTTTCTTGGGCTCATGCTCCATGGTTTCTTCATCAAACACATGCCTCTTCACATTGTTGTCCTGAAAATCAGTCAATGACTCATCCCTAGGAAGAGTGATACGTACGTCTAGGGCTTTCATGGGTTTCTCCCTCTAAATGCCTAACAACTTTGAGTGTTCTTCTTCTTCCTTGATCACAAAGGAGAATTCCTTTCCTCTTTGGTTGGAACATCTATTCCATTTTCCTTTGGCACAGTAGATTCCTCCATGGGTGGTTCTCTCTCTATTACTTGCAGCCCTAATTTTTCTTCTTGCTCCACCATTGCAATTTGGAAACTCTTCTCCTCTTCCTTTCTCAAGACATGTTGAAGATCCTTTTGTGGTGCCTGAGACCTAGGTTCATGCCTCGCTCTACCTTTGTTCACTCCTATGAACTCTGCAAGTGATATGGCATCATGAATCTCATCTAGAAGAGCCCTATACTCCTCATAGCTGGCAGCAATGTTGTTGCCCACAGAATGTCGTGTCTCCACCTCCATAATAACTCCTTCCCTTGGGACGAAGGTAGGCTGAAAAACCCTAGCTCTAGGATCCATCACGGATCCCAATGGTTGAAGATTGTTGTTGGCTCTTGAAGAATTTCTTGAATGCATATTATGGATCAATTGTGCCATAATACCAACCACTCTCTCTTGCCCTTGGCAAACCTTTCAAACCTAGCATCATCAAAAAAATGTCCCCCATTTTATCTTCTCCTATATGAATACCCTCTAGGCTGGGAAGATCGATGCTCTAATACCACTTTAATGTCCCTTTCCGGATTGAAACTGAAAAACAAATAAATAACACAAACTCTAATTGATAGTAAACTGAATTTTATGCAAAAACTAGGGCAATGACCTATTTTAGGTCCACCAAACCCTAAGTGACCTAGGGTAAATTCAGATTTTTGCCTTTTCCACACACATTTTTTTAGAAATACATCAACAACATGAAACCCTTGATGAAATCATGCAAAATAATTGCTTCAACCATAAATTGCAAACTGTTGGAATTAATTAATGCTCAAAAACAGCTGAAACTTCAAAATTCTATAACTTCATAAATACTTGGAGAAAAATGTAAATGATAGCTCAAAATGACCATAAAAATAGCAACTATCGAGACAAGGCCATGATATGGCAAATACTACCGAAGGAGATGATTTTGGAGATGTGGGGAGGAGAATTATATACGCAAAATGTTTAAACAAATTGAAAAGCAAATGGTCTTTAGAGTTTAGGTTTATGAAGTTAATATTTTACATACACCAAAGCATGAAGGAGATCGACAGAGTTTTGGGTAGATCTATATGCAAAATGTAGAAGCATGCAATTGGAATATGAATTGTTGTATGTGTTATATCTACAGAGTATTTTATTGCAACATGTAGATGTCCAAACTCATGCCACCACCGAGAATTAGTTGAATACAGTTATTTGATTCTTGTATAAATAGATTTTAAAATTGTATTGCTGACAAGTTTCATTTCATTTACAAGTGTGATGTAGTTTTCAAAAACATTGTAAGCATATATGTTATAAATACTCAACTAATTCATTGAAGAATATGATCAAACAAAAATGACATATTTAGAAAAAGGTCTAAGATCTAGAAAAAATGAAAAAACTATATCAACTCTTTATATACAGCTACAGAAAATTTGCATTGCCCAATTTGCACAACTACCTCGAAGGGCATATATTGCTAAAGAGGAAATTAACCATCAACAATGATGTAAGTTTGGATACAGAGAAATAAGAATTCAATAGAATAATATTATTGTTTCCTGCTTTCAATATGTATGTACAAAATGCTAAAAGAGAGGAATATATAAATTTCTTGACAAAAATACTTGAATAGCGATAAAGAATATTCCAACATAAGTTACATTACGCTTTCTTCAAAATTTGAAATTACAACAGGGAAAATCTTCATACAATAATGCAATCATTAAATCTAATTTCTAGCTACATGAAAGGAATCGTCTTACAAGCATACTCACTCGACTGAGCTCATTGAAATAAGGGTCAAATTATATTTCAAAATCTTTAAATGCGTCTTGATGTGTGAATTATCTAACTTACAAAGTGTACTCTAAAAATGGTATTTTTAAAACTTAGAGATTGAGATTATTTTCTAAGTTATGTTTTAGGATTATATTACTTCCCAAAAGAAAAATGATTTTCATAGAGACATTGTCAACGTCTATTAGAATAATTTTTCTTAGATTTAAATAAATACCTGCTTTAGTATAAGAAATAAAATTGATATAGTTAATATCGAAGGCATTCTCCATTTTAACGGAGGCCTAAGTCTATCAAATGCTAAACATTTTGTTTTTTATGCTCAATAACTTCATTCAAAACAAATTCAAACAACTAACTTTAATTTTCGCTATGGTGCTTCATGTACATCTAATTTTATGACTGCTTTGTTCCCTCCTTGCTCACAAACATCCTAACACATGTTTAATTAAATAAAACAAAATTAATCAGTTATTGGAGGGCATGTCTCCCACAAGCATATGATCTCCTTCGTCATCCTCATACACAAGAACATAGTTTTTGCCATAGCAGCGGGGTCTAGCTTTGGCTAGGAAGCCAAATTCCTCTTGAATAACCTCATTGGAGTTCATCCCACAATCGGGTAAATTAACATAAAAACTTTAATTAACCAAGAGATTAGACCACTGAAACAAAAGTAAACGTAGCAGGAAATAAAGAGCTATGATAAGAAAACCTTGGGAGCATCTTTTCGATAAGGCCGTGACGCCGAGCAACGTCGGGAAGCTGAACCGGCTAGTGATTCCGAAACAACACGCAGAGAAGCATTTTCCTGTGGATGTGAATTCCAACGACAAGGGGCATCTCTTGAATTTTGAGGGCAATACGGGAAAGGCGTGGCGGTTCCACTACTCATACTGGAACAGCAACCAAAGCTACATGTTGACAAAAGGTTGGAGTCGGTTCGTGAAGGACAAGAAATTGGAAGCCGCCGACATCGTTTCTTTTTCTGAGAGGCACGCCTTACCCTCACCAACTTTAGATCACATGTCGGCACAAGCCCTACGGTCAGAAGCCTAACCTAACAAAAGGGAACATGAATTCCAGTTTCCTCTACAGAGCTTTAACCCCCTTCCAATCAGGGTAACATATGGCTTCTTATAATCCCCAGTGGATGCACATCTTCTGGGTCAACTGCAAATTCTCCCTCGTTCACATGAACGTCGTCGCCTAGCTGCCACAGAGCCCATGCCATTCCGTTGTATTTCTCGACAACCGCTAACCCTGACGGTCTCAACACCAAGAGGGCCTTGTGCAAAGTAAGAGCCCACCAAGAAAAGGGCGCCTTCAAGTTTCGATCCCGCGACAAAGAAAAAGTAAGGTAGGTTGTTCGAGGTGATTCCTTATATCACGATTTCCCCTTGTTTTATTACATCGATTTGATCGTGATAGAGCATGGTTGAAGATTTTGGGTGCTCGCCAAACACGAATTAGAATTGTATTCCTCTCATTGCTTTGCAATCTTTTAACACACTAGAAAAAGAGCTTGTTTGCACTCGCTGCCCTTAACGATGGTTACTTAGGAAACTATTTGCTCAAGTCTGCAATACCCACAATTTGATGCCCAAGGTTGGGCAGGGCACCTCGAGTGCTTTTGTCATTGCAAACTTTGATGGCCAAAGGCTGCGCAAGCAGACCAAATCCAAGGACTTGAATCCCCATTGGGACAAGAAGTTCAAGTTTCTCTTTAATGATCCCCGCACTATGCCCGCCGAGGTGCTCCAAATTAATGTCTACAATGATAAGAAGATTGTGGACCATAGATTATCCCAGACGGGCCGACTACACCTTTCCCATCTCGGCATACACCCCCCATCTCTCGACAGAGCCGTAATTCACACAGTTTTTGGGGAAACCAAGCCACCCGTAATCAATTATTTTGCACATAAGAATGAATAAAGGGTTTAACCAATCAAATTGAAGTAAAAATAATAATTGCACCATGAAACTTTAGTTAGATGTCACTTAAATACACATGGCATTATTTTATTGGCTTTTGTTAAAATGATTATTTGTTCTTGTGAAGCCAATATTACACCTTCAGCAAAGATAATAAAATTAGAATAAGATTTTTCTAACCATCAAAACCCATTGAAAAGTGATCCTAAAATCTCCAAATGGGTGTGGGTATCAAGTTGGAAATGAATGTGGCAGCCCCAAAAAAACGTGCCCTAGCTGGAATTCGTGCCCTAGCACGGTGGCACCGATAGAAACCCTTGTTCTAAAATTCTAAATTTTGAAGCTCAAATGTGACTCCCGGATGAAGCCACCAATGCAACAAATGAGGGTTTTCGTCTCCAAGTGTTGTAACTATTAAGGGTTTTCATCCCCAATAGGATCCAATGGGGATTTTGTCCTCAATGGATGAGAGAAAGAGGCAAAGCATGCTCCAACTCCAAGAAAATATCAAGATCCCAAAAATGCATAATCTTCTCCAAGCCAAGCGAACCCCTTATATAGCTCATATGTGGTGCCAAATCTCTAAAACATGATCCCCATGAGGACCGACCTCCTTGGGAGATATCTTTCTCCTTTATCTTTATGAAAATGTAAGTTTCTTCTTCTTTTCTTTTTTCCCATTCATTTTTTTACTTTTTTATCTTTTTGCCTACACAAGAAATGAGTATTAAAACTAGCAATCGCATGTGTACAATGCAATGTGAACGCCGAACGGTATATGTTATTTGATTTAGAGGGATAGTTATTTCTTTTGTAGTTGATGTTGATAAGGGGTGTGATTGATTTTGTTAGTGTAGAAATATAGATGAACCACTTCATTTAAAGGTTCATTTACATTTAAAACTTGTTACAAATTCATACATATACATTTGCAAATCTTATATCACGAGTGGTTGCATTTTGCGGAGTAGGTTGTTTGAACTTAACATGTATACATGAAGACTTCTGTACATGTGTAGATTTTATATCATGAGTGGTAGCGTTTTGTGGGAATATTTTTTTGCAAATCTTATATCATGAGTGGTCACGTTATGTGGAGTAGTTTATTTGAACTAAACATGAATACATGGAGACTTTCGTACATGTGGAGATTTTATATCATGAGTGGTAGCATATGGTGAAAAAGGCCATAGCTGCTGCTTGCAAAACCCGTGGTAAAACTTGCTTTGAAGCTAAGGAGACAAAAAGTTGGAACACACTTAAAATTTTCTAAGAGATCCTGTGCAACATCATCTTGTTCCGATGGTTCTACCTCAACCTTTAAACAACCCACATAGACAACCTCAAGATCCTCAGATAGCCCATCCTTGAGCTGCAATAGCAGGGAATCCTCATCCCAACTGAAACACCAACTCTTACCTTCAGGATTTCTGCGAGCTCGCAAAGGAACTTGGTTAGCCACAATAATCATTCGCTGCATACAAATTGACGAGGGGGCATCTGAGGTCACACTATTAGCATTATCATCATCAATTTATGATATTATCCCAGGCACAATCATTACCCGGGGAAGTCGTCTCGCAGTCTGCCCAAAGTTAGGTATATTGCTCGAATCCAAATCTAAGAGGTTTGAACATGATCTGGACACCATGTTATCTTTAAAGTCCACCCTACATGAACTTCAATTATGATTATAAATAGTTTGTAAATGCACAATTTCCAGTCCGGGACAATTCACTACAAAAAAGAACACCTTCTGGGGTGACTTAACCAAACCTAGACTAGTTTTCAGGTAAAAAAGCTAAAGAAATTCTCTCTCTCCAAATGTTTATTTAGTTTTTTGTCACTTTGTGGAGCTGGGAATCGTTTAGAGTTTTCTATCAAAGCGCTGCTCGATCCAAAGCTGTAAGAATGAAAGATCCCGAAGGGTCTCCCTTATGCTCCAATGAAATTTTAAATTAAATAAAAACAGTAAATGCAGATTTATGACAAATTCCAAATGCAGATCTGAAAAATGCGACTAGGGTTTAGGAGAGATCTTAATGCAAATGACACCCAAAAATAGAGTTTTTGATTTCAAATGATTAACCAAATATTTAGAGACTGAATCATGCCAAAAACTGAATTTATTGCAGCCAATACAACCCAGAAAATCAGATCTGAAGTCTGCTAATAATCTGCCTGAAAACCCTCAAAATACACTTCAGAATATGATGCAAATACAGCGATTTGTTTTACAATATTACAGAGAATATTTGTCAAATATTTTTGAGGAAAAATACCTCTGGAATCGCTGCCAAACTGTCCACAATAGATCGACCCAGCTGCTGATCAAAAAACACTGAAAATACCTTCAAACCCTTCCACCTACACTGCTGAAATGAACCGGAAATCTGATTAACCACGCTGGAAATTTCTGAGTGAAATCCCCTCTCAATCCCTTGGGGTTTTCGTCCACAAGAGATGAATCCACAAGGGTTTTCGTCCTTGGAATCCCTGATAAAAGCAAGAGCTCTTAACAATGCAAAAGCTGATAATATAAATCTGGAATGCCTCCTAAGCAAGTCGACTTGCTCTTATAAAGGGAAAACAGCCCATAAACACCTCCACACCCAGCCAATCACGTTCTTTCTTTCCCCTAGGCTGGTCGCACTTTTCCCTTATGGGCCTAATGACACATTTCCCTATTTAGGGTCCCAAAAGCTAGTCGCACTTTTTCCCTTTTAATACAATTAATTTTTAATTGTATTTTGACATTGACCTTTCACTTTATTAATAAACTTTATTATTTATTATATGTGCTTTCATAATTTATTTATTTTTTTAAAACAATAGCACAATATAATAAAATAATAAAGCTTAGTCACCCTAGAAACCTCCTTGGCCGTCGGGTAGACAAAAAGGGCCAAAGGTCTTCGTCCTAGCTCATTCGGAAAGAGGGGACATTACAGTCCTCCCTCCCCGGAGTTGCTTGCCCACAAGCAACTGCAATGCTGGGTGCTGAAGAATAGACTCACCCTCCCAAGTGGCATCCTCCAAAGGTAAGTCTTTCCAACGAACTAGGTACTCCCGTATCACCTTGTTCCGCAACCTTCTCTCCCTCCAATCCAGAAGCTCCTCAGGAACCAAATCCAATCTTCCCTCATCATCCAAGGGTGGTAACTCTACTGAAGAAGTCACATGCTGCCCCAATGCCTTCTTTAAGCAAGACACATGAAAAACATTGTGTATCTTACTTTCAGAAGGTAACTCCAACTCATATGCTACCTGTCCAACTCTCCTCACCACCCTGTATGGACCATAGAAACGAGGCTTAAGCTTCTCTGCTCCACTCTTCTTAAGAGTACTCTGTCTGTAAGGCTGGAGTCGTAAAAAGACCATATCTCCCACCTCAAATGATCGCTCAATCCTGTGCCTGTCTGCATACACCTTCTGCTGATTTTGGGCATGCTTTGCATATTATCCTTAAGGGTCTTAAGGATATCCTGGCTGTCCTGTAAGCACTCTCGAGCCTTAGGAGCTCTACTATCTCCAAACGCCATATCCACAAAGGATCTCGCGTCATAACCATACAAAGCTCGAAAAGGGGTCATACCGATGGACATATGGTACGTAGTATTGTAACAATACTCACACAAATAAAGTTGCTTAACCCATGCCCTCTGCTGTCCTGAAACATAGTTGCGTAGGTACCCCTCAATCCACTTATTCACAATCTCTGTCTGCCCATCAGTCTGCGGATGATAGCTAGTACTCGGAGTCAACTCAGTGCCTGCCAACCTAAAGAGTTCCTGCCAAAATGTGCTCATAAACCTGTTGTCCCTATCGCTGACAATATTCTTCGGGAGCCCATGCAACCTGAATACCTCCCTAAAAAATAAATCAGCCACCTGTGGTGCCTTAAAACTCGTGGGAATGGCAAAGAAATGCCCATACTTAGTCAACCTGTCAACTATCGCATAAATGCGATCATAGCCCTGCACAACTGGTAGTCCTGTAATGAAATCCATAGATATACTCTCCCACCTCTGCTCTGGAATAGGTAAGGGCTGTAATAAACCTGCAGGGAAAGTATGCTCGGACTTGTTTTGCTGACAAGTCACACACTCTCGAATATACTGTAGAACATCCTCCTTGAGACCCTTCCAAGAGAATCTCTCTCTAACCTGCCTGTATGTCTTGAAATAACCTGGATGTCCTGCTAATGGTGCATCATGGAGTGCATGTAGAATCTTTCCCTTAAGCTTAGATTCAGGTACCAAATAAATTCTACCCTTATAATAAATCAAATCAGAAATTACCTGGTAGCGCTCATCCTGAATTTTGCCATCCATGATCTCACATGCCAAGGTGTTCTTCGAATACTCGACCACCAATTGAGACTTCCAATCTGCAGAAATCTCACTCACGGAATATAGGACAGCAATATGGGGCCTCCTCGAAAGTGCATCAGCCACAACATTCTTCTTCCCTTTGACATACTCGATGTCAAAATCATAGGTCTTGTTGGCTAGATTTTCTGCATAGCATAAAACCTAGGCAATCATAAGATAAATCTCCCTCATTTACCGGTGAGGCTCCCATGTCAAATTTGTCAATTAAAATATGCTAGTATCTATATGGGGTTTTACTTTAACTATTCAGCTCATAAACCATAATCAGACAATTCTGCGCAAAGTAGTAAGCTATTTAAATAAAGGAAATATTTATAAAAGGGAAAGAGAATTATATAAACACAGAGAAGAAATGGAGAAGATGTGCATCCCAATCAATAGATAGCAGAGTTGATTGCATGCACATAGAAGAAACCAATAGATATAAACACAGAATTCTAAGCAAAGGTAGCTCTAGATCTAGATCTGAAATAACACAAAGTCTATTAAAAGATCTAAGATAAAAAGCAAGAAACAAAATACACCGTGACACAAAGTTCTCCGGAAATCTGCTCCTGTATATTCCTTTGCTCCAAGTGGCTCTCAAGGGTTTCAACACAAAGTATGGAACACAAGGTTGCTGCTTACAAATTCTGATCATTAACCGGAGGTTCTTCTCCTACTTATAGAATGTAGAAGGGAAAGTACAAATGGGAAACCTAACTGAACTAAAACACAAACAACAAGTAAAGATGACATTTGGCAATCATCTTCCACTAACTTCTCCTTAAGTGACACATGTATCACTTAACTAATAGAATTGTTCCACATGACTTTAAGTAATGGTTTCAAAACCAATAACTTTAAAGTTTTACAATTTCATCCGGGAACGTGGAAAATAGAAGAAGAAAGAATAGAAGAAGTCAAGCCAGCTGTAACATTTATGTCTTCTTTTTGTTCTAATATTGGATATACTTGTCAAACATGTGATTCAACATCTTCCCATCTGTTTTAGCCATTGCTTCCTTCTCTATCCTGAACAGCAACAATCCTTCATTCAACACCTTGATGCACGCTTCCACATTTTCCAAGTTTGGCCCAAACCTCGCAATATCCGCCTGCAGTGCCACTAATCTGCTAATGGAGTTTATCGTGAAAGGTTTAGTAGCTCACAATTCTCTTTTATACCATCGAAGAGACCCTCCAGGAATTAAGCACTCTACTAGGACGATCCGCACGTATAAAGTAACATTTCCAACCACTTCCTCCTCAGTGAAAGAAATGATACTGTCTAGTAAGGATGATGTCCTACTCTCAAGTGTCTGCATCCTCTTCAACGAAAACTCTGCAAATCTCCAAACGAAAAGATACTGCAAACTCCAGTTGTTTCCCCTTCTAAACTGATCCATCCGTACACAATCTGCTCTGCAACCAATACATCTCCCGACAGCTTGTTGATCTCGGCCAAAGTACTCAGGTTACTCTCAGCAATTGTGTTCATATCTACTATGCTCGTCCCCAGTTGCTTCAGCTGATTTGCTACATCATTCATAACCTTCAGGCGGGTTGGCACCTCTCCAAGTTGTACAAAAGCTTGACGAATAATCAGGTTCTTCCATTCGTCAATAGCTTTCACCTGATTGCTTGCATCCTCCATCTCTTGCATAAAATGATCACTTACCTGCTCTGAAATGGGTTGAATGGAAGGTTTAGCAACCTTGGCTATGATCTCACACAATTGAGATACTTGCTTCTGAAGCTCGTCTTTCTCCGTCTTTTCTCTGTCAAGCCTAAGGAATAGAGCATCTATCAATGTCTGTGTATCTTGCTTCAATCCTTCTGTGGTGGCTTGACCGAGGGGTACTCTGGTTACTGTTACATCTTCTGCCGTGAGCTCATCCTCCTTCTTTCCTTCCGCCGGAACTGACATCTCAGCAAACTTCTGCCCCGACTCCTCGATGATCAACCTTGAAGTTACCTTAGCAACTTTAGGTCTTCTGTCTTTTCCGCCTAGACTCTGGAGTAGCTGCAAGTCGTGTTCCTCCAAGTTCATTTCCACTCTAGCTTCTAGAACCAACTGCGAAGCCAACCATTCTAAGAAGTTACTTCTCGAAGAATGAGAAGTCACTGAGTGCACTACTATCTCCCGCTTTGTTTCCTCTCCATCAGAAAGTGCTACAATGTTATGGTTGCCATCTTCTGAATCATCCAAGGACAAAGCTCTTTCGAACTCTGCCATCTGCAGCTTCAACGTCTCTTCTAGAACAGGTGCTGAACGGAGTGGTGAGAGAGAGAAGATGAATGTCCGGACTCGGGGGCAGGCATGGAAGTGTCTCGCCGAGATGCAACATTTGGTGTAGTAGATACTAGAGAAGTCGGAACTAAAATCATGGCCGTGGAAGTGATCTTCTCCTTTGATTGAGATCTTCTGTGTACTTTCAACTTCTCGAACCTTCTGCTACTTTCTCCTCTGTGCTTCCTCTTGAGGGAATCTCCTGCACCAAAGTTGCCCGTGTCTTAATTCATCAATGCTTCATCAAGGCAATATCCCTTCGTCAGCAACCAGTTTGAAGTATTCACCAAAACAGCTCCAGACCTTTCTTCAATTGTATGGCAGCCCCTACGTTATCCTGAAGTACGGCTTTATCTCCTCCCATTTGATGGTAAGTGTCAAGTAACACATTCCCATCATCTTTAAGATCCGCAGGTATCCGCGCTAGTCCAAAGTCGAACACTTGCCATGCTGATAGCCTCAACTGAAATCCCTTTTTCTAACCTCGTACTCACTTTTGCACTTCATCCAGAAATCCTCTAATGAAGGCACATGTGCGTACTCCTGGGAGATCGTCTTCCTAGCTACTCTAAATGGATCAAAGTTCAGTCATGCAGGGAAGAACTCTTGCTCATACTCGGATAACATCTCCGTCTCCATCCCTCGAGCTCTATGAATGCTCTGGCAGCTATAATGTCCCACAATGATTGGGAAGAAGCCTATAGACTTGTGCCGTTTCAACTGAAGGTCGTGTATCTCCACAAGTCTGCTCAGCTCCATGGTGATCAATCTATCATTCGGATATCTGGGCAGCTTAACTAGTTCTCCAGAAAAGCCGGTAACCTTGAGGTATGTGAAATCTGCAAACTGAATGAATAGACTGCCAATTTTGGATACAGCTTCCCACGCTTCCTGCTCACCCTGTTGGCCTTTAGGTCCTTGTCTAGCTTGCAAATGAATTCGTAGAAGAATTCATCATTGACCACTTTGAAATCTTTCTCGCATGCAGGTACAGTAAGCTGTGGGTAGCACTCGAAAATGGGGTCCTTAGAAAGAACGCCACATCTATCCAGCTTGGAGAAGATGCCTTGTGAAGCTGCAGCATACACCAAGTAAGAAGTCATTTTGAAGCTGAAAGTATGCTTCACGTTCCGGAGTTGCTCACCAATGTTGTCGCTAATTGATTTCCGACCAATTGATTATGGAATCAACCTTGTTGATTTCAATGGTCCTGATGAAAGCATACATCCATGTACGGAAAGTGTGAGCATTCGCCTCGCCATTAATCCTGCATAACAATTTGACAATATCATCAACCTCCTGCACGAGATTGGACCGCGGAAGAGTTCTTGGGAACTTAGAAGGAGATCTGGGCTTCTTCATGTATCTGGCTTATTATGTTCACGCAGTCAACTCTATGCTTCTCCCACCTGCTGCCGGCATCCTGAATGCTAATGGAAGTCACCACCTTTCGCACCGGAATCTTCAAACAATAATTGATGAACTTTGCATCCAACCGAATTATTGTTTTCCCGTAGCATCTCGCATTGATCTGGATGAAGGATGGTAAGATCTAGTGCACTCCATAACAAACTCTGGCAACCTGGCTGTATGTGTATGGAAAGGCTGCAGCTCGGATAATTCCATTGCCTTTAACTGCACGCATGAGTGAAGTCTTCCCTGCTCTGATCTATCAATCAATTCGGAAAGAGGTTCCGGACCTAGATCTGTGTCTCCTATGTCTGCAAATTTGGAAGTGATGCATGACTCCGTTGTGCTTTCTTTTTCGTCCCTCTTTGCCATGGCTTTGTCTATCTTTGTCTGAACAATTCTTTTTCTTCTTATTTGACCGGATTTCTTCAAAACTAGTGCAGATCTGGATAATTCTTCAGATTCGGAGGATATATTCAATGTATTGGACATTGATTAAAGCTCCTTTTCTTTTGTAAAGCACCTGTAATGAATTCCTGCAAGTAATTCAGACAAAGATGGCAACCGGAACATGAATAGTGAATTTTAATAATAAAAATCTGCACTATTCAAGTCTGCTGCCCCAAAAATTGATGTTTTATTTGCATGCAAAGTGAGCATGAATTTTTTCAACTTCACCTGAGCACCTGTATCACTTATGCAAACAATTATGCAAACACAAATCAACCTCCTTCAATGCATGCGCCAAAATTGGAAGCTTTTAGCATTGATTTGATCTTCTTTTGGGCAAAATCCTCTTCAATATGGGGCACACTTTTCCTCTAGGCTGCACTTCTTCACCTGTGAATTAATTAATTCACCCTTATGGCAGCCCATGCTTATATAACTGAAATATCCCTTGTTGGGATCTTACAAAAAATTGACAAAATACAGAAATTTGCAGCAAATACTAAATCTGATTTTTTTCTGATTTTATGCAGAAAATTACAGCTAGGGCAGCGAACAGTAAAATATGAATAACTCCCAAATTATCCGCTCAAATCACTTGAAATTTTAAAGAGAACTAGATAATAATATAAAGAACACAAGGGAAATATTTTTGGAATTTTTCAGTCAATATAACGCTGCCAGAAATTTACAGCGTGCCTAAAATAGCCGAAAACTTCTAAAATTAATATCTTTTGCTAAAGAAGTCCAAATGAGCTGAAATTTTGGATCTTGGGCCACAAAAATATGAAGAATAATATTCCAAAATTAGTTTTCGCACAAAGCAAACACGAAACCCTAATTTTTCCCTAAAAAGTAGGTCGCCCAACACATTTAGGGCATCAATTCAGCTCCAAACTTCTAAAATTCATATCTTTCCGATTACAAGTGCAAAAAATATGAAACTTGGGAAATAACATATATAAATATAGTAGATGACCTTCCAACCTTCAGATCTGAAAACGGCCAACTGGAAACCCTAAAAATTAGGGCTGCAATCTCCCAAACAAGTCGCCCTCCTTGGTAGATGACCAAAACCCTTGTGAAAAGTTCTGTAGATGATGCCAAACCCTTCCTTTATTGCTGCCGTAGGTCTGATCCGAAAACCAGCTGAAAATCTCCACCCAAACTCACCAAAACCTTCAAAACCCTATCTCTGAAAACCCTGAAAATACCTCTGTAAAACAGCCCTAAATCAGCTTCAAATGACAAGCTAGGGTAGATCTCTCACTACCGAAGAATGCCCTGCTAGCTAGGGATGGATCTCTCACCACCGAAGCTAGGGTTCCCGTGGGATCTTACTCCACAAGCTAAAAAGTTGCAAACAGCAGTTGCACATGAAAGAAATATAAGTGTATGCATGAGTGATCTCCCACTACACCCTCCATCTCCTTATATAGCTTTTTATGAGCCCCAATGAAGAAATATAACATTTAATGCAATACATATCCCCTCAAGTCGCCAAAATAGAACACTTAAGTGATCCCAACGACAAAATAGAACACAAAGGGCCCATTAGACCCTCCCAACGCCCAAAATATAACAAAAACATAGTAGGAAATCAGACAACCATCCCCAATAACCTCCAAAGTCGTTAGTCCCTTGGGAATGACCAGGGCTAAGACCAAAATAGGGCCATTAGGCCAACTGCTTGGAATTGGGGACATTACAATAACCCTCATAATTCTATAATTAATAATTGCCCTTCCTATTCCTGGCAATTAATTAATTAAAAATCATGCTCTTTTCTTTAACTGGTGTGCTAAAATTGCATGTTTAAGGACAGTCATCCATTAAATTAAATTTAATCAATTTAATCATCCACTCTTCACTTCACTTAAGCTTCACAGTGTGCTTTAACCTTAGCCACTGAAAATAGAATTTAATTTAATCAATTAATGCTTCAAAAAGCATCAAATATATCCCAAATGGGGTGCACTTTTTGTCATGAAGGGGCTGCCATTAAATAAATTAATTAATTAATTTAATTTTAGACAATCTATTTCAACCCCTTTTATTCCCTTTGCTTTTGTTGACTTTCTTCCATGCTTGAGCACCAAAATTAGAAGAAAAATTAATTAATTTAATCACTTTAAACACTTGTCTTTACTTTTCCAAAGGGGCGACTTTTTGGCCAAAGAGAATTCTATTTTTAAGAATTTATGACAATGGGATTCTTTACCTGCATGCATAAGCAGCCCTAAAATCCCATGATTCACTTAAGTCACTTGTTTTTCATAATGGGATTATTTACCCTACAAAGCAGTAATAAAATTCCATGATTCACTTAAGTGACTTCTTTTATTCCACAATGAGCATTTTTACCCTGCAAGGCAAGCAATAAATTTCCGCCTGCCTGCTGCCTCTAATTTTCCCACTGCAACTTAAGTGACTTTTCTATCATGGGAAAAAGTATCCTACAAGGTAGGTACAAAATTCCCACCTGCCTGTTGCTTCTAATTTTCCCATTATCTACTCTAATTCTTTGTTTTCCAAAAATGCGGCCAGCCCAGAAGAGGTTTTTTGGTGCGCGACTTCATCTTTTCCCAGTGAACCGGACCTCCGATGGCGACTTCCTTCTGGCATAACGTGCGTATATGTTCCCCAGTTACTCCAGGCCAAGAATCAGGCCAAACCGGCAAAGGAATTGATCTAGAGAAATTTCACAGAAAACGAAACGGGAAAACACAAAAACACAAAAAGTTGTCAAAAGTCACAAATAAAGCCTAGAACGTATTCTTAGTTGACACCCTTCTGGTATATAGGAATAATGATATGTTCGATCACAACAGGGTTAAATCGGAGCGCAAATTGCCTCAAACGGGGCTCAAAATAATTAAATACAAATTTCCATAAACAAATCCCGACGATAGAATATAACAATTTTGGGCATCTAGGTATTTGGCGAAAATAGCTAATATGGCTCTTTGGGAATATCTTGACACAATACAAGAACTTTCAGGTAATAAAAATGCAAAACGACCTATTATTTTAAAAGTATGAAAAAAATTTGGATAGGGTTGTCACAGATTTCAGGATGAAATCTGGGGACACCAGGCCTGGATCCTGCTGACCCACTTTTGCTGCCTCTCATTGAGTTCCTTCTGTTCCAAGAAGTACCTCAAGCTGTTATGGTCGGTTCTTACTACGAACTTCCCTCCCACCAAATACTGTCTGAACTTCGCCAACGCATGCATGATGGCGAGCATCTCTTTGTCATAGGTGGAATACAACCTCTCGTTCTCCCTCAACTTCCTACTCTCATAGGCAATGGGATGACGGTCCTGCATCAAAACTGCACCAATACCTGAACCCGAAGCATCACACTCTAAAATGAACGGCTTAGAGAAATCCGGAAGAGCAAGGACTGGACATGTGCTCATCACCACCTTGAGCTCATCAAATACCATCTGTGCCTCATCTGTCCATCTGAATGCCCCCTTCCTTGTGAGATCTGTCAATGGTGCAGCAATATCTGAATAACCTCTCACAAATCTCCGATAATATCCGCATAGCCCTAGGAATCCCCGCAACTCTGATATGTTCCTAGGTGAAGGCCAATCCTGCATAGCCTGTATCTTTTCCTGATGGACCTTGACCCCATTGGCCCCAATGACATGCCCCAGATACAGTATCTCAGTAAGTCCAAACTCACATTTGGACATCTTAGCAAATAGAGACTGAACCTCCATAATGCCAAGTACCTCATCTAAATGCCTCAAATGATCCTCCCATGTCCTGTTGTAGATCAAGATATCATCAAAGAAAACTAGCACGAACTTCCTCAACTGCTTGTTGAAGAGATGGTTCATGCATGACTGGAAAGTGGCAGGTGCATTAGTGAGACCAAATGGCATCACCAAGAACTCATAATGCCCGTAGTGACATCTGAATGTTGTCTTGAGGATGTCCTCCTCTCGAACACGAATCTGATGGTACCCTGATCGAAGATCAATCTTCGAAAAGTAAATGGCCCCATGCAATTCATCCAAAAGCTCATCAATACGAGGGATGGGATACCTGTTCTTGATTGTCTTCTTGTTGAGGGCCCGGTAGTCAATACACATTCTCATCGTCCCGTCCTTCTTCACCAACACCACCGAAGAAGCAAATGGGCTAGAACTAGGACGGATATGCCCCATATCAAGAAGCTCCCTGATGGTCCTCTCTATCTCATCCTTAAATTTCTTAGGATGACGATAGGGTGTAGTGATCACTGGCTTGGCACCCTCCTCCAACTCTATGACATGCTCAAACCCTCTGTCTGGCGGTCTTCCTGGAGGAATGTCACCAAAAACCTGCCCATGCCTATCCACTATGGTCTGAATATCTGTATGCAACTGTTGTCCACCATCTGAAGAAGATTTGGATGAAATGAAGCATTGGGCTGCCCATGCAACCTCTCCATGACTGATGATAGACTCCATCCGATGTGCTGAAACAACTCTAGGCCCACCATCTGAAAGAGCTCGTAGCACAATCTTCTTCCCATCTGCCATAAACTCCAACTCCATCCGTCTGAAATCCTGCACATATCTCCCAAGAGACTGAAGCCACTGAATACCCAAAACTGCATCTATCTCTCCAAGTCCAACTATGTAGAAATCATTTGTCAATGTGTAGTCTCCTAGCTGGATACTAAGTTGTGAAATCCGTCTAGTGCAACTCAGAGCAAAGCCATCTGCCACTCGTACACTGAATCCTTCAAACTCCTCAACCTGTAAACCCCGCTTCATCACAAATCCTTCATCAAGGAAATTGTGTGTAGCGCCACTATCAATCAGCAGACAACTCGCTGCCCCTTAAGTACTCCTTTCAAACGAAAGGGGTGGTACCTAGGGACTCCAGAAAGTGAAGCAATAGTACCTGAGCCTGATGCCTCTCCCTCTCCAAGCTCTAACTGGGGCTGCTCCTTATGTGCATCGTGATCATCATCACTGTCCTCTGTATCTGTATCTGGTTGAGACTCGAAATGACCTCAATAAGATGCACCTTGCCTTTCCCAAGGCAGTTGTGTCCAGGCTCCCAGTGGTCCTTGCAATGAAAACAAAGTTTCTTCCTCCTCAACTCATTCCGAGTCTCCTGATCCATCCTAGGAGGGGGAACACTCTTCTGCTGAGTAGTGGAACGTTGAATCGGTTTGGAGCTTGTGAAGGGCTTCTTACTAGGCTGGTAAGAAGTGGGAGTTGTCTCCAAATCTAATGTTGTCTGGATAGCATCATGTAATGTACTAGGCCTAAGGGCCTTGACCAACCCTCTTAACCTGTCATGCAGACCCTCAATGAAAAGCATTACCACACGTCTCTCGGGCATCTCGGGTACCATTACTGCAATCCGCTGAAATTCGTTGATGTAAGAATCAACGTGCCCACTCTGTCGTAGCTGTGCCAAATCTCTGTAATAAAGTTCCACATCTTTGCGGTCAAATCTGGCAATCAACTTCTCACTAAACTCCCTATATGACCGTAGTAGGTCATGTCTCTGTGTGATAAGCCCATGGTGCCACCAATCATATGCCACTCCCTCCAAGTGTAGAGTAGCAAACTGAATAGCCTCCTGTTCCTGCATAGGTTTGAGAGTGAGGTATGTATCAAGCTTGTGAATCCATGCCCTGGCACTAATCTTTCCACTGCCATCAAAAGTGGAAAGGGTCACCTTGCTGGTAACCTGCTTCAATTCTCTGTTTTGTTGGGCCCTAGGTCTCTGTGCTTGCCTAGCTCTCAAGCTCTCCTTTTTCGCATACAATACTGGTGAAGGGGAAAGGCGTTCCGTACCTCTTCCGGTAACGCTCTCCATTCATCATGAGCTACCATCACATTATCTTGAAAGGCTGTCTTCAAGTGGTTCCTCAACTAATGGTGGCTCCTCCCTCTGTAGGAATCTAGGCTGCATAGGTCTATCTGCAGTCCTCGTGGGTCTCCTTTCCTCTGTATATCTCCTATCACGCGGAGGGGAACCTCTCACGCTACCCACCTCTGTAGGTGCCCTGTTGTGCCTTCTGTGGCTGCTGGCTATGGATGCAGATCTTTCCCTTCTATCATGCCGATTTCTTGTCCTATCCATAGTCAAATTCTCCATCACTGTCTCATGGTCTGAATCATTTCCTGATGGGAATCGATCATACCGCTGAAAAGAACATCCGGGTCAACTCGCTTTACGCGTGGAGGAGTGTGCGATCCCTCTCTTCTGGCCATGATTTCAGAACTATTCTCTGTACCCAGATCGGCTAGAATGCGAGCCTGCCTCCGTGTGTGATACCTGTGTGGCCCAACTTCTCTAGGCTGCATCAAACAAAACCCTCCAGGTGGGAGGATTGCTGCTCTGATACCACTGAAAGATCCCGAAGGGTCTCCCTTATGCTCCAATGAAATTTTAAATTAAATAAAAACAGTAAATGTAGATTTATGACAAATTCCAAATGCAGATATGAAAAATGCGACTAGGGTTTAGGAGAGATCTTAACGCAAATGACATCCAAAATAGAGTTTTTGATTTCAAATGATTAACCAAATATTTAAAGACCGAATGATGCCAAAAACTAAATTTCCGGCAGCCAATACAACCCAGAAAATCAGATCTGAAGTCTACTAATAATCTGCCTGAAAACCCTCAAAATACACTTCAGAATATGATGCAAATACAGCGATTTGTTTTACAATATTATAGAGAATATTTGTCAAATATTTTTGAGGAAAAATACCTCTGGAATCGCTGCCAAACTGTTCACAATAGATCAACCCAGCTGCTAATCGAAAAACACTGAAAATACCTTCAAACCCTTGCACCTACACTGCTGAAATGAACCCGGAAATCTGATTAACCACGCTGGAAATTTCTGAGTGAAATCCCCTCTCAATCCCTTGGGGTTTTCGTCCCACAAGGGTTTTCGTCCTGGAATCCCTGATAAAAGCAAGAGCTCTTAACAATGCAAAGGCTGATAATATAAATCTGGAATGCCTCCTAAGCAGGTCGACTTGTTCTTATAAAGGAAAAACAGCCCATAAACGCCTCCACACCCAGCCAATCATGTTCTTTCTCTCCCCTAGGCTGGTCGCACTTTTCCTTTATGGACCTAATGTCACATTTCCCTATTTAGGGTCCCAAAGCTAGTCGCACATTTTCCCTTTTTATATAATTACTTTTTAATTATATTTTGACATTGACCTTTCACTTTATTAATAAACTTTATTATTTATTATATGTGCTTTCATAATATTTTTTTTTTTTTAAAACAATAGCACAATATAATAAAATAATAAAGCTTAGTCACCCTAGAAACCTCCCTTGGCCGTCGGGTAGACAAAAAGGGCCAAAGGTCTTCGTCCTAGCTCATTCGAAAGGAGGGGACATTACAAAGAAATCCTGCAATTGGAAATATAAAGGAATATATAAGGCAATCCAACAATTATATGTCCAATAGATAGCTATAGTGGCAACAAATAACTCTACAAAAGCAATAGCAACAAAATATACTTCTAGAAAAACTTGAAACATCCCAAACAATTGAGAAGAGTAAAGCTCGGGGAAATTATATTTCATAAAGTCTGGGTAGAAAAACACAGGGCCAAAGAAATCCACCATTATTGGTTTTAAAAATGGAAACTCCTTCCACCATCACATTTTCTTTTAAAAGAATCGCTATAAAATGAAATCGGGTACATTTAAGCAGATATTTGCAGTAGTATGGAGTTTCTTCTTTGCATGGATCGGCACATGCGTTGGGAGATTGTAAGGTTGAGGCCTTTCATGAGCGGCGACATCGGGGAGTCTCTGCGTATCAATTCGGCTATGTAACTCTTAGCCTCATCTGGAATGGTTCGAGCTCCGTTGCAGTAAACATATAAGCCGATTACAATTACTAGCTGCAAAATACTTGGTGTAGCCATGATTGCACATACCCTAATTCACATACAGTTTGCTTTGCTTCCAGTGCTTTTATAATACAATTGCCATTGTTATTGCCGATACATAATTCATAAGAAAAACACAATTTAACTACATAACTGAAGCTCATCTCGTTGTGCAAAGCCCTTTCCCATATGGGGAAAGTAAAAAGCACTCCAAACGTTGTAAATTTAGTAGTAATTCGATACGATAATTACAACTATAACCGCCCACATAGTAAACATGAATACATTTGAAATTGAGAAAACATGAGAAACATCTAAGACAACTCTATCATCAACATCATGTAAAGAGAGTAATCCAACAAAGGATTTGGTTGATGGAGAAATAGTTAAAACAGTGAAAAAGTTCAGACAATAGCAGTCTCAGTGAAGAACCGTCCACACCTTCCTAAAGTAACTGGTATTGTCTACAATGATAGGGGCATGAAGTTGTTGGAAAATGTGGCAGCCTATGAACCTTCAAAGGATGAGCAAGTTTCCTTTGGCAATTCTGGAAGACGAAGTTTTTGTGACAACAGATGATAGTTTGGACAAGTCTACGGTTAATACCTCCTCATGCGGCTCAAAAGCTAAACAAGCACAACACAAAAGAACCTCATTGACCAAGAACCAAAGTTGTGGAACTGGTCATAAGAGGAGGCTAAGAAATATAGTTCTACTGCTACATACAAGTATAAACAAAATTTAAATGCATACCGCAGAATTTAAAAATAGTAAAGCCAAAGCAACATGCAAAATCAAAAAAGCAAAATTGTTAAAAATAGCAAAAACAAAATTGTTAAAAATAGCAAAACCATCATTTAAGCCGTCAAATTTGACATAGTCCCATGAATGTCCGCAAAGCCTTTTCCATAGGGGTAACGCCGAATAAAATTTAAAAATAGTAAAGCCAAAGCAACATGCAAAATCAGAAAATCAAAATTGTTAAAAATAGTAAAACCGTCATTTAAGCCATCAAATTTGACACAGTCCCATGAATGTCCGCAAAGCCTTTTCCCATAGGGGTAACGCCTTCGGCATAATAACCTTTATATTAATAATAGTATTAAGTTGCCCCTAATATGGAGAATTGACCGCCCAACTTAAAATATTATTAATTATTTTATTTTAGAAAAGGGGACATTACAGTTTACATTCTATTCTTTGGCGGGGAATGTGTCATTTGACGAGTGCACAGATCCAAACTCTATGGACATTATAGCATGATTCATCATCTGGGTTTGCAATTGCTTGAGGACAAGCAATTTTGGGAAGGGCGGACTGTCATGTTCCCTTTTCGAAATATTTTAATAAGGGAAATAAATTAATAATTTAACTTAAGTGGCCAAAAAGTAACTTTATGTTATATCATAAAAAGGCAACTTATGTTTTATTATTAAAATAAAGGTAAATTTTGATAAAGCAACTCAAAATTAAAATAAAAGTAGGTGAAGTTGCTTTATGGGTGTCTTTCCTCAAAAAAGGTGAAAGGGAAATTATAAAAAGGGGCATTGGGCTCATTTGGAAAGCATCTTTTATCAATCATTTTTTACTCATCCAAATTTGGCAAGTTTGAGCATTCCACTTCAGCTTTCAACCATTGAGGACGAAAACCCTCCGGTTCTTTGTGGTGATTCCATCCAGAATCACATTTGGGCTTCAAATCTGATTTTTATCACATTTCAGCTAGGGCAACATTGGGCTTCAGATCTACATCAACATCAACTTTCAGAGTGACAGAATAATTAGGGCATCATTCAGAAATTTAGATCTTCATCAAAATCAGTCAAGGAAATATCATATTTTCATCCATATTTGCTAGGGCATCCATCCAAGGGTAGCATTTGGGCATCAGATCAGCGATTTGCAAGTTCAAATCAGTTTTAGCAGCTAGGGCATCATTTACAGCAACTAGGGCATCAAATCAACGATTTGCAAGTTCATATCAGTTTTAGCAACTAGGGCACTATTTAGAAACACTAGGGCATCACTTCCACGGCTGATGTCACCATTGGGGGCAGATTTCTAGGGCTGACGTCATTTGCAGCAAGTTGACGCCATCATTTCTAGTTTTTGGGGCCAACAATTGGTCTATTTCATCTGTCTGGAGTGTCATTTGCCAAGAATTTTGGTGTATACGGTCAGCTGTAATTTTCCTGGTTTTCTGAGTTAAAAATAATAATAAAAATCTAGATTTCAGGGTTTAAATTCAGTTTTCAGTATTTATTTTATGCGGCTGTTATTATATTCAACAAATCTGTATTTTTCCAAGGGTTTAGAAATTATTTCCCATCATTTTCCAGCAATGTTAATTTCTGTTGTTAGGGTTTGCAATAAAAATCAGTTTTTATTAATTTTGCCCTAAGGGTTTCTAGTAAATCCGGAATTATTTAAAAATGTCCGCTTAGGGACATTAGATTTGGAGCAAATCTGAGTATTTTTCAGTTAGTGTTTCTCTACTATATGCGATTCAAGATTCTAGCGTTTAAAGTTCAGCGATTTAGATTGGCTTTCAGCTTTGAGCTATCAAAGATCAGAGTCTGCTTGCCATGGTGGACAGGAATTTTCAATATTCTCATCTTCATGTATGTTTTCAACAAGCAATTAAGCAAAGTAGTGTGCAATCCCTATAGTACAATCATATATGCAATTAGGAACTCATTTTTATGTTTGAAGTTTTAGTGTGTGGTGTTGTAGTATGTGTGAGTGAATCTAAGATGTGGGGAAAGGCAATCCAATTAATCAGATCCATAAACAACACAAGGAAGGTGAAATGCCTTCGAGATGGTGGCAGGAAATATAGTAGAACTCCAGGAGTTTCTCATTGGTAATGCCCAGCAACAGCAGCTAATTGAAAAGGATTTAGAAGCCAACAATAAGAGAATGTTTGAGGAGATGAGAAAGATGAAGGCAGCAATCAAACCAAAGCATAAAGAGATTCTTTTTTACTATAAGAACATTGAGCTCATTTGAAGTGTTGACAGTGTTACTCTAACGACCACAAAAGGGTGTCAAGATGAAAATGTGAGACTATTGGTTTTTTTTTTTTTTAAGTAAATAAAAAATAGGACGTGTTGTAGCCTTTCAATGGTGTATGTGGTATTGCCATAAATCTTGATTTTTTGTTATGCACCTAGGGATATGATATCATAAATTATAATGTACATAGTTTGGTGGAGATGCCAACATGTAGCACACATCCCCCTTATTTGTAGTGGTTTTATATATTGGGTCAAATTGGTAACTTTTGGAATTTTGTATGTATTGGGTGATGAGTCAACCTACACTGGGATTAGGTGTTACCCACACATTCAGAAAAATAGATGTCTATATAAAGGAGACGAGTATCATTGTGAAAAATGTCAAGTAAGTCGTGAGTCTTCTATTTGTTAGAAGAAAATTGGAGGCATCCCCCTTGAAGTGGCATTCCCATGTTGGGAGATCTTGTGGATTTATTCCTTCCTAAAGAAGTATTGTATGGTGTTTACCTGTCTCAAGGGTTACTATTCTATTTCTGAATATACCGGATGTTAGGGCATTTTGTCCCACAACTATATTTTGTATTGTGTGAATTCCATTCTATTCCAAATATTGTTTTGATTGTTTGGATTATTTATATTCTTTATGTGAGGATCTTAACATTTTCAGAACTCGACATGTTCAGGCACACCAATTCTTACCCAATGGATGAAATTTACCTGGCAGCACATTGCCTGCAGAAACACAAAACAATGGTTTCACTCGTTATTGAACTAAACCAAAGATTTCACAACATGAGCTGAGGACAGCCAACATCACCTGCATGAATCTTGGCACCATCCTGTTAGAAACAAGCATGCTTGTTCATATGTCAAGGGACGGTAAGGTTCTGTGCATTGTATTAAACAAAGCCACATAATCTGCTGTCTGTGCAAACCCCGAACAATTAATTCCTTTAAGTTTCCATCTGGGAAATGTTGTAGAAAATTGAATGGTGAACTATAATTTTCTGGACTGAGGCATATGAAAGCCACAAAACTGGAAACTATAATAATCAGAATCTTTTCTGCATTTTGTAAAATTTAATGAGCTTCAGCCACTGAGTTAAAACACTTGTCAGATTAACAGCTCCATTCAGTCTCCAAAAACCTGGGATGACAGCCTACGTTGACACCTATTGGAACTATTTGGAACATCTGCAGCAGAGGGAACATGACATAAGCAGAATCTTTTCTGCATTTTGTAAAATTTAATGAGCTTCAGCCACTGAGTTAAAACACTTGTCAGATTAACAGCTCCATTCAGTCTCTGAAAACCTGGGATGACAGCCTACGCTGACACCTATTGGAACTATTTGGAACATCTGCAGCAGAGGAACGTGACATAAGCAGATGGTGACGGTGCTGGCTGCCCATATGACCCTTAATCTGATTTACAAACTTAGGAGTGTTGGGAACCTTGGAGATGACAAACGATCTGCCTACCAATTGGAGTTTGCATTGTCTTTTTGGCTCTGCGTGGATATAACTGGTTTTTAGGTAAACCCTCAAATAGTTTGGACCATATGATAACAGGGCATAATGATATTTACCAAAAAATTCGATGTGGGTTATTGTTGGCTTGCTGCCCATTGACTATAGATTTATAGCAATTTTACAGATAGGAAGATTAATTTTCTGAGATTTCCACAGTTTAATATTGTACATATATATTTGGAGACCTATGTATTTATTTACTAAAGTCCAATGTTTCAAGTCACATAACTGGAAGCATCTTCAGGGAAATGGGATAGAGAATGATGATTACTGGGCGGATTACTAGGGAAAAAAATGCTGCTCATGCATGTTATGTGCAGAATTTGAGTATATCAGATGCCAGAATGCTTATCCAGGATTGTTGTTGGATAATTGTCAGGATGGCTGTAAGATAACAGTTGCTACTCTTGATTGGCTTCTGCTAATTTTCCTCTAGTCCTTGGTCTTACCTTGACTACATTTGGTATAACAGCATGTACAGTTTTTTATATTTCTGGGTCAGGATGTTGGTTATTGCTGACTTGCTGCCCGTTAACTATAGCTTTATAGCAATTTTACAGATTGGAAGATTACTGGAAAAAAATGCTGCTCATGCATGTTATATGCATAATTTGAGTTTATCAGACGCCAGAACGCTTATCCAATAGGGTAGTTGGATAATTGTCAGGATGGCTGTAAAATAATGGTTGCTAATCTAATTTTCCTCTAGTCCTTGGTCGTACCTTGACTATATTTGGTATAACAGCATGTACAGTTTTTATATCTCTGGGTCAGAAAAAAAGTCACCATATAAAAATGCCCGGATTTTTAAAACAAAACCAGTTGTAATTAAAATTATTGGAGACACAATTTTAGACCATTGGTCCAAGTAGTTTGGTTTAATGGTAAAGAGGACTGCTTGTCAGACGGTGGCCCAGGTTCAAATCCCCCTTACCACAATAAGGAGGCCCATAACTCCAGCAGACATGTGGCAAGGTTGGGGTGTAAAAATTATGGCGTAAATTGGAGCATAACCTATCCTACAAATCCTAAGAATGTGGTTGAAGCCATACCCCACACTGCATGAAAAGGCAACCAATAAAATCACCCAAGATTTACAGAGAGTTGTTAAGAATATCAGACCACTGTTGTAAATTTTCTAATCAAAACAGTAAAACATTGAACAAAACTTCTACTTTGTGTCACTTATTACCTATTGGTATCAAATTCATAACATGTACATTGCAATGCTTTGTGAAAAATTGCTAAGCCCTGAATGATAAGAAATTTGCATTGCTCAATCACATTAACACACAAAGATTGCAAAAACCATTAAAGTCCTACTAAAAAAATTATAAAACATGAAATTCAGAACAACCTTTGCAGTTTATGGCAAATAAGTGTCCACCAAAATCATTTGCCCCAAGAATTTTTCCTGCATATCGCTGACCCTAAACAGAATCATAAACCCTATGCAATTTACTTCACCCATGAACATAAGGCACAAATCATTAAACCTGTAATTTAGAATGAAATTCAAAAATTATGGCAAGTGGAAGTCAAGCTCATATAACCTGAACCTTAAACAATTCACATGATTCATGAAAATAAGATGACAAATAATACCTCTCGTTAACGGGTCTGACGCAATGACTTCATCTATGAATAGGCTAAGTAGGCTTGATGCTAAATGGATTCGTCCCATTTCAAGTTTTTTTAAGCTTAATTTTGAAGGGGCCTCTAGGGACAATCCAGGTGCCTCAGGGGCTGGTCGTGTCATCGGGGATTTCTCAAGTTCCCTGATTAGAGCCGGTTCCTTCCATTTACCTGATGGTTCATGTAATGTTACAGAAGCCTAAGCATTGATTTGGGGCCTTCAAATGGTTCTCAATTGCGGTATTGAGCGGATTAGCATTCTTGGGGATTCTATGGTCATTATCGATGCCATCAAGACCGCAAATATAATGTTTCGCGGATCGATAACATTCTGAGCCAAGCTCGGCATCTTCTTCTTCACTTCTCTCGAATGGGTCATTAACATTGTTACCTAGAAGCTAACTTAGTGGAGGATTACTTGGCTAACTTTGGGGTCTCTCAAAATAATGATGTTATGGTGAAAGATACAATCGACCCTTAGCATGGCCTTTGGGAACTATTATTAAAAGACTTTCCTAGCCCCCACTCTCATTATGTAGATAATCATTAAAGGGGAATTGGATTTGAACATCACTGGGCAATAATTAAACTTCCCTTGGATGGCATCACTCGCTTGTTATCGGGGGCTTCTAGTCTATTCCACACGAGCCAGCCTCCCTTTAGCTTGGATGCCATTGGTCTTTTCATCCAGCCAGCTCTCTTTCTTTCAGCTCATGTCTTTCTTACATTCACACTCAATGGTCGACCCAATGTTCCCCTGCTTCCACTTATCGGGAGCCATGCGCGAAATGGCGTTTTCTCTTCTTTAACTGACAAGAGGCTACAACACATTTTCGTTGTTCAGTCGGGTCATGTGCTTAATGCCATAAAAATTGTATTGTCCACCAAATATATTAAGCTCTCAACCCATCCTCGGGTTAGCTCAGATATTGCTTCCGGTTTTGTGGACAATTTGCTATACATTGTGCCCGACATACAAATGGCAATGAGTATTGTTGTCCATTTTATTTGGCCACCTCATTAGGTTGGTTTGGACGCTGTGGTGGAGGATCTCAACCTCTATTCCCTGGGCTTCTTTCGGGGCAAACTTACCCCATGATAGGTTTGTGGTGTGAGAGAATTTTGGCGAATTGGAAAACAAGTTTAATGTGGTGGCAGGTTTCGCAGAGTAGGTGGTGACTCACTGTAGAAGTGGGTCATACTCTGGCTGCATCCTCCCACAACTAGATTTGGCAAAATTCTGGTCCCCGATTCTTCCAATTGCTCCCAGAATATTAGCATTAAAGAAACGGGCAACAAGAACTTACAATTTTTTGGCTCGGACGGTAGGACTTGCTAGTTGCTACGCATGATGTCTCTTTCGGTAGCCACATGGAGCCTCGGGATTTTGCACATCCCTGGGTTGTGGATGGCCTATTCATCCGCGCAGATGGTATGGGATCGGGTTCAACTGCTCCCCATAGTATGTGGTTTACAGTTGATGGTTGCAAGGTTTATTTCATAGATCTATCTCTTTGAACCATGTTTTAGCTTACGATGTAGATATCCCTAGATGGGTTTTAGTATAAAAAATACTTTCAAATTTTACTGCGGAGTGGTGAGTATATTTGCCCGTATAATAGTTTTGTGGCTAGTTTCTATGATTTCAGCGGACTGTATGCTGGAAATAGATGCAATCCTTCCTGGTTTGTAACAGCTACATATGTACATCTTTTTGGTTTTAAGCAATATATACGGGAAAGGGACCTGCCAACCCTTGTTTATGGATTAAAAAAAAATGACAAATAATACAAAGAAAATTGGAGACCTAAAAATCCCTTAATTTCAGAATAAATTTTGCACATGATAGTATATGGGTGTCAGTCAAAATTATTTATTTTAAGAATGTTATTGCATGTCTGGAAAAAAATCAAGAACTTGCCCTACAAAAAAATTTGCACTTCTAAAAAGATAACCAATTCTTAGCAGAATTTGTTTTTATTAAAATGTAATCCAGAAGAAATATTACACATCGTAGCCAATTGGTGAAGCGCATACCCAAAACTCTGAACAATTTACATTCCTTCTATCCTGAATAGATTATAACCACCACAGAACCTAAACCCTAAATCCAAAATAAATGAATAGATAACATAAGGACATTGAAATTCAGAAATCGGAGCAAATGGATGTCTACCTGAATCATTTGACTCGATAATTTTTCACCATATCCGGAAGATAATTTCCCCGCCCCCAAAAAGAAAAGAAAAAGGACATATCTGAAAGATATCACTAAATTATGCATATCATATGCCCTTGTGAATTTTTATTCATATCCAAATAAAATCATTCAATTATTTGCTCTAGCGAATTTCTGCGTGTATCAAAAGTATTGATAGTCACTAACACACAAACAAAAATCGGAGTATGTTTTGGAAACGATAGCAAATGGGTTTCGGCAAATAACATTTGCCCCTTGGATATTTCTACATTTGGGGAAAATAGCAAGAATTTCCCTGAATTTGTTTCGTGAAAAAAGTCAACAATTCGTAACTGAAAAAAATTTAAAATGTAAGATTTACTCGCCTCCCTGGGAGGAGGCTGGTTGAAGGAAAAATTGACTTTGGATTGAATTGCAAGCTTGAGATCATCTGAATCGATAGTAGGTTTGCCTGCATGTTCAGAAAAGGTTTGGGCATCTGTGAGAACATCTGCAACATATCTGTACCATAACTCTAAGAACTGATTCACCACCCTTGGCTCATAATGCTGCACTCCCATCGATTTCAATATTGTTTTCACTATTTTGGCATCCCTTGGCTCTTCTTCTTCCTCCATCCCGACCTTAAAAATAAATAAATAAATGTGCAGGAATGTTTTTGTTCAAGGAAAAATGCGTTTTGCACAGCAAGTCTGTTCGAGCTATGTTAGTCCCTTCCAGAGTGTGATAAAAATTGCACCCGTCCCGGTCCTTCTATGGGGCTAAAGCTATTAAGATTATTTCCCAAATCACTACTCACAAATGATAGATTTCATATAATGACTCTTCAAGTTGTGTTAATCATAGCTATAGTTTACACCCAAAATAAATAAAGGTTTGGTATCAATTTATTTCCCTATTTATTGTAAGGCGTAAGGGTTGTATAGGTTGAATATTGTGAATTAATTAATAAATATTAATATGTAAATTAGAATATAGCTTTTAAAGGTAATGTGCAATGTAGAAACGATTGCTTAAAACGCAAGGAGAGTATTTTGTTGACTACAGAGGTATAGGGATGACACAGGTGTACAGACAGGTAAGAATTTGAAAGTGCTTCGTCTTTAGAACTGTGGATCAAAACTCATCTCAGTACGAAACCCTACTGAGAATTGTTCAAGGCATAATACGATACTGAGTCTTAGACAGAGATATCTTGTGGTTTTATCATTGTTGGTGATCGTTAGTGGCCCGTAAATATGTTTTTATGTCTAATGTTAGGGTTTGCAATTGTGTGACACCTTCGTGTAGTGACTTGCAATGGATAAAAAGTCTAGATAAATGCACTAGCACTTCAAGGATGTGATTAGATAACAAAAGGGGAAATAAGTGTATGGTGGAGTTAGACTAACCATGGTCACAACACCTATTGAACCAATCCATACATTGTACTACATCACCTTACAAGTGATATCAAACTCCATGTAGTTCTCCTAGCATAGGTGCAATCGTGTATGCAAATCTAAGTCAACCCCCTATCGTGCCTTCATGTCTCTTGACACAAAGAATATTGAGCATAAATATAGATAAAATAAATGCACCCTATGATGAGCCATGTTAATGCTTGTGTAAACCCCCATTTTGTAGTGTCATCATTTTGTGTTAAGACTTATATTATCATTTTGTAATTAATACTTTAGTATATTTGAAAGGAAGTTTTGTGCATAATCTTGTTATTTTCATCTTGTGTATGTTTCTTCAAATGAGTCTAAATGGATCTTTATGTGCGTTAACAATGTGTTTGAAGAACATATCTTAAGCCAGATCACGGACTCACACTTACACTAGTGCGGGTTTCACTTTAGAGTGCGGGACTCGCTTGTGCCCTAGCGAAGGAGTCGCTTTGGGCGCAGGCTCACCCGGCATTAGTGTAGGACTCGCGTTACAAGGGCACATGACTCATGTGAAGAAAGCAAGGAGCTCGGACGGCGAGAAGGCAAGTTGATTTAGCCAACACATGAGTTGACATGGTGAAAATGGCATGAAACATGGATTATCATCTAAAACATCATGCAACTTATGTGGATCATGCAAGCCTAACTTAACTCCCAGTTGATTAGAGATGTGGAACAAAATAACTTCTAGTTACCTTGATTGTAGGGTTTCAACGAGTGATCTTTGACATCTTCTCACTCGATAAATCATCTCAACTGAGAGTTAATTAAGGACTCCATTTGTAGTTAACAAGATGAATCTGATCTAAGTGTGGCATGCACTTGTTCTTCCACAATTGTAACTCTTCAACAATCAATTGTTGTCATAGAGATCTTTCAGTTAGAGTAGTAGTTAATTATTGCAAATAATTCGTCCTCTTCTAGAGTGACAAGGATTGCTCTTGATATAAAAGGGCATTTGTAGTAGAATTGTAGAGTTAGTTCGTTGATTATTGTTGAAGAAATTATTTTATTCAATAAAGTGCATGATTCTAGGATAAATTGACTTGTGTGATTTGCAATTCTAAACCGGATCAAAGGGAAGGAGCAAGGGCCACTCCTCCCCAACGTGAAGGGAGCATTTCTTGTTTATTTAATCTCTGTTATTCAACATTTGTTTAAATTACCAGAATTTCATTACTTTCAGTATTTCAATTTTGAATTCAACAATTTCTTGTTTTATCAATATGATTCAATTCTTAATTGCATTTAGAATAGTATTTGATTGAGTTCAATAGTGAATACATGTTGAGCATGGTTTCAATCGTTTTCTTTGTTGCAAATATCCTAGACACACCCTAAGCGACAATCAAGAGATGATTAAAGTGTGAGTATCAACGATGCTCGTCACTTTTTGGTGTCGTTTCTGAGGAATCTTAAGGTGTTAGCAAAGATTAAGGTACTAACTTCAGTACTTCTTGATAGCCTAGTAAGTTTCCATTTAGAAATATCTTTTCCATAACTCTTTCTTTCGAAATAAAAGACCTTGTAGTGACAATAAGATTCTTTTTATGTTTTGGAGTATGTGGAACACAAGCAATCAATAAGCACTTGTAGTTAGGGAATTGTTCTCAATATGGTAGGATTTTATGTTTAGACCTAGAGACCGTAGAGGTAGATTTATTAGAATCAATTTACAAACCCCCTTAAAACCAACCTGTGGAGCAACTTGTTCAACAAGAAAGGATGGTTGATGGAGTGGAAAACCCCAATGGTGCAAATAATGACAACCCTCCACTTGGAAGAACATTTACCTATCCCATAGAATTGGATCCTAATGACCAAGCCCCCATGAAGAATATATCTCCTTCAATTCTACCAACCTTTAGGGGACTAGTCTCAGAAGATCTTGACCAATTCCTATTTGAGTTCAAATTCTTGTGCCAAACCTATGACTACACCTTAGACACTTAGAAATTAAAGTTATTTCCTTCAACTTTGAAGGATACAACCATGAGGTGGTTCATGGGCCTAACCCCCAACTCCATTCACAATTGGGAGGAGATGGAAACAATCTTCTTGGATAAATACCAAGATTACTGTAGGGTGAGGGAAAAAAAGGAAGAACTATTTAGGATGCAACAAAAGGAGGATGAGAGTGTTGAGGACTATCTTGATTGGTTCCTCTTCCTTCACAGGAGGTGTGGCACTAGTCTTGATATTACTCTTCTTAAAACTCTATTCCTTAAGGGATTGGATGAAGACACACAAGAAGCCTTTAATCTTATGGGAAAAGGAGATATGAACAAATTGGAATTCACTAATATCATTGACCTCTATAGGAACTACTCCCGGACTCACCCAAACCTTTGAAAATAGAAAGGAAAAATTGTCAATGGTGACATATCCAAACTAAGAGAGGAAATTGTAAATCTAAGAACATATCTCTTAGTCCAGCTTAATACAATTGTGGATAGGGAGAAAGCTAGGAACATAGATCCATTGTTCATATATTGTCCAAGATGTAGGGACAAACATGGGCTTAAGGACTATCCCTGCAGACAAAACATATTTTTGCCTTGTATGTAAATTAAAGCATGCCACAGATCAATGTGGATTGCTACCTTTGCTAAAGAATCATTTAAAATAGAACACACAAAATGAAGTTGAGTTGAATTATGTGGCTCAGAGGCAAGGAGGGAATTTTCAATTAAATCAAAACCAATACTTTGTATTAAACACACAATGGTTTCCAAACTAGTGGAATACACAATGGCCATACCCCCAACCTTGGGATCAACAAGTCTCATAGGAATGGAGTCCTCAGTGGAATTCACCGCTGAATTAGTATCAAGAAACTCAGACTCCAAAATCAAACATTCCACTATTCTAACAATTTAATCCTCAATTCCAACAACAGTGGAATGTACCCTAAGGATCGGGTCGACAGTATTATAACCCAAGAAGACATAAGGGACAACGAGCTTTGTTGATTGAGCCTATAATTGATGCCCCACCTAAACAACCTACCCAGCCACAAATTCTAGCTCAAATAGTGGTGAACCCAAACAATGTGAAGCGGGTAACCCAACATATACCATGGAATCAAACAAAAACCCCACAAAGAAACTATGTGGATCAGAAATATCTTGCTACGCTCAGGAAGGTTGCTTCAAAACCATCATCTCCAATCATGGAGGAAGTCCTGAAGACAAAGAAAAATTAGAGGAAACACATCCAAATCCTTTTATTAAAGAAACATCTCGAACCAAATGTAGGTTTTCCTTTCTGTCTAGACTATTGGAAAAATGAAACATTGCAACCCATGAGGAACTAGAGTCAGAGCTAATTCAAGGATTAAAAAAACTAAGTATTGAAATCCCTCTTTTACAAGCTCTTAGAGAAATCCCTGGAGTTGAATAAAACCATCAAAGATTTTTGGTTAAAACTCTAGGTAGAAGGAAAAATCAGCCTAAAACAATCCATGTTGATGGAAAATTGGCTAGCATATTGGAAGGGAATATGACCCCTCCAAAATATGGAGACCCTAGGAGTCCAATTGTTACAGTTTGTATAGGAGATGTGTAGATCCCAAATGTTTTAATTGACTTAGGGGTTGCAATTAATGTGATGACCACTGACACATTGTCCACATTGTCTCTTCCTGAACCACAATCAACTTCAATAGTGTTACAAATGGTTGACCAGTCTGTAGCCAAGCCCAAAGGAATCATAGAGGACGTGACCATAACCATCGAATCATGGGATTATTCAATATATTTTATGGTCATTAAAATGAAGAATAAGAAAATTGGATATCCTTTTAACCTAAGACGTCCTTGGTTAGACACATTGTTGTGGCTTTTATTGATTGTGGGTCGAAACATGGTAATTACAAATGGACATGATTCAAAGAAGTTATCCATTTATCCAGTTGTAAAACCCTTTTGCCACTAAGGATAAACAATGGTGGAAGGATGATACAGATGAATCGAATATGTGGTTTCATCCTTGGTTATGGTCATAATTCAAGAACATTCAGAGCATATCCAAAATTGTGATCATGAGTCCTGTGTTGGACTGTATGTGTGAGTCATGCGCTACAACCAATTGAAATCAAGGATGACATGATGGATGAGAACAATCAACCTATAATATGTCCTTTTTCACAAAACATAGATCTAATTGAGTGTGTCTTTCACAATATTACTGCAATCCACATATTGCTTCCCCATAGGTGCCCCTTGAATTCATTATTGAGAGAATACCCTATGGTAAATTCTCTCCACCCAAACACTAAGCGCTTAACCATTCTTCCAAGAAAATTGTGGCGATCAATGGTCTGGTTGACTAATCAAGAGGAGAATACCCTATTCAAAATTTATGCTCTCATCCTCAAGCCTTTTCTTGGGAATATAGTGATATGAAGGGTATTCATCCTAGTATTTGTACACACCACATTTACACAATTGATTCTGACCAGTCAGATAGCCATAAAGAAGGATAAACCCGACTTAAGAGACATTGTAAAAACTGAGATTGAGAAACTTCTTAGGGTAGGATTCATCTACCCAATTTCAGATAGTCAGTGGATTTCTCCATTAGTAATAGTGCCTAAAAATAATGGGAAATGGAGGGTTTGTGGATTATAGGGAGTTGAATAAGGCAACACATCGAGACTATTTTCCCTTACCTTTTATTGACCAAGTCCTAGATAATGTAATATCCCCTTATGGTATATTAGTAATATATTATTATTTACTTGGAAAAACAAACAACTTAGAAGATAAACCCTTCTAGGGTTACCTCAACTAACCCTAGTGTTAGCTACAATACAACCTAAATGGGGTTGGAGTGAGCCAAGGTGAGGGTTTAGATGGGAAATCTAGTCGGTATTTAAACTCCTTTTTCCACTATACTTTTGCAGAAGTAAAATAATAAATAAAACTGCTGAAAATCAATGAAAACTTTGAAAATCCATAACTTCGTAAATATTAACTCTTTTGAAATGAAACCAATTGTAGCGGAAAGGAAAAATTATGAGCTTCAATCCAAAATAAAAACTAGATATTTTCACACACTAGAAACCCCTCAAAACAGCTCCCAAAATCCTAAACCTAGTCACTAGGGTTAGGGTAAAATTTGCAACACAATTCCAACACTTTTTCTTCACTTTAAGAGTCAATAAATGCAGTTCCAGATCTGCAATTAATAAATCTAAACAGATTTATAAATACTTCAAAATCACTCCAAAACACTCTTAGCACATGCCCAAACAAGTCGACTTCACTAGGTAAAAACCAACAGCATGTAAATAGAGATATTCATCAAAAAATCACACTTCAAACCCTCAAAGCAAGCTTATATCTTCTCCCAAAAATGGCGCCTTGTATATATAAAGAGAAATGATTGTAAAACTTATTACTTCAAGCTTTTATGGGCACACACACTTCACAAATGGTGGTGTTAATAAACACCTTTTATTTTGATCATAAGTGGGCATACATCCCTTCTTCAAGCATGAAGATAAGTTTTTATAAACCGTCAACATGCCAAAAAAGGAGTAACCACATCTTCTTTTATAGCTTTTGCTTGCACATCCTCCAAAGTTTTTCTCCATCTTTGGCGCCATCATCTAGGAGGAAATTTCATTTTAAAATGTGCCTGAAGTCACCAACAACAAATATTAAATGCATAGGGATATTAAAAAGATGCTCATATGGGTCAACCCAATGCTTAGGAATAATCACTTTATCTCCAATATTAATTATTAAATGCTTCCAGGAAAATGCAACTTGCCTAGTCACTTGATTTACCTTTAAAAACATGCTTTTATTATCTCAAGGTGAAGTCGAACTTCCCCTTTTATTTCGATTTGCACAATTTATAAAATTTCATTTTAAAATTATATGTGCAAATCGATTTTACCCTCTTTTAATTTTTTATAAAAAGGGGGACATTACAATCCTCCCTTCCCAAAATTGCTTGCCCTCAAGCAATTGTAAACTTGGATGCTCTAAGATTGAAGCATTTTCCCATGTAGCATCCTCTAATGGAAGGTCCTTCCATTTGACCAAATATTCTTTGATGACATGTTTTCTTAAATTCCTTTCTCTTGTTTCCATAATGGTTTCCAGAATTAAGATCAATTTACCTTCTTCATCTAAAGGGGTAACTCCAAAGAAGGAACAACATTTTTCCCAAGTGCCTTTTTAATGCAAGAAACATGAAAAACATTATGAATCTTACCATCCCCGGTAGCTCCAATTCATAAGCCACCTCACCGATTCTTTTAGTAACCTTGTAGGGCCCATAGAAACATGGCTTTAACTTTTCCTTGCCACTTTGCTTGAGAGTAGATTACCTATAGGGCTGCAATCTAAGAAATACCCAATCATCCACGTCGAAATTCCTCTCACTCCTATGTGCTTATCTACATACAATTTTTGCCTATTTTGGGCATGGTGCAAATTTTCTTTGAGAGATTTCACGATGTCCATACTCTGTTGCACTAACTCTTGTGCACTAGGCACTCTACTATCTGTCATCATTACATCCATGAAAGAGTTAGCATCATAACCATATAAAGCCTTAAAAGGGGACATTCCAATGGACATGTGATGTGTAGTATTATAGCAAAATTCAGCTAGATGCAACCATTTTATCCAAGCTAACTGCTGCCCTGAAACATAATATCTTAAGTACCCTTCTGCCCATTTATTTACTATTTCAGTTTGTCCATCCGTTTGTGGGTGATAACTAGTACTTGGAGTGAGTTCCATCCCAACTAACTAGAATAATTCTTGCCAAAAAAGACTCATAAATCTGATGTCCCTATCACTCACAATGTTCTTAGGCACACCATGCAATTTAAAAACTTCTCTGAAATACAAATCAACAATCATAGGACCATCAAATTTAGTAGGGAGTGGAAAAAAGTGAGCATAATTAGTGAGTCTATCCATTAATACATACATGCAAGTTTTACCATTAACATTAGGCAATCCCGTAACAAAATCCATGGACACACTCTCCCACTTTTGAGAGGGAATAGGTAGGGGCTGCAAAAGACCAGCTGGAAAAGTATGTTCATTCTTATTTCTTTGGCATACCACACATTCTCTAACATACTTAATAACATCTCCTTTCATACCTTTCCAAGTAAATCTTTCCCATATCAACTTATAGGTCTTGAAGTATCCTTGATGTCCACTTGTAGGGGCATCATGTGCTGATTTTAAAATCAGATTTTTAACTTCGCTTTTGGTGTTAAATACACCCTTCCTCTGTAAAGAATAAGTCCATCTATCACCTTGTACCTTTCATCCACAATCAACCCTTCAACCATATCATTAGAAAACTGATTTTTTACATACTCAAGGGTGATTAAGTCTTTCCAATCAGCTGATATAAAAGATACAGAACAAATTTCTACTTCCCTTGGTGGATATTTATAAAGAGAAAAGTGTCTTGTCATACCTTGGAAAATGATATTCTTTTCCCCAATCATGAATTTGAGCAATAGGTCCTGATAATTGAGGGTGAAATACCCCAAAGAATGCAACCATTGTACTCCTAACACAAGATCAATGTCATCCATATTAATCATGTAAAAATCATCGATAAGTTCATAATCTTCTATGGTGATAGAAAGTTTGGAAATCCATCTAAAGCATGTTAAAATATATCCATCAGCTATGGTAATATTGAAACCTTGAAAAACTTCATTACATAGGCCAAGCCTTATTACCAATCTCTCACTAATAAAATTATGAGTGACCCCACTATCAATGAGGATGATTACCTTTTGTTTGCATAGCATACCTTCCACTTGAAAAGGGAGATACTTAGAAGTACTTGAAAGGGCTGCCAATGCTCCTTCAATTTCTTCCTCATCTTCTTCTTGTACATGCTCATCATCCCCCTCATTCACCACTTCATTAGTATCAGTAGAATCTGAAATCAAATCAAAATTTAAATCTATTACTTCAACGAAATAAATTTGTCCTTTACCTTTGCAATTATGACCTATTACCCATGAAGGCTTACAATCAAAACACAATCCTTTCCTTCTTAGCTCATCTCTCTCATCTTTTTGCATACCAGTTTGGGATTGGTTTCTATGTGGTGGAACATAGGGATGGTTGGGCCTTCTTGGGGCCTCTTTTGATGATCCAGAGGGTTATCCTCCTTGCACTTTAAGGGGTTGTTGTAGATCAGACCTTGGTTGTCCTTTAAATCCACCTTTGGGCAGCATTTGAGAGTTATTAGAGTGATGTCCTTTTGGCCCATAATCCCCTCTATAAGCTGCACATTCTAAATCTAGAGATTTAGTAATACATTCTTGCAAGGTAAATGGGTTAAAAGCTCTTACCAAACCTTTCAATGGCTCTATCAAGCCTTCTGTAAAGAGGACTATCAACCTTCTCTCACTGACATCCGGTACCATCACTGTAACCTTTTGAAAATCCGCTACATATTCTTCAACACTACTTATTTGTTTCAATTGGGCCAACTCCCTAAAATGAAGCTTCGATCTTTTCTATCAAATCTCTCCATGATCCTGTGACTAAATCCTTCCATTGTGTGGATCAAGTCGTGTCCTTGGGTGTGCATACCATGAAACCACCACTCATGTGCCATGCCTTCTAAGTGAAGGGTAACAAACTTGAGGGCTTCTTCTTCTTGCATGGGGTTGAGGGAGAAATAGGTCTCCATCTTTTGTAACCAAGCTCTTACCGTGATTTTGTTGGTTCCATCAAAGCTTGGTAGAGAGACTTTTCCCAACCTTTGTTGGATATCCGCATGGGGTTGCCTATGGGCTCTTTTGGTCTTGCTTCCCATCTTTAAGGCACAAAAGTCATCAAAAGTAAGTATGGCCCTTGTGGCCGGATGCAAAGTGTCGTATTCCTTGTTGCATGCCTCAATGATTTCCACTATTGAAGGTTCCTCGAAAGCTCTATGATTCTCCTTAGGAAGGAAAGTGCCTTTAAAGAACTTATGAGTGGGTTGTGTTGAATTTTTCTCCCCACTATGTGAACTCCCTTCGCCATTGGAGTTTGGCGTCTTGCCATTGCCCACCACTTCCATGATCAGTTTGGTCATTTGATCACTCATGGTTTTTTGAAGTTCCAAACCACATCCTTGCATTAGCTCTTGTAGAAATTTGACTTGATCCGGTGTGAAAGGCCCTTCGTCCATATTTCCCTTATTTCTCCTCTTATAAAACAACAACTGCTTATCACCCTGCATACACAAAACACCCACACGAAAAGAGGAAAGAAGCTCTGATACCACTGTAATATCCCCTTGTGGGATATTAGTAATTTATTATTATTTACTTACAAAAACAAATAACTTAGAAGATAAACCTTTCTAGGGTTAACTCAACTAACCCTAGTGTCAGCTACAATACAACCCAAATGGGGTTGGAATGAGCCAAGGTGAGGGTTTAGATGGGCAATCTAGTCGGTATTTATACTCCTTTTTCCAATATACTTTTGTAGAAGTAAAATAATAAATAAAACTGCTGAAAATCAATGAAAACTTTGAAAATCCATAACTTTGAAAATATTAACTCTTTTGAAATGAAACCAAGTGCAGCGGAAAGGGAAAATTATGAGCTTCAATCCAAAATAAAAACCAGATCTGTTCACACACTAGAAACCCCTCAAAACAGCTCCTAAAATCCTAAACCCAGTCATTGCTAGGGTTAGGGTAATTTCTATGACACAATTCCAACACTTTTTGTTCATTTTAAGAGGCAATAAATGCAATTCCAGATTTGCAATTAATAAATCCATACAACAGATTTATAAATACTTCAAAATCACTTCAAAACACTCTTAGCACATGCCCAAACAAGTCGACTTCACTAGGTAAAAACCAGCAACATGTAAATAGAGATATTCATAAAAAATCACACTTCAAACCCTCAAAGCAAGCTTATATCTTCTCCCAAAAATGGTGCCTTGTATATATAAAGAGAAATGATTGTAAAACTTATTACTTCAAGCTTTTATGGGCACACACACTTCACAAATGGTGGTGTTAATAAACACCTTTTATTTTGATCATAAGTGGGCATACATCCCTTCTTCAAGCATGAAGATAAGTTTTTATAAACCGTCAACATGCCAAAAAAGGAGTAACCACATCTTCTTTTATAGCTTTTGCTTGCACATCCTCCAAAGTTCTTCTCCATCTTTGGCGCCATCATCTAGGAGGAAATCTCATTTAAAAATGTGCCTGAAAGTCACCAACAACAAATATTAAATGCATAGGCATATTCAAAAGATGCTCATATGGGTCGACCAAATGCTTAGGAATAATCGCTTTATCTCCAATATTAATTATTAAATGCTTCCAGGAAAATGTGACTTGCCTAGTCACTTGATTTACCTTTAAAAACATGCTTTTATTATCTCAAGGTGAAGTCAAACTTCCTTTTTATTTCGATTTGCACAATTTATAAAATTTCATTTTAAAATTATATGTGCAAATCAATTTTACCTTCTTTTTAATTTTTTATAAAAAGGGGGGACATTACGAATAATTTAAGCGGAAAAAGGTAATTGTCATTCCTTGATGGGTTAAGTGGGTACCGATTCAATAAAATTTGATTATTTTATATGAATCTAAATGTACATCTATGCTATAAATAATATACGCAGTAAAATATAAATGCTAAACAATTTATTTGATTTTATCAATAAAAGGAAATGAGAAGGATAAGATACTAACCTTGATCTTGCTTACCTCACAGTGACTTGGGACTGAGGCGGTATGATGAAACAGAATAAGATCGTCGCACAATGAACCACGAAAAATGTAGCAGAGGTAGAAGCTGGTTGGGTCGGGTGCCCGTGGGCACCTTGGTCTTGTTTCTAGGTGCCTTGGTCTGTAAAAAAGGTCAAAACCTTGGTTCTAATATGGTCATTAGGGTTTCACACTTGTTCTCCTTTTGTCACATGTATGTTGCACTTGGATCGTAGAGGTACCTAAAAACTGTAATGAAGAAAGCACCTACAAAACCCTCAAATAGACATCAAATCCTAAAAATAAATATGTAAAATGAGGGGTCATACTTTCCTCGGCCGCCACAATGGTGGACTTACAACTGAGCATTGTACTACATCTCAAACCTAATGTAGTTCTATGTGCTTGTGTGTGTAATAGTGCTCCTAGGTCACCCTTGCACCAATGATGCCAAGATAGTGGGCAAATAGCTAGATAAAAATGCAAATGTGTGGATGGAATAGAATGAACTCCCCTTCCTATACAATGTGTATCTAGAGTAATAGCCCAAATGTAGTCTCTTGCTCTATATAGATAGATAGCCCTTGATAAGAATAATCTACCCATATAATTGCATGTATGTTGTGTTTATATAGGGATCTCTTGCTCAAATTTCAACACTAATGACCCGACATGCCGACTAGTACCGCAAGAGATGAGAGGAAAAACTAAAAGACTGGCTTCAAATGTCAAAAATAAGATCAAACATAAAGAGGACATAGGTGCCTAGGATGGACAGGAGCACATGGCGCTACTATCCAGACATGGGCGCTAGTGTCCAAAGACAAGTGATGAAAAATGAGTGATAATGGACAGACATGGATCCACGAGACTCGTCCAAAATCAAAGCGTGTGTATGAGAGCGACAAGTGTGCAAGATAAATAACAATAAAGTTCATCAAGACAAATGGATGGAATATGGAATGGGTCATTAGTGAATACTTTTCTTATGCAAGATCCATATATAAAACAACATACTTGACGGTATAATAATAGTAGTAAGTGCGTGATTTTGTGTCTACATTTTCCCCCACTTTATGTTGGTGAGTGAAAGCTCAGTAACATAAAGTAGATAGAGATGCATACCTGAGAATTCGGAGAATCCCATGTCATTAAAGTACATGAAGAGTGTAGTAGAAGTACGTGCCAAGTGAGAACATATAGCGGGTGAACCATGGATCAATGTGTTGATCCATGCGGCGTATGACGAGGGACATGGGACCGTTATGAGGAGCGTTAAACGAGATTGATGATTGTGATGTTGAATGATTGGAGATTTTGATTTTTATTGATGGAGATGTGATGGGGAAGGGAGTGATCAATTCCCAACCTAGTTGTACGTGTGTATGTGTGAAAAACTAAGGATTTGGGTGCGCCTACCGCCGCAGGAAGGGTGCAGGGAGAAAATTCTAGTGTCTCTCCAACTTTAACCATATCCTCAAAAGATCTAGCTGCTGCAGATGGAAACAGATCAAATTTTGTTGATTTTAGATCCATTTTTTGATCAAACATGATAACGCATAAGAGTAGTATAGGAAAGACATTGACGTTTCATTTCCCCACGCCATGGGTGTCACCGAAATGTATTTCTTCCAAGTTAGGTCATCTAGAAGTAGTCGCAAAATGTAAAGTAATTTCTCATGTTAGGTCATCTGGGAATGCGGTGATGTAACTCCCAAGTTAGGTCATCTGGGAATGTGGTGATGTAACTCCCAAGTTAGGTCATCTGGGAGGATAAATGCATTGTGTTCATGTCGATTTGATGAATGTGTTGGTGAAATTTGTATTTTCGTGAGTTAAATGTGTGTGATTGATTGATTGGTTGATTACTCATGGATATATTTTATACTTGTTTCCCCATGTTAGGTCATTAGGGGAATCGCTAAAAAGTGATGTGACATGTTGTACGATGTATGAGAAAATGTTTGATAATGGTGTGTTAGCAATATAGATTTTTCACATAATGGAGTAAGGGGAATTATAGGATGACCCCAATTGATATGCCCCCTTTTGGTGAAAGGGGGAGTGATGATGAGAATGAACGTTCAATGACAAATAATCATGTAATGATGTAATGATGGGTATGTGATGGATATCGCAAAAGGTTGTGTATATTGAGTGTAAATGATGGTGAATAGGAATAGAATGTGTACATTATGGTAGTAGGTAGAATTTTAAATAGAATGTTGTAAACGAAAAAAAATTGGAGTAGGTATGCTCAAGATATGATCAAACGCATGTGAATTAGTTGAGAGAATGAATGCGACGAATGACCATAATAAAGTGAATAATGGAAAGTTACTATAAATAGTAGTGTAAAAAGTGAATAAGCAACTCATTTGTCTTTTGTGTGAGTGTGATAGTGAGCTCTGAGTGTGTGAGGATGTCATAAGTTAGAGCAACACAATCGAGTCGATTCGAGATGGTGATGACGACTATGGCGTCAAGTACGACGTCGAAGTTGGTAAGCATGATTTTTTTTTTCCCGAAAAATGTGGTGATATTAGTAATTTTGAATATTTTTTCCGAAATTTGTATTTTTGAATTTCTCGACATTTTGGACCTAGACAAGAGCGGTGAAGGCGCTAATGACCTTCGAGGATAGGAACTCTTATACATGGATGCTAGTGTCCTACTCCTGGGCACCCCAGATCATGCTTTTGGGCTTCCACGTCCAAAGAGTGTGAGTTGAGGCTAGAGTGATGTAAATGTGAAAGTTAATGTGTGTTGATGTTGTAAATGAGTATGTTTTTATATGTATGATGCTCTAATGTTGTGTTTGTTGTTGTTTTGTGGTGTGTAGAGGGATATCCATTTGAGAGAGTTTCTGTGGTGGACATCATTTGAGTACTTTGCTTGGATTGGGGTTGTTAACAATGAGTGGGATGTTCTGGACCGTGTCGGCCTACAACACATAGCGAGGATGGGGGATGTGCCCCATAATATGCATATGCTTACAACTCTATGTGAGAGGTGGTGTGCAAATACTTGCACATTTTGGTTACCTACATGGGAGATGATAGTCACACTAGAGGACGTGTATCACATATTGCGGTTACCTATTGTGGGTGAGAGGGTATAGGTTATGGCAGTGGATGATATGCAGAGAGAAATGAGGGTCGCTCGGTGGTATTTTATGGGGACTCAAATTCCTACCAAGGACCATATTAGCCTAGGTGTTATTCTAATATCATGGGTTCCACGATTGCGGAAGTTTATTGTTGTGGTGATAATGTCGTTGATTGCAGTGGAGGGTGGTGTTGTAGGCATCTTATATAAGATACATGATATCTGTCATCGAATAGAGGAGGAGAGCACTAGGTATGCTTGGGCATGATGTGTATTGGCCCACATGTATAGGGATATATACAAATTTACATAGGAGGAGCATGGGGGTGGCATTGGAGCTACAACATTGTTACATGTATGGGCCTATGAGCATATTGTAGTATTGAGGCTAGTTGGTGGGCCACGAGGAGAGTGGGCTAGACCAGATATATTTGTAGGTAGGTGGGTTGGTGTACAAGGCAGGAAGATGGACACATATACCTATAAAACTATTTTTGATTGTATGGGGCCAGAGGCCATTATATGATGGTCATACCAAGACTACGGGGATGGCCAGATGATGTAGTAGAGCTATGATGTGTTCATCATACTACATGGTTGGAGGATCGATTTCTAGAGGTGACCAAGTTATTTCAGGTTGAGTGGGTTTCATGATAGTTTGGCATGGCCCAGGACGTGTCCCCATATCCATATGTATGGGTTAGAGATATTAGGGCACCAAGGAGGGTTGGAGCGATACCAAGGCCCACATTAGGGCAACTAGTACCTCCAAGGCCCGACGAGGCAGATGCGGTGATATAACCGATAGATGCAGATGATGCGGGGTGTACGGAGGCATACTGCATGGTGGGCCTCACATCGATGGGTATTTTTGTTCCCAATTTTGGCGGATGTGGCGGGGCTACCACCAAGAGGAGGTATAGAGGAAAGCACCCGCCCCCAATGGCATAGCGGTGGCGTAACCGAGTGTGAGTATTTATATAGTTATGTTGTATGACTTATTGTTTGGTTGTGTGTAATGGTCATTGTTGTCTAATGTGTTGTTCTTATGGTTGTAGGGGATGTGTATTGGTCATTGATTGTGGACACATCTATCCACACATTGACATGAAATGTGCCCACCGACATACTTGGGTGGAGGCATGTTAGAGCGTGTAGATGATATTATGGTGAGCATGCTCATTTGTTTGAGTCGGTGGCGATAGCGCAGGCGACATGTACCTTGATGTTGAGCGAGAGGGATGAAGCACGAGAGGAGACACAATGAGCTAGAGAGGTGGTGGGTGGCGGTCCTCTAGCACAGGATGTATTTTCTCATTTTGTTGAGTTACAGAGTCACTTTGTGGAGCAAATGACAAATAATGCCCTTTTGCTTAGATAGATAGAGAGGGATATAGTGGTCGAGATCAACAAAGATAGGGTGAGTAGTGAGGCTTCTAGTTCTAGAGCTCTTGCATTGCAAATAGTGATAGTGATGATGAGATTTGATATATTTTGATGTATTGATGTAGGGAGTTGCCCCCCAATGATAGGGTTTGTTGTAACTATGATTTTGATCAATATATATATATGGACCATTGGCATATGTTGTTATATTTGATGTTTATTGATGATGATTGGGACTCGTATGTTGATATATGATGTGTTGATGATTGTCATTATATTGGATGTTTTGATGTTGTGAATATTTTCGTGGTGAGTTGATTTTATATATAAAGTTTTCGATGATGAGTAATGATAATATAATGATGATGTAACATATAAGATGATAGATAATGTATGTAATGTGATTGTCAAAAGTTTATTGTATATATGAATAACATGGTGATGAATGATAAAGTAAAAATGTATAATGTGTAAAAGTATGAGATGATCGTAATAGTGTAGTGAAGCACATGTTAGTATGATGAAAATGGGGGGGGGAGAATAGTGATGCCTCCCAATGTATAAATGTAGTCACAAATCATGCACTTATTATTAAATTATTCTCGCCAAGCATGATGTTATATATATGGAGCTTGCGTAAGAAAAGTATTCACTAATGACCCATTCCCTAGTCCTATCGTCAGTCATCAGTCATTGTCATCATTTTTCTTGCATGGTCGGCAGTTGTTTGCACAATTTTGGTCATCTCCCAGGGAGTCTCAGGTGTTGTTATTTGGTCATTTTTTGTCTCTAGTCTTTAACTAGGGAGCCTAGGGTAGAACCGAGATGCCCATGGGAGCCTTGGTCCTTATTTTAGATGCCCTGGTCCCTAGCACTTCTTGGCGTCTAATTTAGATTTTGAGGTTGGTCTTTATAATTTTCCCTCTCATTACCCTAGGTACTAGTTGGCATGTTGGGTCATTAGTGTTGAAATTTGAGCAAGAGATCCCTATATAAACATAACATACTTACTATCTTATGGGAATACTATCTACTATTAAGGGCTAGCTATCTACTAAGGCAAAGGACTACATTTGGGCATCATTGCATCACACACACTACATAGGAAAGGGAAGTCTATTCTATTCCATCCACCATTTTTCATTACATCTAGATATTTCCGCTATCTCTGCATCATTGACGCTAGGGCACCCTAGGCACACAATTACACACACAAATCACATAGAACTACATTGGGTCTAGAATGTAGTGCAATGCTTAGTTATAAGTCCACCATTGTGGATGCTAAGGTCAATTCGTCCCCTTCATATGCATATTTCTTTTTTAGGGGTTTGATGCTTTGTATGGGGTTTTGCAGTGAATCTTCACTAGAGGTTTATGAGGTTATCAATGAAGTTACTACGACAATCATGCGACAAAAATTGAGATATTACGAAGATCCAACGACACTTCTAGATTTAGGTCCTGAGTTGTTCTGCAGAGATCACTGAACGCCCATACTCTATTGCAGACTAGGCGCCAACAGCGCCTTGATCTTCTTCCAAGTGCCCCAGTCTGGTCAAATCTTCATTTTCTATAATTTCTTGGGTCGTACCATCATACTTTGCTTCATCCACACATCACCTTGTTTAGTCTCAAATCACAGCAAGGTAAGTCACTTTCAATTTAGTACCCTTTCTCCTCCCATTTCAATTATTTTATTTCATTTAAATATCAAATAAAATTAGTTAGCATTCATATTTTAGTTTATACTAGTTATTTCATTATTGTTCCTAGTTTACATTAACTCGAAAATCCATATTTTATTTAATCAATAGATCATAAGGTTCGTTTATATAAGACCCCCAATAGTCAAGAATGAATCATAAGGAAGGAGTGTGTCATCGAGAAATAAGTTGATAATGTGCACTAGATGAATCGAGAAAGCACGTGAAGAGAGGTTCTTATTATAATATATCCCTCAACAATCATGTAAAAACCATAAGAACACGAGTGCCTCATCAAAGGGTGAGGTGATAGAAATCACCTACCAAAGACCAAGCCGACATGAAGCGGTGGAAGCATGTGGAATGAAAGAAGGATGAGGTGTGAACCGAATCAATGTCATGTGGAGCAAAGCATGCTAATGATGGGTGAAGTGGCGGTAGGAAGCATAAATGCAGAGGGGATCAAGAAGCCAATGTGTAGTGGTAGCATGATGCGATGATAAGATGGTGCAACGATGGATTGATGAGATGGAGAGTACACATGAGTAATGACCTCATTGTGGAAATGGTTAGAAAATTACCTTAGAACTAGTTCAAGGAGATAACTCAACCGAGTAACAACATACCTACAAGGGAGTGGAGATATAGACTGCTCACGTGAGCAAGAGCCAAAGGAAATGATTTCGTTATCTTCTAATCATTACAAGCGATCATAAAGGGCATAGCAATAATTGTCCCTATGGCTAGTGATATGGTGATAGTTGCAGTAAGGTCTATCACGTCGGCGTTGCAAGCGATGTGGTGGATGGTGTTGACTAGAAGGTAAGCGGATTAAACACTTTTCAAGCAAGGCACACAACACATCATGGGATCTAGCATGATGCGAAAAATGTAATGGTCCTTGCGAAATAGGTGTAGAAGTCTAAGGTGTAGCCTAACATGGAGTAGGAGATGGAGGACATGTAGGTAATGGAGTAGACTAAACTTGTTTACAAGGTGGAGGAGATGGAGACTGTGTAGGATGCTCAATAGATGGGAGTAGAGAAGAACTAGATGATGTAGTAGTAGTAGTAATAGGAGGAGGATCTATAACATGTGTAGCAATGAGATCTTGTTCTAAATCAATGACCCTATAGCATAAAAGCATGAATGATTCACATGTGTCATATTGAAATTGAGGGAGGAATCAAACCATGACAAAAGATAAACTGTTTCTCTAAGTCAATATGCTTGGAGAATACTAGTTGGTGCATGCAAGCATTGAATCGTAAAATGTAATCAATGATAGGTTTGGTTTTTCCCTGATGTAAGATAGGTAGATGATCATACATGACTCAAGGGCCGTTGTTGACTATGAATCGATGAAGAAAAACTTCTTCCATCTCACAATAGGTACTAATAGATCCAAAGGGTAGATGTGTGTACCATTGAGGGCATCATGTGTGAGTCTATGGTGAAAGGCTTTAAGTAATAATCGATTTTGGAATTTGAATCCATAGCCGCATGATAATGCTTGAGGCGTAAGTATGGATTTCTAGTACCATCAAAACATGAAAATTTAGGCATATCAAAATCCTTAGGAAATGTTGATTTGTGAATCTTTTTGGGAATAGGATTGTTGTATAATGAATTATTATCAATGGAAGGGTAATATACCTTGCTTTCTAAGTGAGTGATTGGTCCTGAGACTCTAAGTGACCAACAACATGCATGAGGGACAAGATATCCTGTGAAGGAATAGCAGAGGGTGGCAATAATGTGTTAAGCGAGTTGTAATTTTCCATTATGAGCAATCATAGGAATATTAAGAGGAGACACGGGAGATTCTGATGCTAAGGGGCACACTAGATATTGGTGTCGAAGAAGTAATAGATGGCGAAGGACATGTAGCATCCATATAAGCAGTAGGACTAACATCAAAACATTCGTAGGAGATGGAGATGAGATGGTAGGTGAAGATGAACTAATAGAAGGAGATGAAGTGATAGGAGGAGATGAACTAATAGAAGGAGATGACCCATGCATGTTATTAGATATAACCTCAGAAGAAGATGATAGTGGAGCAGGGGATTCACACTCAACAATATGCAAAGAAGTGGAATCATGACTATCAAGTGTGTCATCAAAATCAAACAAAGATTCAGATAGAAGAATATCATTAAGCGTATCATCGACATAGAATGAAGTAGTAGGAGCACTAACATTTTCAGAAATAGGAGAGGCATGAGATGTAGCTAGAGTATCATCGTGACTAGTATGAGAATCATTAGATACATGTTTATTATCATCAAGACCAAACATGAAATTAATAATATCATCATCCAAGTTTTCATTAGAAATTCTAGAAGGAGGGGTACAACTAACTGTATAACAAGGTGTGCAACGAGTAAAGCTCATCGGATCGAAACAATGCCAATAGTAGAATTATCAAAGCTAGTAGGCACATGGCATTCATTAGCTAAGATTTGTTGTTGAGTATCATCCAAAATAGTAACATCACGATATAGGGAGTAAGCTCAGCTATGGTTGCCTCATCATAGATAGGATTGACACTCACATGAGGCATGACTAGTGAGAAGGTGAAGAGCTATCCTTAGCCATTAGGGTTTTAGTGGATCCTAGGGAAAATAGTTCTAAGCTACGGGTTCACCAAAATGATTCAATAAAATCTAATTATTTTATATGAATCTAAATGTACAACTATGATATAAATGATATGCAGTAAAATATGAATGTTAAACAATTTATTTGATTTTATCAATGAAAGGAAATGAGAAGGATAAGGTACTAACCTTGATCTTTTTACCTCATAGTGACTGGGACTAAGCAAAGATGACGAAATAGAATAACAAACCATCACAACGAACCATAGAAAAATGCAACAGAGGTAGAATTGGTTAGAATGGGGTGTTAGGAGAGGGATGGGGGCACCCATGGGCCCCTTGGTCTTGTTTATAGGCGCCACAGTCTCGCAGAAAAGGTCAGAACATGGTTTTGATATGGTCGTTAGGGTTTCACACTTGTTCTCCTTTTGTTGCTTATATGTCGCACTTGGATCGTTGAGGTACATGAAAACCTGTAATGAAGAAAGCACCTACAAAACCCTCAAATCCTAGAAAAGAAAGATGCAAAATGAGGGGTCAGATTGTTCTCAATCGCCACAATGGTGGACTTAAAACTGAGCGTTACACTACATCTCATAACCAATGTAGTTTTGTGTGCTTGTGTGTGCAATAGTGCTCCTAGGTCGCCCTCACGCCAATGACACCAAGATATCGAGGTAATAGCTAGATAAAAATGCAAATGTGTGGATGGAATAGAATGAACTCCCCTTCCTATGTAGTGTGTATACAGAGTAATAGCCCAAATGCATTCCCTTTCTCTATGTAGATAGTTATCCCTTGATAAGAATAGTCTACCCATATAATGGTATGTATGTTATGTTTATATAGGGATCTCTTGTTCAAATTTCAACACTAATGACTCGACATGCCGACTAGTACCTCGGGAGATGAGAGGAAAACTGAAAATACTTGACCTCGAATATCAAAATAAGATCAAACATAAAGAGGACATAGGCGCCAAGATGAACATGAGTGCCTAGCGCTAATGTCTAAACTTGGGCATTAGTGTCCAAAGATAAGTGATGAAAATGAGTGATAACGGACATATATTGATCCCCGAGACCCGACTAGAACTATGTGTATGAGTGACACGTGTGCAAGATAAACAACAATAAAGGCCAACAAGAAATGCATATGGGCTATGGAATGGGTTTTCAAAGTGAATACTTTTCTTACGCAAGATCCATATATAAAACAATGTGCTTGATGATATAATAATAATAGTAAGTGTGTGATTTTGTGTTAACAGTAAAATCAAATGAGTGGCACGGAGGATCAAGATAAAACTACTTTTACCTACCCATGGGGGACATTTTCCTACATGGTCTTACCTTTTGGCTTATGTAATGCTCTTGCTACTTTCCAAAGATCCATGTTAGCAATCTTTGTTGATCTCACTCATGATTGTGTTGAGATTTACATGGATGACTTCACAGTTTATGGGGCAACATTCCAAGAGGCAATTGATAATTTAGAAAAAGTCCTCTCTAGATGTGAGAAACATCAATTATCCTTAAACCATGAGAAATGTCTTTTCATGATGGAACAAGGTATAGTCTTGGGCCATCATGTTTTAGTTGAGGGAATCAAGGTAGATCTGGATAAGGTTAACATCATTGTAAAACTTCCATCTCCCACAAATCAAACAAAAGTAAGAATATTTCTTGGACATGTTGGTTATTATAGAAGATTCATTTCAGATTTTAGTAAGCTAGCTTCTCCACTATTTTCCCTTCTAACAAAAGACTCTGAATTTGAGTGGATAGAAGCATGTCAAAAATATTTTGACACTATTAAGGACAAATTGAAAAATACCCCAATCTTAAGAGGACCAAATTGGAAGCTTCCCTTCCACATATAAACAAATGCTTCCAATGAAGTAGTGGGGTTGTACTTGGACAACAAGAGGAAGGAGAAGAAATGCATGTTATTTACTACATTAACAAGAACCTCTCCCTTGCTAAAAGGAATTACACTACCATAGAGGAGTTTCTTGCAGTTTTTTATGCAATTAACAAGTTCTACCATTACATTACATGATATGAAGTAATTGTTCATATTGATCATTCTGCTATCAAGTATCTAATGAATAAACCTTTGGTGCATGGAAGAATTGTAAGGTGGTTGCTATTATTGCAAGAATTTAACATCAAAATTATTGATAAACTAGGGAAATCAAATGTGGTGGATGACTTTCTCTCAAGGCTAACCATTTCAGGTACTAAGGAGAAAGTCAATGATGATTTTCCAGATGAAAATATGTTTTGCAATCTCAATTGTCTCTCCTTGGTTTGTAGACATGGATAACTACTTGGCTACAAGGAAGTTCCCATATTTCCTCACACATAAACAAAGAAAACAATTAATTTAAAAAAGTGTGATGTATACATGGACTAATGGAATGATTTTCAAATGTGGAATTGACCATGTATTATGTAGGTGTGTAGTTGAGAATGAAATTTTTGACATACTCATAACATGTCATGATGAACCATTGGGGGGACATTATTCGGTCAAAAGGACTATCCAAATGTCTTAGGAGTCTCCTACTATTCGCCTTCTTTGCATAAAGATGTCAAAAAGTATTTATGACAAGTGTGATCAATGTCAAAGAATGGGGAAGCCAACACCTACAACTGAAATGCCACTCCAACCCCAAGTTTTTCTTGAGCTATTTGAAAAGTGGAGGTTGGATTTCATTGGACTACTTGACCCACCTTCTCAAGGGAAGGATTACATCTTAGTTTGTACAAACTATGTGACAAAGTGGCCTAAGGTCTAGGCTCTTCAATATACAAGAGATGAGAAAGGTTGTAGACTTATTATATGGACATATCTTTCAATAGTTTGGAGCACCAAAATCCTTTGTTTCATACTAAGGACCACAATTTATGTCAGGTGTAATCAGTTCCTTTGTGGAAACATATCATCTCAGGCATAAGAAATCATCCCCATACCATCCACAATCCAATGGTCAAGTGGAAGCCACTAATAGAGAATTAGAGAATATCCTAAATAAGACAGTGGAAATCTCAAGGAAAACTTGGGTTCAAAAGTTACGAAGTAGTATGGTCCTACAACACCACTTGGAAGCCAACCACAAGATTTTGTCTAAAATAACCCTGCGGGTTACTTTAGCAACCCACATCTTCATTTCTGGACTTGGGGAAAATTTGTAGATGTTTTGGGTTTGAGAAGTTAACTTTTGAGTATTTCAAGATTTTCATGTATCCCCGTGTTCCATGCTCCTTACAAAGTCATTCGAGAAATATCAAAATGCCTAGTCATCGATTTTTCCTCAGTATTTCAGATTTTGGGTTCCGGGTTCTGATTTACAGTTTGCATGCAAACTATAATGTGTATCCTAAAATTCTGATATCCGGAATTCTGAATTCCCTAACCTCCAAATTCTAAATTCCCCAAACTTTGAATTCCCCAACCTCTGAATTCGAATTCCCCAACCTTTGAATTCCAAATTCATTAAACTTCCGACTTCCGAATTCCCAACCTCCGAATTTCGAATTCCCCAACCTCAAAATTTTGAATTCCCAACCTCTAAATTCCAAATTCCCCAAACCTCCAAGTTCTAAATTCCCCAACCTCTAAATTCCGAATTCCCCAACCTCTAAATTCCGAATTCCCGAAATCCCAAATTCTGAAATCTATTGTAGTATGGCACCCTAAACTTCAAATGGCCATAACTTTCTCCCAAAAGCTCTGATTTTAACAAAATTTGATTTTCGACAAGGTCTCGACGTCCCATATGCCATAAAAATTGATTTCTTAATTTAGATGTGGGTAAGTATGTGAAAAAGTGGAAGTTTCAAGGTTGACTTGGTCAAACCCATGTAACTATTTTTTTATGTTTTCATGGGAGGTTGTTCCCTAAGCATTAAGGCATTCTATTTTTAGTAGGAAGTACTTGGAAGATAGAGTCGTAATCGCTCAATATCCTTAGTCTATAAATATGAGAATGCATTATGTTTAAAGAACTTTTAGATCTTATTGTGAAGGGGCTATATAATTTTGAGGAGTCCAAGAACAAGATTTAAACCTTTGATATACTCAAAAAATATTTTGCCATCAAATACTTGGTGTATTGTGTAACTTTAATAATTGATTTAATACTTGTGAATGTTTTAATTCCTTGTATGCGGTGAATTATATTGCCTTTATATCAGTTATCTTCCTTCAATTATCTGTGAGTTGTGGTATGAAATATTTCAATTTCAGTTGTGAAAAATCTTGAATCCCTTCATTATTAAAGTTTTATGCTTAGTTAATTTAGTGATTGAAAAATATTATTAGGAGATGTGCATGTTATCCATTGTTCTGAGATATTGTTATGTGCATATGAAGTAAATCTTCTTGTTTTATTTATTCTTGGTGCATCACCACTTTTATATATTTCAGCTTAACCTCTCTACCCTTTTTCCCACAAACATTAATTAGTTTTATTTTAAGCATTATAGCTGTGCATCTTGATCTTAAATCAAATTCACCAAGTTTAAAAGGAAGTCGACCTACTCCGAAGGTTCATCCCAAGGAGCCAAGGTCCCACACTGGGATGTTCCTATGTCAGACCGGATCGCTTTAAAGATTCAATGGGTGTGCAATCCACGTGACAACAAGATTCACTCCTTATGAGTTGGTTTATGGAAAGAAACCTATCTTTCTTATAGAATTTGAAATTCAAACATTAAGAACAATCTGTTGAAGTGGGAATTGAGTTATTAGAAGCACAACAAACAAGGATTCTTCAACTAAATGAGTTAGATGAGATGAGGTTACAAACACTTCATCAAACAAAACTCATCCAACATCAAAGACAATTGTGGCATGATAGTCATATCAAGAAAATAAGTTTCAAAAAGGAGTTTGGGCTCTTCTATTTGATTCAAAAGTACAAGGAATTCAAAGGAAAATTGTAAACAAGATGGATAGGTCCATACAAAACTGAATAATTCTTTGACAATGGGATCGTACATCTAATTCCAATTGATGGTGAAAGAAGAGTAATGTTGTTTAATGGCCATAAATTGAGGTTATGCTAAAAGCCATCATCAAAATATGAATTCAAAAATATGCTACAAGAAAATGCAACTTTGAATTGCTTAGACAAATTTTCTTTGTCCAATTCAACTTAGGGCTAAATTAGTTCCAAAATGGTGGTCATCACTTCTAATGTGTGCGTGTGTGTGTGTGTGTGTGTGTGTGTGTGTGTGGGTGTGTGTGAAGAAAAAATTAAAATAATAAATGTAGGTGGCTAAAAACCAACAATGGCAGTCACCTCTTGAATCATGTAATCAATAAATGTGGACGACAACATGTGGAGTGAGAAAAAGAGGAGAATCTAAGTGTTGTTTACCAGATTTGACAAGTGCTAATTAACAATATATGTGGAATTACTTCCCTTTGGAATGCTAAATAGTTTTATTATGAGTGATAATTAATATTCTTGTGTGAAATGATGACTTCCCCATTCCCAATCTTTTCACACTCGCCCCATATTCTAATCAATCTATCACTCATCCCCAATTAATCTCTCTCATGTGCCAAGTTATTCTCCATGTTGTCGTTGTCTCATCACAATTGGTTAAACTTTACCCAATTTGTGTTGTTTTCATATAAAACTATTTCCCCCTTGTTTTTCTCCATTTTCCATTTATGTCACTCCATTCTTGTACCATCACCAATTAGTCATTCTTACACTAATAGAATTGTCATTCCTACTTCACTACCCCATTCCTGTACTTTGCTCCTTTCATTCCTATGCCATTACTTGCTCTATTCCAATTACCAACCATGGGAATTTGGCTCCGTTATGAACCAACTAGTTTGGTTGAATTTCTTTCTAATAGGAAATCAATAGCAATCTTTGAGAAAGCATGGTGGTTAGACTTCATGTTGGCATATGAGGAATTTAACTCAAAAATGACAGAAGAATTCGCAGTGAATATGGAGGAGAGACATTCAAACTTGAAAGGTAAGAAAATATTGTTCAACCCTTCCATAATTAGTCACATTTATGGCATTCCAGAGGAAGGGAAACTGGTTAATTTTAAGATGCCTACTCTGAAATTATTAAGCATTTTTCTGTTGGAAAGAAAGAGAAATTAGAATTGGTTATTGATAATAAGGGAAAGGCTAAGGGCATAAAAAGGGGTACTTTTCCTAAGCCATGGGTAGATGTAGCTAAATGGGTGATTAAATACTTTACATGTGATGGTCAATATGAGGTTATTTTAGGCCATGTTTTGAGAATCCTCATTCACCTATGCCATGGTCAAGCCAAATCCCAAAACAAGGTTAATTTGCCCTAATTTTTATTTGACTATGTTTCCTCTATTGCTGAGAAATTCCGATGGGGTTCCTCTTACCTCAAATTCCAAGGCCTCATCCACCTCATCTGCAAGCACTATTTCATTAAAAAATGTCATGGGCTTAAAAAGTGGGTTAAATTTCAAAAGAAGTATGCCCTTGAACCTGCTTTGGTTCTAAAAAGAGGGCCCTCTACCTCAGAGAGGCCAAGGAAATGCCTTAGCTCATTAGGGCCTACGTAAACCCTTAATGAGAATCAAACAAAAAATGGTCCTTCATAAGAGGAACAATAATTAACTACCATCATGTAATCCCTACACTAGATGCCTCCTACTTCTCCACCTCACTTTGTATCCCCTCCATGCCCTATTTCTGAGATGGATATTGATAAAACACCAATCATGGTTGAGGACTCACCCATTCATGACAAAGGAAAATCACCCATGTTTTAATTCAAGCTTAGCCAAATCTGTTGATTATGATACAATGTCCAAGATGAGCTCTAAGTAAGCTCAAGAGAGAATTCCCGATTACAACTTCTTTTACAAATAAAAGAGGTAAATTTCTCTCAATTGGAGGCAAAGAAGGAACAAAAATTCAACATCTCCAACAATCAATAGAACAAAAAGAAGAATTAATCCAACAACTACAACATAATGTAGAAGAGAGATAACAAAGGATTTAGTCCCTTCAGGATAAAATCAAGAATTGACCGTAAAACTTAGCTCTTGCAAGAAGATAAGAAAGAAACAAAGTTTGTAGAAACCATTGATCACACAACTCAAATAGACTTTGTATTTTCCCATATTATTGTGTTGAAAGGTATGGTAAAATGGATGAAATAATGTTATGATCTTAGAGGAGTGACAAGAAAATAAATGTTGAAAGAATAAAATAAGATACTTAAAAATAACATTCTTATTATTTACAAGCTATATGACCAAGCCCTTTCTTGTAGGGCGCCTTCCAATTTTTATGCATTATTCCTAAAAGAACAGTTATTCGAGTGGCAAGTTTCCAAAGTCTATTCCACTGAGTCCATATAATTTGAAAATTATAAACAATTTTTTGGGGTATATGTAGCAGCCAACAACACGGTTAGCAAGAATATGTTATGTGAGTTTTATGTACATAAGTTTCTTCTCCCAGAAAATAGAAATTCCAATCAATTTGTATGTTGGAGAAGTGCAATTGAGGTCTTTTGTTTCCACTTTGAGACATCAATCTATATGGCGTGAGAAAAGAGGGGAATATGTGAGAGAAGAAACTAATGCATGCCTCTTAATGAGGCATGATCTCCTAACTCCAATCAAATTATTCTATAGATATCAATCTCAGGTTTATTGTCTGCAACTTGTTGACAAGTACAAAGTAAATATTTCAACTTATGCCTTGATTTTTGAGAGTATGTGCTCCCAAAATTTAACATGACTTTTCTTGCTTGTCAGCTAAGGTATGGGTTGCTTCTAGAGGTATGGAAGAAGAAGCAGATTATTAAAAAGGGCCAAGGACCTCTGCAAAATTATGCTGCAAATGCAAGAGAAATGGATAGGCATGAGATACAAACCTCCATTAATATTAGCACATGTGCCACGATGGAACACCACCCAGGATAACCTGAAGTAAGCTACAAAACATGGAGGGATACAGTGATAAAATTATTTGGGTTTTGTAATACAAAACAAGATGAGACATGGCTTACTTTTACCAATGAGTACAATTGTACATGTATTGTTGAGACCTTGAACAGATAGTAGGAGGACCTATTAAACCTTAAGTGTGGGGGAGTGATGAGCCCTATTAATGCCTATGTAAACCCCCATTTTATAGTGTCATCATTTTGTGCTAAGACTTATATTATCATTTTGTAATTAATACTTTTAAAAGAAATTTTTGTGCATAATCTTGTTATTTTCATCTTGTGTATGTTTATTCAAATGAGTTTAAATGGATCTTTATGTGCATTAACAATGTGTTTGAAGAACATATCTTAAGTCAATGTAGGAATCATAATTGAACTAGCACAGGGCTCACTTTAAAGCATAAGACTCACTCGTGCACTAGCACAAGGCTCACTTTGGAGCGTAGGACTTGCATGTGCATTAGCGCAGGACTCACGTTACGAGGGCACATGACTCATGTGAAGAACTCAAGGGCCCAGACCACAAGAAGGTGAGTTGATTTAGCATAGACATGAGTTGACATGGTGAAAAGGGCATGAAATGTGGATTATCATCTAAAACATCATGTAACTTATGTGGATCATGCAAGCCCGACTTAACTCCCAATTGATTAGAGACGTGGAACAAATGAACATAACAACTTATAGTCACCATGATTATAGGGATTCAATGCATGATCTTTGACATCTTCTGGAACTGATAAATCATCTCAACTGAGAGTTAATTAAGGACTCCATATGTAGTTAACAAGATGAATCTGATCTAAGTGTGGCATGCACTTGTTCTTCCACAATTATAACTCTTCAAAAATAAATTGTTGTCATAGAGATATTTCAATTAGGTTACTAGTTAATTATTGCAAACAATATGTCATCTTCTAGAGTTACAAGAACTCGCTCTTGTTATAAAAGGGAATTTGTAGTAGAATTGTAGAGTTAGTTCGTTGATTGTTGTTAAATAAATTATTCTATTCAATAAAGTGCATGATTTAGGGATAAATCGACTTGTGTGATTTGTAACTCTAAACTAGATCGAGGTAAGGAGTAAAGGCTAATTCTCCACAACGTGAAGGGAGAATTTATTATTTATTTAAGCTTTGTTGTTCAACATTTGTTCAAATTACCATAATTTCATTACCTCTAGTATTTCAATTATGAATTCAAAGAATTTCATGTTCTTACGCCCTTAACCTATTACTTGTATTAGGATATGAGTAGCCCGACTTGTGGCTTACCATATCATTTTATTATATCATTTATACTTTCTCATGCTTAGTAGGTCGGCCTTGGTGATGGCCATAACATATGAATAGTATATATAGGGAATGTAGGTAGCAGCTTCATCATCATTGGAGCATTTGAGTCTTATCGTATGGTTTGAGGTTGCCCCTCGAAGTGGAGAAGCTATTCTAATTACATATCGAGGTCATTATTCTATAATATTGTGTTATTTGGTGTTATATTTCTACTCATGATCTGAATTATACAAGCAATTTCATTACAAGTGGTATCGTAGTCATGATCTGGCCAAAAATTAGGGTAAAAACCCTAATTTTTGTTTCCGCCATATATCATAACTAAAGCAAATTGGTGGGAGATATTTTTACCGAGTTGTGAAATATTTCAAGTAATGTTCCCTAAAAATTTTAGACTTTTTGATTTATTTTGCAAAAGTTATTACAAATTTAAGGTTTTTATAAAATCACTCCCTATGGTGCAAATTGTGGAATTTTTTCAAATTCGTTACATTTTTGGAAAGGAAAAAAAAAAATTGGGGTTTGTTCTTTAAGTTTTTATATATTTGGCTGAATTCGTATCAAAATCTGAAACCCTAAAATTTAACCATGATCCCTACATCCTACTATTTTGGGGCATCATGGCGGGGCATTCCACAACAGAAAAAGAATCCCATCACTTCGGTAAAACACCAGAAAAGGATGAGATAGTAGTTGAGGAGTTGGAGACAGAAGATATAACTACAGATTCCTCAGGGTTAGGGTTTACTTCGATAGACCATAAAGTAAGCCAACTTGAGTTTAACTCTGAGAGACCTCGAATCTCGGGTGGCCAAAGAAAGAAGATGTGAAAAGGATTGACAAAGATTGGAGGAGTTCATGCAAAATTTAGTGCGCATATGATGGGTAATCATACTTATGTCAATCGAGGTGGATCTTCGTGTCAACATAATAGACACATGAGCCATAGGTGGATCTTCGAGTGTGCACAATCCAAATATGAGCACTCTGCAAGCCCGTACTATGTTTCCAAAAGTGGAGATGCGCAAGTTTGATGGAAAGGATCCACTCAATTGGATCAACCAAATGGATAATTTCTTTGAACTACATTAGATTCCATCAAGACAAAAGGTGACCATGGTAGCTTTGTATCTCGAACCTGACCATTTCGTCTGGTATCGATGGTTATGTGCTCAAAGGTAGAAGAGTGGTCTCAATGTTACATGGACACTCTTCACTAAAGAGTTACAATTACACTACAGTTCTAGTGTGTCATATAATTTCTTTAGCCAATTAGAAAAGTTGAGACAGACAAGCTCTGTTAAGGATTACATTCATCACTTCCAAAACCTTTCTCTGCAGGTGAAAAATATTACTGAAGAGAATCTAAATGACCTATTTCTTGCGGATCTTAAGGATCACATTAAGCATGAGGTGTGTATGTTTAATCCTCATAAGGTTTTTGATTCGATGATTAGGGCAAGAAGGGCAAAGGAGAAATTTATTTTAAGTAGGTGACAACATTTCACTTATACCAGAGATCGCAACACCTTGGCCCCAGCACTCCCTCGACCAGTTAGATTGACACCTCAAAAAATTGAAGAAAAAAGAGAAAAAGGGTTATGTTTTAACTGTGACAATAAATTTGGACCCGGGTATAAATGTGTTGAAAAGAAGTTGTTCTACATTGATGGGCCTAGTGAAGATGAAGAGAAGGATGAATATTCAGAGTCAGAGGTCTTGGTTGAGCCAGAGGAGGAGTCAGGAGATCCTCGGCCAACGATCTCATGCCATGCAATTTCAGGTATTAGCACCCCCAAACCCTAAAGGTGGTTGGATTCCTAAAAAAATATAGGGTCACAATGTTGGTTGATTCAGAAGTACTCGTAACTTTATCAATCATAAGTTAGCAAATACGCCTAAACTGTTTCATTTATCCAACTCCTGAATGTCAAGTAATGATTGTTGATGGATGTATTGTTACTTGTTATGTTTAATGCCATAGCATTAAGCTTGCCATGGGAGATTACATACTAAATAGTCCCATGTATGCCATTTCTATGGGAGGAGCAGACATTGTGTTAGGGGTTCAATGGCTTACCACTTTGGGAACCATTGAGATGAACTTCCAAGACTTGTTCATGTGATTTCACTCTGAAGGAAGGAATTTTGAGCTAAGAGGCTTAAGAGAAAAGTCTCCACAAATAGTTAGTTCTCATCAAGTGCACAAAATGCTAAAAAGGGTGCGAGAGGATTTGTGGCACAACTCTTTCCATTGAGGCTCATCATTCTAAGAACATTATACCATCGGATATGCAAGCAATGTTGGATGCACACTCACAGTTGTATTTGAAAATATACCAAAGGGCTTACCTCCAAAGAGAGATCATGATCATGTTATTCAGTTATTACCATGAAGTCAACCGCCTAACATTAGACCTTATAGGTACCCATATGTGCAAACAAGTGAAATCGAGAAGATTGTACAAGAGATGTTAGAAGCAGGAATCATCTATCATAGTCAGAGTGCTTATTCTTCTCTAGTAGTGATGGTACGAAAGAAAGATGACATGTGGCACATGTGTCCTAATTATAGGGAACTTAATAAGTACACAATCAAAGATAAGTTTCATGTTCCTGTAATTGATGATTTGCTTGATGAGTTACATGGTGTTGTTTATTTTACAAAGCTTGATCTTCGTTCGGGATACCACCAAATTAGAATCAAGCATGAGGATGTTCATAAAACCGCATTTCGCATACACATGAAGGCCATTATGAATTCCTGGTAATGCCTTTTGGACTCACAAATGCACCTTATACATTTCAAAGTTTGATGAATTCTATTTTTAAGTCATTCCTGCAGAAGTTTGTCTTAGTGTTTTTTGATGATATATTAATTTATAGAAAAACATGGGAGGAACATTTGCATCATGTAAATAAGGTTTTGGAAACCCTTGAGCAACATCAACTTTATGCAAAGCCCTCTAATTGTTCTTTTGGACTCAAGGAGGTTGAATAATTGGGTCACATTGTCTCTCATGAAGGGGTTAAAGTGGATCCTAATAAGATTAAAGCCGTGATGGAGTGGAAGGTTCCAAAACCTAAAGAATATACCAAGATTTTTGGGGCTTAGTGGTTATTACCGAAGATTCGTAAGGGATTATGGAAGCATCATTGCACCTCTCACAACGTTATTAAAGGACTCCTTCCATTGGAGTGAGGATGCAACCAAAGCATTTGAGAAACTAAAGGAGGCCATGTGCACCACTCCATCTTGGGTACTCTCAATTTTTCTAAAACATTCATTGTTGAATGTGATGCATCATGCGTGGGTATGGGGCAATTATCATGCAAGAAGGCCATCCTATTACCTTTTTGAGCCGTAAATTCAAAGGTAATAATCTTTCCAAGCCGACTTATGAGAAGGAAATGCTAGCCATACTTCATACAATAAAGCAATGGAGAACATATCTCATAGGAAGACACTTTAAAGTGAAGACAGATCATGATAGTCTGAAATACTTCTTGGAGCAATGTTTATCATTTGAAGAACAAAAATGGGTCTCCAAGATGTTGGGATATGATTTTGAGATTATCTATAAGAAAGGGAAGGAGAATGTAGTTGTGGATGCTCTGTCATGGAAAGATGAATCAACTGCAACCTTGTTATGTGCCATATCCATATTACATGAAGATTGGATAGATGAGGCAAGGTCCGAATGGAGAAATGACCCAACCACACAAAACCTCATTCATAATCTCCGAATGATCCAAGCATGTCTGAAAAAAATTTATTGAAAGGGGATGCTTTATGGTATAAAGATAGATTATACCTATGTAAGAACTCCACTCTTAAAAATAGGATTCTATCTAAGCTCCACTCTTCTCCAATAAGGGGGCACTCTGGATTCTTGAAGACTTATCATCGAGTCAAACAAGATTTCTTCTGGGAAGGGCTCAAAGGGGATGTCCAAAAATTTGTGGCAAAATGCATGGTTTATCAGCAAAATAAGGGTGAAACAGTCCGATTCCCAAGTCTTCTACAACCTCTATCTATTCCTAGTCGGGGGGGAAGAGGTTTCCATGGACTTTATCACAGGATTGCCTAAATCAAGGAAAAAATGTCATCATGGTCAGGGTGGATAACTCACCAAATATGCTCATTTTTGTGCCCCCGGCACACCCATTTCTTGCTGCAAGCACGGTGAGCAACAACCTTCATGGACATAGTTCAAGCTTCATGGGACACCGAAGATTATAGTAAGTGATCGAGACCCTATATTTACTAGTAATTTTGACCGATTTATTCTCATGTTTGGGTACTCGCTTAACTTGTAGCTCTTCTTATCATCCCCACGATGGGCAAACAAGTTGTAAATAAGTGTTTGGAGGGATATCTCCGTTGCTTTACGTTAGATAAACAAGTAAGATGGGTCCAATGGTTGCCACTTGCACGGAATGGTGGTATAACACTTCCTTCCATACTTCATCCAAAATGTCTCATTTTTAGCACTCTATGGGTGCCATCCACCATCCATCACATCATCATTGAGAGGAAAACTCATGGGTTAGAGCAATAGAAGAACACTTTCAAGATGTCAACAAGATGTCCTCTCTAGTCTCACAAAGAACTTGGTCATGGCACAAAACCACATGAAGCAATAGGCTGATCAACATCACATAGAAAGGAATTTTGAAGTCGGTGATTGGGTTTTTGTGCGTTTACAACCATATAAGAAAATGTCTTTGAAACAACAACAAAAGGATAACAAACTTTCACCTAAGTATTATGGCCCCTATCAAGTATTGCAAAAGATTGGTACTATAACATACAAATTAGAACTTCCACAATCAACCAGAATACATCCAATCTTTCATGTTTCTTGCTTGAAGAAAGTAATTGGACATAGAGTATCAGCCCAAATAGTGTTACTTGAGCTCAATGAGGAGGGGAGAGTCATCTTGGAACCTGAATGCATCCTTCAAACACACACTAAAAGATTGAGGACACGGGTTATTACTGAGTACTTGATCAAGTGGAAGAATATGGACAATGAAGATGCAACATGGGAAGATATGACATTCCCAGTGAAGACCCAAAGCTTCTCAACATTAAGGACAATGTTGCTTTGAAAGGGAGGGCATGCTACACCCTTAACCTATTACTTGTATTAGGATATGAGTAGCCAAATTGTGGCTTACCATATCATTTTATTATATCATTTATACTTTCTCATGCTTAGTAAGTCGGCCTTGGTGATGGCCATAACATATGAATAGTATATATAGGGAATTGTAGGTAGTAGTTCATCATCATTGGAGAATTTGAGTCTTATTGTATGGTTTGGAGGTTGCCCCTCGAAGTGGCGAAGCTATTCTAATTGCATATTGAGATCATTATTCGGAAAATTGTGTTATTTGGTGTTATATTTTTGGTCGTGATATGAATTATACAAGCAATTTCATTACACATGTTTTGTCGGATGATTCAATTCTTAATTGTATTTGATTAAATTCATTTGTGAATACATGTTGAGCATGGTTTCAATCATTTTATTTTTGTAAATATTCGTAGACACCACCTGTCTTGCATCGACAATAAAGAGATTATTAAAGTGTGAGAATAGACAACATTCATCACCCTACACGATATGTTAGGATTAGTCCTCACACGGGTGCATAGGTTAGAACGTAGGTGTTTGACAATATTATCTGTTCACTAGTGTGTATATAAGTAGTATGTGGAGAAGCACAAACCGTAGTTGGATAAAGGCTTTGGGTTCGTCCCATTTAGGTCCCAAGATCGATTCTCGATACTTTGATGTACCCCCGGGAGGTTGGTGAGTTTGGTCCATGTCGCCTCCATCTAGGGATTAGTGGGCCTAACTTGGGACCTCCATGTTCCGGACACAAGATTTGTTAGACACGGCAGCGACCTCGGCTAGTTCTCGATACCTTGTGTTACCAAAAGAAATTAATATGTGAAGAGAATAATACATAATGTAATTGTTATGTAATAGTCACAATAGAATAGGTGTTAGGTGAGATATTCTAGGAGATAGTTGGGTTGTGAAAGATGTGAGGATATTTGAGGTAATATTTTATCCCCTAATTTTAGGAGATCTTTATATATAATGTATTATCTCTTATTGAATAAACATGTTGATTGAATCTAATTCAGCCTTGACTCTCTCTCGGATATGGGGTAAAACCAACATTTGGTATCATAGTGGGATTCAAAGTAGGCCTCTTCGATTTTTCACTCCACTCATTTTCTGCTCATCAATTAGACTAAGGTAACATGTGAGTTGTGTAGGTGACTTACGACCATGTTACCTTGTTCACAATCATTCATTTGTTATTGCTATCAAAACATACAAACAATGGATATATGTGAACCCATTCAATTTTTTTCATTTGCTTGCATTGTCTATCTCTTTCCACATTTTTCAATCTATATGTAGTTTACATTCCATTTTGTTCACTATGTTCATGATTAGATTAGTTTTGTTTAGCCTAGTCGTGTGTTTAGTTAGATTCATTTGTTGTTTGCATAATGAGTGTGAGCACTTATGTGGCTTGACTTTTCATGTAAATTTTAAAGCAATTTAGGCCTCATATTTAAGTCTCAAACGTCAAAAACATTAGAATCGACTATCAACATGATATATTTATGTTTCAATCGAATCCATTTTGGGGGAGTTTTACAGGTTTCTAGGTATATTTAGATCTACATGAGGAAATAGAAGAAAAATGACAAAAAATTATCTTTGGAGCATAACCATAATTTTTATTGGGTGTAATTCCTCATTTGGAGGTTTCTTGATCTAGTTTGAAAGATTTACATGCTTCAGTTTAGAGATTTTACATATCTCTATAGTGAAGAGGTGCATTAGGTGTGAGCTTTATTAACTCTACATTCAACATGTCTCTTTGTATTGCAGGTGAGATCCTATAACATTGACTTGGAAAGATACTTGTAAAACCAAAAAAGGTGAATTGTGAATTGAATATTATCCTCAGAAACTCAGCCATAAGATCTTACGATGAGTATTTGGCTAATACTCTTCCATGTAGTGAAAACCTTGGCTCGAGATCCTTTATCAAGCTCATCTCAACTATGAAACTCAATCCTACAACTTATTTTTGGCATTTTCAATTTGGTGAAGACCCGACATTCACCGACACATCCCAAAACTCAAGCTCACTTGGTGAGTTGTATTGCACTTTCATTGGTTTGTAGCGACTCAATCCAGTCTTGAATTCATCTAATTGAGCCCTAGTTTATAAAACAATGAACATATTCAAGATCAACCCATGCCATTAGTATTCCATCTATCAACTGAAGAACACCTTTCTCGTTTAACAAATCCATGCATAGATAGAAGTGTGGTGGGTCATTTAGAATGACAAATTTGTCTAGAGATATGTTTCATTATGATTTACAAATCCCGACATTTAAGGTGATAATTGGTGCTTTAGCTTGAGATATTTGAGCTCCTTACCTTTTAATCAACTCCTTACATGTGTGAGTTTCAAACTCAATTTCATTTCTCACAATGGTATCAGCATTGGCTTCAACTTACATTCCTCCAACTCACCTAACAACTTGGCAATTGTCTCTGCACTCATAGATAAACTTGGTCAACCTACTTGGCCCATTAGATATTTTCCATTCCATAGATATACCATGGATCTCCAATTATGACCTCACAACTTACGATCTCTCTTTATTAATAATGTACTCACTCAATGCAAAAATCACATACTCTTCATGCTCGATTCTGATAGCCTTTGCACCCTAACCCTAATCCTCGGGATCCTCACAATTCGAAACTTACATTGACGTAAATTATGGAAGACATGAGTTTAACGAGTCAAGTACTTACCTCAAGTATTGGAAAGGTGAACATCACAATTATAGAAACTCAAATTTGACAATTTACCCTTTGACATTGCATGGTGATTGTGTTTCTTAGCTAAGAAAAAAGCACCCACATCATATCCCTACTTAGTACATCTTGTTATCTCTTTTCTAACTTGTTTATTCTCACACACTGATGTGTCAACAAATTTTGAATACAAATCCATGAAATCAATGTTTAATCTCCACCATCATAGTAAAAATTTCAAATTTGATCTACCTCTTCCCTATCCAAAACCATATAGATTAGTCAAGATGTATAATTTGGTCCTCACCGACTTGTATGCTCCTATATCTACACTTTTCAACCATGCTTTTGATGTAATATCATTTTTATGTATTTTTGTCTTCATAGGTTATCCTTATCAAAATAGTTTAACTTCGATGCCCTATATAAACAAGATAATATCACCTCATTTGCTCACCTAAGAAGAATGCAGAAAAATACTTGGTATACTCATTTGCAACACTCACAAAAGGAACTCAAAGCTCCCAAAATCTTCCTAAATTTGATGCACATCCATTATAGAAGTCACTAGTGTAGTTATGAAGTACTCAATTATGTTAAGGATTCTAGCTTCCTTCATTTCCAAGCATACCAAGTTTGGAAGAACACAATCATATCAAGCATGTTCAAAGTGGTTCAAGTTTCCAACTAGCTACATTCATAGATGATATATACTAGGTGTAGAAGTACGAGTGGTTTGAGGCCTCTTCGGAGTTGTATCAACATAGTTAGTGCACGAATTATACTTCAACCCAAACACTAACCTTCTTGTAGGGTCTTCCACCCATGGTTAGGGTTTTTACATATTTAGTTGATTACATATAGTTTAAAGATTGTGTGAAAATTAGGATTTGACAGTGAAACACATTTCTAAATCATTAAAGTACCCAACAAGTTACAAAATCTTATTCCAAGAGGGTCCAAGACCATACTATAGGGCAAACCCAAATTCTATATCCCGACTAAGTTGTATGGTTTGACACCAAAAGGATTTCAAGTCACAGTATTAGAAATGAAGCATTTTTAGCCTCTGCACTCCCAAATCCTCTAGTTTGTGCATCCATATCTCTTTTGTATAACCCTATGTAGTTAAGTACATTTTCCTCCTTGTGTTTTCAATCTTGTAGAATATTTCAATCATAGACTAAAATAAACAATACATTGTTTTTATATTGTATAATTAATGTTGGAAGTTAATTAATGAATAAATCCTAGTTTCCAAACCTTACATTCCTTTTTAGTCGTGTGCATGTCCAGAACATTTAATCTACTAAGGTTAAAAATGATGTTAAATTTTTGGTGAACCCGACTCTTGAATTGAATATTTTTGTCTCACACCCTAGTTGCCATAGGTTTCCTTACATAGCATTGGTATTCGAATCTTTTAAGTTTGTATATGTTTATTTCAAATGCCCTTTCGACATAGCAATCGACATAAAGAACCGATCTTGATCATATTGAGCTTTCCCCTACTCGCAAGAATCATAATCTCAAATATTCTTCTTCGTTATATGTCCCTATCATTCCATCTATGTTTGATCTTGTTAATGAGGTACCGTTGCGTGATATTGAGACTAATAGTGAACATTCTTATAATTATAACCATGACGAGGATCACATTGTGGATCAAGAACAAGTGAAATTTATAACCAACTTTTGTGCACAACTTCATGTAAATCTCCATCACATTGAGCCTATTATTAATATTCTTCTTGTTTCCAAGTTTTCTCATGATCATAAAGCTATTGAAACATCAATTTTTGGGACATCTCACCAAGATACATCTACTATTTATACTTCCACTGTGCCTATATCTATAGAGGTACCAAGTGCCCCAATGCATCATGTCTTGGTGCCTATTCCTACCTCAACCATTTTTCCTACTAACAATTATAGTGCTTCACATTATTTTTATTCTAATACATAAGCCCTTAAAACCGTTATTCATATTATACAAGTTCACATCTTATAATTACAAAAGTACATCTAATACTTCACATACTATGAATTATACTCAATTTCCTCGAACCCGCTTGCCTCAAAAGTGGCTTCTTATCCCTTGTCTCTTAGTTTTTTTCTCCTAGGCTTCCTATTTATGACGACAAGAGTGACCCCATAGAACACCTTCACTCATTCCATGTGGCTTGCTTTGATTATGCATCTCATGACATCTTACTTACAAAGATTTTCCCTTAAAGTCTTAAGGAATTTTCCCTACAATGGTTCTATGATCTACCCATACATTTTGTGTGATCTTTCACTGCTTTGGAAAATCATTTTCTTGCACAATTCTCTATCAACATTGGTGACAAATTTTCTTATGCTCAAATGTCTAAAGTATACCAAGGATATAATGAGCACATCAATGACTATGTTTTACACTATAAGATTATGCTTACTAAAATGAACAATATTCTAGTTGATAACAAACTTCAAGATCTCTTCACACAAAGCTTGCTTACTCCTTTGCAAGACTCTATTATCTTCTATAAGCTCCCTCATTTGATCATCTATGCCACACTATAAAAGAGCACGAGGCCAAGTTATTACATATGAATGAGCTTAAGTATGTTGTTAGCTCTTATGCTACACCTAATTTCAAGTTCCCAAGAAAATATACATTCAAAAGTGAGGCTACTATTAAGGAGACTATCAATGTCATATTTGTTGGTGAGATAATTTGTTGTAGTGCAGATTATTGGTTTCACCAATGATCACGGGGCTAAGCCCCTTCTTCCTCGGGGTATGGGAGGCTCCCATTATTTATTCTACACTACCTAAAATTGTGGGGTGATCATTAGGCCGGGATCACATGAGAATAATCCACTAAACATGTGCAAAAGTGTTAGAACATTGTACAAGGGAGGAATTTGTTGAGAAGGGAGGTAAAGAGGAGTAGGAGAAATAAGGAGAGGGGTTAATGTTGTGAGTAGACTTAAAAAATTCACATGCATTGGCCAAAGTAGGTCCACATTCAATTATAAGAACACAAAAATGAAAGTAGTATCAAGATTAATAAACCGAGAGACAAAAATCTCCACATATCCATTAATTAAGGACACAAAGTTCCTTCTTGGTTATCAAGATCACAATGCTTGTAAAATTGGAAAAGAGAGTATCAAGGAGCATAAACAAAAGAAATAGAAGAAATGTAAGTTTATTTCCTATTGTAGTAGTGAAATCCAATAACTTAAAACAATCAATAATAACCACCCTTTGGAATGGAGAAGACATTACAATTTATAGATTTGCAATATGACTCTCCATCTTCCCTTCACACAACCTTTCACTTTCTTATATTTTTTTCCTTTCATCTCCTAAAAATGAGTTAACAAATTCAATTTGGGAACATATACACTTATACATTCCAAAATATGAGTTTATGACCCTTCATATTCCTCTTCTTCATGAAAAAATGAGAGTTATTGAGAAAATTTGCGAACAATCACCCACGTGGCTTGGTGGAGAACTAGAGTGTTGGCAAGAAAATTTGTCATGCGGCCAAATTAGTGGGTTTCTTGCCAATGATCTAGGAATCTAAGTCCCTCTAATTGAATGGTACATCTCCATTTTTACATGAGCATGAAAAAGGGTTTTATGTGGTGGCCTTGCACCTGCGATCCAACAAGGACACTCCACCGACCTGCGATAAAGCTAGCAATTGCTTACTAGAGAGGACTTTGCAAGAGAATGGGAAAGGGAGTGAGAAAAAGGGAGAGGGATTAATGTTGTGGGTAGAAAATCAAAGTCCCACACCCATTAACTAGAAACTTCAACACACGTATATTTAAGAAGAAATAATTAAGCCATTTACAACAAGACCAGATAAGATTCAATGAACACAAAGTCTCAATTAAACCTCCTAGTCAAAAAGTCGAAACTCCTCTTTTATTGAAGCTTGAGAAAAATTGTACATGCAAGAGTGGGAAGAATGTATGAAATGGGAAGTGGAAGAAAATTAGCTATCTCTTTGCTCCTTCACAAGATCACTCTCTCATGAGCTTACAAAAATGAAAACCCTTTGGAAAGAGGGTTTCTTTACAATTTATATATTGAGGAATGACTCTTCACCTACCTCCAATGACTTTTCATATGCCTTTGCATAACTTAAAACTTTTCATATTCCTAGGAAATATTAAGTCCCTTTTTATAAAACAAAGGTGACTTATTACATTATAATACTAAAGTTACTTTTTAATCAAATTAAAGGCATTATGAAAAAGTGCAACCCCAATGAAGAATTAGAACGTGGAGGAGAGAGAAAGTTGGGGGAGAGAAGAGAAGAGAGAGAAAGAAGAGATAAGAAGGGTGAATGTCGGTGAAAAGATGTCGCCACTAAAGGACTCCTAGAAAGATGTGTTGGATTGATCTCAATGCCTTCAAACTCTTTATTGTGAATGATTTTCTTATGCTGCAGACAATTTCTTTGGTTGCACCATGAGAAACCACCTTTGGATGAGCCACGAACACCACAAACTAAGTGTTTAGAAACATTGTTGAGTGATTCCATTTGTGACCACGAGCGCCACTCATGAAGATCCCCTCGAAGAGATAGAAGCTTGAAATTGACCCTACTATGACCTTTGTAACATGCCCACATTGTTGTACTGATCATAAATCTTAGATGAAGTGCATTTTGAACCCTTTTTATTTTTCAATGATGACCGCAATATTTCCATTTTACCTCGATGCAAAACAAATCTAGACCATAAAATGAGTGTTGAAAACCACTATTGTTGCATCTTTTGGTGTGGATTCTAGATGACTTGTGAATATTTAAATTCATGGCTTCCTTCTACTTGAAACTTTATTGCACTAAAAAGGCAACTTACTATTTTTAGTAAGTGTCAAATTTCACTTTTTTGACCTTGACAGTGAAGTTAGATTTTTTGATTGCCCCTGTGCACACTTCTTCCACCGAAACTATTCTTTGAGATGAATTACTAATTATAGCAATTTACCATATGGAAACTTAGTATTTTTAGTAAGTGACAATTTTTGACCTTTTTGGCTCTAACCACTGAGATTTCTCTTCTACACCACCTCCATGCACACCTTTCTTTACGAAAATGCTTTCTGCATGAGCTTACCAAAAATAACAAGTGCCCATGTAGAGGCTTACTATTTTTGGAAAGTGGGGTTCCGAACCTTGGTTTTTGATGAAATAAACTTTTTTGATATGGGTTTTTTCTCCTTAGTGCACCTCTGAAATTTCAACTCGATCCGGTGTCTAGAAAAGGAGATTTTAAATTTCAAATTTTTCACCACGAAATTGGGGTTTCTTCACTGCGAAAAATTTGGAGTGTGCATGAAAAAATTTATTCTTGGATTCTAATGGCCTCTTGAAAACTATAAGATTACAAAAATGGTACGTTGATATGTGAACTAGTTTTTAGATACGAGTAAATCTTGTCCTCGTGGGTTTCAAGTTTCTTTAGGAAAATATCTCATTTTTTCTCTTCTCGAATCAAATTCTCTTCGTGTTTTTTCATTTTTTCACTTATTAAGATCATGGAGAATATGTATCAATAAAGGGATCATGAAAATTGAGATGTAAGATTCAATGAAAATTCGGCAGAGTTTCGATAACGTATGGAGACATGTGGGGAGAAATGAACAAAAATGGCTATCTCTACAATTTATAGCTTTGAAAATGAAGGGAGAGTTGGGTGATTTTTTTCCCACTTTTCCCTTTGTTTTGGGACAATATGTGCACAAAAATTTACCTTAGCCCATGCTTGACAAGTGTCGCTCATTGATTCGATGAGAGAAATGAAGGGGGAGCCACATTTAAGCACTTGGGGGCAAAAATGGTCATATGAGGGACTTGGAGGATAAAAGGGAGTGGGGATAATTTTATTTCCCTATTATCCCCTTTTAAATGGACAAAGGTGCTAAAAAATGTGCCCTATCCTCACAGTGACAAGTGGCATGCATGTGGGAGTAGTTGGGAGAGCAGTCAAATTGGTCAAAGGGGGCTAAAAGGTGAGCACCGGGTCATATGGGTGACCAAAAGGATAAATGGGGGAGGGAGAAATTTTTTTCAACCTCATGTCCCTTTGTTAAGGTGAAATAGGGACATGAAATTGTGCCTTAACCTCAGCTTGACACGTGTCTAGGTGTGAAAATGGTTAAGTACCAAGAGCGTACCTTGAGAGCCGACTTGTGAAGGTCATAACTTGAGCTCCCGGATGATTTTTCAAGCACTTCCATATATGATTTTTCATGAAAATGACATTTTGAGAATAATGGTGAGGTTCCCAATGACTTTATTCTGACTGAAAAACCCTTGAAAATCTCCTTTTTTTTGGGGATCTTCCGTTGTGCATGGAAAGAATGAGTTGGCCTGAAAAAATTGCATGGTGCTTGAAGATGATCTATTTTCTCCACCATGTAGGGGACTAAAATATATTTCCAATTATATATTTTTTGGCCTTAATTCATTCCCAGCTCCTTAAATCATTCCTCAAGATCAGGTGCTTTTTTCGGTGTAAGCTCTTTTAGGCCCAAAACCCGCTTTCGGTGAATTAGATCCTAAAAGGCCTCCAAACTTCCCATATATTTTAAATCAGTTCCATGATGTTCTTGGCTCCTAGATACACCTCCATGATGAAAATTATCCTTATTCATTTCTCTAGTGATGATGCACTTGGCTTAGAAAGGCTGATGAAATCCCTTTCTAAGTTTATTGAAAACTTGCCTTAAAAATCGTTGCTCCAACATACTTAAATGATTTTTCTTATCCTAAATCACCTAGGGGAAACTAAAGACTTCCATAGATGGAATATTGGTGGAAAAGACTAGACTTGGGGGTATATTGATCTAGGGGTGCCTTAGAAAGGTATGACATGAAAATTTTGACACTAGGGTATAATTGTCTTGTTTTCAGTGAATTTTTCTCATCCAAAAACACAAGACAAGCATATTGATTAGTTCTATCTTGGGGACACATTATGGATCAAACATATGAGAAATGACATGAGAACACACACAAAATCTCAAAAGAAAACACACGACCGTTATCCAAGGAACACACACCTAAATCACCTATGGTACAATGCAGAAGGACAAATCACACACACAAGCAAAAAAAACACAACCATGGTATACAGGAAAAACATACACACAATGTGGAAAGGAAACACACACCTAAATCACCTATGGTACAATGCGGAGGAAAACTTGCTTTCACTGAAGCACTTTTCATTCCTCAGAGGTCACCCTTGAGTGGGAAACACTTAATTTTGATGTTTCGTGAATCCATTTATTGGTTCCAAAAAGTAGCCTCCTCTCCTCAATTGCTTATGAAAGCTAGGTGCTTTCACACTTTCTCTGTACACTTTGTAGGAGTGAGCCTACATGAGCTTCTTGATGCTTGATTCATTCTTTAGAAATTCCATTAATTTTATTATCTTTAAAGTCCATTTCAAAATTCTAGTTTTCTTTCATGTTCATCCCACATACTAGTTTCTCTCATTTACCATCTCATTATTACCCCATGGATGGTTTTTTGTTTGAATAGTTTGAATATATTAAGTTTTCTTGTTCCACCCATTCATGCTCATTGAACAATTTTTCATGAGGGGCCTTGAATTCCTTACTTTGTCCTACTTCACTATAAGGTTTTTAGAAATAGAGTGAAGAGTTAGACATAACTTCACACCTATCTTGTATGGCCATGGCTTGAATCAAGAGGTTGAGACTTAGCTCGTGATCTTTTGTACCTTCTACTGCATCCAAAATGTCTTAAACTGAATTCTTTTTTAAAGTTACCCAAATCTCACCTTTACCTTTGTTTGAAGTATCTTCATTCTAAAATTCAAGGAAACCATTGAGAGGAATTGCTTCATTATCCTGAGGCTCGTGACATTTTTTTGCTTCTTTGTCAAGGGGAGCCTCGACTTCAAAGACCTCAATACTTTGAGTCTCAACTTTTACATCCCATAGGGAATCCTCTTCTTTGAATGGAAAGTAGAACACTTCAAATTTATCAACACATCCATCACTCATTGGTTCATAAGGGGCCTTAGATTCTTCACCTTTTTTTTTCATCATGGTCGGCCTCCAAATAGATTGAGGATAAATTGATTCTTACTTGTCTTGTAAATCCATAGCTTGTATTAAGAGTTTGAAGACTGAGCTCAGGGTCTTTTATTTCTTCAAGATCTTAAGAGATCTTACATATTTGTTCTTTAAAAACTCTCGAGGGCTCATCACAAGTTGGCTTTGTCTCTTCCTGGGGTGACATGATCAAGGGAGTCTTCATCTTTGAATGGGAAAGAGAATGATTCTTCATCACAGTTAAATGTAAGTAAGATTTTATCCATTGCTTTGCAACTCATCAAGAACCATTCCTTTTCTTCTTGGCTTGCATCATCCAACAACTCAAGTCTATCCTCTTGTAACTCAAATTTCCTCAATGCTTCTTCAAGATCCATACCCCTTTGGGAAGATATACTTGGTCCTATCAAGATGGGAATCTCATCCTCCTCTCTTCATTGTTACAAAATGATTCATCCTCCTACTATCTTGATACAAGATGTTGGCTCTAGGCTTCCTAAATTTCACACCGTATATCTCATCTTCTTCATAGGAAGAAACTTCTCCATATCTCCTTTGATTGGTATGGTTATAGAAGACCAATTCATCTGAATTTTCCTCCCAAGTATCAACAAAAAGCTTCAACCTAACAACATTCCAAACATTGTCGAGATGTCTGCTACCGAAATTGTCATCAACATATTTTTATCTAGAAATTCAGAAAGAGCCACTTGTGCATCTTTGATCTTCCCTAAAGTGGGGCTTCTTTGAATCCATGAGTAACAAGATCCACCAGGGAGGAGTCATGGTGATTTTGAGAGATTTGGTGACCTTCACAGGCATTACATTGTTAGAGGCACCTGAATCTATTATGTAATTGTTCAATACATATTCTCCAACGAGAAGGAGACATAGAAAGGGTCGACCTTATCAATATTTGATGCACTCAGAGCAAGCATGTTATGTGATGGAGTGTGTAGTGTGTTTGGTAGTAGTCCTTTAGAACTAGGGGTCACAACATTGGGTTTTGAACTACTACTCTTGATATATCGAACAAATCTCTCAAATTGTTCAGGATGAGTCCACAAATATTTGGTTTCAGTAATCTACACTTTGGTTTTGTTTGCATGTTCTACGATGTCAAAAGGGTAGATGCGGAAAAGGGGGATGAAGGGACTTCTTTTGGAGTCGGGATAGGTTTGGAAGCAGGGGTAGATGTTTGGGGAATGGAAGGGTATTTTGAAAGGTAAAGTAGAATTTTGAAGCACTATATTTCACAGGAGTGGATTTAGAGTTAGAAGAGGCATTAAAAGACTTACTTGGAATAGCAGGTGACTTCTTTCTCATCATGGGATCAGGTTTCTCCAATGCGGACTCCATGTAAGGTGGGATTGGGGATCCTTGACTCATTATTTTGTTTTGTGGAGTCACCACAGGAGGATCTTCAATCTTCTTTTTCTTTTCAACATTAGAGGAAGAGGCTCCCTTTTCAGACTGAGAATGAGTGAACACCACACATGAGAAATTGGGTGCATCTTTTTTCATCATCTTCATCACCTCCAAAATACTCACATAATCTGATTTGTGTATTGTTCTCAAGTTCTTTAACCTCTAGGAAATTACCTCTTCACTTTTTTATTCAAGTCCTTTACCCTCTTGAACTCTAATACTTGCATTTGATGGGTGGAGCCTCCAAGACAATCCTTCAGGTGCTCCTGAAATCTGATTCCTATTATTTCTTTGAGGAGATACTTGTTCAAAATTTCCCTCTTCAATGATGCCATTTCATTTTCCAATTTTTGCAAGAATGGATATGTTCTCATCTCTAAGATGTTGGTCTTTACCTCTTTGAGGGATTCTTGATATTTCTAGATATGATGAGATCATCATCAACTTCAATGGCCATTCTTTATGCTTCTGCAATATTCCTTGGTTGAAATATTCATAGGAAAATCCTACCTCTAGTGATTGAGAATTAATGAAGAATATCTTGACATTGTTTTCAAATGGTGAATCATTCTTCCGGTATCCTGTGGAGTAATTGGTTGAAACAAGCCACAAAGTCTCTCATTGTCTCCTTAGCCTCTTTCTTCATTTGAGTCAATTGCATGAGAGATCTTGGTATACTCAATAGATTGAAATAAATATTTCTTTGAACCTGGACTTGATATCATTCCAACAAGTGATTGATCTGACGGGCAAGAGGTAGAACCATTCCATTGCTTTTTCTTGGAGAGATTCCACAAATAACCTTATAAAAACATCTTCATGTTTTAATCCAAGGATCTCGCATGATGTGGTGAAAGCGGTGACGTGTTCTTCAGAATTTGTGTCATCACCTTTAAACTTTGGAAATTTCTTGGGAGCTCATCGGTAGATCGTGAAGAGGTGGTGTGAGAGCAAGTGAGTATGTATTCCTTCCCCATGGAACAATGGGTTGGGGTCTTTCTACTTCATCCATGCCATTGTTGTTTTTGTTTCCACTTTGGCTCTTGCTTCTAAAATTCTTCTTCAAATCCTTCTTTTGGTTCTCATTCTTCTTCACTTGGGAACTCAATGCTCAACGGTGGTTGAAAGATGGGAGAATTTGTAAGGGGAGTATCAACATGATTTTGAATGGGATTACCAGAGTACTACTTGATGAATCAGATGGGGATGAGGCTTGAGAGAAGTAGTATGGATTATCTCTATTTGATTTTGCTGATTTTGTAAAGCCTCAAAAGTGGAATCAACAACACCTCTCAACTATTCAACTTGGTATATCTCCTTTCAGCTATTTTTGGGAAAACTTGCAATAGGAATATGAAAGGGTGTTATGGATCGTGAAAGGTCACATACAAGAATCAACATTATGTCTTTCTACAATGGACTTCCATCAATTCTTTTCTTTTTTTTTTTTTTTTTTTTGAATATTTTATTTTTTTGTATTTTCTTGAGGTTGTATTTTGGGTGTAGATGTTGAAAGTTTGCCCCACGGTGGGGCGCTAAAAACTATAGTGGGAAAATTTTTCATGTGGACAAATTGGTGGACTTCTTGCCAAGCTCTGGGAATATAAGTCCCTCTACTTGAATGGTGTAGCTCCGTGTTTACATGCGCATGTAAAAGTGGTTTTTGTGGTGGCCTTGTGGTCGGGGATCCAATAGGGCACTCCACTAACCTTGTGGAAAAGCTAGCAATTGCTTGCTAGAGAGGAATTTGCAAGAGAATGGGAAAGGGAGCAAGAAAAAGGGAGAGGGATTAATGTTGTGGGTAGAAAATCAGAGTCCCACACCCATTAATCAGAAACTTCAACACACATAGATTTAAGAAGAAACAATTAATCCATTTGCAATAAGACCAGATAAGATTCAATGAACACAAAGTCTCAATTAAACCTCCTAGTAAAAAAGACAGAAACTCCTTTTTTATTGAAGTTTGAGAAAAATGTACATGCAAGAGTGGAAACATGCATGCAATGGAAAATGGAAGAAAATTACCAATCTCTTTGCTCCTTCACAAGATCAATCTCTCATGAGCTTACAAAATGACGACCCTTTGGAAAGAGGGTGTCTTTACAATTTATAGATTGAGGAATGACTCTTTGCCTACCCCCAATGAATTTTCATATGCCTTTGCACAACTTAAAACTTTTCATATTCCTAGGAAATAGTAAGTCCCTTTTTATAAAACAAAGGTGACTTATTACATTATAATACTAAAGTTACTTTTTAATCAAATTGTAGACACCATTTTTGGTATCATTTCCCCCTTCACCTGTGTTTTCTCTCTTTCATTAGGCTTTCTGCTCAAATCCCTCTTCCCTCCTAAATTTAATTAATTCCATTTCCCACCAAAAATAAATATCCAATTAATCAATACTAATTGATTAATTAATCCCTTTTAAATCAACTTATGAATTTAATATTCAAAAGTAATCCATGTCATTCCACCTATGAATTTAATATTCAAGTCTAATCCATGTCATTCCACCTATGAATTTAATATTAAAAATAATCCATATTCAATCCACTAATGAATTTAATATTCCAAAATAATCCATATTCAATCCACTAATGAATTTAATATTAAAAATAATCCATATTCAATCCACCTATGAATTTAATATTCAAATCTAATCCCCACTCACCTAATCAGGGTTACTTTTCTAAATCATGATTACCCAAATTAATCTCATCCTTAGGCTATAAATAAGAGCCTCCCCCTTTTGAACAAGCTAGAAATCATATCAAAAATCGCATTCTTATTCCACTAATATCATCCTAATGTCCTTATGATTCCCCTAGTCATCCAATTTCCTTGCATTATTTCGATCTCTTCTTCTTAAGGATCTTGCGGGGCTCTCAACATTCTCGCCATCTTGGATCAATTTTGCTCTCGGCCGTTATCGACTATCTTTGTCTTCTTTTGGGTCATCGTTAACCAACTCTAGTTTGTTCATATTTTTTAGCATTTGTATTATCAATTATCATTTTAGTTCATCTTTGTTTATCAGATCACTGTTTTAGATTTCTATTACCAATATATCTCTATCCATCATTGATTATCCTTTTGTTATTATCACGTGGGCTGACATCCTTTCTAGGAAGCTTTCACTTCCCGGAACCGAATTTGTCGGGCAGCCCACCATATATCTTACTAATCCTTTTCCATGTTTGATTTTTCATTGTTGTGCAGGTTGAAGACTCACAACAAGGACGATCATTTCTTGTGCGCACATACCATTTTATCACCATCCACATCGGAGAGGTTACTAAACCCTCCCATAATTTGAGGTTTCTTAATTTCTCATCTGGTTTTCACTAATCTAGAACTTACTGACAAAAATATCGTTAAACATAAATTAAAGGCATTATGAAAAAGTGCAACCCCAATGAAGAATTAGAATGTGGAGGAGAGAGAAAGGTAGGGGAAGAGAAGAGAGAGAGAGAGAGGAAGGGTGAATTCAGTAAGAAGATCTCGCCACTAAACGACTCCTGGAAAGCTCTGCTAGATTGATCTCAATGCCTTTGAACTCTTTGTTGTGAATGATTTTCTTATTCTGTGGACAATTTCTTTGGTTGCGGATGAGAAACCACCTTTGGATGAGCTAAGGACACCAAAACTAAGATTTTAGAAACATTGTTCAGTGATTCCATTGGTGACCACAAGCGCCGCTCATGAAGATCCCCTCTCGAAATAAAAGCTCGAAACCGACCTCTTATGACCTTTGTAACATGACCACATTGTTGTATTGATAAAAAAGCTTAGATGAAGTGCAATTTGAACCCTTTGTATTTTTGGTAATGACCGTAATCTTTCCATTTTACCTGATGTAAAGACAATCTTGACCATAGAATGAGTGTTGAAAAACACTATTGCATTCTTCTAGTGTGGATTCCAAATGACCCGTGAATCTTGAAATTTATGGCTTTCTGGGACACTTTACTGTACTAAAAAAGGAAACTTGCTATTTTTAGTAAGTGTCAAATTTCACCTTTCGACCCCAACAGGTGAAGTTAGATTTTTGATTGCCCCCGTGTGCATACTTCTTACGCCAAGACGATTCTTTGAGATGAATTACTAATCATAGCAAGTGCCCATATGAGAACATGAAATTTTTAGTAAGTGGCAATTTTTGACCTTCTTCGGCTTGACTAACCACCGAGATTTATCTTCTAGACCACTTTCGTGCACACCGCTTCACAAAAAAATTCTGCATAAGCTTGCCAAAAATAGCAAGTGCATGTGTAGGAGGCTTACTATTTTTGGGAAGTGGGGATCTAGAACTCGGTTTTCTATGAAATACAAATTTTCGATATGGGTTTTTTGTCTTTAGTGCACCTCTGAAATTTCAACTTGATCCAGTGTTTAGAAAAGGATATTTTAAATTTCAAAAATTTTGTCACCAAAAACTGGGGTTTCTTCACTGTGAAAAATCTGGAGAATGCAAGAAAAAATTCTTCTTGGATTCTAATGGCCTATGAGAAACTATAATATTAAAAAAATGGCACGTGATCTCGTGCATTGGTTTTTAGATATGAGCAAATCTTGTTCGGGGGTTTCGAAGTTTCTTCAGGAAAAGATCTAGTTTTTTCTCTTCTCGAATCTAGATTTCTTCGTGTTTTTTTTTCACTTCTTAAGATCACGAGAGAATATTCAGCAATTAAGGGATCATGAAAATGGAGATGTAAGATTCAATGAAAATTTCGGCAGAGTTTCGGCAACGCGGGGAGCATGTGGGGAGAAATGAGCAAAAATGGCTATCTCTGCAATTTATAGCTTTGAAAATGAAGGGAGGAGGTAGGGTACATTTTTCCCCCATTTTCCCTTTTATTTGGGACAATAGGTGCAAAAAAATGTGCCTTAACCCATGCTTGACAAGTGTCACTCATTGATTCAATGAGATAAATGAAGGGGGAGCCACATTTAAGCACACAGGGGCCGGAAAATGGTCATATGAGGGACCTAGAGGCTAAAAGGGGGTGAGGTAAATTTTATTATCCCTATTATACCATTTGAAAAGGAAAAATGGTTCTAAAAATTTCACCCTATCCTCATAGTGACAAGTGGCATGCATGTGGGAGTAGTTGGGAGAGCAAGTCAAACCGGTCAAAGGGGGCTAAAAGGTGAGCATCGGGTCATATGGGTGACTAGAAGGCTAAATGGGGGGAGGGAAAATTTTTGTGCACCTCATGTCCCTTTGGTAAGGTGAAAAGGGACATGAAAATGTGCCTTAACCTCAGCTTGACACGTGTCTAAGAATGGAAATGGTTAAGTACCGAAGAGCGTACCTTGAGAGCCGACTTGTGAAGGTCATAACTTGAGCTCCCGAATGAGTTTTCGGGTGCTTCCTTATATGATTTTACATGAAAATGAAATTTTGAGAAGAATGGTGAGGTTAACAAGACTTTATTATGACTGAAACACCCTCAAAAATATCATTTTTCTCGAGATTTCTTGATGTGCATGGAAATAATGAGTTGGCATAAAAAATACATGATGCTTGAAGATGATCTATTTTCTTCACCATGTAGGGGACTGAAATATATTTCCAATGATATATTTTTTGGATCATAACTCATTCTGGAGCTCCCGTAATCATTCCTTGAAGATTAGGTGCTTTTTTTGGTGCAAGCTCCTTTAGGCCCAAAACCCGCTTTCGGTGAATTGGCTCCTAAACGCCCAAACTTCCCATTTTTCCTAAATCAGTTCCTTGGTGTTCTTGGCTCCTAGATACACCTCCATGATTAAAATGAGCCTCCTGCACTGCTCCAATGATGATGCACTTGGCTTAGAAAGGTGATAAAATCCCTTTCTAAGTTTGTTGAAAACTTGTCTTGAAAAACCATTGCTCAACATACTTGAATGATTTTGCTTTTCCTAAATCACCTAGGGGGCTGAAGATTTCCACAGATGGAATATTGGAGGACAAGACTAGAATTGAGGGGTATATTGATCTTGGGGTGTCTTGGAAAGGTATGACATGAAAATTTTGACACTAGGGTATAGTTGTCTTGTTTTTAGGTGAATTTTTCCCATGCAAAAAACACATGACAACATGGAGGGACTTTAGAACGTTCTATTGGGCCTTCCATCACTGAATTATATTTTCTCTTGTATTGTGGGTGGGGTGGTGTTTCGGGAACAAAGGGAATAAGGTAACAATTCCCTTTGTTCCCTCATGGGTTGACATATCCGATCATGGCATAAACACTCTTTTGGCGGTGATTGCGGGTATTTAGGGCACAACTAACACATTGGAATAGTTTAATAAGTGTCATGGCATGCCGCCTTATCCGATAAGCTTCAAGGTAGTGATGGCAGAGGTTTGGGGTAAAAATGGAACACTATAATTGTTCCCACAGTTCCACCAAATACTTATATATCTGAATCCCCCCTTCAGTCCTTCACTTTGTTCGGTGATTTAGAGACCGAGGGGAACTAAGGGAATAATAGAACATTTCCCCTTGTGCCTCCCAAATACGAATATGTCGATTTCACTTTATGATGCGGTTAAGGTGGGTTTTCAGGGAACATGAAGAATCTAAGAACATTTCCCAAAGCACCATTAAGACCCAATTTTGTTCAATTCTTAGCCCATTTTGTTCAAGGCTGTAGGGCAGGGAATAGGTGGAACAAAGGAACTATTCCACTTGTTCCTCTAAAGTCCAATTTTTCCCAGATTACCCCTAAAAATACAAAATTTGGTGAAATCCTAAACCGTGAGATTCAACAAAAGGATGGGAACATAACAAAGCATGAGAATTTCCCCATAAATTCAAAAGTTTTTAAATTGCATTGATTTTGTGACAACAACACCATTTATCCTTGTAGTACGAAGGAGAAACAACAATGTCTTGAGCTATCACAAAAGATTCTTAAGTCTTGGAACAAAAGTGATGTCCCCATCGTGGAGAGGGTTCTAGTAGATTCCCAATGACTCTTTATTTTTCTCCCATATCCTCCTGGAACTTCTAGAATCATCTAGACCAGTCAACTTCCACCATTAGAGTATGACATTCCTAACACCTAAGATGACCATGTTTTTTCCGCTTGATTCATATCATTAATTTCTTTGAAAATTTCTTCCTAAATTGCCTTGGTTGCATTAAGAAATCTCTTATGCAAATCTTAGGTGGTTTGCGTATTCCTTGTTAGCTTCTAAAGGATATCCACATGTTGGAAAATTGCCAAAAATGGCCCTTTCAAGGTCTCTGGGGAAATTCATTCTTCCTTGAATCTTAATGAATTTGTAAATCACCTTAGGAAAACATTCATGCACATAAAAAACACTTGGAAATATTTTTAGTACATTCCTTTAACCCGAATGAGGATGAAATTAAGAATAGATTGTCATGAGGAAGGGTTGACGATGGTATCGGAGAGGAATTTTCAAGTGTAGGCTTAGTTGTCATGTTCAAAATTACAATTTTTCATGCTAGAAATTTTGCATGACAAAAATTGGCTCTAGCTTTAGAAAAAAAATCACACACTTTGATTTATAATTTAGTCCTGGTCTCATACTACTATTCATATGGTTCTCAAGTAAAAAGAGTAATAATTAACCCGTGTATTTGGCCATTTTTACATGGCTTACTGTATTATTTTTGATCTTACACCTACACTTGCCTAGTTTGTATTTTCATTCTATGTTTTCCTATTTCCAATCGGGGTTCCCATCCATGAATGGAGAAGCTCGGGTGCCTTGGTTCCATCTGGGGCACCCTAATCCTCTTTGCACTTTACTCTCACATTTTGGGCACTTTATAGCCGTTTGAGCTTTCTATATTTTTAGTGGTCGAGTATTTTCAGGTTAATTACGAAATTAGAATAAGAGAACCATATAAATATAAAGTTATGTGACCATAATGAGGGACCAAACACTAAGCATCTACTATCACCATCTAGAGTTGCATCCATCAAAGGCATCTAAAGCTACATTTACATCCATCTAGCTCCATCACAAAGAACACAAGGATGATTCATCTGCATCACACTTCATAGGAGGGGATTCTATTGTTTCCATGCACACATTTACTACATTCTACATCTAGTTATTTTCTCACTACTTCATAAAGTGTGACTGACACAAGAGCAACCTAGGGCACGATTTGTGCACACACACACACACACACACACACCTAGAACTACATTGGGTCTGAGATGTAGTGCATCACTCAATTAGTAAGTCCACTATTGTGGCCACTGAGGACAGTCTGACCCCTTCATATGCATCTTTCTTTTTAGGGTTTTGATGCTTTGTCGGGGTTTTGCAAGTGACTCTTTATTACAGGTGTTGCAGCGACATTAACTATCATACAATGACATACACATGATTAAAGGTGAGCATAGGTGAATATCTAAAGACACTCTAGAAGAGGTTTTCTAGCCTTTTCCACCAACCAGGGCACCCAGATTTTAGACTAGGGCACCCACGAGCACCCATGTCCTTTTGAGGTGCTCCACTCTGGGCAGAATAACTCGGTTTGTGCTTTCTCGTGTTTTACGTATGGTTATTTCCTCCTCCTATTCACTTGATCTCAGCCTTTGCGACACAATCGTGTGACATCTGTGAATCAAATAAGGATTTTCTTAACCCTTCTTACACATTAGGGTTTTACTTTCTCTACATTATTTTTCTTGGGTATATTCATTATATTTTATTTTTATTCAGGTCATTTTTTCGCTCTATAACATTGGATTACACTAGAATACTTTTATTCTAGTTAATCATTTTGGTGAGCTGAACACTTTCACGCTTAGGATCCTCATTTTTCCTCTATCATGGCTGCCAAATCTCCTCAAATTTCTTTATCCCAATTGCCAAGTTATTTTACAAAAATCCTTACACCAGGTATCTTCCTAAGAATACACCGCCACACAAAATAAGTCATATATTCACTCGTCTATTTGATGACTCTAGTCCTTGTGATCCTCCATATAATCAATCCATGTTGGACTCAATTCAAGATTTGCATTATTTATTTTAATACAAATTTTATGCTACGGAATCCACAATCATATCTCTTAAATCTGAAATCCAACATCTTAAGGATGCTTCTCAAGCTCATGTTTTTCTCCTTCTACATCTCATCCTCATTCTATGTCTATTACATGTGCTCATATTAGTGAGCCTCAAGTCATACCATTACCAGAGCCTCTCATCTTTGATCACAATGCTAAGAAAAATGACATTCTTACTGAGCTCCTTAGCCGTCAATGGATCACTTTACCACATACTCATTACTATCCTCCTTATTGGCTAGAAAAATACCAAAGTTGTCCATATTACATATCATTGAATAGATGGACATAATGATAACGATTGCTACATTTTATAATGAGGAATCCAACATCTTGAGCTTCAATCTCATTCATTGCACAATATTTTGTTGCATGCCCATCTACAAATGCTACATCCACATGGGCTCCTAAATCTGTTCCTTTTGTGTCAAATGAGCATCATACACCCATTTCTAATGTGCATTCTTCGGTAAGTCAAGCGCCCCATATTCAATTCACTAAAACTAAGAAATCACCTCTCGAATTTGTCTTACTCAACCTCCTCTCAAGTTATCTACCAAGCTACCAAGTCAACCTAAGCAACCTCCTCTAAAAATCACTTCAACACCTCTTTCTACTGGGACTGCTACACTGCATTACGCAATAATACACCACTTCAACAACCAATCATTTTTGTCAAAAACCGTTCCTCCTACTAATGGTCAAGACACATTTAAAATTCTACCACCGTCGCATGTTCCTATTGTTTCTTTTCCCAACATGATTCCACCGCTTGACGCAAACTTCATCTTTGGTAGGTGACTCTTGTCACCTTATTACCCTATGATGCACTCTTGTGCTTTGGTTCACACTTCACTATTGAGGGCATTACATACACAAGAACCACATACACCGCACAATATTCATTACACCTTAGACACCGCATATCATCACACGATCCTACATCATCTACTACATTATAGGCTATACACATCACATTTCTTCCTACATACATCATACACGTTCTACACATGCTTCACACACTACACCATAGCCATCACCTGTTGTGTGTTTTTCACACATTATACATGTCATCTTACATTTTACATACTACACCTTACATATTACATCTTGTGTCTTACATCTACTATGCATCTACACATCTTAGGTCATTTATGCATCTTGCATTGCATTGCACATACCCGATTACACATGTTACATGTTTTGCATATTCAATTCTACACGTTGCACTCATTTCCCGATGACGCAATCTCGTTTATGGCTCATTTTTTATTATTGAGGGGCATACTAAATGAACCTCATTACATAGAACTCCATTCACTTAGGGGCACATGGCTCCTATCATCCACACTGCATTCCATTCCATCCATCCACAACATACTACATTTTATGGTTGTATTTACTCTTGCTTGCTCTTGTTCTTACATATTCAATTTACTACACATGTTAGATAGATATCTTGTATGTCAAGTAGCTTTTACCATGCACACACACATTCACGTCCTTTTTAGTTGTGCTCACAGATATGAGAACTTCTACACCCAGATCGATGCTTGATACACTACTTACTAGGGGCATCCACATACGCTACATGTGCTATTGTTTCATTTTTGTTCATAGCACACTACTTTGGTTTATGCACACTTTGACATACTTTCTATTTTTATAACATGCTAATGGGTGCTTCATGTGCAACATTTGTTATGTAGGGATATTTTCTTCCATTCTTATTTGTTACATTGTTTGCTATTGCTTGTTATCATTTACGTGTTTTTCCCTTTGTTTGGCATGCACACTTGTTTGTTTGAAGCCACTTGTAGCCTTGAGTTTCTTGTGATATCATGAGTGATGTCACATATTTGCAACCCGCTTTATGTGGCATACATTGTCTTCTTATGTGTTTACATTATGTGCTTATGTTCTAGCTTACACATTGTTTGTTTGGCTTACACTTGTCTTCTACATGCATGTTCATACTAACAATTGTTTTCTAGCCACTTGTTTGTGTGTGCCTTGGTCTTTACCAAGCCCATTCCCTCCCCATACAAGGAAGAGTTTTAGTTCCATAGTTGGTCCTCCTTTGGGGCTGCATTCTCCTATCCATGATGCCGCATGTGCCCCCAAAGAGGGGGGCATAATTTGGGTTTTACACATAGTACCTATACAATTCAATCTACATTAAGTCAGTCCATGACACGGTTTAGTTTACAACAAGTGAGTTCAAACCAATCTACGAAATCCATAAACAACGAATTTTATAAGGCAAATTGTCCTTAGCATTCTGGGGAGCGATTCTGAGTTGAAGATACAATGGAATTTCCTCCCTACACTACTTCAGCTAGTGGTGTCGGGTCGCCCAAAAAACCAGACAATATAAAGATCTCTTCACCAATATCAGGGAAGCAGTTACAGGTTGGAGAATAACACAACTTTCTCCCTATAATTCTTTGGCCACAATGGCGTGAGATATCCTAAAAACTCACATTTCACCGACATTTACAGGGATATCCTTTCTACCCCTTTTGTCTCTTCACGGATCAGGTGCACATGTTCCTTTTTCATTGTCATTTTCGTACTATTTTTACATGTTTCTTTACATATATACATACACTTTTACACATATACATGTGTATTTGACTACTTGATCATCTTCTCTTTTACAAGTCCATTTGTATGGGAAGCAAGCGATTAACAACAAAAACACACACATTAGCAAGTACATCACACACATGATATTAACCATGCAGGTACACCACACACATTGGCATCTACACATTCGCTTTTGCCCTAGGTTCACTCTCATCACTTTTTACACTTTTACATCTTTAGTATCCACACTCCATGTTTTTTTGTCATTCCACGCTTTGTCTAGTCCTTCGGCACGTTTGCTACATAACTCTACATGGATTATCAAGTACACATCTCTATCTAATTTATGCTACTGAGATTTCCACTCACCAACATAAAGTGGGGGAAAATGTAGACACAAAATCACACACTTTGAGTCATTATTTAGTCCCAGTCTCATACTACTATTCATATGGTTCTCAAGTGAAAAGAGTAATAATTAACCCATGTCTTTGGCCATTTTTACATTGCTTGGTGTCGTATTTTCAATCTTACACTTGCACTTGCCCAATTTGTATTGTCATTCTGTGTTTTCCTATTTTTGATTGTTGTGCCCCACACCTGGGTCCCATTTGGGGTGCCCTGATCCTCTTTGCACTTTACTCTCACATTTTGGGAACTTTCTAGCCATTTGAGCTTTATATCTTTTTAACATCAAATTTTTCAGGTTAACTAAAAAATTCAAACAAAAGAACCATATAAATATAAAGTTATGTGACCATAATGAGGGATAAAACACTAAGCATCTACTATCACCATCTAGCGTTGCATCCATTAAAGGCATCTAAAGCTACATTTGCATCCATCTAGCTCCATCATAAAGCACACAAGGCTGATTCATCTGCATCATATTTCATACGAGGGGAGTCTATTATTTCCATGCACACATTTACTACATTCTACATCTAGTTATTTCTTGCTACTTCACAAAGTGCGGGTAGCACAAGAGCAACCTAAGGCACGATTTGCACACAAACACCTATAACTACATTGGAGTGCAGAGATGTAGAGCATCCCTTAGTAATTCCACTATTGTGGTCTGCTAAGGATAGTCCGACCCCTTCTTGCACATCTTACTTTTTTAGGGTTTTGATGCTTTGTCTAGGGCTTTACAGGTGATTCTTTATTATAGGTATTGCAGCAACATTGGTGATCATTTAGCGACATACACACGATTAAAGGCAAGCACACACAAATATCTAAAGACACTCTGAAGAGGTTTTCTCGGCCTTTTCCACGACTGGGGTGCCCGAATTTTAGACTAGAGTGCCCATGGGAACTCCTATGCTTTTCTAGGAGCCCAGTCTAGACAAACAAATCAAATTTGTCTTTTCTCGGGATTTTGTGCGATCATTTCCTCCTCCTGTTCACCTGGTCTACATGTGACACGATCCTGTAACATCTATGAATCGGCTAAGGATTTTCTTAACCCTTCTTGCACATTAGGGTTTTAAATTCTCTATCTTAGTTTGCTTAGGTATATTTATTATATTTTATTTAGTCATTTTACCTCTCCTATAGCATTAGATTACACTAGAATATTTCTATTTTAGTTAATCACTAGCTTCGGATATTACAAAGTAAGGGGTAATGAAGAACCTTAGGTATCTCACGTGTAAGAAAATCAAGTGCCTTATCCATTGGGACATGGAGTCATCATATTGAAGAACAAACAAAGCTACAAATACAACCAAAAAAAAAAACAAAACAAACACACAATGGAGAAAGGGAACACACAACAAGAAGGGAAACACAAACAAAAGTGAAACCATGACACAAACCTACATCACTTATGGTACATGTGGGGGAAAACTCGATTTCACTATTGATTCTTTATTAAATATTTACCCATGCACAGGTATCACCAAATTCCTTTATTCAGAATCCATTGACGGCTCACCGAAATATGACCCCTTTATTAGTTTCTTGAGAAATTTTATATGATTATTCTTATAAGTGAGGGTTTTTAGAAAAAATCATTTCCTTTATTGCTCGACACCTTTCTTCCATCTACTCATTTATTTCCAAATTCATTCCAATTTATCATTTCCCATTACTGCTATAAGAATGGGTCTTGATCACGCTAGGCTTGTTATTTTCATACTAAGGCTTATGATCTTTGATAGAAATTTGAATTTTACTTGTTATCTACTTCATGACCATGGTCTCTATGAGTTGGTTGTTGGTAGATACTCTGGAATTTAAAACATTGTCACAAGCCTCTTGATGCTCCATGTCTTTCAATTGCTCTAAACATCTATCCTTCACTTAATTTTTCTCATTTTCGACCCACTTCTCACTATGATGTGATGCCCACAATGTTTCATCCTCTTGGAAAGAAAACAAGCACGAGGTTAGATACAAAGAATAAAAAACCATCCTCTTCTCCATCTTGGCCATTTTGAGCCTCAAAATCTCTCTTCATGATGGAATCATTCTTTCCTTAAGTAGATTCAAAATTGAAATATTATAGCATATTGTTATTCATACACTCCTCATTGATAAGGTCTTCGTCTTGAATGAAATCAGCCTTGGGAGAATTAAGCACCATTCCATATGTCTATTTTTCATCGAGAAGGTCCAAATCTTCTTGAAAGGAAAATGAGCATAAGGTTGGGGCTGAAATATCAAGGTCATCACTTTCCTAATCTTGACCATCGTGAGCCTTTAAATTCATCTCCATGATGGATTCATCCTCTTCTTGAGTAGAGTCAACTTCAAGAGGCCCAAGCATCTAGTCATTTTTACATTCCTTCTTGAAAGAGCCATCCTCTCCCAATGGGAAAGAGAAAGCTTCATATTCACAATCATACCCATACTCACAAAAAAATCTTCGTGTTGAACCATGAGAACATGATTGGAAACATGAGACTCGCTTGTTAAGAAATTGTTTGATATCTCCCCTTCTTCTTGATCAAGCATTGCTCATCACTTCGGATTGCTTTACCGCAGTTAAGGTTTTCATGAACTTCACCGACACCAAAAGGAAAATTTTCATTCATATATAATGGGAAATAAACACTATCAAGTTCCGTCCATTAGGTCATCCTAGTGTTTCTTTGTGAGCTCCACTACGCCCGAGTATTCCTCCATCAATATGGGTAGCTCAACATCTAAGGTTATGAAGAAGTTTCCATACCTTGAATCTTGAAATAGTATGTCCACCCTTAAGTTATATGGCCTTTGAACCGTGTATTTTATTTTCTTTATGGGAAAAAACTTCTTCATCTTACCATTGATTGGAATGGTGGCATGTGACCAATCCATATGTATATCTCTGCCAACATCCCTACAGAAGCTTCGACTCAACAACATGCCATACAAGGCTGGTATGTCTACTACAAATATTTTCATCATGATATTCTTATCCGAAAATTCTACAAATGTTACTTGAGCACCCTTCATTTTGCCAATGAGAGGCTTCATTGGTTTTCATGGAGTAACACCGACAATAATGGGGGTGAGAGAAAGACCAAGAACTTTAGCAACTTTTGTGGGCATGGGATTGTCGGAGGCACCAAATCCAATAATGTAGTTATTCAATTTATACTTGATGAGTTGTATAAATTGTTTTCATAACAACCGATATTATGTATTTTTATAAGACTATTGTAGCCATGTCTATGTATTTCCAAATAACATTGTTGAACACCACCATCACAACCATTAATTTTTGGCATAATGACTAATTAATGTAGTTATATCTATTGTCTTTATTTTGTGATATTATGTTTGTATTTATCCTTTTTATTCCAATCAATTGTTTGGATGATTATATTTTTTCATGCCACTCTTGGTTGTAAGCAATTTTCTATATGCAATGAAAGAAATTGTCCGCACATAAATGTAATCGAATCGAAATTGATCATGAGCAGGTGACCACTGAGACACAAGTAACTATTCATATTAGTCATGTATTCTTCGTGGTCTTCATCCGGTGAGTATTCAAAATACCCAATCCTAGCACATCCATCTTCTTCTTCTTCTTCTTTAATTTTTGATTTAACAATTTCTTCTCCTTCATCTTCACATATTACATTAACTAGCGGAGCTTCCAAGGCTAGCCATCAAGGTGCTCCTACAATCTGATTTCTGTTCCAATTTTGTATGAGGCATGTTGAGAAATTTCTTTCTTCAATGTATTCAAATCATTGACTGATTTTTGCAGTGGTAGATCAAATATTTCATCTTTGAAACTCTAGAACTTATCCTTTGTTGAATAGTTCTTGACCTTCCCTGACATGATAAGGTCATCTTCCACTTCAATGGAAAGTTATTGAGCATTTTCTAGAGTATTTGGTTGAGCTCTTTGTAGTATGAAACCAACTTTAGGAAACTAAACATTCACGAAGAATATTTTTGATTATCTGTAGTAGGACGAGCACCTGTAGGAATCTTGTTGATCAAATTATTAAACTTTTCTAAAAATTCTCTCATGTTCTCTTACGGTTCTTTCTTCATTGATTCAATTAAGCAAGGATGGCATGAAAATCTTATGTAGTCTTGAATCTTGATTCAAACTTGGTTTTCATGTCACCCCAATCAGATATTACAATGAGGTGACAAGTATTAAAACTAGTCTCGCAACAACATCTTGCAATGACTCTACGAATAGTTGAACAACATCTTCATATCCCACTCTAAGAATGCCATGGGCTGTGATGAAAGTTGTAATGTGATCATATGATTGTTTCTTTCCATCTCCATAGAATTTGGGAAAGTTATTTCTTGATCCTTTTGGTAATTCATGAAGTGGTGGAGCCAATGCTAGCGGACTGATGTTCTATCCTCAAGGCACGAGTGTAACCATTTATTTTTCCTCTTATTTTGGTGAGAATATCTAATGGCTCTTCAATTGATTCTCCAATGGGATCTTCAAGTGAATTTTTAGGAATTTTCCTTGGAATTTGTATGAGAAAAATTATGAAATCTTCTTGTTCTCGTGGCTCAAATAGAAGATTATGAAAGACTATAATTCCACCTACTTTATTTTCTTCACTGAATCTTCTTCCTTCCAATTTTTCTCAAGGATTAGAAATGAATGAAATTATAAAAAGAATATTTTTCAATGAGATCCAACATGGCTTTAACCCATTCAGATAGTATTTTAGCTATTTTAAGTTTCATGATTTTGTGGGTTTTAGAATATATATATATGTGTGTGTGTGTGTGTGTGTGTGTGTGTGTGTGTGTGTGTGTGTGTGTGTGTGTGTGTGTGTGTGTGTGTGTGTGTGTGTGTGTGTGTGTGTGTGTGTGTGTGTGTGTGTGTGTGTGTGTGTGTATGTATGTATGTATTTATTTTCATATATATTTTAAGGGTGCACAAAGGGGAAATCTTCCCCATCGTAGTCACTAACAACCTGTTGGGTGAGATAATTTGTTGCGGTCTGCAAATTATTTGTTTTCACCAACAATCATGTGGCTAAGCCCATCCTTCTTGGGTATGGGAGGCTCCCATTATTGAATATAAACTACCTAAAATTGTGGGGTGGTTGTTAAGTTGTGGAGCACACAAGAATAATCCACTAAATATGTGGCAAAGTGCTTGTACAATGTATAAGGGAGGAATTTGTTGACAAGGGAAGTAAAGATGAGTAAGAGAAACAAAAAGAGGAGTTAATGTTGTGAGTAGAATTATAGAATTCTCACATGAATTAGCCGAGTAGCTCCGCATTTAATTAGAAGAAAAAAACAATGAAAGCTGCAATAAGACTAATAATCCGTAGACAAAGTTTTACTGAGATCCATTAATCAAGGACAAAAATTTCCTTCTTGGTTGTTATCAAGATCACAATGCTTGCAAAGTTGGAAAAGAGAGTATATAGTCAAACATAGACAAAAGAAATAGAAGAATTTTATCTTTATTTCTTGTTGTAGTAGTGAAATCCACTAACTTACAAGAATCAATAATAATCAACCCTTTGGAATGGAGAAGACATTACAATTTATAGATTTGTAATATGACTCTTCATCTTCCCTTCACATGACCTTTCACTTTCTTACATTTTTGACCTTTCATCTCCTAAAAATGAGTTAATACATTCAATTTGGGCACAAATACACTTATACATTCCAAAATCTGAATTTATGACCCTTCATATTCCTCTTCTTGGTGAAAATTTTAGAGTTATTGAGAAAATTTATAGAGCAGCTTAGTCTAGGCGACTTGGCTAGAGGAACTTTGGAACGCTTCTGTTAGGCCTTCCATCACCGACTTACCTTTTTCTTGTACTGCGGGTGATGTGGTGATTCGGGAATAGAGGGAATGAGGAAAAAATCCCTCTATTCCCTCCTGCTCCGACATATTCGATTGGGGAATCAACACTCCTTTGCAATGATTGCGGGTATTCGGGGCACATTTGACATTGTGGAACAATTCAATAAATGTCATGACAAAGCTAACTTATATGATAAGATTTGAGGTGGTGATGGTGGAGGTTTGGGCACCAATCGAATAAAAAACTATTCCCATGGTTCTCCCAAAGACCGACATGTCTGCTTCCCCCTCCACTCATTCGCTTTGGTCGGTGATTACAAGCTCGCGGGGAACCAAGGGAACAATAGAAAAATTTCCCCATGTACCACCCGCATCCAAATATGTTGATTTCACTTTGTAGTGTGGTTAAGGTGGGTTTTCTGGGAACATGAAGAACTTGAGAACATTTACCACATTGCTAATAAGACTTGATGTTTTTGACTTATTAGCCTATTTCGGTTAAAGTGCTATGGTGGGGTACAAGTGGAATGAAGGAACTGTTCCACCTTGATGGTACAACAACACATTTACTCATTGAAACAACACAATAATAATATTCTAATTCTTTATTAATTCACCCAACATAATACAATTATATAGGAGTGATCTCCTAGTTTATAGGAAGCTATAACAACTCATATAAAAACTCTTTTCTATTACAAGTGTGTTGTTACTCACGTAACAACTCACTCTCCAAAATATTTAATTAACTTAATTATTTATCAACCAAATGGAGTACTAATAAATGAATATTCCTAAAATTTCCCCTTAGTGCGAACATGGGGAAAACCTGCCTTGTGTTGCAGCGTATTGCCTTGATGTTTACTCATGATCTGGATGGTTTTGTTTTCAAGATAACCAACAACCTCTGGGATTTTTTTAAGTGAAAAACCAACAACTACAAAAGATGGTTTTTTTTTCAGGATAACCAACAAACCTTTAGGATGGTTTTCAAAATGGATAACCAACAACCATAATATCATGATGTTGTAGTATTATCATCAGCTCTCATCACATTCTTCCATTAGGGGATTACATAGGAATTGTGCTCACACATTACAAATTGAAAAAAGAAACTAGAAATGGAACATTGGTTTCATGTTCCCCCACAATGTGAAATTTCCACTTATTTAACAAAGCAAACATGAACAACAGAACACTGAAATCTTAAGCACACTAAAAAACTAAAAAAACATGTCACCAAACCTTCATGTGGCCCCATTGTTAGCAAATGACACAAGGTCATTAATTGACCTCAAACCTCTTGTGTCTTCATCCTCCAATGTCACATGTTACTCGAAAGATGAAATATGAAGCTCAAATTTACATATTTTGTCGATGTCACTTCCCCATCCCCTAATGGGGTCAAGGGTAGCGTCCTTCCAAGGTCTTGGGTATTTTCCTTCTTTGTAACCTTCAAAAAATTCATCAAAAATGTAGTTATTGTCATCTTATCCTTCCAAAATTTGGACTTCAAATTCTACCGATAATGCATTTGTAAGGATTTAAAAAAAAAAATCAAACTTTTTCAATGACTCAATTTTTCAAATCTTTTGACAATAAACACTACTTATGACACAAATATAATGAGTCAATTTGACTATATTCTTGAAAATAGTACTTGACATGAGATGACAATAAAAATGACTAAAATGATACTTTTACTCATATGCCAATATTAATTACTCTATTTAGATATGATAAGATTAGTTTGCTTTGATATGACCTTTATTATATGTACCTTAAATATTGATGACATGTATAAATAACAGATATAAAAACTAGGACAAAAGATTTTACAATAGACATATATCGAATTGATAGAACAAACAATAAGGTGAATTTGAGAAATTATTCAAATTCACAATAGATCTTAACAAAATAAATTCCTATTAACACCTATTAAGTAGACTTTAATTAATTTCTTAAGACTTTTGATGTGAAACAAAAAATATATTTAAACACAACAATGACATTTGGCCACAAGGCTTGACAAATGACAAACCTCTGCATGTGTTGGAATTATAGGTCATGTCTTGGTGAGATGATAAACAATTTTTTTGTGTTCATTGGAAAATTAGACATGAAATAGTGAATCATGTTGGGGCACAAGAAAAGAGGATGAGATAGCAGATTAGGAAGATTGAGACATTATTTCACCGTAATAGTTTTGACAAACAAAGCATGAAAGATCAAACTTATAGAGTTGATCGACCCATTTTAATCAATGATATATCAGGTCGAAATGAAATTCCCTCCTCATGTCCCTTCTTCAAGCTCACATTTTTGTAGAAACGTCCTCCAAAGTCTATGTACAGTGTACGTAGATTTTGGATGTAGAATCGTTGTAAAAAAATTTACTTGGCGTATTTCTCCGTGGATTTAGAGCCTCGATACAAATTTCCGTCCTAATTGAGATACAAAGAAAGTACTACTACTAACCCAAACTAGGTCAATAATAGTCAAGTCTTGAGAGGATAGGAGTTTAGAAGTATTCAATACTGAATAATGGTGTGAAGAATGATCTCGCAAACTTGTGTCTTTCAAAACCGTGACGCCCTATCTTATATTGGTTATGGATAAAAACAAAACTCTCCTCACACTAAATAAACCATCAAAACACGTAAAAAATATGTCCTCCTCAAGTGCCTTACATGTCAAATTGTTCTTTCTTTATGGTAGACCCTTTCTAAATTCCACCGATGCAGATTTAGGTTTTGTAGTCTATTTTCTTACTTAAACCCTAGATGAGCTAGCCCATCACTCCGACATATATGAGCGCTCACCAAGCACGTAAAGGTGTTCGGTCCCTCTTTTATACCAGATTTGTCAAGGTGTTAGCATGATCACACCGGTATTCCATATCCATAGCAAGTAATTAAAGATAAAACATGACATGAACTAGATCACAACCATAGTGCATAATGAATCAAACAAGGATCAAGATCAGATTTACCATATAATAAACAATAACAAAGATATCAAAAATTAATATCCATCCACAAAGATCCATTATATTAATCCATCAAAACATAATAGCCAAATACATTACATGTACTATCACAAAGTCATGTGCGCAAATACACCAGCAACATAACTCAGTATAAATCTAGTAGTGCCTTCAACCATGCAAATTAATACATATCTATAAGTAGTGGGAATTTCCCTTCACTACTCATGCATTATCAAAATAGGCTGCATGCTAATAATATCCATGCGCCGCCATAAAAGAAACTAAGGAAGCATGCAAGATTAGCCTAATAATAGATTATCTATAATTAACTCTAGATCTAATCTTATTATTAGCTTGAACTTTGCATGACTCTTGATCTCCCACTTACTCCAAAATAGCCATTGCTTCGCCTATAAGTCTTCTATCTTCATCCAATGCATGTTAATCACTCCACATTCAAATCCAACCTAATCCATGCAATAAGGAGTTAAGTTCCAACTTTGTCTTTCTAGGCGTGGATATTCGGGTGCAATTATGTCACACTTCGCCTATCCATGTGCCCTCTTATACTTAGTCAATACTTTATCCAGTCAACATTACCCCACACTAGGTTTCATTGCCACCCCTAGAAATGGGTAATCCAATATCCATTTTCAAAGAACAAAGAATGAAGTATAACAACAAATTTATAGAAATAATGAAAGAATAACCAACCAACTCATTAATAGACTTACTACTCTTCTGTAGGTATCAACAACTCCGGGTACTCATGCTTAATATATGCTTCTAACTCCTCCCAATCACTGAGTCCCTTCTTGGATTTAGTAGGGATGTCACCAAGTACAACATCCATCTCATCTAAAGTCATGTCTTCTCCTTTGTTCTTCAACACCTTGACTACATTCGCCAATCCGGATACCATGTCATCCATAACATCCATATGACGCGCCATTAATTTCCCCAATTCTTTGATACTGTCATCATGAGGGTCCATGGCTCGCTTTAAGCACGTTGTACTTTTCTCGATAGTAATGCCAACCTCTCCTCATGCCCCAAAGTATCATTGTTCTTGACCAAAAGGATTGCATTTTCTTCCTCCAACGTCCTTGTTAATGATGTCTTTAGGATCTTCACACATTCTGAATGCCAAATTTTCCATCTTCAATTTATCCCTCAATGTATCAAGAATGACATCATATTCAACTATCTTGTGCACTATTTTTACTTTCATTCTCATCTCAAAACTACATTTGTTTTTTTTTCTTTCATCATCATTACCTCCTATGTACTCAAAGTGCCACATGCACTTGTTCCTTCATTCGATAAAGAAGTGTACCAAGGTCTCAGTAAATAATGTAAGGTGGAGGAAAAGTACCATATACATGCTCCTTATAATATGACCGTGTCGTCATAATTTCATCTCCCATTTCCTCGGCCATCTCGAGGAAAACCTTCGCTTTATTTTCTGCCCTTTCCTTCTCCTCCTTCGGCACTCAATTTCTTCTTCCTTATCCTTCCTATCCTTCAACAAAATTCTCAAGGTGGCCACCTTGTCAACATTCCTATGCGCGACCTCTACAACTATCTTTATTAAGGCATTGCTTGCTTGTTCATCAGAGAACACCATAGGCTTGATGGTCACATGCCTAGAATGCAGAGCCTTCTTCATTCTCCTCAAGGCACATGAATCCTCACACACATCAAATTCAGGATCATCTACATAAGTCTCGTATATTCTATGATAAATGTTTCTTGGTGCTCATGGTATCCATCTTCGGTCCATCAATTCCCATCCATATAATTGTACCGTGGCAAGAGTGCTCTAGAACCTTATGCGTATAATCTTCATTAGGTCATCAATGTACCCAAGGTTCCACGTCTACACCATCTCTTCTTCCTTTTACTCATCGTGTGCTCACATGTATGTTCCTATGTTCTAGCGCTATCCTTATTTTCTTTTCCATCTTGACCCTCGGTCCCCTGTTCAAGCACACTTTGCTTTCGCATGCATTTTGTTCCAGAATAGAGTTATTTCTATCTTTTCATTCTCTTGAGAAACAGATAAGGGTTAGGGCTAGGAGGAATACCTGTGAGTATTGGGAAGGTGTGCACGTCTTTCAGAGAGATCAAACCAATTGTGAAGAGCTCCTTTTTGTCTGGGAAGGACTACCTGTAAATAAGAATGCAAGACCACCGATTTTTTCGTTAAACAATAAGTGAGGGAACTGCCTTGGGCCCAGGAAATATTAGACTTCCTTTCGAAGGTGGTCAGTTCCCTTTTAATACAAATTAATGCAAATGATAATAAAGAAGCTATTGTGAAATCACGATTTAGGTATCTCGTTAATAAAAGCAATAGAGACTAAACTACCAATAATAATAAAATATCATTCTATTTGTTTGGTCACTGTTATTGATACATTCAGATCAAGTTACAGGGATAGACAAGGTTGGATATGAGATTATTTGGAGGTAAATAGGTGAAAGGTTGGTTTTTGGTATAAGTCACAGTGACCGATGTCGGTCACTGGATAACCGACCACGGTTATAGAACCGGTACGGTAGGGGATAACCGATATCGGTAGGGGCAGTGATTTAGGGGCTTTTAAATGGGGGTTGGTTACAAGGTGGTTATGGGGCTTAGAAGGTTGGTAGATGGTTGAGGGGAGTTGTAGGGTGATAGAGAAGACTCAGAGAGCGAGAAGGTTGTCTTTGGGGCAATATAGAGATGGATGAATGAAGGTTAGGTGCAGGGTACCGCTGGTGGTAGATCCAGGAGTGAGCTTATAATCCCTATGAATCAAAAGTTCACAAAGTAGTGTCTAGAAGCATACAAGGCAATAAAAGAGACTACTTACTAGTTTCTGATGCGGATGTAGGTCCAAAGAATGCAGTGGCGAAGGCAAGGCTCAGTTGGGATGATCCAAAAATCGGAAGTGAGCTGATGAAGCTATCCTCCGACTCTCCCAATGTCTGGATGAGTGTGACAGTGATCTAGTTGCTCAGTTACAATCTTGGGCTCAATACTCCTCTCTGCAACCTCTTCTCTCTCTCTCACTTGTCTCTCTCTTGCAAATGAATTTGGGATCCCTTGGTTTTGGTTGGGGGAGGTCATTTACAGGGAACCGATGGCGGTTACCTAACCAACGCCGGTCGCGTAGGGACCGATGTCGGTTAGGTCAAAGTTGGCTATTTTTAGTAAAATAGCCAACCTTCCCTCCTTTTCTCCCGAGGGGTCAGTTGTGGGCTTGGTCAAGTCATTATTAGGTTCATTTTGGTGCGGGTGAGGGGTGATGAGTCATGGATATGGGTCTGGACCAAGTCATAGGTCTTAATTAGGTTAGTTTAGGGTTAGGGCTAGGTCATGGTGAGGTGGCGAGGTGAGGTGGCAGGGTTGGAGATGTGGATTTATTAATTATAAGGTAATTAATAAATAATTAAGTGTGTAAGGTTTAGGTGGTGAGGTAGGGTTAGATTGTGAGATGAGATGTGGGGCACAAGGCGTCATAAGACCCAAATTTGGTGTCTACACACACAACATTGTTCTTGATCTTCGTATCTCCACCAACGTAGCTTTCTTCTTCGTGCCCCCGCATGCTTACATTGGGGACGTCTACATCAAACAATGGTTTCTTGCCACCTATCTCTTAATCTTCTTGTACCTCTGGGCTAGGTGTGGCAACATCCTCATGCATGCTTCCATACAAGGACTTTTCCTCATCACTATCCTTCATCAACACATACATGCGCCTTTTCTTTCTTTCTTCTTCATCCTTTTTATGGGCGTTATATGCGGTGATCCCCTTAGAGGCTGAGAAGTACCCGTGCCCTCCTCTCGTAGTCTTTCGCCCCCTGCGTAGTATCATTCTACCATGATCTAGCGTAATATTGTCATCCTTTTCTAATTATTGTTCAAGAACATTCTCCAATCCCTTCTATTCCTGCCTTCCCTGATTTTTAGATGTACTTTCAAGTGGCATCCTCGTGCCCACAATATATTTATCTTTCGGAGGGCCTCGGGAGTAACAAGTACTCACCTTCAATAATATTTCCTTCCTTAAACATCGACTTAAATACACACTTACGCATGAGATCCTAATCATCCTATAGCCATGACCTCTGGAGTAATGTCAATATTTTCATACTCCATTATCTCTACATATGCCTCCTTGTTGGGATAGACATATGTTTTACGCAAAATGTGGATATCTGCATCTACCTTATTAGCTTTGAATTACAACTTACGCGCATTATGTAACCTATTTATTGAATCCTTGAAGTAACGGGTAGTGAAGGCAAAAGGCAACTTACACCAAGGGCTCTTTTCGCCGGTCTTCATGTAAAAAAGCTCCAGGAAGAAGTGATGATAGGCTGTGAAATCTACTTACTCTTTCAGTACAACGGGTAATTCCCATGGGATGCATCATTCTTCTTTAAATGCATCGCACATCCTTTTGTACCACTTCTCTACGCATTTCTTATAAGTTCTTGTTATAGTACCTTGACACGTGAAGCTCACAAACTTCCTTGTAGATGATTTGTTTTCTCTGGGATATACCCACATTTTATCCCTGGGCCCATCGGGCACACCGATTTCATTAAAAAAATTAATTAAAAAATGGTGCCCCAAGTTATTTTCTCACCTTTGTCCACTTAGACGCATGCCTCCTCCACTATACCCTCTGAAACATAACTTACAATGTTATAGTATGTTTTGTTTTCCATTTTGTGTTATGTACAACCAACGCTTGTTTACTTCCTTCCACCTCTCTCGAGGCTCCAAGTTTACAACTAACAAGTCGTGTCACTACCCTTGTAGCCAAATCATCTATTTTCTCAACATTGAAAGCTCAACCTCCCTTTTGAAACTTAAGCGTGACAACCTGTTGCTTTTGCACCATCATCATCCGACAGTGTCTCTTGCAATCTCTATTATGGAGTCGCGTAACCTTGTAAATTTTTTGATTAATTTCGATGTTACTCGCATCCTTCTTCCTGTGAAATAAAATAAATATTCATGAACTCATGACATGAGCCACTGGTACAGGCACTCGGGCTCCCCAAATAATGGTAACTCAAACAACTGCATAACCCCCACACTTTCAAGTAGTTTATAAATCAAGTTGTCCAGCCCTTTGCCCATCTACAAATTGTTATCCTCAAAACCATCTCTCACTTTATGTCCTTCTAGGTGGCCTCTGTGTGATGATTAAAATCACTTATTTTGCATTTTGTTAGTGTGATGTCCATGATCTCCCTTCAATAACGTCTTCTAGGTATTTCATTTCTGTAAACCACTCATGTGGTGATTCCTCAATCTCCTTCTCAATGGTTCGATATCTCTTTGTGCCATTGTTTCTCCTCAAATTGGTATCGTGCTATGAAAATTGTAATCTTTCGAATGTTTTACCTTTGCACGCCTCAATTTCCTCTCGCCTTTTCAAATATCTCGTACTTAGCTGCAAATTTGTCTCCGTTGAAACCTTAACCATGTGAACCTTCCTTCCTTACACACCCACCATGCTCAAACACCCTTCTCCGTGGAGCTCTATCAATTTCATATCTTAAATCTACCTGGTTCATCGTTCAATCAATCGCTCTTTGCACTACACTTCGTCATTCTTTCGCAACTCGAAAATACAAGGATGCAAGGTAAGAATTAAGTTTGCATGCCCCCTTTATAACGTTTGTGTTCAAAATTTATCCATTTTCCCACATTAATTGCTTCCAACTACCACCATATGTGGAATTAACTCCACCTTTTCACTCTTCCATGCGTTGAACCGTATTCTTCCGCACCCCCAATCGTAACCTTCTCGGCATGGAAACTACTTATCAACCACATACCTCCTTTTTTACACTTTCTCGCGCCAAAATACCTATGCATTGTGCCTTATATCAAGTAGTTCCCCATGTTGATTCCTACCTCACGTTACAATGTGTGTCCATCCATGTACACATGGTCTTCAATATGAGCAACTTATCCTTAAATTCCTTCAATCCGAGCACCTATAACCTTTTCTCTGCACGCACCAATCTGCAACATAACACCAAACACTTATTCTTTCCGATCTACCCCACACTTAAAGTATGCATGGTCCTCTGCGCATGAGTTCAATAGATATTAATCACCTCATCGCACGCAAGCACGCTTATTACAAAAAAACACTGAACTAAATTGACAAATCATAGTGATGATGAAAGGAAACACATATAAAGAAAAAGCATGAAAGGGAAACCTAAGCTAAGTGACAACACTGCCTTATTACAAATACTAAGAAGACCTATTTATAGTAGGGCTTCACCGCTCCTATTGAAATAACTAGGAGACCGTGTTCCATCTAGCACTTGTAACTGACAAGTGCCTAAATCAAGTATATATGTCACCACATAAGGTCCCAACCAATGCACTTTAAATTTCCTAGGGTGGTGCACAAACTTGGAATCATAAAGAAGAACCATCTACCCAACCTCAAACTTCTTATTCTTAATGTGCCTATCATGTCATGCCTTCTACCTAGCCTTTTTTGTCTTCCGGCTCTGTAGTCACAAAATCATGCACTTTAGACATTTATTTATCTCGGTCTCATACTACTATTTAGAAGGTTCTTGAGAAAATAAAGTACTAATTAACCCCTATCCCTTTGGCCATTTTATTTATTTTATTTCATAATTTACGACCTATTACGCACCTACATGCCCAACCATTTTCACACATCCCTCATAATTTTAGCCATAACTAGGGTGCCCAAATTTAGTATTAAGGCACCCATAAGCGCCCTGTCCCACCTGGGGGTGCCTCGATCCTTCTAGCACTTTCCCACCACTTTTTGGGCCTCTTCTAGCCATTTTTCATGTTTATCTTTTTTGTGGTCGGCCTTTTCGGGGTTAATTACAAAATTAGAGCAAGAGAACCCTATAAATATAAAGTTATGAGACCATAATGAGGGACCTAACATCATACACTACTATCACTCCATCTAGAGTTGCATCCATCTATTGCATTGGCATCCACATAGCTCCATCATCAAGGCACAAGCTAGGACATCTGCATCACACTTCATAGGGGGAGGGATTCTATTTTATTCCATGCACACATTCTATTACATTTTATACATTTAGTTATTGCTCACTATTTCACAAAGTGCGATTGGCACAAGAGCACCTAGGGCATGACATGCACACACACACACACACTAGAACTACATTCGGGTCTGAAATGTAGTGCAATGCTTAGTTTAGTAAGCCCACTATTGTGGAAACTAAGGTCAGTCCAACCCATTCATTTGCATCTTTAAATTTTTTAGGGATTTGATACTTCTCTTTGGTCTCTTGTTGGTCATTTATTCATCTTAGCACATTTGGAGCATTCGGCGCAGTTAAGAAAAATTAGTGCAACAACTGGCAAAGGTTACAGATTATTCTCACGACCTGCAAAACCAGCTTTTCAAGCTTTTCTATAGACCAGGGCACCCAAATTTCAAACCAAAATGCCCGTGGGTACCGCAGTCTATTCTAGGTGCCCTGCACCCACTCGATCTTTTAGATCCAAGTGTTTTTGGGGCCTCGATTAGTTGTTCCTACTCCCGGATTTTCCAATCGGACTCATGACACTCTCGCAATGACCATATGCTATTAGCTAAGTCATTTACCTTCCTCTTTTGCACATTAGGGTTTTAGTATTTCCTTTCATACATTATTCTAGATCATTTACATCTTTATTTACTACATTTACCTAGTTATTTACAATGTTATATGTCCTCCTAGATTAGATTAACTATCTTGCACTACCCTAGTTTAGTCCAATTTTAGTTAATCGGCTCCAACGTGTGATGGCAGCCACTCATCCAATTGCATCAACTTAGCTATACGCTCCTCAAGTGCCTTCTCATCATCCAATCCTCATGTGTGTGCAATACACAAAGAAGGTAACATAAATTCCATTGGTAAAACAACCTTTGCGCTAAACACCAATTGAAAGGGTATGGCTTTGTTCAAACATTCGTAAGTTGTCCCGTATGCCCAAAGTAAAACATAGACTTTATCATCTTAGTCTTTCCTTCCAAAATCACAGATATTTTTCAGTGTATGCCCCAATATCTTGATGAAAGCCTCAATAGTCCCATTATCCTGTGGGTGATAGGGCATTGTCTTATGATGCGCCACCATAAACTCGCCAATAATATTATGATAGTCTCATTCAAAAAGTGTGTACCCCTATCACTTATTAGGCCCAATGGACATCCATACATTGCCGATAATGTTCTCCCACAAGAACCTTGGTGTTGTGTAATCCTTTATAGGTGTTTTTTTGCCCACTTTGTCGTGAGAGAATCATATGTAATAATATAACGCGACCCAGTCCTATGCGATGGTGGGGAAATAGGGCCCACAAAGTCAATTGCCCATTTTTCAAAAGGTTCTGCACTCGCTATCAATCTTAAAGGCATTTCATGTCTATGGCCAAGTTTCCCAAGGTGTTGATAATGATCACACACCCCTGCATACTTCTTACAATCCTTATAAAGCGTCTCCCACCAAAGACTAACCAAAAATCTTACGCGCAATAACATTATTTGCATATTATCTTCTCCGCAATTCCACCACAAGCTTCATCAATTATAGCTTCATGTTGATGCTCTTGTACACACTGCGCAAAAAATCTCATCACGACCTAACTTGTATAGATCTCTACTTTGATTAATATGTAAGGCACAGCAGGTGTGTATGACAAGTTGTTTCTTCTCTAAGCTCTTCATCCCTTTAGGCACCACGTATGTATGCAAAAACACAAGAATATATTAAGTTAGAGGGCATTCGATTCAATTTGAACAATTGTGCATCCGACATTGTATCCTCAATGCTCTACACATCCTCGCTTGAGTTAATCCTTGACAAATGATCCGGTCTGGAATTACTCTTCCCTGGCTTTACCACCAATGTAAAGTCAAATTCTTGAAACAAGAGAATCCACCGACATATGTGCCCTTGCAAAATGGGATTATTAACCAAGTAATTAAGTGTCATGTGATCTGTATAAAATATAAAGGGAGCTTCCAGTAAGTATTGTCTAAAATTGTGCAATGTGTAAATCATGGACAATACTTTGCACTCAGTAGTCGTATAATTATGCTTAATTGGTGTTAAATTCCTACTCGTAAAATAGATTGGATGATCAATAATCCCATCACCAAGTTGTGCTAACATTGTGCCAATGGCCATGTCGAGGCATCAACATGTACATGAAACGGTTTATCCTAAGAAGGAAAGCATAGAATGGGCGCAGAAGTAAGTCTTTCCTTCAATGTCTCAAACACTAGTTGTTACACCTCATTCCAATGGAACTTTCCTTTACTTTTCAACAATTCTTCTAAGGGCACAACAATCTTAGCATATCCCTTAATGAACTTCTTGTAATAACTTGTATGTCCTAAGAACCCGCGCACCTCGCTATGATTGGTAAGCTCCTCCAAACCCAAGATAACTACAACTTTAGCAAGATCTACCAACAAGCCTTCTTTGCATATAATGTTTCCTAAAAAGTTCCAAAGGGTGTAGCAAAGATACACTTCTTAATATTAAGAGAGATGCTCAATCATGCGACACCTCTTAAAAATCAGTCTCAAATTATCACAATGATTTTTACCAACCCATATATAGTCCATTCATCCAAGTAAACCTATAAAAACTTGTGTATAAAATCCTCAAATGCTTGCACAACAATGCGCGAAAAGACTACAAGTGCATTCTTCAACCCAAAAGGCATAACTATATAAGAAAAACTTCCCCACTCAGTTGTGAAAGTTGTCTTTTCTTGGTTTTCTTTAGCAATATGCACTGATGATAACTAGATAATCCATCAATGAAAGAGTAAATCTCGCACCTGCAATGCCCTCCAAGATATCCTCAGTAAAAGGTGTGGGGAAAGGATCTATGACATAGGTAACATTCAACTCTCTGTAATCCACACAGATATGTATCCTTCCATCCTTCTTTATACTTATAACTATGGTGCTAACCCACTTTGACTCCTCAATGGGCTCAATGATTCCAAATTTCAACATCTTATCAATCTCTTCCTTGAATTTGATGCATAGATTAGGATTCATCTTGTAAGGCCTCTTCCTAACCAGTGTGCACCTTCCTTTAACTTGATCCTCATCTCGCCCAAAGAGTGATGCACTCCCTTTAACTCATGATAGCCTCACAAAATAAGTCTTGGAAGTCACACAATAGCTCAATAATCTTATCCACCTCTTGTTCAGACCAATAGTCACCAATAATGGCCTCTTTAGGTTATGTATCTGTCCCAATTTTGACCTTCATTTTCATAGGCTCATGATAAGTGCATGCCTTCTCATCAGCACTATCCAAGACCTCATGCGTACCTATAATTTGATCAACATCCAAATTCTCTACTTCCTCATCATCAATCATATAAACCAGCTTACCCTTTTCTTTTTCCAAGCGGCATGCCCAACTACTCCTCATTGGTCTCTTCTTCTTCAAATCGCGCTTCCAAATATAACTCCCCAAACATATCTAACAAGAGTTCCTCACTTTTTCACTATCCCCCATCATAAGGCACTTCATAATCTGTAATGCTTCATTCACCTAGGTGGTTTAGTAGAAAAATAATCAAAGGTCTGAATCATACCTAAGGTCATCTCCTGCCAATTAATTATTGCTCTTGTTAACTCTGCATGAACATACCATACATGTGCACAACCGCTTAGAGTGGCGTAGAACTTATGTACCCAAAGTGATGGTGGCAAGGCCTCCTACCCCTCGCCTAGAGTTTCTCACACTTCTAAACATGGTGTGAAGAATAATCCTTCCCATGAAATTTGCATATTTGAGAAGGTAAATTGTTCCTAAGAAACCTAGTAGAGAAAAATTTCTCACTTCTCGCCACTCCAAAAGGTTATCTTTGTGTGTAGTCCACCAACGCGTAAATTTCCCGCACGGGGTATAAATCAACATATTTCTTCTATCACCCTCATCCATCCACTAGGATTCCATGGCGTGTAAAAATACATCGGGGTTTCCTTCACCAGTGTATCGAGGTACCTGGTTGTGACTCAAACACCAAACAACACGCGACCTGATCACATGAGTAATTGTATTCTTGATCTCTTGATGACCATTTCATATGTTCCATGCACCCAATTATCATAGGAAACACTGGTTGTATCACTCATAGACTGAGCATCATTCCATGTGAATAATGCCTTCTTTAGATGGCTCAAGCACTTCAGGATCCCTAACTATACGTGCATATATCCTGTTTAGATCCTCTTCACTCAAAGGAATAATCACGCACTCTTCTTTGTTCTCAAAACTGATGTAACCTTTATTAAAGCACATATCAACATTATTTGCGTAACACCAAGGGAACCCAAGAAATGTTAGAAAACTATCTACTTTGGCAAGCGCTAAGACCTCAAAGTCCCCAATAAACTTGGCCCTTTGTATAGTAATAGTGGCATCTTTCAATACTCCAATGGGCATGGCTCTAGTCTTGTTCGCCATATACAACACATTCAAAGAGGGTTGTAATGGTGGTCTCCCCATTTGATTCCACACATCCAAAGTGAGTACATTTACTTCTGCACTGTATCATTAATTTGTTACTCAACAACCACCCATCAACAACTGCATTCAAAGTGATCTATTTATCATACTCAAGACTGTGAGGAGGTAAGTTCACATGTAATATCTGTCTCTCGTGCTCAGATCTAATGCGCGATATATTATCCCTCACCATTCCCCTAAAAATGGAATGATATTTTCCTGCACAACATCTTACAAACCTTCTTCAAGTCATCAACATCTTTATGAGGAAGCTCAACTGTCTTCGCCTGCTCCAGCTTCCACGATTGATCCTTCAAGCATTGTATCTCACCCTGCAAGTTTCTAATAACTTCCATAGTCTCCTAATAAAATTCCTTTTGATGGGAAAGATCTAGATACTTTGTATTTATCACCTCTTGCTTTGTAATAATAGGTTTCTACTTTGGAATCTCATGAGTGCGCGCAGCCTCAGTGCGTGTAGTTACTAATACAAGTAGCATATGAGCATCATGTGCTAACTTAAGTATCCACTGATCTTCCATGACGCATTGTACTTTAATAATACCCTTGCCCTTATCATTCTTCTTATAGTTCTTACTCATGTGCTCATATAACTCAAGACATTATTCAAACTTATGTTGCTTCTTGCACCACAAGTCGACTACGTTCTGAGGGCATTCGCACCTGTAATGATAAGGGGATCCACATATAAAATAGGTTCCTCACGGGAAATAACCTTGTCCACCACCGCAAACATGATCTCTATATCCTCCATGGTTACCTCTACCACTGCCGTCAGAGCACCCTTCATTGTGGTTATGACTATGATGTTCACCTTGTTCTTTAGAACCGTTTGCAACACTGGTCTAGCGTACACCGGTCTCATTAGCTTCATGAATATGATCAGTCGATCTACAATTATCTATACCATGAGTATGGGAATTTTAAATCTTACATGAATAAGACACTTTCTTCCCGATCATGTGCTTTGCAATAAGGGGCACTGTACGTACCCAAAATTGTAGGGTACTGCGCCACCGAACAACATTACACGTGCCCCAATGATGATACAGGTCTCCTCGCAAGGTGTTCGGGATCCGGAAAAGCTCTCCAAGTATGTGTTAACATCCCACATGTCCCGCTTAGCCCTTACATTCTTTGTTTTCCTCTTCTCCCTTCCTTTTCTTTGCATTTTGGTCTTGATTCTGAAACCGCCGCTTGATCAAGCGGCGGTCCTGTGAACCGCCTGCTTACCTGCCGGGGTGGCGGTCCTTCACGCATTTTCCAGAATGTTCTTTTTAACGTGACTCGTGTAAATTTTCAATGTTTACCAGCTTTTTTCACCGCCTTTGCTTGTATTTATGATTCAGTTCCCTGGAATAGTGTTTTTGCATTGTTTATGGTTAAAGAGTTCAATTTGGTTTTCACCTTTGGGTAAATGGGAATTCTATAAATAGTTGGCTTGTGCTCAAGCAAATGGCCCCTCAAATTTGCCTCTCATTTTCTCATTTCATAGCTTAGTATTTCAGTTTTGCTTAGGAATTCATAGTTTTATTTGTTGCATGCATAGTTAGTGTTATTTTGCTTGTTAGGAAGCCACATAATCTTCTTGTGCTAGTGTTATTACTATTTCATGCAATCAATTGGAGTAGACAGTTTAATTTTCAGTAGGAAGCCATTAAAGTTGCAGCAGTCTTGTTAAATCAAAACATGATAGTTTCGGTTCAGGATGTTTTATGTTGTATGACTCGTAATAAATCCCGCTAGGAATTGCATAAGCCAAGCTCTGTTCTCTTGCGCTATCCCTCTCCTACTCACATTGTATTCAGTCTGCATCCTAAGTTGTCATTATTTTGATACCAACTTCTGTTGATGCTAACATCACACGCTTTTCTGGATTCACGTGAGCACGAAGGAACGAGGAGATCACACTGAGGGGACAAATCCACACACAATCGGATTTTCCACTGTTATGCAAAATCCAGGTTCAAGATTTCAAAGTTCTAGTTAAAGCATATCAAATAGAGTAGTTAATCATTTCATTTCAATTAATCTCACTTTCGATATTGTTGGGGAAGCTATGGGGATTGATAGTTTCTAAGAAACTATGATTCATTCCTCACTTCTGAGGTAGGATCGACGGTCTTTCAAATAGATTAGATCAGTTATCTAGTTATTAAAAATAGATTCACAACTGCACAAAGTAGCTATACTCACTTTTGCTTTGTTTGTTTTAATTTTGTTATTAGTTTAGTTGTCAATTTCTAGATATTTTAAATAGTTGCTCTTTCAATTTCGTTCAAATAGTTCATCGAAAACACAAAAATAGAGAAGTTATATATGCTGCAAACATACTTTACATAGTTAGTTTTACTTTGCTTCAGTTAGAATTATATCATTTCCTTTTGCATGACAATCACGGGACCTAGGGAGCCCAGAGAATACGTGTTCAAGCCAATAGTGCCTCAGCCCAATCTTGTTGCAACAATAATTGATATAGACCAGAATCTCGAATTCAGGTCTTCCAAGTAATAATAGACCTACAAGAAATTAGTGCACAACTGAGAGGACTAAACATAGAAGACAACAAAGCGTATACGTTTTGGTCAAACCAGCCAAACTATAGATTACCCTAGATAAATATTCACATGACTATAGAAGGGATTGAGAAAGAGCAAATGTTCGATTGTGATCCTTTGGTCCCACAAACCCGGACACATGAGACATTCTAACCGATACTGATACTAGCTTAAGAATTCAAATTGCTAGAACACCCGTAGCATAATGCGAGAAGATTACACAACTGTTAATTCTAAATATAGAGGCCGAAAAGGCATATGACTACTGGATATTAGGGATTAGGGATTGATTCTACACATGACCATAGGAGGTCCACAATGACCACGAACTTACGGTTGTGATCCACAGGTCCCACAACCCAATGGGCCCACAGGTCAATCAGACATTGATGTTGGTTTACGCACATTAGTATTTAGATCCTCTCCACTTCCACCAAACATTATCACACAACTATCCTCACTAGACGTAACAACTAATCAAGCTAAGGATTTCTAGACTAGACCAAAGAATCACCCATAGAATCCACTATATATCCATCATCCATTTTTCATGACCCTGTTGGGATATCTACTGAAGCACCCACAGGTCATTTTCCACGTATTCCACAACCTATAGATCGGATCACGCCAGAGCTCGATATTGATTGGAGCCTTCGAGTAGTCATCCTCGCCGAATGATCTATCATGCCAGTTCAGGTTAGGAGGGCCTTCTTTGCTTTAGATTCGCATATTCCATTAGTGCACGTCGAAGACATAAGATTTCCTAACTAGTTTGTCTACACCCCACGTATATTCCATCCCCACCGGCTATCTCGGCACGACCTCGAGAGGTCGGGTGCGAGGAAGAGTTACTTGTAGATTCCCATGCTCGCTTGTCACTTTTCCATCGTATAAAATTGGTGAACCCAACGTGAACGAAACAGTTCTTCCTCTTTTAGTTTTATTTCTTCCATCCACCTTCACTCTTTCCCATTATTATGTGGGTATTCATATACCCCCCGAATATGTCAAGATTCGATGCATATGGCAGACCTCTCCTAGGTCTTGAAGCATATTACAATCAACTGAACAGACAGCCATCACCCTCACTCTCAGCATGGGGTGACAATTATTCAACTAACCGATTGTCAACACAAACTTCGCCTCCAAGGACTAGATATAGTTCTTCTTTCCAAATAGAGAAGTTGGACCAGCTCGCTCAAACACAACAACCGAGTCTTCAAGCTTGAATAACATGACGCTTACGGAGAATCAGTTCGTCTCCTCAGGTGTTTCTTAGACCACAAATTAGTAGACAATCGGATCCATATCTATTTTTAGATGATGAACATTTAGTGCGTTATGCCAAGAATGAACAACGCTCTCGGAGTATGTACCCACCTATAGGAAGTTTACAAACACAACCCGAGGTCTTTTTCAAGAAAACACCTCCATGCCACTACCTATGGGAAATGCCCTCGATGAAACTTGGCAGGGCAACGATCAGTTCATAGCAGGGTACCACATGCCCATACAACCTCAGGATATATGAAAAATGCCACTAAGGCAAAATACTGTGACTTCGCCAAATGAAGTCATCTCAACTTTAGTAGAAAAAGTTAGAGGGTTAGAACTTGCTCAAGCAAGTCAAAATTCTCAATTCATGCAAGTAGGAAATTCCAATCCTCCACATCATCCTGGCCAAGTAGACCTCCTCACAGGAATAGGCACGTTGGGCATGCCTCCTCAGTATTCACAACAAACCCCAACTAGAACTGCGTTTTCTAACACCGTTCCGGTGGAAAATATGATACCTCCCGGTCTAGTACAAAATAATCCATTCCTGGGCAATACTCCTCCATACTTGAACATGTATTCCAAATCACCACAGGGAGATATGTTCTCTTCTCCTAGCATGTTCACTCAACCACAGGGATTTCCTTATGTCCCTGCAAACACATACGCCACGCCATATCAACAACCCATTCCACCTCCCCCTCAAAGAAACGCCATCGATGGTCAAAACATATGCGATAGGGACTTATTCTGAATATTTGAAAGAACCCTTAGAATTCACTATACGAAGTGTCATGCTTCCAAGACCTCTTCTCGATTTTCCCAAATACAAAGGGGAAGGATACTGAATGCACATATCAAGGCCTACGCCACAACCATTCGAGAACTACTCCCTTGGGATGGGGTTGTTGCCAAAATATTCCCCAAAACCTTAGAGGGCATCGCCCTCGATTGGTATTACAGAATACCTGAAGCTTCCATCCATTCGTTTAAACAACTCATTTCAGAGTTCATCAAGGCATTTGACATGAACAAACTGTTGAGAACAGGAATCAAGGAATTCTTGCACATTAAGCAAGAACACAATGAATCTATTGCTCATTTCATTCAGAGATGGCGTACATTCATCTCTTCTTCAGCAAGTGCTCCAAACTTGGACCAGATGTAACTATGCGATTTATTCCTTCATTCTCTCAGCAGAGAGGTAAAGGAAGAAGTCCGGAAGTTCCCACTAAGGACTTACGATGAAGTACTTGAGAGCATCCTCCAAATAGATCAAGCAAATAGATAGCGGTCGCAAGATGTATGGAACAAATGGGAGGCTAATCATCCCCATCCAGAATACTACGACTTATCCCACTACCACAAACGTCAATCAAGGACCTAAAATCCTTAACAAAAACCGCGACGTAACAACAGATGGAGAATCTGACCAAGCTCAAAAGGTCAATGTTGTAAATACTCCACCGTCGATTAATAATCAATGAAACAACAACTTTACCCCAACAATCAACTCGGTGGATTTTAATCATCCACAACAACAACAAAGGTAGACCCAGACACAGGGTCCAAGTCAAAATTCAATTGGATATCAGAACCAAAACCAAAACCAAAGACAACAAATGCAAAACTTTAATGGTCAACGGTTTAATCAGAGTTTTGGACCATAATATGTGCCAAATCAACAACCTAGGAATTACAATCCTAACTCATATTGTGGTTTCCACAAAATTTGAGGCCATAACACTAGGACTTGCCACGATTACAATAAGTTCATGCAACGTCTGCCAGAAGAACAAAGACAACTTTTCATAGACATGTTCTTAGCAGATCCTGCATCACCTGCGCCAAATACCTTCATGGGAGCAGTCTCCCCTCAAAATGCACCCCTCAAGATCTTCAACGATCCGCTCCCAAATCACAATAACAACAAATTAAATCCAAATGGGATGAACAAGAGTGTAATAACAGGAAACAATGATCATGAAGCCTCGACTTCGCTAAATCCACCTGTCGCACCACAATTAGGAAATCAGCTACGACCCAAGATAGTCAGTTTAGTGGAGTTAGACACTGAACTACATGTGGAAGCCGTAACAAGGACACGAGAGTATTCCTCTCAGCCAAGTCCAAGTTACCCGCTAGAGACAGATAACATTCAACAACCATTAGTAAAACCCGTAGAGCTAATTCCAATTCCTCACACAGATCTGTAAATGTATTATGAGAGAGCGCCATTTTGAAAGGTGTGATCAAACTGCAAAAAACCATTGTGCATGCTTGGATAGGGTGAATATCATAAGAAAACTTTAATAGTAGAGTTGTAAAGCATGAATCATACTCTCTTACGCTCTCGATCATGCCCTATTAGGGGTTAGCATACTGGTTGTATAGATAATACATTAGATCCAAGTATACATGCAAATAAAAGTAGATATTGTACCAGAAGAAATATACATAACAAGAGATATAAATCAACACTAGATTTAACGCGGTTCACCCAAAGTGTGGGTTACGTCCACCAAGAAATAAGTCAATCTATTATCCAAAACTTTCACAAGATATACAATGAATATTTATAATCTTCCACACCTCTCAAATATACAGTATTTTCTTACTCTCAAGCTTTTTCTTCTTCACCAAGAATTCTCTCTCACAATTATTCTCACAATAATCATAAAAATTTTCAAGTTCTTCTTAATTCTTACTTCTAAACCCTAGCTTTTATGCTTATATAGGCGTATACAAACTTAGGGCACTTAGCCATGTAATTACAATCAATAGATTTGTTTTAATACTAAAAATAGATCTAATTTCTGAGAGTTAATTAAAACACTCATACACATTAGGTAATCGACGTTACATGTAACCGGCGCCGGGTTCCTCCTTGCACGGCCGATGACGGTCATAGGTGACTAATATTGGTCCCTCCATAACGGGTGTCGAGCCATCTTGTGTTTTCCAACAAGTTTCATATTGCATGCTAATCCGAAGTAATTAAGCTCCACAACTCAACAATCTCCCACTTGGAGATTAATTACTGCACTATAATTGTACAATGTCATTCTTAGATCCTTCCTTAGCTTTGTTTCTTCCTCTTCAAGTCTCAAACTCGAAGACCAACAAAAGTGGACTGTAGCTCCAACTTCTCCTTTTATAATGGTTTCATTAGCATATCCGCAAGGTTTTTACTCGTATGACTCTTTTCCAGATTCAACTGCTCATCCTCCAATACCTACCATATGAAGTGATACCTCAACTGAATGTGTTTCGTTCTTGAATGAAACACTAATTTCTTTGTCAAATGAATTACACTCTGAATGTCACTGAATAGTTTGCAATCATTTTTCTCATTTCCCAACTCTTTCATGAACCTACTCATCCATATCATCTCCTTGCTAGCCTCTACAGCTACAACATACTCTACCTCTGAAGTAGACAAAGCCACAACCTTACGCAATCTCAAAATCTAGCTAACTATCGTCCCACCTATTATGAAAATATATCCAAAGAGTGCTCTTCCTACCATTCGATCTCCACCATATCCGGATCAACATAACCACATAATGAAATATTCAAACCTTCATAGCATAAATGCATGCTAGATGTCTATTTCAACTACTTGAGTATCCATTGGACTACTTTCCAATGCTCTTTGCTTGGATTGGCCATATATCTACTCACAACTCCTAATGCCCGTGCAATGTCTGGTCCGGTACAAACCATAGCATACATGAGACTCCCAACTGCTGAAGCATATGGCACTTGTGTCATGTATTTGACCTCCTCATGTGATGATGGAAACTGATCTTTGCTCAATTTGAAGTGTCCAGCCATAGGTGTACTAACAGGTTTTACATTCTGCATCTTGAACCTTTCTAACACCCTGTAGATATAATCCTCTTGAGATAAATAAAATATTTTGTTCTTCTTGTCTCTGTGTATTTCCATGCCAAGGATTCTTTTTGCAGCTCCTAAATCCTTCATATAAAATGTGTGAGCTAGCTTTCCCTTAAGCTCGTCAATATCCTACATACTAGATCCTGTAATAAGCATATCATCCACATACAATAAAAAAATAATATAACTCCCATTTTCAAGCTTCTTGAAATATACACAATGGTCAAATTCACATCTCAAGTAACCATGCTCATGCATAAAACTATCAAACCTCATGTACCATTGCCTTGGAGCTTACTTGAGCCCATATAGACTCTTTTCAACCTTCACACTAATTTCTCCTTACCCTTGAATTCATACCCAAGCGGTTCTTTGCATATAAATCTCTTCATCCAAATCACTATGAAGGAAAGTTGTCTTCACATCTAGTTGTTATAAATGTAAATCATGTACTGCAACTAAACTCAATATAGTACGAATAGAATTCATCTTAACAACATGAGAAAATATTTCACCAAAGTCAATACCTGCTTTATGTGTAAATCCCTTTACTACAAGCCTTTCCTTGTACCTTTTCTGTCCACCCTCTTCTTCCTTGATCCTGTAAACCCACTTATTCTGCAATGTCCTCTTACTTACTGGCAACTTAACTAAATACCAAGTCTGGTTCTGTTCCAAGGAGTCCATCTCCTCATCCATGCCATACTCCCACTAGATGTGGGTCTCATCCTCCATTGCTTCTTCAAAACTCTCTTGTTCACCATTATCAGTCAATAATAAATAAAATAGAGAAGGTGTAAATATTTTTGGAGCTTTACTTACCCTTTGTGACCTTCTCACAGGAGTTTGGGGTATCGAGGCTCATTCTGGACCTCCTGGACATTTGTATCCAAATCTATTAGTGACCGACGCCGGTCACCTATAACCGACATTGATTATGCTAACCGATACCGGTTCTACTAAATGATGTTAGTTAGGGGTCAACTGACACCGGTTACTGTGTAACCTTATCGATATTACTTTTAAATACGAGAGTTCATTTTCATTCACAAACTTCTCAATCGGTTCGTCCTTGGGTACCAAAATTTGATCCCTGTACATTCTCTTTTCATTCCATTCAATATCACAACTCCTAATAATTTTAGAATTTTCTAAATCCCAAAAATAGAATCCAAAATCACCAGATCCATAACCAATGAAAGTGCATCTCTTGGATTTTGCATTTAACTTTTTTTTTTTCCTTATCAATATGCACAAAACCTTTTAAACCAAAAACTTTAAGAAAAGAAATATCTACCTCTTTTCTGGTCCAATCTTCCTCTAGTACTCCTCTATCTAGTGAGCTTGAAGGCCCACGGTTAATCAAATAAATTGTTGTATCAACTGCTTCTACCCAAAACTGCAAGGGCAATCTAGAATGTATCCTCATACTTCTAGCACGTTCCATGATTGTTCTGTTCATTCTTTTAACAACACCATTCGCCTGTGGTGTTCTTAGAACCGTTCTTTCTCTACATATCCCATTCACTGAACAATAATAATTGAAAACCTTGTTACAGTATTCACCACCATTGTTAGATATAAGTCACTTTAACTTTAAATTTGATTCATTCTCAACAAGGGCTTTCAATCTTTTAAAAGTTTCAAAAACATCAAATTTATATTTAATACAATAAACCCATACCTTTCTTGTAGCATTATCAATAAAAGTAACATAATAATGGGATCCTCCATGAGAAGCTACCCGAGTTTGTCCCCACGCATCTAAGTGTACAAGCTCCAATTTATGCTCCTTCTTAGTTGCCCCAACTTTGAAAAATCTCACTCTCTTTTGCTTTCCAAAACACAATGCTCACGAAATCAAGATCTAAATCTTTCAAATATGATAACTTACCCTTAGCCTTTAAGATCTACATTCTTTTTACTCATATGGTCTAATCGATTATGTCACATACATGCATTTGAATCTAAAGTAGATAATGCGAGAAAGAAATCGATAACATAGGTAAATAAATATAATGTTCTTACCTTCTTACCTCTTGCCACAAAAAAGCACCCTTGGTGACTTTCCAAGAGTCTCATGTAAAAGTAACCATGAAACCACTTCACCTAATTTCCATGCGAAATAAGATTCCTCCCGATGCTTGGCACATGCCTCACATCTTTCAATACCCATGTGTTTCCATTATGAAATTTTAGATGAACTTCCTCTTTACTAGTAATCTTTGAGGTTCATCATCACCCAAATAAACATGCCCAAAATTTTCCTAGACATAATTTATGAAATAATCCTTATTAGGGGTTGCATAGAAAGAAGCTCATGAATCTAAAACCCATGATTCAATTCTATTATCTAAATAAATAATAAGAGCATCTTGCATTACCTCTACTGCAACAAGATTTACTTCTTTACATTTGTCTGGTTGTTGGTTCTCTTTATCCTTTCACCAACAATTTTTCTTTTCATGTCCTTTCTTTCCACATTTCCAACAAATAATTCCCTGCATTACTTATGGATTTATATATGTTATCCCTTGAATTTTATTTCTCAATACTCTTACTCTTGGATCTCTCCTTCATCTCACCTTAGCTTTCTACATTCAAAGCATTCTTATATGACGGTTCCTTTTTACTCTTCCTCCGAATTTCTTCATTCAAGATTATACTAACCACATCATCAAACTTCAAAATATTATTAGCGGATGTTGTATTACTAACAACCATTACCAAGTTATTCCAACTATTAGGAAAAGTACATAAGAATAAATGTGCTTTCACTTCATCATCAAATGGTATATCAACCGGTTTTAAGCGATTTATAATAGATATGAAATCATTCAAATGGCTAGATGCAGATCCACCTTCATGCATATTAAAACTAAATAGTTTCTTCATCAAATAAACTTTATTTGAAGCACTAGGTTTTTCATATAAATTAGCAAGAGATTTCATTGACCTTACCGTATAAGTTGCTTCAGTAATATTGGAAGCCATAAATGCTTTGCGCTGCTCAATCTTATAGATCCCAAAGCCTTTCTATTAAGAATATTTCATTCTTTATCAGTCATCTTCATAGGTCTAGACTTCTCATCCAACGGTAAATAAAAATCTCTTTTATACAGATAATCCTCAATCTGCATCTTCCATAATTGATAATTTCATTCGTCAAACTTCTCTAGCTTGTATTGGTTTTCTTCTACCATTGTTGAGGCTCCCACTCAATCAGAAAACCCTCTGTGAGTAAATTTTTCAACATAAAAACCCTCAAACAACGCTCTCGATACCAGTTGTTGGGGATTAGCACACCGCATGCTGGATAATACATCAAAAGAAATATACATAACAAAAGTGGATATTCTACCAAAAGAAATATACATAACAAGAGATATAAATCAACACCAAATTTAACGTGGTTCACCCAATGTGGGCTACGTCCACCAAGAAATAAGCCAATCTATTATCCAAAGCTTTCACAAGATATACAATCTTCCACACCTCTCGGATGTACAATATTGTCTTACTCTCAAGCTTTTTCTTCTTCACCAAGAATTCTCTCTCACAATTATTCTCACAATAATCATAAAATTTTGCAAGTTCTTCTTAATTCTTACTTCTAAACCCTATATTTTATGCTTATATAGGCGTATACAAACTTAGGGCACTTAGCCATGTAATTACAATTAATAGATATGTTTTAATACTAAAAATAAATCTAATTCCTGTGAGTTAATTAAAACACTCATACACAGGTAACCGATGCTAGTTAGCCGTAACCGATGTCGGTTCCTCCTTGCTTGATCGATGATGGTCATAGGTGATTGATGTCGGTCCCTCCATAACCGATGTCGGTTACTATGTTTTCTAAGCAAGTTTCATATTGCATGTAAATCCGAAGTAATTAAGCTCCACAACTCAACATGCCCTAATTAATCTCCTTCAGGCCACAATGATGATTTCTTGTTCAAACTCATGTATATGAAACTTAGTCAAGAATACATCACGTCTTGTGTTGTAATATACAACACCTGGTTCAAATCATACTTCCTATACCAACTATGCATGTGCCCTTGTAAAGTAGTAGCAAACTAACTTGCCTTACACTCAGAGTTGTAATTCCCTTAGCGTGTCATAGTATCTCACACATGTGTAAATGCTCTACTTGCATCCTCAATGCCTTTGTACTTTGTTAGGCGAAGAGACATCTCGTAATAGACTTGTTGTGGCTAGTGCGGAGCATGCCCACTAGATCCAAAACCTGTATTACCACCAGATCCACTAGATCCTGAACCTCTAAATCCTCTGAGATCCCCCTCCCGTAGCAGGAATCGGACCAAAGGATGAGCTACTTTGTGTTCCAACTATTGTACTAAATTGAACTCCCATGGTCTGCAAATTTGTGCTACTTCTAGACGTATTACCCATATTCTGTGTGCCCATACTCTGTCTTGATGACGCGCCATAAAATATACCACCAATAGGGTCACCAAATAAATAAGATGTCTACACAGCCATAGATGGATGTTTTGTTGGAAGAAATTTTGTATTCAATGGAAAATGAAATCTACCTGTTGCTACTCTATCACCAACACTAGCTTATTTCTCAATAATTGTTTCAAGAATTGGAACACCAAGTGCAAGGGAAAGGTCGCCAGTGGGATCAAGTACGCACTGCGGTCCTCAATCTATCTTCATCGATGAACTCTCATTAGAAGCTGGAGGGGATTCTCTACTATGCTTTCCTAAGTGGGGGAGAGCTTGATGCTCTAGCTCCACGTCTTCCACGTGAGCCTCAAATCCTTCATGAGACATCATCCTCTGCAACTCCATAGACTCCTCAATATCGCACTTCTTTGCCAATTCCCTCTCCCATGCCTCATTATACTTAAGTCTCCTTTCTTCTCTCTTCCTTTCTCAGGTGCAAGGTCCACCATATTTCACCACACCTGCTCCTGTCCCTCGCACACGGTGGGGTTTAGCTAGCCATATGTCATTCTTCTAAATCCAGAGTTACAATCAAAATCATAATTGCTAAAGGGATAGTGCACAAATAATATTTTCTAGGTTCGCGCAACTAAAATTCAGCAACCTTTGGATATGAGTAAGTAGAAACAACGTACTCCAACGTGTAATTGTTCAAAACACCACTCCACCAATAATTTACGGCGTGCATCCAACTCACATCAACATTATACAAAGCCCTGGTAATCTTCTTGTGTCCAAACAATTATTCTATACCTCCAATTCCACTTCGATGCATATGCTACTAGCCACTCATACAAATCTATAAGGAAACAAAAAAATAATGTTTCATAAAGTTCATGATATAGATGTTCTTCAACCCCACACAAGCATTGAAATCAGTCCAATATTATATCTATGAGAAAACTGGTCTTCCAAATCCACAACCCAACTCTCAATGTTTTCTAGAGTCAACCGATACGTCTTCATCATGCAACATCCTTGCAAAAAATTGAAAAGAGGTCCCAACAATGGAACCAAAATGTAGTCTATTTTCTTACTCAAACCCTAGACAAGCTGGCTCATCACTCAAACAGATCTGAGCGCTCACCCGAAGCGCACAAAGGTATCAGTCCCTCTTTTTATACCAACTTTGTCAAGGTGTTAGCATGATCACACAAGTATTCCATATCCATAACAAGTAATTAAAGGTAAAGCATAACATGAACTAGATCACAACCATAGTGCATAATGAATCAAACAAGGATCAAGATCATATTTACCATATAATAACCAATAATAGAGATATCAACAATCAATATCCATCCACAAAGATCCATTATATTAATCCATCAAAACATAATAGTTGAATACATTACAAGTACCATCACAAAGTCATGCACGCAAATACACCAAAGAACATAACTCTGTCTCATTTTAGCAAAGTGCCTACAACCGTGCAAATCAATACATATATAAGTAGTGGGGACTTTCCCTTCACTACTCATGCATTCTCAAAATAGGCTGCATGCTAATAATAACCATGCGTCACTATAAAAGCAACTAAGGAAGCATGCAAGCTTTGTCTAATAATAGATTATCTATAATTAAATCTAGATATAATCCTATTATTAGCTCAAACTTTGCATGACACTTGATCTTCTACTTGTTCCAAAAATAGTCATTGCTTCGTCCACAAGTTTTCTATCTTCATCCAATGCGTGTTAATCACTCCACATTCAACTCCAACCTAATCTACGCAATAAGGAGTTAAGTGCCAAATTTGTCTTTCTAGGCGTGGATATTCATGGCACAATTATGTCACACTTCAATGCCTATCCACGTGCCTCTTATGCTTAGTTAATACTTTATCTTTCCATATAATAGGGCAACCAAAATTATAATGAATCCACCCCACACAATTTCTCAAGATTGCATCATCACTTTGATACCAAATGATGGTACAAAAACGTATTTACACAATGAAACAACACAATAATAATCTTCTTCTTCGTTATTCATTCACCCGACATGATACGATTATATAGGAGTAACATCTCCTAGTTTATAGGAAGTTATAACAACTCCTATAACAACTCTTCTCTATTACACGTATGTTTTTACTCATGTAAAAAATCATTCTCTAAAATATGTAATTAACTTAATTATTTACTAACCAAATGGAGCACTAATAAATGAATATTCCTAACACACGCGTTCCTCTAAAGTCCGATTTTGCCCAAATTGCCCCTAAAACTACAAACCCGGCTAACTCCTAGACTCGAGACTCAAAAATAGGATGGAAATACAACCAAAGCATGATAAGTTTACCATGACTTTAAAAGTTTTGAAATCAGACCGATTTTGTGACAACAATACCATTTACCCTTCTAATACTGACGAGCAACAACAATGTCTTGAGCTAGCACAAAAATTATTAAGTAATCAAACAAAAGTGATGTGCCCAGGTTCTAATATCTTCCTAATGACTCTTTTTTCATCCTAGCTCCGCCCGCAACTTCTAGAATATCCCTATTTTTCCTATTTGATTCTTGTCATCAATTCCTCCCATAAAATATCCTTAAATTACCTTGGATGCATTCATAACCATCTTATGCAACTCCTAGGTGGCTTTGACTCTTCCTTGCCATCTTTCGAGGATATCCATATGTCGTAAATGGCCCTTTCAAGGCCTTCTTCGGGAAAGTAATTATTCATTGAATCTCCGTGACTTTGCAAATCACCTTAGGAAAACATCCATGCACATGAACCACACTTGGAAATATTGTTAGTATGTTCCTTTAGGCCGAATGAGGATGAAATTGAGGACAAGCTGGCACAAGGAAGGGTTTATAGTGACTGGGAGAGGGAATTTCCAAGTCTGGGCTTAGTTGTCATGGTCAAAATTACAATTTTGCATGACAACAATATCCCAACCTAATAAGCTACAATTTCAACCTACATAAAGGAAATTTACGTGTCTACCCATGTGCTCCCCACATTATTCTCAAGAATGACTTGAGTACAATCTTGTGTCTCTCCCTCCACCACTTGAGGTTGATGTAAGCAAGCCTCATAGTAAGAGTTTTGATCCTAATGCTTATTACAACTATCATAGATGTATTAGTCACCGTACTAATCGATGTTTTAAGCTCAAATGCGTACTGATCTTAATGATGCAAATGTACTTGGTCTAAGTAGTGCTTTCAGGAGAAGCATTTGCATGTTATGTTTCTCTTCTCACATGTTCGCACTAAGGGGGAATGTTACACATATTATGTTTAGATTAGTGTGTCTATTGAACTTGTTATAATATTATGTTAGTTGTTGAGTTGTTAAAATGACTCACATATATATGAGATAGGGAGAGATTTGTAATTGAGTTAAAATGGGATTTTTACTTGTTTATAGGAGAGACAACACCTATAAATTAGTAATGTATATATTGTGTTGGTGATTGAATGAAGAGACATATTATCATTATTGTGTGTTTTATCTATTGCAAATTGATGCAAATATTACATTATCTTAGATTTGTCATAGTTTTTCCTATTGAAGGGTTCTACATTGATTAACAAATCCATCATCTTATCCATAAATTTCCTACTAATTGGTGATGGTGGCCTCAATCTAGCTTATACATCTTTGCGTTGGGCTTGAGAAAATCATTTGGAAAAAATGAGCTCTAAACTCCATCATATGCCCAAGACATCATGATTATTAGACCGTACCTCCATGAAAGAAGAAAATTGGTACAAGACAGTCAAATGAACATCAAATTCAAGGTTGACCATTTTTATTGGCATCTCACTCTACTACACTCACTCCTCCCACCCCTTGGTCAGCAATCAGTAGGTTATGCATATTGACATAAAACTAATACATATATCTTAAATGTGTTTGCCTATAAAATACTAATAAATATCAAATCTTAAGGCATTTGTCTTGAATTTGTCACAAAGTTTCGTCTATTGAAAGGCTCCACATCAATACACAAACCCATCACATTCTTCACAAATGTTTTGTTGATTGGGATAGATGGCCTAAATCTCATTATCATTACGTTGGGCTGTAAGAAATTTTCTTGGAAGATTAAAATGAACTCCAAACTCCATCGAATACAAAAAAAAAAAAACATAATTTTTAGATGCCATCTCTAAATAATAAACCAATTATAGATTAAATTGGACAATTATAAATAAATACATTCCTTATATATATCAATATGTATCTTTGAATTTTTGTTATTATCTGATTTTTCTTCTAAACAATAGGCCTAGATGTGTGCGTATCGACCTTCCACAAGCACCTATGCTAGTTTTAATGTGTATTTCACTAATTCCACCCACCACCACCACTCCCCCATTGTGGGTTTTGGCATAGCCTCCAATCACAAGATCCCTTCATTTCAAATTGAACAAGAGATAATCTTCCTACGTATGGTTGATACAAACCAACGGAACAGGGAAGATGAGTAATGGAGAGGGCTGATAGGATTGAATGATGGCGGTAGCATTCACAAATTCCACTCTCTTATCCATTCATGATCCACTCAAACAATGTCAATACAAGCACGGAAAATGGCATAACAAAAATCCAGGCATTCTGCAAAAGGTACACATTTTCTTATCAAATTCAGAATTTTGGAACCTTTCAATTAAATTGGGTGTAAACTCGCACCAAAAAAAGGAAAAAGCGTTTATTCTGTTGCGAAGTTAGTTTCATTTGATTCATTCTACATTCTTTCAAGCGAAAGTTTAATACTGTATTGGCGTAGATTATATACAGAAATGTTGTTGGCCTCGACGAACCTTCAATTTTCGTTGAAGAAGGACGGGAAAAACCCAGGAAACGTAAAAATATAAAGAAAATCAAGTATTGTAAGACGTTTGGTATAGATGTACATACATTGTGCAACGAAGGAAGAGTTTCTGAGGCCATGGAAATATTGAAATCAATGGACCAACACGGGGTTAAGCCAGATTTTGATACTTACAACACTCTTCTTCATAATTGTATCAATATGGGTTTTCTTGAAGAGGGTAAGAGGATTCATGAACATATGATCAAGTGTGGGTTCGAGCCAGGTAAATTTATTGGTAATCAGTTGTTGAATCTGTATGCAAAATTAGGCAGTCTTGAGGATGCATGCAAAGTGTTTGAGAAAATGCCTAAACGAGATGCGGTGTCTTGGACTAGTATGATTGGGGTTTATACTCAAAATGGGCGTGGGGAGGAGTCTTTTAGAATGTACGGAGAAATGCTTGGGGAAGGGAAGAGGATTAACCAGTTTACGTTTGGAACAGTTCTGAGCGCGCTGGCTGGATTAGGGGTTTGCGAGAGGGAGAAATTGTCCATTGTCAGGTTATCAAGACTGGCTTTGAGGGTAATGTGTTTGTTGGGACTGCTCTTGTGGATTTATATTTTAAATGCGGGAAAAGTGATTGTGCTTACAGAGTGTTTGAGAGTATGCCCGAGAAAAATGTGGTTTCGTGGAATGCGGTGATTGCTGGATATGCACAGAATAAGCAGGATGACTATGCACGCCAAGTGTTTGACAGAATGCCTGAGAGAGATGCTGTTTCTTGGAGTGCAATGATTGCGGGGTATGCCCAGAATGGACGAGGGGATGAGGCAATTAGCTTGTTCTGCCAAATGCAATTTGAAGGCGTGAGGCCAAATTGTCGGACTTTTGCTTGTGTTGTGAGGGCATGTGCTAGCCTGGCAGCTCTGGAAAGAGGTAGACAGATTCATACCCACACCATAAAATTTGGGTTTCAGTTGGATGTTTTTGTGGGAAGTGCTCTTGTGGATATGTATGCCAAATGTGGAATCACCGAGGATGCATGTCAAGTGTTCGAGAAAATGCCTCTAAAGAATATTGTGACATGGAATGCAATGATTGCAGGTTATGCCCAGAATGGTTTGGGTAAGAGGGCTTTAGAACTCTTTGAACAAATGGAACAGATGAGTCTAAAGCCTGACAATGTTACATTTTTGTGTGTTCTTTATGCATGCAGCCATTTGGGTTTGGTGGATGAAGGTCACCACTATTTTGAGTCAATGAGTTGCAACCATAACATTTTGCCAGAACATGAGCACTATGTGTGCATGGTTGATCTTCTTGGCCGAGCTGGGCTTTTGAGTGAGGCAGAGGAATTCATCAGTAGAATGCCTGTTTCACCCAGTGCTTTAGTATGGCTGACCTTGCTTGGCGCCTGCAGAATGCATGGGAATGTAGAGATAGGTGAACGTGCTTTCTTCCATATTGTTGAGTTGGAACCTCAAGATTCTTCAGCCTACGTCCTATTATCCAACATTTGCGCTGCAGCAGGGAGGTGGGATTATGTATCCAAATTGAGAAAATTGATGAGAGATATGGGGATGAAAAAGGAGACGGGATGCAGCTGGATTGAAATTAAGAACAAGGTGCACACCTTTGTGGCAAGTGATAGATCACACCCACTTACAGAAGAGATATATGCTAAATTGGAAATTTTGTCTGAGAAGATCCAGGAGGAAGGATATGTGCCCGACACAAACTTTGTTTTGCAAGACATGAAGCAGCATGAAAAGAATTCCTCCTCCGTCATCACAGTGAAAACTAGCTATTGCCTTTGGTCTGATAAGTACAACTGATGGTTTTCCTGTTCGTATTTTCAAAACCTTCGCATGTGCGGTGACTGCCATACTGCTGTCAAGTACATCTCCAAAGAAGTTAAGCGTGAGATTGTTGTTAGGGATGTCACCCGCTTCCATCATTTCAAGGACGGAGTTTGTTCATGCAAAGATTTCTGGTGAATTCATGACTCTGCGTTAAATTTAGCTTTCTTCAGCATTATAATCCTAGGCTGCCAGAATTTAGTGTTCTAAGCCCAGGAAGCAGCCATTTTTTCTACCCTAATTTTTTACCTGTAATATAATATATCCATCTCAAAGTATCATTTTCTCACAAGGCAAAAATATCATTGATCTGAAATGAAGTGAAGGCACATTTTCCTGGGATGTGTCCTAAGATACATCTTCAAGGCAGCTTGAGATCAATAGATGTTATAGGTTCAAGAAATTCAATCTTAATGCACGGTGAATTGCAAAACCATACAGTGAAATATTTGGAGTATATCTAAATGCTGTATTGCAGGTTTTGTTTAGGTTGGGTGTATTCTCAAACCCAATATGAGATCAGAAACAGATAAATGTGTAAAGAGGTTTCTCTGGGATCCTGCATTTTAAATTTTGTTATTGATGCAGACAGAGACACAGATACATGTGGCTTCAGGCTACATGCAATGGGCAGGACACATCACATTGCAAGCTTAAACCTGCACTGAAAAACATGTATACCCTGTTGAGAACCTTTAAGGAAGTTTTCTCTACCATTGGAATTTCTTTTTAAACTAGTAAACAATATTGAATGGAAAAAATATTGAAATAGACTCAAAAACCAAAACTAGCCCCAGATTATCCCAACACGCTTATGACATTATCCTAAATCGGGATGGAATCTGAAGTCCAGCACTCACAACGATTGCAATTGCATTGGTTCAATAGTAATATTTTGTTGATTGGAGATTTCACAGTGATACAACATGGTTGGATATACGTCCGAGTATATGAAACTACCATTCCAACAAAATGTTTAGGTACTTGCTGTTTTGGCATAGCTGCCAAATTGTTATTGATATCAATAACAGTTTCATGAAACAATTTGGCGAAGTGCTGTTTGAGAGAGAGGTTCAGTTAGCTTTTGTATCAACATTCTTAAAAGTAAAATCTCATTAAGTTTAACCTCAAGCATTAGATCGCCATTTTTCATAACACATTATACCAATTTTTTCTATTGTCACAGTATTTGTATACGGGCTAAGATGGTCCATAGATTATCCTCTCTCTTATCAATAATATAGATTAGGATATACAGAGGACCATTCTAAGGCCTACACACAAGCCAAGATTCTGGACCAAGAGGTGTAAGATAAGGAACATAAAGATATCTAAGCTAGGGTTATAAACAAAGATTGTAGAGGTCAACATGTTTTAATGCCCAAAGGGAGGATAAATGGCAAGGGCCGATAAAATACAATACAATAGATAAAAATATGTCACTCTATTCTGATTTATTTATATGATACACCAATCAATCAATCAAATCATAAACATAAAGGGAAAGTAGAGTTAGAGATACTTACCTTTGTGCAAGCACCATTGATGCATTAACCCCCAAGGGTTACTAGCATTTTATGATAGAGTTATGTCGGGATCACATGACAAATAAAAAGATCTAAGTAAACTGCAACAGAGGACTTCAAAGACTTGCTAGTCCATATTGGTGCAACTCTTATTCTTGAGTGTCCTAGACACAATGCTTCAAAAATAAACCTCCAAAGATAAGCAAGACTAGCTCTTGAACCTTTAAGACCTTAAAAACAACTTGGCGCGTACAAAATACCGAATTACAAATGATGTGATGATGGTAAATGCTCTCAAATGTCACTTATAAATAGGGATCATGATTAGCTATTAAAGTTCCCTATAGCTGCAATGATTTATGAGGAAATATAACCAAACAATATCAATAATGGTTAATGTTGTCAACTCTAGGTAAAACAAACCATGGGGTACTAAAGGGAAGAGTCGGAAGGGGGGAAATTTTAGGAGCCGATAATGTAATATGATCGGGATAATAAGGTGCTATAAGTAGATATGTAACTAATCATAAAGGGATAAAAAGGTGATGTCGTAGGAGGTCAGAAGGGATAACAAGGAGATATGACAAATAGGTTATCTAAGGTATCGACAACTACACATCAAAGTTCTTGTATAGATGGCACTAACCAAACCGATAGTTGTTTATCTTCCTCATTCCTAATAATGCTTCAAAAGACATCAGGTTGAGGGGTCGATGCTCTAATGGTGCATGCGAGAAGAAATGTCAATAAGAGTGAAAAATAAGGTGTATACATATGCCCCAATGAAGATCATCGCGTGTCACAAAAATGTAGTTGGGATCGCTTCGGGAAAAGAAATTGCAACACCGAAATCAAAATGATGGAAATAAAGTAGTAACATAAGTGATAAAAATATGAACTCAACCCAAATGAAATATACTTACCTCATACTTACTTATTTGTAACTAGGGGTAATGTGTTGGCTTTTGTCTTAACCATGGCAAGTGCAAATCTACAAAGGACCCCGAGGATACAAGACTAACAAGGAGAGCATAACAATGCAAGTGTACACAAGTAGTCAATAGGTAGGTATAAAATAAATAGGGAAGGGAAGCTCATGGGGGATGCTAGGGCAGTCCATCTCATATATAAGAGATAATAAGGTGCTAGTAGGGAAACCAATTGATGCAAGATCATGTGGGTATATAGACAATTTTGTATCAACCATAAATAGTTTGGGTCAATGTTTGCATTTAGTTTTGCATTGTGTTGTTGGCGGGCAATGTAGTGAATGAATATGTAATTAGTGGATCACATAGTACTAGAATTACATTTTTGCATTGTTAGAGTTGTGTGCAAGCTTGTTGCGCAACATCAACACAAAGGCGCTAGTGAAGGAATATGTAATTAACAAACCGCAAAGTACTAGTGTTACATTTTTGCATTGTTGGAGTTGTGTGTAAGCTTGTTGTGCAATGTCAACACAATGTGCAAATCCTTCAGGTGCAATGTTAAGCCTGTTGCACAACCTACACAATTATGGGGAATCCTTGTGCAAGTCGCACAAGTTCTTGGAGGTATCATGAACATTTGCGCTTGTTGCGGACTATTAAGGAAGTCACACAAGTCTATTGGGAGCCGCATACAATCCTAGAGGAGCCACATAATACTAGAAGTCTACATTTGAAGCCGCGAGATACTATGAAGTTGTCTGAAACACCGATTGAGTCATATACTAGGTCCTTTAGTCTATATTGGGTCCTTTGGACCATAAATTCATATTTGTTAGGAGTCACGTTTGTGGCAATTGATGACTATATAAACAAATCCCAATTACCTTATGAGGGAGTGCTCAAGTAGTGGAGTAGTTTAGAGGGTAGAGTGGGGATGTGAGCTTAAGGATTGAAGCCAAGTGCTTTAAAATTAGAAGTTTCTTCCATGTAGGGACTTATGCACAAGATTGGGCTCATAGCGAACGACATTGTGGTGATGAATGGATGTTAGCCTATGCACATTAGAGTGTATTGTAAGGTTGTATCATTGGCAATCAATCTTTGTTGTTGAATAGTTGTCAATGAGATTTTTTTGTGTAATTCTTTGAGCAACCTTGGATTAGTAGCTCCCTCTTGGAACTCTAAATCCTCGTTTATGTCATTTGGTATTAGAGTGAGGCTCAACTCTAGGAAGTGAAGTTTGAGTTCTCCATCTTGTGGGGTGGTTAGAGAATAGGGGCACTAGTGAAGGGTCTACATGGGTTCGCAAGAAAGTGTGACAATAGAGCTAAGCTTTGGGAAACAAGATATAAAAGAAGAGGGCAAGGGAGTGCCATGGTAAATAATTTAGTTGAAAGACTTGAAGAGTCTACAAAGATGTTGCAGATAATGCAAGTTGGACCGATAGTAGTGAAGAAGACCGTAGGAGAGGATTCGCTCGAGGGATGATGAGCTTGATGTGGAAGAAGAGATAAGAGCACCATAAGCACTTGCGGGTGGCATGGTTGCGGCAGATGCCTTACACAAAACAACATGGATGGTGCAAAAGGCAAAGTTATTAAAGGTTGTGTTGAGCATTGGCGAGGAGTGCGAATGTAAGTTCCTTGCTTTTAGAGACACTAAACATAGATGAACTTAATGATTTGATCACAGAGATGGAAGAGTTTTTTGAGTTTGATGAGGTTGTGGAAGAGCACAGAGTGAGAACAACACAAACCAAGTTGAAGGGTCATGTGACATTGTGGTGGAAGGAAGTTCAGCTAGAGCACAATAGAAACGGTAAGGACAAGATCACCAAATGGGAGCACATGGTTGCAAAGTTGAAAGGAATTTTTTTACTTGGATATTATGAGTCGATTTGTTGAAGAAGTCACATAACTCGCAAAGTGAGCTAAGTGTGAAAGAGTACATAAGAGTTCTAGAAGGTCACAATTCAAGTTGGTCATGATTAGATGGATTGAGAAAAGGTGGCACAATACCTCAATGGACTATGTTGACCAATTTAGGATGAGATTAGCTCGATCAAAATGCGAGATAGTAGAGGAGGCGTACCAATATGCCTTAAGAGCAGAGAAGAAATTGGTGCGCATGAAGAGTGTGCAAAAGAACAAGGTGAAGCTCGGAATGAAAAGTAGTTAATGACACATGAGTGTGAAGGTGGGGAGTGTGTAGACAATGCACAAGGTAATGCATAGGAACCGACAAATAGGGGTAGGACTATGTCTACAAGAGGTAGAGATTGGGGCATAAGATTTTGTGGCACATGTTATAGATGTGGTGAAGTGGAGTACTAAGCTTACGAGTTTTCACAAAAGGATGATGGAAAAAGGAAGAGTGTGAGTGCACACTTATGTAAACAAAGCAAGTTAAGAGAAACAAGAATAACTGTGAAGGGGAAGCCCTGATGGTAGTGGGAGGAAGGTCTTGAGGTCATAGGAGAGAAGGATGAGTCACGCTTTGAGAGGCAATATATTTTCCACAAGATGCAAGACTAAAGGAAAATGTTGTATAGTGGTGGTTGATAATAGAAGCACACATAACTTGGTATTTGCAAAGATGGTACAAAAATTGAGATTGGAATGCAAGCCACATCCAGCCCCTACATGGTGATATGGTTGATGGAAGGACATGTATATGTTGTGAATGAGCAATGTGAATTAGAAATGAAGATTGGTAGATTCATGGACAGCTTTATGTGATATTCTACCGATGTATGCTTGTCATGTACTATTGGGAAGAACATAAAGATTTAATAAAGTGATGTTATATGACAGGGGAGCAAATACTATGAGAGTGCAAAAGGAAGGAAAACTTACATTTTGAAGTTGTTGAAGGAGGAGAATAAGAAGACTCACCATAGTCACACTACGGCATAAGGCTAGCAAAGATGGAACATGCACATTCATGTGACATGATAACAAAGCATGCATAGGGATAGAGAGAATCTAGGTGAGATGTGAAGACATAAAACCCTGAGAGAAGAGCATGACAATATGGGAGAATGTAACATCAGCAAAGGAGTATCAAAGAACACACTCGTGTCTGCAGGTATTTTGTAGAGATGTTGCACAAAAATGAAGGAGGTTGTGCACATGAATGTTACATAAGTGTGGTGGAAGAAAGAATTATCCCTCATGGGTAAGAGGAATCCTTTTGAGGAAGGGATTAGTGAAGGTTTTGAAGATCGGAGGCATACTTAGTGGAGGAAGACGGTTTCATACCCGATTGAGTCCGATAGTTGGAAGATGGGTAATTCTCATTGGCACACAAACACGTTAAATCCTTACTAGAACGATAGAAGGGAAGTTCTACGACTTCGCTTTGTGAATGTGAGCACTATGCTCACATTTCTTCTTACTCAAGGTGTATGATGCAGAACATCCATGTTCACAGGGAATCCTTTATCAACCATTATTTTTTGAATAGTTTGGGTTAGTGTTTGCATTCGCCTTTTGCATTATGTGATGTTGGTGGGCTATATCAAGGTTCATTTTAAGAGACCTCGGGAAATTGAAGGTGGAAAATCCCTGGCGAATATCCCCGAACCACTTTCGCAAAACAAGTGATTTTTTTGGGGTTTGTGTGCAACATTTTCACCTGATTTTCAAGACATGCGACAATAAGGTTGCATTGCATGCGGCAACAAGTTTATTGTCATACGACAATAAAATTGTTGTCACACGACAACCTTGTTGTCGTATGACAACAAACTCACTATCGCACGACTGCAAAATGCAAATCCCCTATCGTGGGTCAACACATGATTGTCCCGCGTCAACAACCTTATGCTTCAAGCGTCGAATAACTTCTTGTCGAGTCGCCAACAACCTCCTGTCGTGTGTCAACAACCTGCCCTGCAAGTTCATGATACTTGATATGTCGGTACCTCAGTAAGCTAGTAGTAAGTTAGTAGTATACTACCCGAGAATCACCTAGGTTTATATAGGAGATGTTTTCAAGGGGTTGGCAAAGCCGACCCCTAAAAATATACTTTGTAAATTTTAGGCGAACAAGACACTGACCTCCTCCGAAAAATTCGCCTTTTCAAATTTTCCTAAAATGGAATATTTGCCAAATTATGAATATTCGCCACTAAAAAATCCTGGGCTATATAGTGAAGGAACATGTAATCGAAAAATGTCGAGTACTTGATGTTTAATTTCCACATTGTTGGAGTTGTGTAAAGCTTGTTGCGTAATGGTAGCATAGTGCGCACTCCTTTGTGTAATGCCAAGTCTGTGTGTACTTCACACAATTCGTGTGACTCCTTGCACAAGTCGTTCAACTGTTGGAGGTCTCATGAGCATTGGTGGGTGCCACAAAATATTAAGGAAGCTACATTAGTCTATCGGGAGCCACAAAACATCAAGTAAATTGTGTAAGCCTATCGTGAGTCGTAGAACACTAGAAGAGTCACGCCAACATAAAGGAGTTGTGCAATGCTACAAGTTTACATTTGAAGCAACTAAATATTGTTTGAAGTTGTATGATACTACGAAGTTGTTTGAAAGTTGCAAGCATTAAAGAAAGATCATTTGAAGTTGTGAATCTTGAAAAAATCGATTGAGTCATGTACCGGGTCCTTTAGCATGTATCAAGTCCTTTGGACCATAAATTCATATTTGTTAGGAGTCAAGTTTGTGGCATTGGATGACTATATAAACAAAACCCAACTATCTTAAGAGGGGGTGCTCAAGTAGTGGAGTATCTCAAAGGGAAGAGTGGGGATGTGAGCTTAAGGATCGAAGCCAAGTGCCTTAAAGTTGGAAATTTCTTTCATGTAGAGACTTGTGTGCAAGTCCTGGGTCATAATGAGCGACGCTATGGTGATGAATGGATGTTAGCATGCGACAATTAGAGTGGATTATAAGGATGTATTGGTGGCGATCGGTCATTGTCGTTGATGAATATAAATTTATTAGTTGTTGCTAAATTATTATTATTAGTGTGGTTTCTTTATGTAATTCTATAAGCAAGCTTAGATTGGTGACTCCTGTTGAACTCCATAAACTAATGTAATAGACTTGGACATAATATACGATGTAAGGTGTTAGTTGGGAAGGTAATCAACCGAACTAACATGCCTGTAAATATAGGATGTAAGGTGTTAGTCCAATAAAAATAAATGGAACTAACAGGCATGTAAATAATGATTCACCGTAATACAACAAGCAGTAATCCCTAATGTAACTAAGATAAATATAAGATAGAAGATCACAATGATAGTAGGGTTGGTATAATGGAATATCCTTGCACCTTAGCGATTGTCACAATGCTAACATGTTTGAAAAGAGATGGAGAAAAGGATGTAAAGAAGATGGGAAAGACTTATAATCTAACCCGTTTGAGAAGTGGATATAATGATGTAAAGGGAGGAAAGATGGGTGCCACCAAGGCAAAAACAAGTTCATTATTGGAATTAAGAGACGCTAATCAAATTAACAAGACTAAAAGTTTTCAACATCAAAAATGAAGGAACCCGAATACATTCATGGGGAAGGCTTGAAGGTTTTATAATGCAAAATCACGAACTAATAGCTAAGGGAGATAATAAAATAATTGTATGTAGTAGTGTCCAAAAGGCTAAAATGCAAGGTAACATTGAAAAATTGGAAGGTAGGCAAAGGTGGGATATACAACTTTGAAACAAGTTCATAAGGTGCTAGTCAAGAAATGGTATTGGCTTAACTAACAATCCTAGAGAGGGTTGTGAGGTGCTAGATGGGAAATAACTCTACCAAACCATCCTCGTAGATAAGATAAGATTTAAGTTATTAGTCGGGAAGAGGAATCACAGATTGACAAACTTGTAAGTGTAGGATGTAAAGGGGTAGGCCAAAATTTGTATCAACCTACATGTAAGGATACAATAGGATGTAAGGTGCTAGCTAGGATGTAATAGCTCACCAAAATAACAGGTTTATAAATAAAATATGTTAAGGAGTAGTCGAAAATTCATACTAACTAGTTTGTAAGATGTAAGATAAAATATGAAAAGCACAAGGATGAAATTGAGGAGCATATGATATATAGTAAAGACTATAAAAGGAAACATAAGATGTTAGTATCATGTTCATACATAAATTCATAACAAAAAGCACGATAAATGAAAAATTATGATAAACATATCTAAAATTGCCACAAGAGAAAAAAAGAAAGCTATGTGTACGAGAAATGAAGGATGAATGGAACGTCAATCATGATACTTCCGTAAGAACATAGAGTTCATTGGTTGCTTAAAGATAAGGCCTTAGGTAGGTTGTAGTCAATAAGTTCTTGATCCTGATATATTTTTAACTAGGTATGACCCCACCATTTTTGGGCGTATTTTCCCTCTTAATCGAGGGTGTAATCTAGTTTCATGAGTAATTCACTAATTTCGAAGTTCCAATGTTTTACAAGTTTGTCATGTTGTTTTGCAATGGATGTTTTAAACTAACGGTTATGTAGGAGAGCATTAACACATTTTTCATCCAATAAATCGAGATAATGAAGATAGGCTTCGTGAAGTTCCTAATTGGGGATGATCTTGTGAAGAAATATGCAAAGGGAGCGAAACTCAACTTCTAGTGGAGACTAAAGAGAAGGGATATTCCTCAGAGTGATATTTGATACTTTGAGTGCGGTATGCATAAAGTGCATGATACTATTTAAGGTGTCTTATTAGTGTGTGATTCTTGAATGGTCTTCGGAGGATTTTGTTGAGAATCTTATTGGTAAATTTTGCTTGGTACATTACATTAAGGATGATAGGGTGTTGCAAAGTTATGCTAAATTTTGAATTGAGCACAAATTTTCCTCATTAATTTGCACTTGAAATTCCCACCATTTTTAGAATGATGGTTTGTGAAATTCCAAAGCGGTAGATGATCGGTTAAGGATGAATTTGGCTATTGTAGCTCTAGTCACATTAGTGAGGGGCATAGTCTCAACTCACTTCATGAAGTACTCGGTAGTGGTTATGATGAAGGTACGACCATCCTATGAATGGGGTAAATTTTTAATATAATATAGTCCCCACATGGTAAAGGGCCAAGGAGCTTGAAGGGCTTGGAGCTTCTCTAGGGAGAATGAATAAGATCATCGTGGAGTTGGTAAGGTTTCCATTTCCTAGAAAAAAATATTTACATCAACTTCTATGGTAGGCCAATAGTAACACGTAGAAATTCGTAGGTGTAAACACTCAAATTTGGTAATTTACTCTTTGACACTATTGGTTTTGATAATGCACTCTTGCTAAGATAAACACACTCTTTCTATCCCCACTAAGTACATCTTGAGATCTCTTGTCTAGCTTGCTTAGTCATACACATTGATATGCCAACAAATTCTAAGAGTTCAATGCATTAGAAAAATCCCAACTAACAAGATGCAAACTTCAATTTTCATGTTTTTCATCCCCAAGCAAAACCGTATAGTTTGATCATGAGTGTATATCTCGGTCTTGACCTATTTTAATGGTTTTCACCGACATATCCTCCATCTTCACCTTTAATTTCACATTCTTCAATGAGTCCTTTACTTGCTCTAGATCAATCTTTCTTTGATAAGGAACCTTATATATGCAAGTATAGACTCTCTCATTTACACACCTGAAAATCATATGGCACTACATTGATACACTCACTTCCTACTCTTACGCAGAAGACACACAGGCTCCCTAAATCTTGCAAAAGCACATGTGCACTCATTAGGGAAACAATCAATATAGGTCTGAAGCATCATACCAGTCAAGAAGTCAAGTTATCTCATTTGCAAGCACTCAAACATTTCTCTAAATATTTTAGCAAGATCCAAACTCAACTCAAGCATTGTCAAATAAGTTGTCAAATCAAAGTTGCATTCATTCAGATATCACATGCTAGGTGGAGAATGATGTGCGGTTTGAGGCCTCTTCATAGCAAAGGCTAATGTTGGCGGTGCTGGGGGTGTCCACAACCCAAATAATGTTTGTTTTATATGGTGTCCCACCTATGGATAGGGTTTAAGATCTTATTTAGAATGTTCAAATTGTTTCAGTAGCATGACTAAGAATTAGGTTGATAGCGATAAATATCTCCAAATAGGTGACACGTGGAAAGTTGCAGAGCCAAAATGTAAGTAGGTCATGGATGCAGTAGAGGGTCAAGACCGTATGGTCGGTCTGGAAAATTTGCACACCCTACCCTACCCTAGTCAGTTTCGATCAATTCCGGAATGAAGCATTATAAGGTTCAGATCTCCTAGTTCCAGCAGATCTGCACATCCAAAACTTCCCATAATCTTATGCAATAAGCTAAGTGCATTCATTCCCTTGTGTTTTCAAGTTTATAACATATCATGTATGCATTGAATGCATTGTTATGATATTCTATGATTAATGTTGGAAGTCAATTAATCGAATAATCCCCTGTATCTACCCTTTACATCCTTAAGTGTACTTGACTCACTAAACATATTATATTACTCAATCTAAAAGGGTGTAGACAGACATAGCATGTGCATTACAATGGTCTTTGTAAATGACCTTATATGATTTCTCAAGGAGAGGAGGAACCTCTTCTTCGTTAACACAATATAGCAAGATAATCTTCAAGCTATGATAATAAAGAATATCATCTTTAAGAACATACTTGAAATATTTCTTACATATTTTAACTCTCTTTTGCTAGTCAACGTTCGAAAGGATAAGTCCAATTTTTAAGGAATTGGATGACATCCTCGTACTCAAGGAATTTACGTCTTGTATGATAGGTAAAAAGAGGTTCCAAGTTGGGTTGTCAAATGTAGGGATCCTATCTAAAACCAGCCACACGTGTAGATACAAAGGTGTTAAAGGAGTGTTAGTGTCGTAAATCTAGAGGATATTAGTTCTAACCCTATGTCAACTATAGGTTTCCAACACCTACAACCAAATAAAGAGATATCCTACTCGGATTCGAAATAGAGAGAGGGAACAACCAAGAGGTGGATAAAGCCAAGGGGCATAATAACAATAAGACAATGCGATAAACCAAAGCAAACATATATCTACTCTAGCATATACCAATGAATGACAACAATTACAAATGCATACATACAAAATAAGAGACTAAAGGGGGTTAGAAATACTTACCTGCACTATGTGTGTGACTGTTGATGCATAATCCTCCCCAGAGACAACAACACCGAGAGAATTGCTATGGGTGGAGAAGGGAAAGCTCAACAAGAAGATCTCCAATCCTAACTCACTATGGTGACCTAGATGCAAAAGAGGCAAGCTCTAAGACTCCAATATCAACTCAAAAGTGTGAAATAGTGCTAGCAGAAGGGAAGATCATGCACAATTTGTATGTGTGTGGTTGCAAACCGAGTCTTTACTAAGAAAACATGCAGTATAAATACTGATGCCATCGCCCATGGGCGATGACGTCCGACTATGGAAAATCTAAAATAAATGCCATCTCCCATAGCAGGCAATGCATTAGCTTTGGAGGAAACCCTAAGGTCATGGTGTGAAAACATGAGGAATGGGGGCTAGGGAATAAATGGGAATGCATGATAAAGGACCGAGTGACCAAAAACAAGGGTAAAGAATGTGCCATGAGAAGAAGCAAGTAGACATAAGGCGACAATTGGACATAATGAGTGATCAAAGGAAAGAAATGAGGCAAGTATGAGGTGACTATGACTAATAACAACATCTCTCAAGTGTTGTGGTCTAGCCTACATGACCAAGCCCAATCATACCCCAATCCCGACAGCCTCTTAAAGCACCCGCGTAGGAGGAGAATGCACCAACCCCTACACAAAAGAAATGATTAGCAAGTGCTAAAAATATGGTGTTTATATATGCCCAAACCAAAGATCATCACGGGTCACAATAGTGAAACACGAGATGGTTTGTGGAAAAAGATCTACATAACACGAAATTGAAAGGAAGTGTTGAAAGTAAAGTACTGAAATGGAAGTGTTAAAAGGAAGTAATGAAATGCTAAATGAAATATACCTACCTCGTACTTACCTATCGATGTCGCTTGACTTTCATGTGATACCGAGGAGATTGTCTACATAGGACATTACACAGCTACATGGCCTCAGATTTGGAGGCATTACACAAATGGTACGGGTCCCACTGGATACAGACTTGATTCAGATGTTTTTGATGCATTGGGAGTATTGGTCCAACCCCTTCGAGTGGAGGGATAAAGGATAAATATTAGAGGTCATTGTGGCACCGCAGATGTACATGCCATTATGGGACTACTGATTCAAGGACTCCACATGTTTTGTGATGCGTCGATGAATATCGAGGAGAGGAGAGCACTCACACGATGGGCTAACCAAAAATGATTATTATCACCTGGTATCATTGATGATCATATTGAGTGTCGCTTTATGCCGCATGGATTCCGAATATCCCAAGGCGATCATTGTATGGTTATGGCACGAGTTTTGTGACACAAAGAAGATGGAACAATGCCCTTGTTTGTATTGGTAGCATGCAAGGATGTGTTAGAGGTAGGTATCTAATTCAATTGGGGCACAACCACATAGGTGCGCTTAGTGCGTGATTTGTACATGATTCGGGTGAGACAACAAAGGTTCATGGGGCCTATCTTACTATTGTCATATTGGATATATGAGTAGTTTTCTATGTATAGGCTTACGAGGACACCATTGCAGTAGCAGGAGATGCTCCGATGACTCTACAATGGGAGAAAGGCCTAACAATAAGGCAAGTGGCTGGATTTAGGAGGTTGTTACAAGTATGATAAGAGGAGGAAGTGTGGGAGCCATATAGAGGGACAATGGACCAATGGCCCAATTGGCCAATTATAGTAGTAGCAAAGAGGACTTTGTGCATCGAGAGATATCAACCTCGAGGTGCCTATCTAACTTATGTGAGAATTTCAATATAGGCACCTCGAGATGGATATCTCTGTATTTTATATAAATGTGTTTAAGATATCTATGTTAATTTTTAAATATAAAATTGTATTTATTAAATTTTAATTACAAATATAAAATCATTAGAGTAGGTATTTACCTTAGCTCATGTTCACCTAGGTACTTTATTTACCTTTATTGTATTTATCCTCACCCACTTATGTGTGTGAATATTTTTTTATCTTATTTAAATATCAAAAGATATTATCTAGTTGTTAGGTATAATTATTTCCTTGATCTATGTTATCGACTAGATCCTTGATGTTTAGTTCTCTCCTAAATCTATGGTCTTGACTAGTTCTTTGATGACTAGTTATTTCCTTGATTTATGGCTTGATCTACGACCTTTACTGGTTCTTAGATTATTATTCTTATCCTATTTAAACAAGGTCCATTCTCATCAGTATTGCATTGAGTTCCATAATAATATATGATATTGTTGTTTATTTGTTTTGCAAAGGTTTTATATAAAGTTATTCTCGGTGAATTATTTTCATCTTATGGATCGTGGTGTTTGATTAACATCTCGTGTTCTTGGCTTGATACGATATGCTTATCGTTATTTTTATGGTATCGTGAGCAGAGATTGCTAGTGACATCCGTCGATAAGTTTTATTTTGCAAATATTTTTTTGTATATTCATATATTTGGGATTTGGTCGTATTGTGTTGATGTGTGGTTTTATGTAAAATAGAGGCTTCCATCGATCTGAAGGCGGAAAACCCTAAGTTTGACTGTAAACTCGCTATTTCGGAGGTAGTCGGGCTTTTGTGGTCAGCAGCTGAAATGCACAGGTTTGCCTCGGGATTCGTGTCAAATGGTTAAGAAATCAAGAAACGTTTTTTGTAGGTTTTTTAGATTTCGCGAGATCTACATTGGGTTTTTTTCTAGTGCGATGGACCTTTTTCCGATTACGTGTAGAAGGATTTCGGTTCTTTCCTTTTTTAGCAGGGTACTAAGATGGCCGTGCATGGATTTTGCCATTTCGGGTAATTTTGTATCCTGCTAGTTTTGGCAACCGCAGTCACCGCCACACAATCCGTAAAATAGTAATTTTTACCGTAAAAGCAGCTGGTCATGACTTTTATTTAACAAGTAGCACACCCTGCATAGTAAGTTGTGCAGTACATCCATTAAAATCCTTAGCCCTTGGTCATATGGTATGATCGTATGAGGGCTTAAATCTTGTGATTCCTACTAGTATGTGCTTAACTTCAGCCCCCTTTAATTTTATTTGTGGTGAAGGCAACAACATTTTATTTTGTTTTTAGTGGCAACTAAAATAAATAACATAGCAAAATATGAAAAAGTTTGTATTTTTGGTTGATAATTCGGTTTTGAGTGTTGTTTTTACAAAAGTGTATTTTCGTGCTCTTTCCATTAGAAATATTTATTTTGAGACTTGCACTGTAATTATAAAGTGTCAAATATGGAGGAGTGTTGCAATCAATTGTGGACGCAATTTTGGCTGAGCTCGACGTCCTAAACTTTTGGGAGTTACATTCTTCTCTATCATGGATTCTCGAGACCGATATATATTTTTCTTAAGTATGTGGACTTCAAGAGGATATTGTAAAATTTGTGGAAGAAAATAGATCGCTCAAAAAGTAAAATTCTCTTCTACAATCACTCATTCATGATAAGGATACAATAATCCACTCCCTACAACTTGCTAGCCTACAACATCACCATGATATTGCTCCATATCCATGCTCCTAGTCCACTTGCAGCTATTGCTCCTATACCCACTGACATTGATCTGTTAGTCTTTGAGCATGTTCCTGCTCTTGATGCTTCTAAACCTGTGAGGTTTATTATTGCATGCTCTTCCACATCTGTGCCTATTAAAGTACCACATGTTGTGTATCATATTTTTGCTAAACTGTATGGCCTTTTTGAGAAGCGTACTACCTTCTTCTCTTCGCATGCTTCGCTTTTATGGGTTTCACCGCGCAGAGATATAAAGCAGACACTCACACAGGTATTATTTCCCCTCTTCCACATGTTAAGTGGAATTCTCGCCATGACATTGGTTTTCATACGTATACTTCAATGGGATCACACATTAACAGAGCTCATTTGTTCGCTCGCTTGACTCTTTTTGAAGATCATGAGCAACACATGAGTTCTCAGATCTTCACTCAGGATTGAGAAACCTGAGATTTTAATTGTTAGACATGATCAACCTGACACACATTCTGATGTTCTTTTGCATGCACCCATTGTGCATTTTACACCAAGTCATATGCAGACATCTTCTTCATCCATCCGTGTTGATTTGGGGTGGATATCTGATCACTCGTGGTGGCGACATAGGTATTCGTTGAGAGGATTCTACAGGCATGGCTCCTCCACCATTCCACCTCTTGCTCCACTTTCTACCTTCTACATTGTGATGCTTCTTGTTTTGAGCATTTTTCTTTAGCAGGTATAATGTATCTCTCTTGTTTGTTGAGAGATTTTGTATCTATATTTTCGACACTTTTGGCATGTTGACAGTATCTCTTGGGGGATCTATTCTGGTGCAGTCTAGTGTTAGTTTGTCAATGTTTGAGTAGTTGTTTTGACAACTCATACAGATTTGTAGCATCCCTCCACTCATTCAGCAGTATGGGAGGGTGTGGTGTTGATCCTACTTCTTCGGGTTTTGTGTCATTACCTTGTTACCTTGGCTTTTCTTGGATCGATTTTGTGTCTTTGATTTCTTGCTTTGGTTATTGTTCTTAGATCGTGACACACCTATTTGTAGTAGTTGATCAAATTATATTTGATGTTTTTTGCACTTTCGACATCACTCCGCTTGATGATCTCCTCAGTATGAAGCTATTTTAGTGAAACCCAAAGTGTCGATTGTTTTTGAGTTTTGTGATCGAACAAGAAATTGCACCACAGTGCACACCAAACTTCTTCAACCTCAGCGAGTGTTTTGAACTAAGCTTCTTGGATGCCTTGGAGCGTGTTTTTACTCTCTTTACTTTGTTATTCTGGGTTTTGGGTACCTTTATGGAGTTCATTTTTCCAGCTTATTGTACATGAGTACCTCATCGCCTAGTTGCTTAACTCATACCGTGGACATGTCACTTCTATTTTGGCCCCTAGCTTCACTTGAGGGGGTGTTAGAGTAGGTATTTACCTTAGCTCATGTTCACTTATGTACTTTATTTACTTTTATTGTATTTATCCCCACCCACTTATGTGTGTGGATATTACTTTTATCGTATTTAAATATTAGAAGATATTATCTAGTTGTTAGGTATAGTTCTTTCCTTGATCTATAATATTGACTAGATCCTTGATGTTTAATTCTCTCATAAATCTATGGTCTTGACTAGTTCTTTGATGACTAGTTATTTCCTTGATTTATGACTTGATCTACAACCTCGACTGGTTATTAGATTGTTATTCCTTACCTATTTAAGCAAAACTCATTCTCATTGTATTGCATTGAGTTCCATAATAATATATATTATTGTTGCTCATTTGTTTGCAAAGGTTTTATGTAAAATTATTCCTGAATTGCTTTTATCTTATGGATCATGGTGTTTGATTAACATTTGTATTCTTGGCTTGGTACCATCCGTTATTGTTCCTTTTAAAAACATTTATTTATATATTTTATTTATAAAACACATTTAAATGTAAAAACTAAAATAGAACTAACATAAAACAAGTGTCACAATGCGACTAGTCCCTTCCTAAGTGTTTGTTAAATTGTTTAGAACTATTACATAGACCATTTGAAATAAAAATAGTTGATTGTGATTGGTTGAAAAAAATTAAATAATAGGAAAGTGGATCCTATAGTTACCTTGCCTTCTTATTTATTAAATTTTCAACCACTCACATACATGAAAATAAGTATTTTTAAATGAATAAAAAATAAAATAAAATTTAAAATTATTGCATAGACTATATGAAATAAAAATAGTTGAAAAAAATTGAGTAATAAGAAAGTAGATCATATATTTAGTCGTAAATAAGATTGAAATAATTTATTTATTTTGTATTGTTTTTCAAATGTAAAGGGCTAAAGTAAATTTGTGGGGTAAAGTCAATTAACATCCAAGGTCTCCCAAGAGACAATGCTCCAAGAAATAGGTTTTGAATTATCCACCGAGCAAATACGATAGAAATAATTTATTTATTTTGTATTGTTTTTGAAATGTAAAAAGCTAAAGTAAATTTGTGGGGTAAAGTCAATTAACATCCAAAGTAAATTAAGAAATATATATATATATTTTTAAAACTATTGCATAGACCATTTGAAATAAAAATAGTTGATTGTAATTGGTTGAAAAAAAAATTAAGTAATAGGAAAGTGGATCGTGTAGTTATTACATTTAAATGTAAAAACTAAAATAAAACTAACACAAAAAGTAAAAACTAAAATAAAAGTAATGCAAAAGTAAAAATACATTTAAAAGTAAAATTTAAAATAAAACTATCCTAAAACTAAAAATACATCTAAAAGTAAAAATACATTTAAAAACTAAAAATTCCACACTAATTATCTTCCATTAAAAATATATATAGTTATTTATATATAAAAGTAAAAATATATTTAAAACTAAAAACTAAAAATAATATAGGTCAATATAATATTATACATTTCCATGTATAAATACATAATCATTTATTTATTTTATTTATTAAACATTGAGTCAACATTAAAATATAAAGTATTTTAACCATTAAATATTAGTCGGCAAATAAAAAGTTTTCTCAATCACACTCAGCATTACACTCCTTAGCATAATTGTTAGTACATACATTAAGATACCATTGTAAGAACACCTCTAAAAGATAGATTAAGATACCAGAATTGTTTCCAAAAGCAAAGAAATTACTCAACCTCACATAAATGTGAATTGCTTCAATGAAAAAACAAGCGCATTAGACTCTTTACTTGATTTTCCAGGTTAATCACTCCCCTTAACTTGATTTTCAAGTTTACTTTCACCTTCTGCATTATGCCCTCGATAGATTGCATCTTGGGTGGCATATCTGTCTTCGGTTAGACAAGAAGCCAAGATGTGGTTAATATCTTGCAATTACATGATTTGTTGGTTTCCGTGTAGAATTTTCTTAATAACATTATTGTTTCTGTTACTAATTTCTAATTGCACAGTTTTGCATTAGGTCCTAGATAGATTGCATCTCAGGTTGTAATCCGTGTCCTCCCTTGGACAAGAAGCCAACATGTAGTCACTGTCTTGCAATTATAGGATTTGTTGGGCTTCGCATAAAATTCTTTTAATAGCGTTGATGTTTCTCTTACTTTCTAATAGAACTCGTCCATTTTGAATTCAAGTTCCCAATTATTTTCCTGAAGTCTTTTGGATCATAAGGGATTGTTCTAAGCCATTCATTATATTACTATAAATCCTAATGTTTCTTTACCAATCATTAGTTTTTTGTATTTTCTAGTTGCATTGTTTTTCCTGAATAATCACCAACTTCGCTCTTTGATTTTGTTTCTTCTTTATGATACAATGAGACGAGCTTTGTTTTATTTATTAATATAAGAATAATGTTAAGATATTTATCATCGTCCTACATTAATAGAATGGAACCATAAATGTTATATGCAATCGAGATGATCAAACGTGTTCCTCGCAGTCATCCTACACAAGCTTGACATGTTGAGATATTGGTTCCCTTTTTGGCCATGTCTCAATCTTCGCAAAATATCTAGGCGGTACTATTCCATCGAACCCCTCTGTGAGTAGAACTTTATTGTCTGAAAGGTAAAGCTTCATTGCATCTGGCAATAAACACAACAATGCAAGACAATAAATATTAAAAATACAGCCCAACAATCAAATTACTCATTGACTGTCTGTCATGATGCACTCATAATATATGAAAAAGCACAAATGATTCAACCAAGGAATACCTTTTAAAGCCAGTTCAACATCCAAAATATTAAGATCTCAATATCTCGACGCATTCCTGAAAACATAGAAAACCATGAGTGAGTAATATTATCCCAAAGATGATGTATTTAAATCAGTTTACATTAAATTCGATCAATTTCCATGAAATTTGGTCTGTCATACAAAGATCATAAGCGTGAAGAAAGAAAGTTAAGGTAAATAAACGGTAGCTAAGACCAAAGATTAATCAAGTTTTATTTTGCAAAACTATAGTAGCCATTAGACTAATCCCTCATGTATTTTTGGAGATAATCATAAGGCGAGGGAACCCACTTAGCACACGCTTGCACCTTAAACCATTTGATAGTGGGGGTCATGAGGGGGGGCGGAGGTCCGGGAGGAATGGTTAATATAATCCATGCTTTGTGCTTTTCATTTTGTAGTCTTTTTCTCTGTTGCAAAGCTTTTCAGGAGTGTAATGCCTTGCATCTCATCCTTGTTTCACAATTCTTACCAATGTGAGATTTCCACAATTACAACGTAATTGTGAATTTGTGTTAAGTAATTTCCACTGGCTTCTTTTATCACTATTATAATTATATTTGCTCAAACTTTAAGTAAGAATGATAATAAGTACCACCGAAACAAATGGTAAGTACAATTTGGAGTATCTAATAAACACAAACTAAACAAATTGAACAGGCTTCAACACCACCAAAGGAAGACACCACTGAGTCATATAGTGAATGATCAAAGTTAGCTTTGTTTCCTATTTTAAATTCTGATTGTTTACTATCCAATTCATAAATAGATTTTAAGGTTGAACTAATTATTTTTCTATCGGGCATAATAAGTGAAGGGTCACTAAAAAAATCAGCTAATGCTAGGCATCGATTGTCTTATATTGCTAATTATTCCCATACCATTACTTATTGGACATGTCGGTCTGTTATGTTAGCATCATCATGGATGATTCGCTTATGTACCATTAATTCATGAGGACAAATAATCTCAAAAGACGACATGAACATGTTACCAAGATTTAAAGTCAGTGCAATGCATACACCATAATATTCGGGCAAAATTGAGTCTAGAAATATAGAAGCTTCATGATGATATTTATTTTCTTCTTTTGGTTTTTTGTTCTTTCTTTTAAATTGGCACAAAAGAGACGATTTCTATTTTTGTGTTCACATTAGCATTCAGAAAATGCCCAAATTAGCATCCAAAGGGATTATATTCTAATTTTCAAAGTGCATCCAAATTTAAGTGCTCCATAATGTATAAATTAGAGTCCAGATTGACATCCATATCTGTGACATTTTTAGCATCAAAATTAGAGTCCCATTCAGCATTTTGAGTCCCCTTACATCCCATTTTATGTCCTTTTTCAAGAAACATTGGAGCCCTTTTCGCATTCACATTGAGACCTTTTCAACTTCCACAAAAATCTCCATTTTTGAGTGTGATAATTAGAGTCTCGTTGTGCCCCTACAAGTGTAGTCAATTAACAAATGTATCTAGATTGTTTCTAGAACGTTAACTAATAGTTTATTACGAGGAGAATTTAGGTTCCATTGCATCATTCACTCTATTTATTGTAAATAAGGATCGTACTTTGTATCCTGCAAATCAAAGTACTTGTTTTTATAAATTAATTAGCTGGTATAGTGTGTTAATTGCATAGTTACTAGGTCCGGAAATTCAGGTCCGTTCGGGAGGGCAAAAATATCCGAAATTGTGTGTTATGGGTATTTTATTCTAGGCTAGTTAATAGGCTAAATGTTAGCATTATTTAAGGCATTGACTTTATGATGCCAAGCTTAGCATGTTGTTGTGTGTAGGGTAGGAGATAAGCTAAAGCGATTGCAGCAGTTTCATATGGCTATATATTCAGCCATGTTTTTGATAGCCGGGAGTTTTCCTAAAGGCAGTGAGTTGAAGTTTTCTTGTTTCCTTATAAGCCTAGAAGGTAAGAGGATGCAGGTGGAAAACGTAGTATGGCAAAACTGGGTAAGCATGGATCTGTTGTGCATCTATTGTGGAGAAAAGCGTTAAGACTATTATATTTCAAGTCTGGAAAAGATGTTTCTCTTCTGCTACCCTTGAAAGTCATGGGATGGGGCAAGGAAAGGCATAATGTCATATGGAGTAAGGCCAAGAGTGCATAATGCATCATATGTACAAATATTTTTGTTTGTATCCAAATTCAGTGGAACATGTTCCCAATATGTGCACAATCACAGTATTACCTTCCCTCAGTTTCATACATCTATTACAATTCGGCCTGATGGTCTCCCTGATTACTAGCATAATATGACACATTGGTAATACACTATGGTAGAACGAGGAGTACCCTATACTGATGAGTAATATATTATGACACTATACTGTTTGCGCGAAACATGACTGTCAAACAGCCATTGCTTTCGTAAGATTTATCATATGGCCGATCTTGGACCCGTAGGATTCGATCCCGATGCAGATTACTTGCTCGGTGTTGAATAGCACTTGCTTGTCACAAATGCAAATATTCTAAAAATACAAAAGCATTCAAATAATCTCATAAGCACAAAAACATTCAAATATTATCAAAATACAAAATCAGAACCTGCATATGACTTGATTTGCTAGTTTTTTACTTTGTACATGTTGTTTGTCATATGGTTTGATAAATAGCATATTCTATATACTTTTACATAGATGTGTTTCACGAGGTATTTGAGCATGATGCAAGACATACACAAGACTATTCAATGTTTAGATGTTGGATCTCTCCTCTTACGCAGTGGTCAGTCAACATCTAGGGGCATCTCTTACAATATCAGGGACTATTGTTTCATTACATAGTGCTATTTCACATTCCCATTATGTTTATTTTCTATATTGTGCTATATGCTATTTATTTGGACTAATGTGGCTAACACGTGTCTTGTGCAAAGCTAGTATCTCTTGATTTATGTGCCTTTGGGATACTATTTTAGTATTTACCATTGTATTCACTTGTTTGCTTGTATGTTTGTTTTCATGTATGTAGCCTATGGCCTTTGTTGTGTCTATGCAACACTTTGGTGTCCCTTGTTTGTTGCATTTGTGCATGCTTGTTTCTGTGTGCAACACTCTTTTGTCTCTTGTTAGTGGCTCTTAACCTTTGCTATGACTAACATATGTGACATTGTTTGTTGTACTTGTATGCTTCTATGACTATATACTTGTTTGCTTCTATCCTTCTATGCTTGTTTGCTAGTATGCTTTGTTTACTATCTCTTTGTGTCATGGTTTCTACCATGCACTCTTTTATAGGAACAAGATATCTATGGTGGCCACCTACAACAAGCCCTCAATGTGATCCAATGTTGACTATCTACTACATCTGACATGGACACACATCATTTCTTTTGAGCCAAGTGATCTATTTGCACATCTCACTCACCTCAAAAGAGGGGGCATTCAGTGGGGTTATCACACGGATATTTATACAATTCAGGCATACAAAGAGAATACAAAACTCAGAACATAATGGAATAGAATACAGATACACAAAGAATGGGGACAGATACAGATTAAAATCAGAATACACACAAGTACAGAACCATCCAACAGGGGGAAAACCGTCAGACGTTATTGTTTAGGATGGATAGTTTCGTCCCGGGTAGGCTCTCAATAGCAAATTCAGAATTCTTCGAACATACAAATTTGTATAGGTTTCTGATACAAGATCACGGATAGTTGGCATAGTTCAGAGCCAAGTTTACTACATTTAGGTATAGAATGTGGGGGGCACGAGTGCTTCATTTCCTTTCGACTTTGCACATCTTTAATACTTTTACACTACACGCATGGGGCAAGGGCCTCCTCCTTATCCTATATTCAATATTGCATACTTGATACACGTGGGACATCGCATGGTGGGGACATGAGTATACTCCATTCCCTTTCAACTTTGTATTTGACACATTTGGTCCTAGATCTGTCTACAACAGTGTGGTATGTGGGCAGAAGATTTAGGGGTGACCAAAAAGGCTAGCAACACTCTTCTTCTCACTCTTTTGGGAGGCTTCTGGGATGGATAGACATCCTATAACACCCCTCCACTTTTATGAAGGTTCTTTGGGGTAACCAAAAAGCCCCTTGACACCCTTCTTTGGTGTTGGGTCAAACAACATCCAATGCCCCTATGGCTTTGGCATCTCCATCAACAAATTGTAGACTGATCATCCCCAATCTTCTAGTGGCTCAATTCCAATCCATCTCTTCAATCACCATCAAGGAGCTTCTCCTTCGGCAAGACAAACATGCACACTCCTTCCTTGTTTTGTTTACTTTTCAAACTTACAAGTTAGAATTTCAATTTACAATGTTTCAATTAAATTTTCAAAGTTAGAGTTTAAGTTCAATTCTTTTTATGGACATGGACTACATATTATTTGCAAGTTTCCCTATGGAGATTGTGTCAACACTCAAGCAAATCAAGCACCTCGAGCATATACAAAGTGTGTTTACACACTGGTATCTTTTTCTTTAAGCATGCAATTTCATTTCATACTTAAAGGGGGCAAATGTAGACACCTAAATTTGGCAATTTATCACTTGGCAATGACAACATTGGCTTTATCCCTAAATCATGACTTACGTGCACATTTTGAGCTTAATTGCACATCCTCATCCCTATTGCATGACTTGCTTCAGCATTCACAATACTCGCTTGCTCATAGGGCAACTTGCATCAGATCCACAACAAGATATTCTTCTCACATCATTCCCAAAACTTTGCAAAATCCCAACACATGCTTATACCAAGGACCTAACTAACAAACAGCTTTGGTCCGTAGAATCGGCGCTTTTCATATGCAACCACCCAATGGCCACTTTCTCAATTTAATATCTTTCTATGGATTGGTAAGATCATCATGGATCAACCTTAATGCAAAATTATACCTACAAACTTTTATATAAGCAAGTCAAATGCACTCATTTACTCACCTGGCACTTTCAAGAGCACTACTTGCAAATATCATTCCTAAAGCACTCTAAGCTCTCCTAAATTCCTCTAAAGCAACAACACGCTCTAAGAGCAACCTCTACATAGGTTTGAAACACGTTCAACCATGTTTTAGAGTCACTTTAAAAGCTAGAGACCATCCAAGCCACACAAAGCACACCAAGTCATTACCAACATTGTCAAGTGATCATATTTTCAAAGCTAATTGCATCCATATAGATATCACATGCTAGGTGGAGAACTATGTGTAATTTGAGGCCTCTTCAAAGTATTGTCAACGTAGGCGGTGTACGGATTGTACTTCAACCCAACCACTAACCTTTTTGTAGGAACTCCTACTCATGGTTAGGCTTTGAAGTTATTTTGAATCATATAGAGGATTTTGCACATATGCACACCTGGGGTTTCAAAGCGAAGCATATTTTCAAGGTTTGCACAGAGTACGGATGTTATAGGAAGTCAGCAGCTTGCCATACAAAAACAAACACATACAAAACCACCAAATGGTTCCATATGCATCTGACGGTTCCATACCTAGTCATTCTCGCACTCTCGGATCCAGAGACAAAGCACTCCCGCATCATTTCCAACCTTCCTATCCTTTTGTCACTAGCAGATCAGCCTTCTAAGCACATAATTAGCTAAGTACATCTCCCTTCTTGCACCTTGTTGTATTTAGCACTTGTTTCAATCGAATTACCTTACATATTGCTAATATAGATATATTTTGGTTTGCACGTTGATATTTAATAATCTGAATATGTCTCATGTTTCTAACTCTTAATCCAAGATAAATAAATAAGAACAACTCACGTCTTCTTTCTTTTGGATAAAATCAGGAAAGGAGTAGGACAGTCATGGAGATGACACAGTTTATAGTGCATAGCCAGAATGTACCTTACTTGTATTGAGTTGATGTTGTAAATACAGTTGTTTACATTCTCAACAGAAGTCTTAAAGCCTTGCATAAGGTTACACCAAAAGAAGCATGATATAATAAAACACTCGATGTAATTGATTTTTGTGTTTTCAGTTGCATTGCTTCTGCATTGAACAAAATGTATATGTTTGTTGGCTATAGTGAGCAATATAGAGCATACAGATTACTAGATGTCTCTACAAACAAAATTGTGGTAAGTAGGGATGTTGTAGATGGGAAAGAACCATTATCTTTTTATAATGGTAAACCTACTAATAGTGATGTATGGGTCACTGTTGATGATATTTCTGGAACAAGTTCTGGTCTTAAAACTGAACAGGGTTTAGGGTTGAAAACATCAAGTGTCAAAGTCTAGGAGGGATCTAGTGATGAAGAGATTGCTTCTCAGTCTTCACAGTAGGATCCAACACTAGAGACCAATGTGGTATCACACCACACTAAAGGATGCTTGAGAAGATGAATTGCTTAAGTCAGTGAAAGGGTGATCTACAAGGTTGGGAAGACGGAGGATGGAAGTTGATGAGCTCAGTAAATTTTGGTCTTAATGTTGTTTCACATGTATTGAAGCCTAGCACGGATACAGAGACCAATGTCAAACCTCAATGGAAGGCTTCCATGAAGGTTGGTGTAAAGGGTAGGGGCATGCAAATAGGGCACAAGAGTGTTGTGCACAGTAGATGCACCAAACATCTTCAATAGCGGAATACAATAGGCGTTGGACAGTTAAAAGCTTGACACAAGAATATCCCTTAGGGGATATACCATTTTGTTTAGTCTTTATATATTATATTTTTTTGTTGGAACTGATCACTCTAACAACAAACAAGTGAAGCATGATGCATTCAAAACAAGACAACACTTCAAGGTACAACAAAATCCAGTGAACCCAGTATTCAGCATCACTTCCTATACTTTATTCAGCAATTGCAGCCGCTAATTACTCATGTACTTCGATGAGATGGGTTGGTGATAATAGGGACTTGGAGACAGTTGTTGCATTGGCAGCGAAACTACATTTTGATTGAGTTCATGTCTGGGCTTAATTGTATTATTGTAATAATGACTAAAACATTTGGTTTAGTCATTAACGGAATTAGCTAATATAGCTTTTTAATAGGTACCATTTACTGTTACATGTATATTATTCAAGGCTAGTTGTTAGCATTATTTAAGCCACTGATCTTATCATGCCAAGCTTAGTATATTGTTGTACATAAGATAGAAGACAAGCTAAAGCTTCCTAGATTTGTAGGTTTCATATTGACATTTTCACCCATGTTTCCATGTAATAATAATGGCATGCATGGTAATCTTTTAGTTTTGATGGTCTATTTGTATGTTAATGGCGCTTTCAGTAATTCTACTGTATAACGGTTTAATCATCGAATACCTATTTTCTATTTTTTCATTTATTCTGTAAACAGTTATATGTGTTTATGAGATGTATTATCTGTGTACGTCTATTTAGCTAATCTTACAAAAGAGACACCCAATGGCAAAAAGTAGCACTAATCTTGGGGTGAGAAAACATACCACTGATAACATCGCCATCGTGTGGCAAACCAGTTGCAAAGTGAACGTGACGCCTCTGCATGCGACTAAGACCAGTCTTAAGAATGGATTCCAGATTCTTCCTATACGCTCCATGTACACAGACTACAATTTGGAAAAGAACAATCAATACAGAGCTGAAAAAATGACAAGATAAATCCTAATATACTAAATGATGAAAAATCAAAATAAGAAGAGTACAAGATATCATCCATGAAATGTTATGTTCAACAAAAACTAAATACATTTTTCCTTAACGATCTTAGGTGTACTCTGCTCAATTGTTTGCTTACCTACCTATGTCACATATATTATAGTGTTAGGTTTTTGAAAGTTGGAAACCAACTTTCTTGTAAAGTGAGAAAATTAGAGTCTTTTAATTTATACCCTAAAAACATAAAAGGCTTGGCAGCCACCATACTTTGACATGCCTCTTGACATATATACCTTTATTTTCTACATACATTTGGGTTTCAGTTCGACTGGCTTCCAAAGAGGAAAGAACGAGTTTATGTTTAAGAAAACCATTCAGCAGCTGTAACTAGTTGTTTTCCTTTGGAGACCAACAAACTTTAGAAAACCATCTTCGGTCCTTGTTACTCGAGGAGCTTTAGATTGAGCTTTGGTCCTCTGTTGTCTGCCAGAATACACAAAAATCAATGAGTAATTCTATGTCTACTGGCATGAAACAAAAGAGTACTCACAGGACCTAATCATGCAGCTCCAACTAAGAACAGAGAGATTCATTGGTTTTTGTAAGCAGTATTATGAGGAACAGATTGTTACCGCCACCACACCCATTGGAGTCTGTAAGCAGCTATTATCTGCTTGGTATCTACAGAAAATGAATAACCTCTGCTATTGGAATCTGATCAATGCCCTTAATAGGCCAGCTAATACATCTCATTGAATGATTGGATCTACCTCGCTCAATTAAGGCCCTACCAGGGCATCGCACTAGGCAAGGCAGAGAATCTATCTCTGCCCAAATAGGTATGGAGTTTGAGACAAATAAAGATCAATAAAGACACTGCATACACCACAAGATGTGAAAAGAGGAGATCCACCAAATCTTACTGGGAGCTTGTAAGCCTAACCCATAGTGTATCAATTGTATCTATAGGTTCAAATTTTTCTATCATAGATAGGATCTCTATCACACACTTTGCTTCTAGAATGCCATAAGACGGTTCGATTCTTATCAACTGGCCAAAATCAAAGATACAGCGCATCATTTTTCATGTAATATAGAACTCAATTTCATTGCAAATAAAATGGACAAAAAGGCAAGGCAAAATTCGTGGTTCCTTACCTGGAACTTCTTCTACAGATGAAATGGGCATTAGCAACTCGTCCGACTCTATAACCTAGGAAGTACAAAGTTGTAAAGTCATGGTCAGTCTTTAAACATATGACCTCAAATTTTGGATGGTAATTGAGAAATAAAAAGAATGATCTACAAAACACATTTAAAATTTAACCTTTCAATGGATTAATCTTTCAAAAATTATCAAGCAAAATAATAAAATGAAAATGAGAGAAATATAATATGCTCAATTTCCTTTGACCGAATAAATGCAGTATCTCTAGCAAATGCTTGAAAGCGAAGACATTATTAATCAAATTGGAACACAACAAATCACAATTTTTAACAGAAAAATTTCCTAATTGGATTTGAAGAAAGAAGTAGGTTTCCCACTTTCAAAAATGATTCAACCTCACAGCAGCAAACTGACACTTAAACTAAAATGCCATGCCCTTTATTTGAAATATTGGGATGGAAGAAAAATTTAACTATAATAAATATAGATAGGGTATCAAACAAACATTCGAAGATAATTGATAGTATCATGCACAAGCTTTGCAATTATTGTGACAAAACAAAGTCTACTTGTTTTAAGAAAACAAGACAAACCTCAATGGAGAAATGCCCTCATCAAATCTATTGGCCAATAACTATGTTATCCGACCAAAGATTTCATATTCACGTTCCTCACTTCTTCTCTGTCAAACATGTGTGATTAACACATAAAACATGTTGATGCATTGTAGCTATAGATAAACATCCTTAATAGTGTGCAATAAGAGAAACCCTCATGAAATGCCAAGAAAAAACAGTTTTGATTTCACTAAAAATTAGAGAAAAACAATCGCAATAACAAAAAGCCACTAATATGATTAGAAAAGTAGGCTTTTATTTTAAGATGGGAGTGAATTTTTGTATATCTAGCTGGATAAACTAATATAAAGGAAAAAACAAATCTTATAACTGTCAGAACCAACAGTGAAGGCAAGTAGACAATCTACACTTAGCATTGCATGGTTTTGATTGTTATCTATTTCCCATGTGTCTCTCCTTACTCTTGTGAAAGACGGAGAGAAGGCATAGTAATGTCCATTGTCCAAAACGAACAAAATACAATTTAGTGATTGTGCTTCACATCATATAGAATATGTGAGAGCATAAATAATGAATATATGAAGTAGAAAATGTAGTGAAGTTGACCTTTGAAAGTTAATCAAATATCACGTGTCACTTCCTTGATTTTCGTTAATCGTGGTCAACAGATCTTGCAGTTGTTGTAAGGTGTCAATTATTGCAAGAAACTTTCCATTCTAGAGTACCCAATCCCTGGGAAACAAAGGGTCAAACTTCGTACCCATACAATGCCTCATAGAGTGTAATGTCCCCTTTTTCTGGGACATCACTAATATTTATCGGTTCACTCTTTTTAGCAATGTAACCCCTTGGCATGCCTAGCACCAGAAGTGGGAGTTGCTGGATAGTTTAAAATGTGCACATAGGATAGCGATTTCTTAATATTAAATTAAAAAATTAAATAAAGTGCACATGATAGTAATTCATTAAATATTTTTATTTTAATTATGTTTTACGGTAAAAACATTAAATGATCGGTCATTGGATATTGCACCTCTTAATTCTATAAAAGAGGGGTCGCATTTCCTTTATTGAACATGTTGATGAATTATTCGAATTTACTCCCTACGTGGAGAATAGGATGTATGCCCTATGAATGTTGAATGCTCTCTCCTCCCTTGTGGAAGTTCACTTTTGAAATTCTAATTAAAGCTAGTTGGAATCGATTTGTGCAAATTTAAGTATGATCTTTGCCCTAGCAAGTTCTTTGTGCCAATCGTGGGTGATTATTGCTGACTGCAGCGACTTACTTGGGTGAAGTATTTTATTAAATGATCCACTCGAACCCTAGCAAATACATGCTATTCACTTTGGCAACTGGTTTTGAAGGTAAATCTGTGTGTAAGGTCATATATTTGCAGTGAATTCATCTTAGTTAAATATTCTCCTTGTTAGTTGATATATTCTATGACTGGCGAGCTGTAGATTGCATGATTTGATGGTGTTTTGTAGCTTATGGTTGCAGCGATCTACGTGAGGGGTTTTTAGATAAAATGTGAAGTGCTCTTTGGTAATGATTTCCATGACTTGATTGAATGGTGACCATGTTTATTGCAGCAATCTATGTTTGTGGGATATAAAACTGAGCTTTCAATGCCCCTGTTGATAATCTTTGGCAGCTAAAAAGTCCTCTGTGAGCAACGACTTGTCTTTAGTTTTCATTGGTAATTTTGTGACCATTATCTAGGCCCAACGATCTGATTTATGTGTGGATCTGTGGCATTTTGGTGCGCGACATGGGTGAAAGGTGGTGACAGCAGGAGGTAACCCCCTTGCTTGGTCTTGAAAGGTGTAAAGGAACCTTGTGCTTGCCATGCACTAATAACTCAGCCCTAGTCGATTGATGTAGGAGTGTTAGAAGGGTTTTGCATAAGTATTTGGTGACTCATAAGGTTCTTAGTATCTGCTGATCTTTCTAAGGAATAGATTTTTATTTCTATCCCTCATATGGGTCTTCTTTAAATGCAATAACCATCTTGGAAATTGTTTCATGATTGCAGCAATTATGGGTATTGATTTATATGTGATTCCATTAGCTATTTGTTCCTTGCAAACAGTGATAGAACTAAGAGCTGTTATATACCCCCTCAAGTGGTTTCTTCTTTTTTTTAAATGCCTTGTTGGTAATATGGGGATTGGTAGCAAGGATCTGATCACTACTATATAATTTCAGTTTATTACCGATTTGCATATTTTATTTCACACATATTGGTTGCTTCTCAGCTTGTCCTAGAAGGGAACATTACAGTGGTATCAGAGCCACTTTCCTCTGCACCTGTGAGGTTGATTGCATACAGGAAAAGAAGATGGGAATGGAGAGTGGAGGTCTCACTCCAAAGAAAGCAAAGTTCTTGCAAGGATTGTTCAAAGAATGGCACAAGGATTTGCAGCATAATATGGCAGCCATGATGAAGGATACCTTAGATCCAAGCAAGAGCCATCACCAAGGAGGACAACCAAAGAAGGGTAAGCCAACTCATCATGATGACCTTTTTGAGACTTTGCAACAAGAGTATGCATCTCTAGGTCCATCCACAAAAGAAATCGTCTTTTCAAGGGTTTTGTAAGCTTCGTGGTGTCAAGCAAGACTTCTGCCATATGCAGCCCCTAGAAGACATCCATGATACAATGGACGAATCAAGGAAGAAAGGTTTGCATTGTGAAGGGTTTCTAATTCTAAGATTGCTTTTGATGATGCTAATCATATGTCAAGTGGGAATAAGGTTGATGAGCAGGTTATGAAAGTGGGCAGCACCCTTATTTCATTTTCAAGGGCTCCCAAAGTCCATGCATCCAAGGAAATTTCAGATCCTCAAATTAGGAGTGAAAGTTTGGTGGTTGAAGAACCAATTTCTACTGTGAATATGAATGTGCAACCTGTTGTCCATGCCAGGACAGCCATTGACAAGGAGCATATAAGTGAAATTGATGTAGTTTTTGAGCAAGAAGACTCTCCGGTACACAAAATCCATGGTGGGCACTCTGAGGTATGGAAAATGAATATTTTTCCAAGAAGTATCAATTCTGATTTTTGTTGTTTGCACATGATTTCTTGGGATTAAGTGAAGATTCAAAATTACATATGGCAAGCACGGATGTTGGAAAGCATGATGGAGTCCTGGGAGGCTCGGGAATGATGAGGAAAGATAGTTTCCAAGGGGCTGATAGTGATTTTCAGGTTGGAAAATTTGTGATGGCAGCTAATAAAGATAAAACACATGACATCATTCCAAGGTATGAAGGGTTGCATACTTTTCCATTGCCACTTTGTCTTCCTTACAAGATAAATATGATGATTGATGATAAGAAAAAGGTACAAGGGCATCTTCTTGGGCAGCATATAGGAGGAATGAGCATGTGCATAATTTGGTATCCTATGGTTTACCATGTTACAATTCTGACCCGCAAAAGGCAACCTTTGATTGGGTAAGTTTCACCCATGTATTTTCAATTATTTCATCATTCCTTGGGAGCTTTTATTGCATGTATGATGGGTATGTTTCTCAATGGGTGAATCTTCAAGGAAGCATTGACAAGATGTCACATAAATGTTCCTTGCTAGACCATACTTGACATCGATGTGACAAATTATATGGAGGTATTAGCTTCACTTGTGAAACATCTTTTCTATGTTTAAGGGATGAATGAAATACAGGGCTATATGTGATGATCATTGAGTTTGGCAACTATGTGTTGTCCATCATGGGTATTTTGCATGAAAAAAACTGGAGGGAGAATGAAGAAAAATATGAGAATGTGTTATTGTTGTTAGCTGCCATGAAAATTAGTGTTGATGTGCTCTCCATTTTCAGTTTGTTATCCCTTGAATTTGTTGCCCTACATGTTACAATTAATGTTTGGAAAATGGATGTTCAAGTTGCTATCATGATAGAGCACATTTATGAGTTTGTTGCATTGTTGTTTTTGCATGGTTGGATAATAATTTCGAAGGATAACAGTTGCTGCTTTATGAAATTTTAATTGCTGCCATAACCATTTCCAACTCTTGGGTTCTTCCTATAGTTCAGTTTTTCACCATTCAGCTGAAGAGTTCATGGCACATGGTGGTTGTTGTTGTTTGCATGATTGTTTTGGAGAGGGCAGCCACTATCTCTCGGATTCACAGGGGGAAAAAGTATGGCTACAGCAGTAGATAGGGCAGCTTGGTGACATTTGGGGGCAGCCCATACACGAGGGGGACTTGTGATCCCTTCACATCATGGAGACTTGATGGGGCAACAAGAAAAGTGTTTTTCAACACTTGTTTTTCTAATATGTTTGCTTCATGTGTAAGAATGAAGACGCATGAAGAAGCAGTTGTTGTCCTTCACTTTTCACGAAGGCATCATTAAGTGGGCAACATTGGAGCTTAGCAAAGTCCATTCTATTTTTGGCTCCACACCCTATGGTGAAGACACTACCTCTTGGAGTTGATCACACGCATGTTTGGATTGTCACAAAGGAAGCCAACAAGTTCTTCCCAATACTTCACCATTTGACCGGCACCGATTCGAGACTCTGGAGGCACCACCTCACATCTTTTTTTGGGTGCATGGCACATGGATCTATGAGCGTGTTATTGCTTGAGGGCAAGCAATCTCCAAGAGGGGAGGACTGTAATGTCCCTTTTTTCCGAGACATTACTAATATATATAGGTTCACTCTTTTTAGCAATGTAACCCCTTGGCATGCCTAGCACTACAAGTGGGAGTTTCTGGATAGTTTAGAATGTGCACATAGGATAGCAATTTCTTAATATTAAATTAAGAAATTAAATAAAGTGCACATGATAGTAGTTCATTAAATATTTTTATTTTAATTATGTTTTAGGGTGAAAACATTAAATGGTCGGTCATTGGATATTGCACCTCTTAATTCTATAAAAGAGGGATCACATTTCTTTTATTGAACATGATGATGAATTATTCGAATTTACTCCCTACGTGGAGAATGGGATGTATGCCCTATGAATGTTGATTGCTCTCTCCTCCATTGTTGAAGTTCACTTTTGCAATTCTAATTAAAGCTGGTTGGAATCGATTTGTGCAAATTTAAGTATGTTCTTTGCCCTAGCGAGTTCCTTGTGCCAATCGTGGGTGATTATTGCTGGTTGTAGCGACTTGTTTGGGTGAAGTATTTTATTAAATGATCCACTCGAACCCTAGCAAATACATGTTATTCATTTTGGCAACTGGTTTTGAAGATAAATCTGTAAGGTCATATATTTGCGGCGAATTCATCTTAGTTAAATATTCTCCTTGTTAGCTGATATATTCTATGACTGGTGAGCTGTAGATTGCATGATTTGACGGTGTTTTGTAGCTTATGGTTGAAGCAATCCGGGCAAGGGTTTTTTAGATAAAATGTGAAGTGCTCTTTGGCAACGATTTTCATGACTTGATTGAATGGTGACTATGTTTATTGCAGCAATCTGTGTTTGTGGGATATAAAACTGAGTTTTGAGTGCACCTGTTGATAATCTTTGGCAGCTAAAAAGTCCTCCATGAGCAGCGACTTGTCTTTAGTTTTGATTGGTAATTTTGTGACCATTATCTAGACCTGGTGATCTGATTTATGTGTGGATTTGTGGCATTCTGGTGCAGCAACATGGGTGAAAGGTGGTGACAGCAGGAGGTAATCCCCTTTGCGTGGTCTTGAAAGGTGTAAAGGGACCTTGTGCTTGCCATGCACTAATAACTCAACCCTAGTTGATTGATGTAGGAGTGTGTTAGAAGGTTTGCATAAGTATTTGATGACTCATAAGGTTCTTAGTATCTGCTGATCCTTCCAAGGAATAGATCTATATTTCTATCCCTCATATGGGTCTTCTTTGAATGCAATACCCATCCTGGAAATTGTTTCATGATTGCAGCAGTTAAGGGTACTGATTTATATGTGATTCCATTAGCTATTTGTCCCTTGCTAACTGTGATAGAACTAAGAGCTGTCATATACCCTCTCAAGTGGTTTCTTATTTTTTTAAATGTTTTGTTGGTAATATGGGGATTGGTAGCAAGGATCTGATCGCTGCTATATAATTTCAGTTTATTATCAGTTTGCATATTTTATTTCACACATATTGGTTGCTTCTCAGCTTGTCCTAAGAGGGAACATTACATAGAGGGTCCCTTTATGGCTAGTCATAAGCAATGTTATACCAGTATTCTGCAAAATGCAACCATTTCACTCATTTACTATGTTTGTCTCCATTATTCACACTTATGTATCCTTCCAGGAATTTATTTACAGCCTCTGCTTGCCCATTTGTATGAGGTTGGTAGTGCGTACTTATGTTTAAGATCACCCATGCCATCCTAGAAGTGGGAGCTCTTGCAGCCTTTGAGTGTGCTCAAAAAATAGCACATCAACTTTAGAGGCATTAAATCCAGAACTTAGTCATAGGGATGAAATTAACATATTCAGTTGGTCAATCTATCACGACAAATATTTGCATCTTTACTTTTCGATACTAGCAAGCCTGAAATGAAGATTGCAGATACTACTTCCCACTTATGATTTCAAATGGCATTTGGTTAAAGAGACCCAGGACGTAAAACCTTCCACCTTATTGCTCTAATCAATGTCACCCTCAACAATAAACCTCACAATGGCGGCATTCATTCCAGCTAGTAGAAGTTAGAAGTTATATTCTTGTAGGTTTTCTTGAAGCCTACATGCCAATGCTCAAGTGCCTTACAAGCAAAAGAGACTTCTTCCTGAAGTAAAGGTCCTCTTGGAAGATGATATTATTCCACTCAAACCAAGCTTCCCCTCCTTTCCATCTAGAATCTCTTACCTGAGCTGAAGTATAGCAGTCACAAAATCTTCCTAGAGAAGCTCCTCTACCCACACAGGATGGAAAATGGAGATTGCTTGAAGAACAAGAGTCTTGTCATTACGTGATAAAGCATTTGCAACTACATTCTCTATCCTCTTATACGCTCTGTCACATACAAATGTCCCCGATTCAAAGGGTGCTTGACACTGAGGTGGTTATACTTAATGTAGAACTTCCTCCCTAGCAGAAATTGATGCCACTTCACCAGTGCTTGCAAGATAGTTGACATTTCTTGTTTGTATGTTGACGTGTATTTCTCCTCGTCATCAACTTCCTACTCTGAAAATGAACAAGACAAACATCCATAGAAAACATTGCACCAAGTCCAAATCCATATGTATCACATTCAATGACATAGGGCTTGGAAAAATCATAGGTGGTCAACACAGGAATGGAAACAAGGGCCTCTTTAAGACCTTTAAAAGCTATTTGTGCCTCTCTGGACCAGCAAAATGCATCCTTCTTAATTAGGTCAGTTTGGGGTCTAGCTATAGTGAAGAAATTCTTCACAAATCTGCAGTAGAAACCTGCTAATCCTATGAATTTGCTGAGTTTCTTAACAATTTTGGGCACATGCCACTTATATATTTCCTTATCTTTGCAGGGTACGTGCATACACCTCTACTGAAAATATGTCCAAGGTACTCAAGTATGACATGAAAATTCACTTGGATTTCTTGGCATACAACTTTTCTTGGCTAAGATATCAAGACAATGTCTAGATGATGAGTCCAGAAATAGGACTTGAAATGTGTAGATGCTCTAGATGATTTGCTAATGGTATGTTGTAAACCAGGATATCCTCAAAAAGATGAGGAAAACATGCAAAGAAGCTTATTGTATAACTTCTTCATCAACACTTGGAATGTTGCAAGTACACTGTAGAGCCAAAAAGGCATCACTTGAAATTGATATTGGCCTTGATGGGTTATGAAGGTTGTTGATGCACTCATGGATAAGATGTCAACTGAACAACAGCCCTTTCCATGCAACCATGGAGAAATACACTTGACTATAGGCACCCACACACAGATGTATACAGGATGAGAACAATGGCTACCAACTTTAATCAATTCTGAGGGCTTTACAAACACAAACATCATTAATTTACTCGTGTTACAAACATGAAGAAGAGCAGTACAATGTTAGTCCTCTCATATGGACTTCACTTAATGCTCGACTCATCTCTGCTCTCTCTAAACCAGCACCGCACTCCCTAGCCAACATCTGCTCCTTGACTCGGATCTTTCATCTCCTTCCTTTGCCTTTTGTTTTGCCTCTTCAAATTCCATCGTTCTTGAAAAACACTCCAAATGACTAAGACAATTTTTATGGTTCGTTACTCTACATATGCAATAGCCGCGGATAAAACCATTGCTTAACACAGACCAACACTTTCGTATCCGACAATTAATGCAAACTTGTGGTGTTGTCATCCTTCAAGGGACACTCTGATTGATCCTTGTTTGATGACAAATTCAGAAGTCTTCAAAGAATGTAGACAAGTCACTTCAATGTGCAACGAAAAGGAAACACGTGCATTTCATAAAACACTTTTTGGTTGATGCAAGATTGTTTGTCATACCCCAGATGCTCCTAGAGCAAACACCCTAGATAGGTGAAAAGATTCATGAGCTCCTGCTCATGAACCTTGAATGAACTTTTCTAATGTCTCATTGTACTTTCTAGCGTCATCTTCATTCACACAAATCGAGTCTTCCACTGCTATATCCTTCCACATGAGCAAATACTACACATACTCTTTACATGTGGTCTTCCTGACAACTCTACAGTCCATTGTGGTCTATATTTCCTCTTTTTCTTTCTGAGGCAACTATTGTTTCCAATATCCAGCATCATCATCAAGTGATTTACCCCATGAAATGAATGTGAATCTGCTACGTTATATATGGGTGAGATATCAATCCCATCCAATAGCTCTATCTCATAGGCATTTTCCAAAAATCTTCTTAGAATTTTGCAAAATCCAATTTCCACTTCAATTAATTGTATGTTCCCCTTGGGAATCTTTCCTTCTTCAAATGTACCAAAATTAAGTCTTCAATCTGAAACTCCCTTACCCTTCGCTTGAGATCAGCTGCTTGTTTGCATTCCATGGTACTATGCTCCAACTTCTCTTTCACTTGATAATGCATCTCTTGCATATACTTTGCAGAGTCCTCTGCTTCAGCACTCTTCCCACTCAAATCCTTGAAGTGCAGAAGCTCTGTGACACCTATTGGGCAGCAACCAATTTGGAATAGGATTTTCGCATTAATTCTATTGACTGAACTGTTGGAATAGGGTCTTTGCAATATTTCTATTGACAAAACTGTTATACGATAAGTCCACTTGTGCCAATATCAAATCCCATTGTTTGAGTTTGTCTCCCATCAAATATTTCAGCAAATTGACAAGACTTTTTTCAGAATGATTCAAGGAGATCTATTGACAGCATTTCCCGCAGTACTGCTAAGCCTGTCTTCATAGCTTGCAGTTCATGTGGTTCCACTTTGACGGACTGAAATACTCCAGAAACTCCTCCACATATTCACGGTACCTCCAAGACTATCCGTCTCTAGTGGATGCCACACACACTCAAACAATGGCGCGATGCAATCTATGCAGATCGAGCGTGGCGCCACCCAAGAATGTGCCAAATTTTTGCAGAACACACCATTGGCTTTGGAAAGATCCCACACACTTCCATGTCAAACCACGAAGGGCAACTCACACCACAAAGTGTTGACAACTACCTGCAACCGCAGTGATGTTGCTAAGCGCAATTCCACATTACACTACACCACATGGCTCCGCAAGGTTGTTATGCTAGAGTATCTCCTGCATACTAAGCAACCTTTAGAAGCCACATAACGGTCGGAAGGTGAAGTGTCACACATGGAGTTCCAAAATGGCTCAACTACCATAACGGCTACTCTCTATCTTTGCGGCAACTCTATCTTTGCGGCATTGTAATCTTGGGGACAAAACCCTCATTTGTTGCATTGGTGGCTTCATACGGGAGTCACAAGTGGACTTAATTGGCAAATTTCTGGAACAACAAGGTGTTTATCCGTGCTTAGGGCACTCCTACTTCAGCTAGGGCACGCTTTTGGGGGTTGCCACATTCATTTCCAGCTTGATCTACCCATTTGGAGATTTCGGGATCACTTTTCAATGGGTTTTCATGGTTGGAAAATTGTGATTTCACTTTCATTGGATAGTTGGTCTTTTCAAGATCATTTTGAGCATTGGTTTGTGTTGAAACTCCAAGTATTGATGGAGTTATGAATTTTAGAAGTTTCAACTGTATTTGCACTTAAAATAAATTTATAAAATACATATTTGCTCCAGATTTCATCTTGCTGGTTTTATTGAGTATTTGGGATATTTCTATGATAATTTTCAGTCCATATTGCATGTGAATGATTGTTCCTAAGTGCTGGTACAGTTTGCTGCCCTAGAGGGATATTAATTAATGTTCTAAGCTGATTTTGATACCCTAAAAGTGTAATTTCCAGTTCGCTGCTAGGGTTTCTAATATTGTTGGATCTGCTGTTATAAAATCAGATTATTTTCAGTTCAGTGTTGGTGTATTTTCAGATCTGATTTCTTAGGGTTTGTGGCCAAACCCTTATTTTCGGTTTAAGCCCTAGAAAGGGACATTACATCTTTACGAATAATTGTGATAGATGATAAAAATATCAATATGAAACTGTATGAGTATAAATGATTATTAAAATATAATAACAGACAAAAAAACATTAAGTTTAATGTCCAAAACCAAAGGTAAATTAAAAATAGCTACACACTCATCCCAGTACCTACATATCACTAACACTCTGTGTTTTATTCCAGTAGGTGAATATGTCGATGTGACATTGTGAGTATACCTTAAAAGTTTTTTCAAGACCAGACTTCTCTAAAATGCAAGCTTATATGTAATATTCCAATATTAGACTCTGTAAGAAGCGATCCCCAAAAGTAACTATTATTTGCTAAAATGATAACCAATAAGAAGTGACTGAGTTTGCCCTTTTAGTCCAAGTTAGCAATACCCAAGGCAAAATCCTCTAGAAGCCAGGCTCGATTTTTTGATCACATTAGTAACCATCCCTATCAACCCTATCAACCAGCGATCTGAATTTTGAAAATAACAACCAAAAAGTAGGAGATGGAGGAAGGAGGAAATTGAACAGCAGAAAAAGAGTGCATAAATACCTTTAGAGTATGTCCTTGATTTGCTCGTATATAGAGATGACCATTTTCTTCCAACAGGCTAAAACGTTGTTTATTATCATTCTTTACAGCCTGCAAATTCAAACAAATGTTTCAACTTCCAAAGAGAAAAGATGCCAATCCTTGGGCACAAAAGTACGATATACCATTTATAAAGGGATACAATTTCAAAATAAAACTGTCAAATGAATCTTCAAACTCAAAGTTTCACAGCAAATAATCACTCTATTCTAGTAGTAAGAATACCCTTTAACAAATATTCTTGTAATGAGATTGATTTGTTGGTTGATTTGCTTGGGTAATATGTAGCATTCGCTACTTCACTTCATCTTCTTTCTCGCATGTGTTATATTTATCTATGCCTCAGAAACATCTAGCATGTACTGCTTTATTGTGGATACCAATTGTGATGTTAGTTGTGTCTTCTACTAATTCCTTCTCTTCAAAATTTTATATTAAACTACCAAAGAAAGATAGTTTTCTGAATAAATGCATATGTTGTATCATAATTGAGTTGTATGCAACTGCATCTGTATTTGTATCCTTAAAAGGGAACCAACCCCATCAAGGTGGAATGGCCTTGTCCTCTCGACTGCTGTTGCAATCCCTAAATTATTTGAATTTTGGAGCAAAACAATTGTACTAATTACAAGAATTATTATTATTATTGTTGAAGGCTGGTATATACAACATCCATTAGATGCAATAATTTCTATTTTTTAAAAAATCATATGTTAGTATTTGTATATGCCTCAATAATTCCAAAGTTTGACATCGAAGAAAATGGAATATTCTTTGAGGTCTTATTCCCTAATATTCCATTTATCGTGTCACAACTTTATAAAACAAACAAACTAATACCTAGGTTACCTAAACGCCATAGAAGGCCTCGGGAGCGGGTACGGGAGCGGCGAGGGAGCGGGAGCGGCGACGGGAGCGGCATGGGAGCGGCGAGGGAGCGGCCAGGCCTGCGATTTCGTTTTTTTCCTTTTTTGGCGCGATTTCGTTTTTTTCCTGTTTTGGCAATTTTTTCCGTTTTTGGATTTTCGGTGAAAAAACGCAAGTATGGAAAAAAATTTGCCATTTTTGGAAAGGGTCCGGGAAGATGTAGCAGCAAAAACTTGGATGAGCCATAACTTTCATTCGTGGCTCATGCAGTGTTGTTTTCTCTAAAAGTGTATATTTTCTCGAGCTCTATGCATTGATGGCGATATTTTTCTTATTTTCATAAAATCCATTTTTGCACCTTTTTGGACCAAGCAACTTCTTGCAATCTTCTGAAAGAATCTTCTGAATTTAATTTTATTCGTTTTGTATATACTGTACATTATTATAAATTTATAGTTAATAGTATAACTTGTCTTTTATCTTGTTTTTCATATACATAATATGTGGTTTATAATTAAATTCCTATTTAGAAGGTTGAGATTTATATATTTTTTAATTTTTATATAGTTTTTGTACTGCCGTATCCTACGCCGTATCCGGGGTCAAAAAAAAATTTGCCGTTTCCGCGTATCGGATACCCCGCTCCCGCTCCCGTATCCAAAACGTTTCGGTAACTTAGACTAATACCATAGTAATTAACTAGTCCATATTAACATCTTCATCTTTATTATTATTATATGTTGGATCCATCACATTAACCAACATCTTTATATTTGTTGTATGTTGGATCTATCACATTAACCAACATCTTTATATTTATTATATGTTGGATCTATCACATCAACCAACATCTTTATCTTTGTTAAAAATATCTATCTCATTTACCATGTCAAAATTTTATAATATAAAAACACAAATAAACTAATACCATAGTAATTAATTAGTCTCGTACTAATAATCCACAAACACATAAATACACTAATACTATAGCAATTAACATATTCAATATCAATAATTAATAAACACAAAATATAGTAAGTAAACCATAGCAATTAACTAATCCTCTACTAATATTAAGTGTCTATGGACTAAACGAAATATTTGACCATATTTATTTTCTAAGGATGCTTCCAAATGGATATTTTTGCTTGGGGAAGAATGTCATGGGTTGAAAAATTAATTAAATTTCCATTATATAATAATACTCTATATTCAAACATGTTCTCCGTTAAATAATAATACTCTATATTCAAAAAAACTTATTTACATAAAAATATTTCTTATTTATAAAAAAATCACATCCCCTACTCTCTATTTTATACCCTTAAAGTAATCTAGTATAATATCTATTGAATGCAATTGAATATAATAATACTTTATATTCAAAAATATTTTCATATAAAAATACTTCACATTAAAAAAATTCAAAATAAAAACTTGTCGAAGCGTTGAGCTCAATTGGTTAAAAGCATTGGGTTCTCATTGTGGAGACCCAAGTTCAAATACCTAAAGTCACATCTAATGTGGAATTCTGAGTGGTAACTCTTGGTTTTCCATTGTTGACTTCTAATGTGGTTGCTCGAAAGGAGCTAAGTATTAGTCTAATGTTAATGCTCGAAAGGAGCTATGTATTAGTCTCATCAGATGCTTTGAGACATTTTTGTAAACTACCCTCAATATAAAATAAAATATTTAAAAAGCAAATTCCCTAATAGATACTTTACACTTTTACATCAATTGTTACTATAGCATGATTAGCATTTATTGAATACATTAAACATGTTTAATTTTAGCTACAATATCTTCAAAGCACGAATAAGCCGAATAAGCCACTTCATGACACTTGTTAATATTACAAGTGGGGTCAACCACAACAATGGGACATGATTACGCATATATGGCTACAATGTTTGGATCATATCACCCCAAAAAGATGAATAGACTATATATGTAATTCCTTGTTTCTTGAAGGATCATTAATGTTACTTGTTTTGTCGATTTATTATTTGATTGATCTAAGTAAGTTCATGTCTCATCCATAATGTGGTCAAATGATTCGAAATTAGGGGTTGAAAAACGAGGTAACAATTTTGGGAACAATCATAAGTCGTATTGTGCATGTCTATGCTCATTCAACCTTGATCAAGCATTAGACTCAAGCATATATTCAAGAATGTTGTCAAATTCCTTCTATGCAAACTTGCCAAGAGATAATTTGTAATGTCCCCTTTTTCGAATTGATCCAATTGAAAGCTTCTTGCCCATTCTTCTTCTCGTGGGCAAGAAGAAGATGAACAAGGGAAGCCCTTGGATTATATTTAGTCTTTCTTTAATTAATAATTATATTTTTCTTTTGTATTTCCTTTTTTAAAGCAGGTCAATTGGGTTGGAGAAGCTTAATATAAGCTTAAAAGATGAAATAAGCTTCTAAGGAGGTTGGTCTTGGGGAAATTCCTCCTTAAAGACTCTTGGTGCCACCATAAGGATATATAAGGGTCGCATAGGCTCATTTTGGGCATGTTTTTGGCTAATATAATTTTATCTCTTTGGTTCTAGAGCTGGTTGCTCTATTCTAATCCACTAAGGAGCGAAAATCCATTAGTGTGGCAAGCAAGGAGGACAAAACCTTCCTTGTTGAAGGTTGGAGAATGAAAACTCTCCAATTTGGTGGTGTTAAGGACTTCTACGAAGACTATCTTTTGGTTGGGCAGCTAGGGCATTGAAGGAAAAATATCAAGGGTTCTTCATCACTTTGGCACCCTCTCCTAGGGTGGCGACTTGGGTAGGAGTGTGTTTGGGTGCCTTCTAGGGCACGTTTTGGCATTTCAAGTTGATATTCAGACTTCTCCAAATTTATAAGGCTGATCTATCACTTATTTGGTATTTATTGGGGTTTGGAGACCTCATTTTTAGTCACTTTTGAGAGTTGTACTTCATGCTATTAATTAATTAATTTCCATCTTGTGTTTGTGGTTGAGTTTTTGAGTGATAATTGCCTAAAATATTCCTAAAGTGTTTCTACATGTTGTAGATGATGTTAATGGTGATGTTTTGATAAATTATTGCTCTTTCATAGTTGTTCTAAAAATCAGTTCGCTATGCACTGTTGTTCCATTTTTTAGTTGGCTGGTATAAAAATCAGAATATATTTTAGTTTGGGTTTGTGTGATTTCATTGTTTTTGTGGTTCAGCCCTAGAAAGGGACATTACAATGGTATTAGAGCTTCGGTCTTTCCCACCCTAGGGTTTTCATGCAAAGAAAATAAAATGGTGAAGAGAATGATGAAAACGCAAGAAAGACTAGCTAGACACCTTAGACTCTCTTGCCCTCACCATGCAAAAAACATTGGGAAGGACATTCAAAAAGGGTCAATTTGCATCAATACCATTCATAGACCGAATGATGGAGGAATTCTTCAAAAGGTTAACCTATTCATTGCTAAGGAGGTCACAAAAGGAACAACATTTCTCAAATGGTTATGAGGAGTATTTGAGGTATCTTCTTCCGAAAGATATTCGTGATGCCTATCATTTTCTCGAGTTTGTAGATGGAGAAAAGATAAAGTGGGCATTGGAACTTGGTCCAAGCCCCGAGCCATGCACAAGGGTCATGGGAAGGATATCCCAACCCTAGAGGAGAGAGCCCCTTCATGTTGGCAAAGCAAGAAGAGGCTACGGAGCTTGATGAAGAGGAAGTCCAAACTCCCAAGTTCGTTATGCAATGATGGAAATGTCCCATCCTTCTAAAAGAGAAAAACTACCTTAGCTACTGATCATGGAGAAAGAGCAACCCATGGAAGCCCTAGAAGCCCCATCACCCTTGCCAAAGTGATCTCTTGACTGATTTTCCAAATGTAACCATCAAGACACAAGGGTTTGGAGAAATCATGGGGCATGTGCCAAGGAATGAGAAGGAGATTAAGGAGCATGCAACCCAAGGTAAAAATCTTTTAGTGTTTGATGATGAATTGTTGGTGTCTAATGGTTGCATAGAGCTGAATATTAGTAGAAAAAATCAGATTTGGGGAAGGAACATGGGGATGGCATTGTTGGAAGTCATACCCATGAAGAAAGGGCATTTTTGGGTGCCCATAATCACTCTCATCCTACTGGAGTTATCCTAACAGCAGTCAATGAAGAGCAAAATGATGATGGATTAGACTTCAATAAGATCTATGAAGACATTCCAAACACATATGAACAATGTATGGAGGTAGTGAAAAATAAAAGCACCAATTGTAGAAGGATCAAAGGAAAAGGAAATGAATATCTAGATGACAATCCAAGAAACAAACATATCTCAGATTTATTGTTTCCTAGTTCATCATTACATGAGGATAATCATCAAAAATAGTTTGACACAAATGTGGGAATAATAGAGAGCATATTGAGTAGTAAGGGGTACATAAACTCTTGTATGAAACCTATGAGTTATGCATCCATCATGACAAAGGTCGATTTATGTACAAGGACTAAAATTTGATTGATAAGAAATTACCATCTTCCCAAGGCCCACGGTATGCATGCAAAGGTAACTGCTTCCTCTTTCCGTTTGGTTTGTAATCCATCTGATACACATGTTTTTAGGGAAGAATTTGGGGTCACAATGATGGTTGCATTGAGGGTACCTCAACAAGTCTTATGAGGTCAAGAAGATTGGAAGAAACTCTCCATGAAGGACAAGATTCCGGGAAAGCACTTGATGAGGTGGCTGGACTGTTCCAAACAGCAGTCAAGGGAGGTCATTGGATGGAGTTCACAGCCTTAACAAGAAGCCAGAAGTTACCCAAGACAAGCACCAACAAATTTGGAAAGAATGCAAGAAGGAAAAGATCCCATTCGGTGAAGAAATCATGCAAATGAAGAGTGTTGATTCAAACTCAGAAATTCTGAATCATAAGGACATCACGGGCAGTCCATGGTATGTGAATATTTCATTTCTCTTGCTGACCAATTTTTCATTTCAGGTATGTTGTCATCACGCACAGCCAGTTAGGAAGGATGATCATGTCTCATGCTTGTTGTGTATTCCTATGGCACCACTAGTGAGATATCATCATGATAAAGGTATGGGTGTTGTTATGAGACTTGAGAAAGGGAGAATCACTCATTTCAAAATCAGTACTTGGGGAAATTCATCTTGGTATGTGCGATGTAAGAAAAATGTCAAAAATCACTCTTGGGAAAGGTAAGCCTAGTGGTTCTATTCCTAATGGATACTCCTTGCAGCCCTCTTTTGCTATGTCATTGTTACATTGGGATCATCAAAAGAAGGATCACAATTCTGATTTTCCTATCGATAAGGGGCTGACCCATGGTTCCATGTATGAGAAAAAGGTAAGGAGAATAAGGGGAAAGGGCAGCATTCTTGTTTTGGTGTATGACATACATACTTATCAACCATCCTGGGTGAAGGGTCTTCTTCATGACCAAGAAGCCACCGTGCTTGCAGCTCATGGTACCATACATAATTTCATTGAAGGAAATTTGCAAGAAGGATGGGGCTGAGTACGGTTGGTTACAAAGGCTTCATGATCACCATAACCAAGGGGACAGCTCTCACTATTCCCATGGATAGGTACAAACTTTGCATTGAATTCTTTGTTTCAGCTGAGATAAAATTTGTTCTTGGGATGCAATGGATTCAGTTTTGGGGAACTCACCATCAACTGCTACCAATTAAAATACTGGAATTTTGGGTTGAAGACAAAGAAATAAGAATCCAAGGTGTGTTGAAGGAGGGATTCATGGTAGCAAAGCAAGAGGGAATTTCATTATTGTCCTCTTTTTCATTTATCAGCTCATTGGAAGAACATAATTACAGTTGGGCATGCACAAATTCAGTCACCAAATAAATTTATAAAGGAGAATTTAAGTTGCTAATCATGGTGGTGAAAGTTGACAAGGTTAAGCAAAAGGGGACTGAACTCTATCCCTTACCAACAGTCCAGGAAAGGTGGATCATAGCTGAGTTTGCAAACACAAGTTTGGCAAGCAACATCATGGGAACGTATGGAGAGAAAGTTAAAAGATGCATGACTGATTTTTCTTTACCAGCTGAACTGAAGAAGGTATATTCAGCTCTCTTTAGAATTACCTCAGTCATCAAAACCCAACTGTGATGAAAAATACTCAACTACAGTTGTGAAAGGATGGGAGGAAGAATTCCCCAATTGAAAAGGGAAGGCTCTCAATTGTTGGGAGATATTCAGCCCAAGGGCAGTCATTACCAGCTCTCCTATATTTTATTTCAGTCTCATCTATTCCTTCCTAAAGGGAAATTGATTAGTTACAATTGTGTCATTGATAGCATGGATGCATATCATCCAAAAAGAGAGAACATGAAGTTTTATAGGCACGAGAGGAAGTTGATCATCATGCCTATAAATTATGAGGGAGGATGGATGGAAGATCATTTTTTCTTGAATAAGTTTGTTTCTTGTGTAGGTACAAAGAAGGAGCAGCTGAGATTTATTTGGGATCCAGGTGCTTGTAATTTGTTGAGGACAAGCAATTTCAAGAATGGAGGACTATAATGTCCCTTTTTCGAATTGATCCAATTGAAGACTTCTTGCCCATTCTTCTTCCCATGGGCAAGAAGAAGATGAACAAGGAAGCCCTTAGATTATATTTAGTCTTTCTTAAATTTATAATTATATTTTTCTTTGGTATTTCCCTTCTTAGGCAGGTCGGTTGGGTTGGAGAGCTTTTAATATAAACTTAAAAGATGAAATAAGCTTCTAAGGCTGCCGGTCTTTGGGGATTCCTCCTTCAAGACTCTTATTACCACCATAAGGATATATAAGGGTCGCATAGGCTCATTTTGGGCATGTTTTTGGCTAATATATTTTATCTCTTTGGTTCTAGAGCTAGTTGCTCTATTCCAATCCACTAAGGGGCAAAAATCCATTAGTGTGGCAAGCAAGGAGGATATAAAACTCTTCCTTGTTGAAGGTTGGAGAATGAAAAATCTCAATTTGGTGTGTTAAGGACTTCTACGAAGACTATCTTGCTGGTTGGGCAACTAGGGCATTGAAGGAGAAGAATATCAAGGGTTCTTCATCACTTTGGCACCCTCTCCTAGGGTGGTGACTTGGGTAGGAGTGTGTTTGGGTGCCTTCTAAGGCATTTTTGGCATTTCAAGTTGATATTCAGACTTCTCCAAATTTATAAGGCTGATTTATCACTTATTTGGTATTTATTGGGGTTTGGAGACCTCATTTTCAGTCACTTTTGAGAGCTGTACTTTTGTTGTTAATTAATTAATTTCCAGCTGTGTTTGTGGTTGAGTTTTGAGTGATAATTGCCCTAAAATATTCCTAAAGTGTTTCTACATGTTGTAGATGATGTTAATGGTGATGTTTTGATAAATTATTGCTCTTTCATAGCTGCTGTTCTAAAAATCAGTTTGCTGTGCACTGTTGTTCCATTTTTCAGTTGGCTGGTATAAAAATCAGAATATATTTCAGTTTGGGTTTGTGTGATTTCATTGTTTTTGTGGTTCAGCCCTAAAAAGGGACATTACATAATAACACCTAGAAATTCAATCTGAATTTCATCTTCCTCTACATTTGGACTAGGACATCTTCCCCCATCAAGAAGACATCTAAGCTAGAATTCAAATAAAACATCTTGAAAGAAAGTATCCTGACATCCAATGAGCACATCCTTGCCCCTCTCAATTGCACATCCAACTCGGATAGCTTAACATATTTCACTGGATGTTCTACATCTGCCCATCAGAACATCCAACTAGAGGTTCTTCCACCGCTTAACAAGAAATTAAATGCCTTGACTAAATATCTTATTTCCTAATGATTTGTGTCATGTTTTATTCCTCATGGACATCCAGATTTGACAACACACATCTGGTTTCATTGTTTTTGTGGTTCAGCCCTAAAAGGGACATTACATAATTGTAGAACACCCAGAAACTCAATCTGAATTTCATCTTCCTCTACATTTGGACTAGGACATCTTCCCACATCTAGACATCTAAGCTAGAATTCAAATAAAACATCTTTAAAGAAAGTATCCTGACATCCAATGAGCACATCCTTGCGTCTCTCAATTGCACATCCAACTCGGATAGCTTAACAGATTTCACTGGATGTTCTACATCTGCCTATCAAAACATCCAAACTAGAGGTTCTTCCACCGCTTAACAAGAAATTAAATGCCTTAACTAAATATCTTATTTCCTCATGATTTGTGTCATGTTTTATTCCTCATGGACATCCAGATTTGACAACACACATATCCACGTACTCTTCAAGTGAATACCCTGACAGGAGGTCCCTTTCTCTCTTATCAGCATGTCTTCTCAAGGCTCGTTCATGACTATTCCCTGGGTTCATATGCAGATGGAAGTTTTTGCAAAATCTGTGTATTGTCATCTTGTTCCTGACCATCCCTGGGTTCATATGCAGACGGATTTTTGTAAAATCTGCCTATTGTCATCTTGTTTCAGACTTGGAAATTTTATGGACCTCATTTGTTATTATCCTGTTATTTTTGTGCATTTTTAAAGGCAAAGTGCATCATCCTTGTTTTCTCATTCTCCTTCTGTTTTGTTAACTTACGATAACATTGCTCTGAAAAATGTTTGGGCAGAACTGGAGGATAGGTATTTCTCTTCCACTCTATCTTGCAAGAAACAATCGCTTGTTGTTTTGGTTGAAAATCCTTGCTTAACTGATTCGCACCCAGTTTCAATTCCTATTAGTATTAAACAACCTTGGTTTCCTTAATCTTCTCAAGGATCATGATAAATTACTGAAAACATCTCAGGAAGACTTGATAAATGCATCCATACCCTAAAGTATCAGGTTAAAAAATTCCATAAACAATACTTTTAAATTTCTATGGACCATTTAGGACTTGATCCTAGAACATCCAATTGGTGATGGGCTGCTCTACCACTGAGCTACTGGCCTTTTACTGTCTGCAGTGTGGATTGTTATTCCAGCACCCCACTCAAGCCACAGATTATTGCTCAGGACTCCCAGCCTGGTTCCGATCGACATATACTATGTTTAGTTTCCATGGACCAGCTAGGACTCAAACCTGTACACCTCCCATTTGCTTCTGGGCAGTCCTGCCACTGAGATACAGGCCCTTTACAGTCTGGATTGTGGACTGTCATTCCAACAATCATTACAATCATGGTTTAAGCATTGTTTCCATCTTTTTTTCTTATGGCTTGCACCTATCACAAAGTGTATCCCTTGCAGTTTAATTGTTTACAATTCTTTTAATGTTCTCTTCAACCTTTGATCTTCACTTTCATCCTTACCACCGACCTCCATTGCAGCTTTTTTGTTAACTTACATTGTTCAATCACTAGGCACTCATGGTGTTCCCTTGTCTCCTCCTTTTTTGATTCCCTAACTTTGTATGTTTTTTCATTTCTTTGAGAGGGCAACAGCCAACGGACAAAGTGCTATTACTGGAGCTTGGTTTTTACTGCTCTTCTGATGTTCTTCTCAACCTGTTCACATTTGCTTTCATTCTCGACACCGATCCCTTCCTCCCACCACCTCAACTATAAAGGTCATCTTCTGACCTCTTCCTATCAAATACACATTTCCTTTCTCAAACTTGTTGCAGGTTATACCTTATGGGATCCTCTCTGCCCTCAAATGTATTCTCACAGGCCGTCAGAGATGCAGATCCTCCACTTTGTTTTTTAATTTAAGTGTGAGAATGCCCATTTTGGGAATCAAGTTACATGCCAAGCCTTCAAAATCTTCACCACTTAATCTAACCAAGAGACCTTGACCGGCTTCTTCTACAATGGTGTCTTCCGCTTTCTCTTTCTGTAACTCATTTGATGATTCTCCAACCATGCAAATCTTGTCTTTGTGCTCCACAAAAATGGTTCAGACATCTAAAGACTAATAAATTCCTAGCACACTTATCTCTTTCCTTCGCTGTTCAATTCTTTGAATGAATTAAGCTTATTTGCGCTCTTGACACCTTTTCTAATGACCACTAAACTCGGCAACAATGCCAAAATTGTTACAATGTGATCTTTCCAAATCCAAGTTTAATATAATATGGATGTGGAGAGAGGGCAAGCAATTGTATTAGGTGAATGATATATATTATAATCAAATCACTTGAATACTAGAAGCACATAATTGTTAAAGACACAATTACATAAGGTGAATGAACTAATGTAACAATGCTTTACTGATAGAGCATTATGAGTACATGGAACATGCAATTGCCAAAGTGGTATTCAATGCCTAAACTGTGATGTCTTTAGGGAAATCTCCAAATGACTGTGAATGCGCATATGGACAACTGTGAAATATAAATTGAATAGGAGCCTCCTTTTAGATTTGTGGTTCCCCTACAATACACATAATGATTAAGAGCAATTACTCACCAAACACCCAACTCGTCATGATTATGTTGCTCACTGCATAATGACTTTGTACGTGATAGCATTTAGACTTCACTCTTTTACATTATTACTCCATCCTATACATGACATTATTCTCAGTTTATAGATAGTAATCTATGATTGGTAAGTATAAAACGTAAAAACCTAATCATAAAACAGGGCTAACACTGTTGGGATATAGCCTTCAAGAGATGGTGTATTTAGGTTTGTAAAAGAGTTTTTGTACTACTTCTAATTGTCACTAAAAGACGTTGGATACAGGCATGAGGATGTCATATGAGTACAGGAAAATATGACTGAGGGTATGGCTATATTACATTTAAATATAAACACTAGGAGATGTGGGTATAGGTACAGTAATAAGCTCCATGTCCATGAACCCAATTTTTGTAGTGACTATGTTTCCTACCAAATAGTGTCAATTGTCTATACACCAAAACTTGACATTCATGTATGAATCATAATTCATTAACCCGGTCTCTGATTGTATTTTTGTCACTAGTAATGAGAAAATCAAAAGGGAAATGTCTAGTTAAAAGTTTGCATGTTTATTTTCTTTGTTCATTGATTATATGTATAGGTCTAAATAGTCATGGTTGACAATTCATGTCATTGGTAAAGGCGAGTGCAGATAAGATAATGCCAGGAGGACGAGTCAAGGATTACTGCCCTTTTGCTCATTCCTTTCTCTCTCGCAATCTCATATACATCTCATTCGTAGTTACTGCTTTTAGTTACTTTTCGCTTATTAGTTATTTCTGATGACATCATATGGCATTTGATGAGCATCCCCAACCTCAAGAACATGCTGAAGGGTATACTCATGTACTTAATGGACTTTCATAATAAGCTCTACTCTTCCTTACAATACCAGCAGTGGATGACTCTTCCATTCAATGTGTAAGGAGTCTTTTTGGTGCAATAATCAATGGACACTTGAATTAGTAAGGGAAAAGTTGTCGTATAAATGCACATATTGAATAATTCATCCTGTTTAATACTTTCTAATTATTACTGTGAACAAGTTCACCAAGAAGTTCTTCCATAGCTTTCTTTCTTGCTGAGTGCATAAACTCCATTTTACACTCATAGACATGCTTCATTCTATTTTTATGTTACTAAACCATCTTCTTTGTGTTGTTATTCTTTGGTTCTTCAATGATTCTCCACGGATGCTTTATGACATTTCAACAATTTTTCCACTAACAAGATTCCATATGCTGCTTTTCCCCAATCAGGGTTTGTGTGATTTCTGCATGACGAGTCAAAAAGTGTCCCATTGTTGGCCACTTCATGATTTGACACTGCTAAGAACTCTTCATTTTAGGGCATGCATGGACTGTCAATGATATGCATTTTAAAGCAATTTTCTTGCTCTGTCAATAATGGAAACCTTGTCTAATCGTCAATTATGCTAGCAGGTTGACCTTTTTTTCCATCTATGACCTGAAGCACTGTGGGAAGTAATGCTTGCCATCTCAGCAAAACAATTATTGTTCAACGATGCAGTCACATTTTGTTTACTCCATTTTCTGTCTGAAATTGGATCAGGGGATAACATCAATTTTCATCTTTAATCATTCCTTCATGGCTATAATTTATGTTATAGCCACTTCATGATTTAACGTTGCTAGCAGCTCTTCATTTTAGGGCATGCATGGACTGTCAATGATATGCCTTTTAAAGCAATTTTCTTGCTCTGTCAATAATGGAAACCTTGTCTAATCGTCAATTATGTTAGCAGGTTAACCAATTTTCCCTTTGTCTATGACTTTAAGCACTTTGGGAAGTAATGCTTGCCATCTTAGGAAAACAATTATTGTTCAACGATGCAGTAACATTTTGTTTACTCCATTTTATGTCTGAAATTGGATCAGGGGATAACATCAATTTTCATCTTTATTCATACCTTCATTGCTATAATTTATGTTATAGCCACCGTCATCATCGAAAACTAAATCAAGAACTTTAACTCAAGAAGTAAATGATCCTTACTGACCATAACCTCCGATTATGCTTTGTTTCTTTACTTTCTACAAGCTAATAAGTGAAGATAACGAGAGAAGGAGAAGGAAGTGACACTGCAGCAGACGGATAAGAAGACAGTACAGAAGAAAGTGCCAGAGTTTTGAAGAGAGAAACAAGAGGTAACCTGCTAAAGCACTTGTCTTGCCATATTAATTCCCAACTTTTGTCCAAGTCCCCCAAATTCTTGTCCTAAATTGTATAAATCCCATCCAACGTTCCAGATTCTTTTGCTTCATCTCTTGTGATGATCCCTGTTTTGTTGCCCACTGTGAAAAAATGACCGTAGGAAATTAGATTGTGGACTCTCTACAATTTGGGAATCTTTATTCATGCTGGATCACCGACACCGTCTCTATCTCCACCAAAAATACCATGACCACTGATTAATGGCATTTCCACAGAAGAAGAAGAACAAAGATAACACCAAGAGGTTGAGTCAAAGGATGACTGTCTTTTTGGGTCTTGTCTTTGTTTCTATTTGTACAATACAAATGTACTCAACCCTGGCAATTGCATCATATCATCTAACACTGTGCCGGTGCATACATACACACACACTCTCAGGAGAGGGGGCCTTTCCCCATCCATTGAAATTAGGAGAGAAACCTCAAGTGATCACCAAAAGTCGGCCCCTTGCTCCCAAACCTCAGGGTAACATAGATCAAAGCTTTACATAAGAAGCATAAATCCTGAAAACAAGAGACAAAACATCAAAATAAAATGATGGTTTCACTCTCACACTTACTGCCACCCCTTCTTGATGTGTATATCACTGAAAAGATAAATCAAATGGCAACACTTAAAATGCCTCTAATTTCGTGAATATTATCCCTATCATGCAATAAGGCTAAATGATATGCCTTAAGTGTCTAGAGGCATTTGATGTGCTGCCAGCATTTGCATCCGCCCATCACCATACACCTCTGTGATTATGATAATGAATCAAAGAAAACAATTAGGTGCAGAGAGAAACTACAAAAATAAATGCTTTTCAAATATATGACTGTAATCAAAGGATTTATAATTAAAACTGTATGACGTGGCCAAGAGGCATAGCCAAATTTAGTAAATCTCATAAGTAAGATCTATAAGAAGCATCCACCAATCATTAACATCATTTGTATGTCGTGCCTTCTTGGAAATATAATGCATATGAAATAGAGAGATCCCCGACAAAGCAACCTTACACCCTTCAATTAAACAATGCATCTGAGTACAACTTCTATCTACTGCAAACATACAAGGGCAACTAGGTATATAATTATAAAGAGAACACTTTCCAAGTTATCAGTTGTTTTTTCCTTGCATACAGCTATATTGATGGTTCCATAGCTTTATTGAGCTTGTAAGCAAATTTTAGGGGCAGTAAATTCATATGAGAAAGATCTATCGTAATTTGCGGAGCATAGTATGGGTTGAATAACTTACAGATAGAACTTCGGATAGCGGGTAATTTTTCTTCTAAATATCTTCAATAATTAAAAGAAAGATTGATGCAAGAGAATCAAGCTTGTAAATAACCACTTTTGGTTTTCAAGACAATTTTGGAGAGTGATAGGTTTTAGGGGTATGGTTTAGCATGTTTGTATGGATCCCAACTCATTTGGGTCCTTTCTTGTATGTAATAAGGCCATTTGGGGTTTTCCCTCCAAAATGGGCCATTCAAATATTTGAATTTCAAGGTTGTGTTTAGAGGTCTAGGTGATAAGTTAGGTGTTAGGTTAGGGAGTTGAAATAATGTAAAGGTTCTTAAGAGCCTAAAATGATGTAATGATTTGTGAACCTCTAGCTTTGGAAATTTACAAGACCACACAAAATATTGTTCTACTTTCAATTTTGAAAGTGACAGAATGTGAGGTTAGTGACTAATTCTTTGGTGCTTAGAATTATTTGCAGAGAGAGTTAAAGAATTCAAAACCAAGGCAACACACAAAATTTTATCCTGGAATTTGAGGGAAAACCAATTCGGGAAGGGCAATTGCTCTTTCTTCCCACTTTATGTATTGGCCAATTTAAATAACAAGATATAGATTACAATAAGCTGAAGAGAAATCAACAATGTCAACACTTCCCTTCTGTACTTGCTCTGTTCTCACACATCTTGCTCCTACAATCCAATTCCAGCACTTGAAGACTTCTTGCTCACTTCTCTCATGAATCAATATCCAACTCCATTTGCTCTCCACGTATTTATAGCTACTTCTCATGTCCTCCCATGCACGAGAGAATGAGAAGGGGCATATAGAGAAAGAGACACAATTCGGACGCTCCAAATCTGCATGATTGTTCGTGGCCTTTATTTATTTTTCATCCATTAGTGACAGGATCGCCGATGTCTGCAAACCGGTGGTTACATAACCGCTGCGTACACGGGCGATTACGCAACCACCGGGCGAGATATGCAACCACCTCTCTACACAAAGGGGCGGTTCTGTAACTTTACAGTTTGCTCTGCATTTTTCTAACTTTTCCTTCCGTGCATCTTGGTTGTTTTGTTGAAGTAGTATTCTTTTAGATCCCATGGATCACACCTCCCCTGCTCAGAGGCTTTTGGTCCCACAAAAGCTTAGTGGGGGAGTATATGAGGAAATAATTCCCTCACTTGCTCCTTCGAGTACCATTGGGCCTGCCTTGGTGTCTTCCCTTTTAGTCCAACCTGTCAAGACTCTTGTGGACCTCTCCTTGTCTCTCTGATCTTCTGCTGCAGCACTACGTCCTCCTCTAATTCGCCTCGTGAATCCAAGACGCAATCTTCTATGGAAGGTAACAACTGACATCCTTCTTCTTCATCAAGCATGGATGGCTCATATAGGTGCAATTTCTCACAATTTACTACTAAGTACATCCGCATGAATGGTGGCAAATCAAGCCTGAAGGCATTTTCTCCAACCTGCTCCAATATAGTGAAGGGTCCATACCGTAGTGGCTTGAGTTTCCTTGCTTGACCTTGTAATCTCTCATTGCTCAAGTAAAGCCAAACTCTGTCTCCAACATGAAGTTTGTGTTCCCTCCTATGACGATTGTGTCTAGCCCTATACTTGGTTTGAGATTTTCCTAGTTGTTCTTTCACCTTGAGATGGATTTGTCGGATCCTCTCAATGAATTTTGTTACTCTAGTCACCTCTGAATCACATATCTCCCCTTCTTCTTGCTGCCCAACTGCTATGTCCAGTGGATTAGTAGGTAGATATCCCAAACATGCTTCAAATGGTGACTTCATAGTGGATGTGTGTACTGCCCGGTTGTAGGAATGTTGAATGTAGGCTAAGGACTCATCCCAAGTCCGTGGATATTTGTTATTATATCCTCTAATTAGTTGTACCAAAGTCCTGTTCACCACCTCCGTTTGCCCATCTGTCTGTGGATGGAAGGCCGTGCTCCTCTGTAACTTGGTGTCCATCTTGTCCCACAAAGTAGTCCAAAAATTCCCCAAGAACCTGGAATCTCTATTAGAAACAATAGACTTTGGCAAACCAAAATGCACCCATACATTAGCAAAGAAAAGTTCAGTTGCCTCATATGCTTTTATTGTCTTTTTACATGCCATAAGAACACACATCTTACTGAATCTATCTACAACAACATATAGATAATCATGGCCATGTTTAGACATAGGTAGTCCTCCTACAAAATCCATAGAAATATCTTCCCAAGGACGAGTAGGGACTGGTAAAGGCATATACAAACCTTCCTTCCTAATTTTAGGCTTGTTTGTACAACAAAGTTTACATCCTCTTATGAATTTAGATACTTCTTGCATATTGGGCCAATACACGTACCTTTGCAAGTGGGCCATGGTCTTACCAACACCAAAATGTCCTGCTACTTTCGAGGTATGTGCTTCCCTCATCAATAGAAGCCTTTCTTCCTTTGGCACACAAAGCTTCCCCCATTGGTAGAGCAACCCATCTTTGAGATAACAATCTTCAATACCCATCCTTTCAGCCCCTTGAGACTGCAACTGTTGATATGTTACCCCAAAATCTTTTGTCTTGAGCATATGCCTCTCTGTAAGCTTCCTTCGTGAAGGGCTCAATCTGAGAGATAGTGGCCAAACAAGAGATTTTCTCTTGTGTGGGCAGCCTAGACAACATGTCTGCCACCAAATTTGTGCTACCTTTCTTATACTTGATCACCAAATGGAACTGCTGAAGGAATCCCATCCACTTGTAGTGCCTTTTTGTTGCATTTAGACCGTGCTTGCAAATACTTTGGAGAGGTTTGTGGTCAGTGTGCACAATAGTTTCCTTACCCAACAAATAATGTTTCCATTTCTTTATGGCCTAAACTAGTGCATACATTTCTTTATCATATATTGAATATCCTCTAACTGCCGAAGTGAAAGTTTCATAATGATAACATACTGGCTTACCTCCTTGTAGCAACACTACTCCCACAACATAATCATTGGCATTTGTCTCTACTTCAAAGGGTTGTTGCAAACTAGGAAAAGCAAGTACTGGAGCATGACTAATTTTGAGCTTTGATATCTTAAAAGCCTTATCTTGTTCCTTACCCCAGTCAAAACCCTTACTCTTTGACCGTTGTGTGTAGAGGTGTTGCAATAGCGGAGAAGCCCGGAATGAACTTCCTCATGTATTGTACTGCTCCCACAAAATTTCTAGTCTCTGTGGCTCCCGTTGGTGTCGGCCAGTTGGTAATGGCTTCCACCTTCTTTCGGATCCACTCGTAGCTCTCCTCCTCCAACCACGTGCCCAAGATAGACAAGTGATTGTTTGGCAAATTCACACTTCTTCATATTGCATAGCAGTTGTTTCTCTTTGAGAACTTGCAAGACTTGTTGCAAATGTGTTAGATGTTCCTCCCATGTGGCACTAAAAATCAAAATATCGTCTAGATAAACAATGACACATGAATCTATGAATTCCCGCAATACATCATTCATCAATCTCATAAATGTAGCGGGTGCATTACATAAACCAAATGGAAGTACTAACCACTCATACAAACCCTGTTTTGTTTTGAAGGCAGTCTTCCATATATCCTCCATCATGACTTGTGATAACCCGACTTGAGATCCAACTTCGTGAAAAACTTTGCATGTTGAAGCTGGTCCAAGAGAAGGTCATCTATGCATGGGAGTGGATATCTATTCTTTATGGTAATCTTGTTTAAAGCTCGGTAGTCGATGCACATCCTCTAGAACCACTCTTCTTCGGCGCCATCACAATAGGCGAACCGCATGGCAAGGTGCTTGGACGTATTACCCCTTGGTCTAAGCTCTTGGAGTTGTTTCTTTACCTCTGTACTCTCCAACAAGGATTGCCTATACAACCCGATGTTTGGTAGAGGAGACTCGCAACAAATTGAATCTCATGCTCTACCTCTCGTTTTGGTGGTAACCCACTGGGAGTCTGGAATACTTCCTGAAAAGACTGAATGATGCTATCCAAATATTTCATATTTCATCCCTTTATTAGAAATATCTGAAATTTCTACCCCATCTTGTTTATCTTTCAATAAAAGTAAACAAAATTGATTATGATTTGCTTGAATTAGTCTCTTTGCTTGGTTAGCACTTACCATAGCAATTTTTGTCTTACGCTGGTGTGCCCGGATGTTGTAATTGATTCCATCCTTGACCCATCTGTATCGGTTCTCCCTTCTCATGAATATGGCATCCCTGATATACAAGTAAGGACTCCCAAAAACAACATCAAATGCATCAAGTGGAATTACATCAACTTCCAATACATCTATATACTTGAGAGTTTATCCCAAACTTGAACTTACAACTTGTTACCTGAATTTCTACCCTTCTTCATCCATCCCAAAGGATATGGATGTGGATGTTCGTAAGTTTCAAGACCAAGCTTCTTTACAACCGCATCAAAAATCAAGTTAGATTGAGAACCAATATCAACCAAAGCATTTACCTTAGTTCTCTTGATTTGGATTTTGATCTGAAATAGCTTACTCATCTCTTCCTCTTGCTCTTGGTTGTTCATGTTGGTGGTCGTGCATCCAAGCCTCTCGTCTACATCAGAATCATCCTCTATTTCCACCTCCCCATCTGTCTTTACAGTTGTCATGGATTTCTTTGAATCCTTGGTTCGGTTCTTTGGATGTAACTTCCAACATGTAGCATCAGTATGACCATTGATATCACAATTCTTACAAAAATTCTTGGGATCTTTACAAGTATTCAAAGTAGTGGTAGTTTGTTTACCTTTCCCCTTCCATTTACCTTTGTTACTTGTTTGTCCCTGCTCTTTCTTTGGCTGATTTGTTGACTGCTTTTTCTTTGACTCTGCCTCTCCTTGCTTCTTTTCATCATCTATGTAATATGCTTGCACACAAGCTTCATTGAGATCCTTGGGCTTCGTGGAGATGACCTTCCTTCAAAGGTGAGTGTGAAGTCCTCCCAAATATTTGGTCAGAATATCCTCATCCTCCAAGTCCATATTAAGCAACATGGCTTGTCTCCAAAACTCCGTAGTATAATCCTGCACACTTTGACCACTTTGCCTTGTCTAAAGTACTATCATTTAATCATCTGGTCAGTCTTATGGCCAATAGGATAAAAGTTAGCTCTAAGCAATTCTTTAAAACCCTCCCAAGTCTTGTAATAGGACGCTTCTTCTTTTCACAAGTGGCTAGATGGGTTTCCCACCAAACCAGAGCATGACCTTCCATTTTGAGACGTGCAAAGGTAATCCTTTGTGCCTCCGTGACATTATGCACACTAAAGTAAACTTCCAGTTGCTTTAACCATTTATCTAATAACTCTGCATCTACTTGTCCTTCAAAGCTCTTGATTTCAACCTTAGTTTCAACTTTAAAGGAGTATGATCAGATTTTACCTTCTCTTTTACAACTAGAGTTTCTTCTTCACGCTCTTCCATATATTCTTCCTCTTCGTGGCTCTTCCTATGCCAAACTTTTCGGCCAAGGCTCGAACCACTGAGTCCATGGAATCTTGCTTGACTGAAGTCATCTTTTGCAGATCTGAGAGTTCTTGTTGGTGTCTATACATCCTATCCATCATGGTCTCTAGCATCTCAATTCTATGGACCAAGTTCTCTTCCTCCATTTGATCTCAAATTCTTTGTTTCCACTTCTTCGTAGATATGTCTGGATCGCAAGGTAAAACTTCTTCGCCTTTAGACCTTGTCATTGTCATACAAATCACAAGAACGAATACCACAGTCCTGGATAATTATCAGCTCTGATACCAAAATGATCTGTAAACCTCTAGCTTTAGAAATTTACAAGGCCACATAAAGTATTGTTCTACTTTCAATTTTGAAAATGACAAAATGTGAGGTTAGTGATTGATTCTTTGGTGCTTAGAATTATTTGTAGAGAGAGATAAAGAATTCAAAACCAAGGCAACACAGAAATTTATCCTGAAACCCCCAATTTGAGGGAAAACCAGTCGGGAAGGGCAATTGCTCTTTCTTCCCACTTATGTATTGGCCAATTTAAATAACAAGATACATATTACAATAAGCTGAAGAGAAATCAACAATGTCAACACTTCCCTTTTGTACTTGCTTGCTCTGTTCTCACACACCTTGCTCCTACAATCCAATTCCAACACTTGAAGACTTCTTGCTCACTTCTCCCATGAATCGATATCCAACTCCACTTGCTCTCCATGTATTTATAGCTACTTCTCATGTCCTCCCGTGCACTGGAGAATGAGAAGGGGCTCTGAGAAGAGACATGGTCCGGACGCTCCAAATCCACGATTGTTTCATGGCATTTATTTATTTTTCCGTCCATTAGTGACAGGACCGTTGGTGTTTGTAGACCGGCGATTCTGCCAAACCACCGGGCGGTTCGCAACCGCCTCTGTACAAAGGGGCGGTTCTGTAACTTTACAGTATGCTCTACATTTTCTAATTTTTCCTTCTGGTACTAGTTGTTTTGCTGAAGTAGTGTTCTTTTAGATCCCTATGGTTCACGTAATTACATGTGTCTTACCCTCCTAGTAAGAGTTCTTAATCATGGTTACCTCTCATTAAGGGCTAGGTCACTTAACTAAGTGTAATTACCTCCTTTTTGGTTATTTAAAAAAGGTATTCAAGTGGAAGGAGGAGAGGAGACTGTTGGAAAAAGACAAAATAGTTTGGAGGAACTGATCTGTGGGAGGGCATGCCTATTTTGTAAAGACAGATCTTGTTATAATAAAGCTTGAGAATCTTGAATATGTGTATGAATGGTGAACAAGGATTGAGCTTATTTGTATTCCTTTTGAAATGAATGTTTGATAGTGACAAGGATAGCAATATTGTGATACTAATATCCATGATTTGACAGGGATGTTCTTACTTGTTGAGATTAGGTGATATTTAGAAGTGCATTCTCAAATTGATATGAATGTGCGGGTTATGGAGAAGGTACCGTGTAATGTCAACAAAAAGAGGATGCTATGAAGCATACAATTTCTAAGAGGCCAAAAAGTAGTGCAACTTTGAAGAGGTAAGAGGACAGTGCATGGGGTTTCTCATTGATTCATGTGTTTGATAAATAGTGAATGGATTTTTAAGTGGTGTTATTCTTGTGTGAAAATATGTGAATTAATAAAGGAGGTGTCTAAGACACTGTAGAAGGTATGGAAACAAATATGAGTTCTACATCAAGAATTGAAGGTTTGAAAATTAATATACTGCCCTGAAACAGAGTTTGTCAAAGAAGAATTTATACAAACTTTATTGTTGGCCAAAACTGATATGATTTTAGGAGGAACAACCTAAAGGGAAAAGGTGGGAAATGTCAATACAGAGCTACAGAAGTTAATTTGGTGTCTTGAAGTTGTGATTTGTGGAAAATAGGTATTTTCTTGCTCTCAGGTCAGTAGAACCCAGTCTAGGGTTTAGTAAGAGAAAAACAAGTATAATTTGCAAACCGTTTAGTGGAAAGACTTGAAATTTGTCATGAAGGTGGTGTGAGGTGTGAACAAGGTTGTCACAAAGTTTCAGAGAAAATAAATGAGTTTGATAGGTCAAAAATGAAAACTCAGAAAAACCGTGCATTATAACCCGGTCTAAAAAGGGTTTGGAGAAAGGAAATAACAAAACATCTAACTCTAGTCATTACCTCCTATTAGAACTTGTTAGTATGGTGAATGGGGACATTATTAAGGTACGGACATGGTTATAAGAAGGACACAAAGGAGACCTAGTGTAGCAAACTAGAAAAAGCAGTTCAAAACTCTGTTTTTATGACAGTCAAGAGTATGGATGATGAGGAATAACACTCAAAAGGTGTCTAGTTGCATGGATGAATCTTGATTACAAGGTTTGCAGAGGTGAATTAGTGAAATGAAGAGTTAGAACAAGCTAAAAAGAAAGAAACACCAAGTTTATAGATCCCATAAGCAAGAAAATACAGTCAAACTCTACTTGGTCAATGACATAAGGTGACAAGAAAGCAAAACATGGTGATTTAGGAGTAGGTACAAAGTTGAACCTTGACAAAGACTTGTTAGAGGATGTTGAAAGTGGTCTAAGGTGATTTAGAGGTTTGTAACCTAAAGAAAGGCATTATAACCTTGGTAAACCAGTCAAGAAAACTTTTTAGTAGACCTAATAGGGCTAATTGGAAACGGTAGGGGTATAACCGTATATTTGACGGACCTAACCAAAGAGTTGGAGCCTGAAACTTGACAGGAAGCATAAGCTCAATAAAGGGTATCCAAATGTGTGACCAGATTTTCATGAACTGGTGTCAGTTCTCTGAAACTATAAGCTTTTCATGTAAACAAGGCTAGAAGAATAGGCCTAATTGGAGATAGTCATAAAGGCATTAAAGGAAATAGGTTCAAAGACAGGTTTTCAAATTTTGTGAGGAGTTATAAGGGTTTAATGGGCACTTAAAAATGTTTTCATAGTGTTGTGAATGCTTGTGTATTGATCTAGACAATAAGCTTTGCCTATTTTGAGGGCTAGTAGAGCCTATTCTTGAACAAGAAGGTGAAATTGATAAAATGGTGTTTTGATTCATTCATGAATGTTCTCATAGAAGGTTGTAACAGAGAATGAGGTGTATGAAGAGTATGTACAGTGAACATAGCCCCGAATCCATATTTTCATGAATTTGGTCTTTTGGCGTAAGAATTGCCTAGTGAATGACAAGAAGAATTGCATTGTTTGTTGATCATGAATCTAACTTATGGTATGTTGATGTGAGTTTGTTCATCCTCTGCATCCAAGATCTTTGATTCTTTGTATCTTTCATAGTTGGACAACAGTATTCAGATTTACTATAAAATGTGAAAATAAAATATTTATCATACAAAAATTCAATTTACCTCCTTTACATCATCAACAGTGTGTGAACACAAGGGGATTCCAGCAAAAGTTATTTCTCTCAACTTCAGAAATTCATCCACTGGCACATATCCATCACTGCGAATACTCAAACCTAGCTTTTCTGCCTTGTGGCGAAGAATAGCTGTCCTGCAAATATAAGTTCCTGCATTAAAAATTTTACTTTAACTTCACATCACAAATTAATACTCAGTACAGCCAAACCTTAGAAAGTGTGTAGATAATTCTGAATTAACATGCACTTATGTTACTACAGTGAATTTTCTAAAACACAAATAATGCAGAACAAGTGAAAAATTGGAAAATAGGTTCAAAACTTGAACAATGTCAAAACATAGATGTGTTATTCTGCCTCTTTCAACCAAAACAATTTCTCATTTTCCTCAAACACTGAGTGTTTTTCATTTTTAGTTCTGCCCTGAAGTTTTGTCCAATTAATACCTTTTCCTTCTCTTTGTACACACTTGTGGTATTGTTTATACTATATAGTTTCAATGAAAAGAAGCAGGCAATGCAATTCATCAGCATTTTAATTGTTTCAGGGAAAAATAGCAACCTGGAATCCATGATCATCCAATATATATTTTTACTTCCATTCAGAGATTTTAGGTGTTGCTAAATTAAATTTTGTTGTGATGCATCTGTATTTAGGGATTAGGGTTTAGCATTCGATTAAATTGATAAAATTGGAACAATATAGAGAAGATTTGCATGGCCCCTGCGCAAGGATGACACACATAAATTGAAAATTGGTCCAAATTTTATACTGCAGTTGTACATGGATTGGCAAAGGGTTTGTTTACTTCAAGCTTGGTTATGAGGTCAAAACTACATGCACAAAATTTGAAAAATGTATGAGATAAATGATAAGAATTATAAGATTGATTACAAACCATACCAATACATTGCATAATAGCTGCTTAAATAGACTTACAGTACATAACAAACTGGCTAAAAACTATGTACCCATGTAACAAACTTATGGATAACCAAAGAGTACATACTTCGAATAAACAACCTAATCTACCTTATTTTAGCAAACATGATAACCATTTGTTTTCACAACTCTTTTTAACTTTCACAAAAGGGATCTCATACACCAAATTTGCATCTCTGGCTTGGATGTTACCTCAAAAACAACCTTATCCTTTTACCTTTTTACTACTAGAAGTGCTCTTTGTGATTTTCTTTCTAAATGATAAATGGCCGCCTTTAAACCATGGTGGGGCCTTACCTTGGGCTAAAGATGCCACAACTGAGTGGTATCTATTCCCTTATAATACCCTAGGGCTTCTACCTGGCCTGTGAGCATTCAATATTATTTTACAATTCGACTCGAAGGAGTCCAAAGATAGAGGACAGTGAAAGTTGACGTCAACAAAAACTCCTACCTTAAATTTTGTGGCAAGGATTTATCCACTTTAATGGGTCCTACGGACCAATCTGGTATAAAGGGGATTAAAGGTCAGTCGTAATCCTCGTCATCATTTTCATTCTAAGGTTTTCAAATTTCAGCGCTATAACTTTTGTAATGATGCAAAAATATTCTAGTGGCAAATGGTCCCTATTTACCATAGAGGGGAATCATATTCAGTTGAGATGCCACAACTGAAGGGTATCGATTCCATCAAAATCACCCAATATTAGCGCCTAACCTCAACGATTTAGGTCTGCCAAACCAATGCCTGAAACAATATGTTATTTAAATGGCATGTTTTCTAAGGATTTGAACCAGAGGTTTTGCCATGAAATCCCTAATGATTTACCACTTCAGCACAGCCTACTTGACAATGTTCTCTATGTTTCTTGATTTGCAGATAAATGCTTGGATTTCAACTTCCTCGGTCATTGAAACCAGTATGTTATTTCAAAGGGCATGTCTTCCAAGGATTTGAGCCCAGGGCTTTGCCATGAAATTATCCCAATGATTTACCACTTCAGCACAGTGCAGTTGACAGTGTTCTCTATGTTTTTGGTTTACAGAAAAATGCTTGGATTTCAACCTTCTCCGTCACCCAATGAGATCAGATATAAACTGGCTAGCTAGACCTGCATAAGAACTAAGCCCTTCTGAATGTCCTTTTCACTGCCATACTAGAAATCAATACATGAACCAAAAGTCCAAGCATACAAGTAAATATTCCTCTTCAGATAGGCGGCCATGATAGCACTTTAAGAGGGCCTAGGCCAACACTTTATACATTAGAAAGCTTCAACAGCCAATCAAGTTTTTAAAACTTATATTCCGTCTCTATAAAGACTCATCTTATGTAAAGAAAGTAGGAAAGTATCTTCAAGCAGGCATATAAAAGTTTACACAAGCAGGAGAGTTTGAAAGAAGGCCACAAAGAAGCCAAACCGTCATGTTTACAAAGCAATTAAAAATAACCACCACTGAGGACTTTGTGTGTTAAAATTTAACATAGTACTTTCCATATTTCTCAGAACAAACTTGGCATAAAATTCTATTGACTTTTAGGGTAAATGTAATTTGTCATTCATCTACTATTGGGCAATATAACATTCCAACAATTACAGCTTGCAAACTTCATTTTTCAGGGAAGAACACCGGTTGGTTTGGAGCAAACTGAAAAATGAAAATAGAATTAGCTTGTGTCAAGTTGTTAAAGAGAAGCAATCAGCAGTCATACGGCGTAATTTTAAATACAGTAAACTTGTTTTACTAACATACACCACATGGGCTAAAAGAAAAAGTAGGCATATGCTTTGCTAAGGCAGTGATTTATCCAGGAAGGGATTCACTCCTTTTTTGGATAACCCTAAGCACTAGCCTTTCAGATGGTATAAGAAAAACAAAAGGCTATTAGATTACTAATTTTTGTGGGATTTTTACTCTCTGTATTTAAGTCATCTCAAGATGACCACCATGAGTAGTCATTAACATAATGACATTATTTCCTCATGTATTTTTGGTAATAATCACAAGGCAAGGGGACCCACTTAGCACACAAGCACCATAAGCATTTGTTAAACAAGAAGCTATTATCAATACCAAAACCACGACCTAGTAAGAAGATGGACAAAATCGCTGCTGCAAATATAAAATTTGGAACGGAAAAAGCATACAACACCATTCTCATCAAATGGGGCATATGTGGAAATAACCATATACTGCAGAAACCACGACAAATGCAGCAGATGAGTTCATTCAATTATATTTGGTAGCAGATATATTGGGTCATACATCTTTAACAATAGGTGTTTGACAACTCCAGAAACTGGGGTATCGGAAATGGGAATGGTTAAGTCATGACAGAAGAAACTAGTGGTGTGCTTTTATAGGAAAAAAAATGAAAAAAGGTGCAAAACAACTGGAAACAGCATCAGGATCTTCAGCATGAAAAAAATCGAAATGTCAAAATTTCAGTCATTTTCCACCATAAATGTTTTCAGTTTAGCCAAAAACATTTATATTGTTTCCATCCATCTGAGACAAAGCTAACAGGACTTTCAAATATTCAGAAACGTTTTTGGGACAGGAACCATTGCCCGGCCTTCCTGAAGGAAGTTTATTGGATTCATAATTTTTTTATATTGCCTTCATGTATAGGATAGCTGATACCATCCATACAATACAGCCAATGCCTGCTGGAGAAAATTTAATGACAAAGACCTGATAATTTCCCATATTAATTTGGCATTAAATACATGATCAAAACAACTGCGCCAGAAATGGGAAATGTGAAACAAAATAGATACAGGTTCAAACCAGAAATAGGGGTTAAAAGGTTTCAGAGACAATAAACATTTTAGTGTTTTTCATATGCAGATATTATATAAATTATATCAATCATCATATCAAAAAAACTACAAATCATTCAACTTTCTAGAAGTACAAAGATATATCATACTCGGTTCTACTCAAGGACTCTTACCAATGCAGGTAAAGTTAAACTGTGAACATTCTTTGGGATGGAAATGAAATCTCACATGAGCCAATGAGAAGCAATTAAGAGATGCTAGAAAGCAATTTTGTACAGAAGAAAATCCGTGTAATGTCCCATCAGGAGACAGCTTGAAAATAAGTTCATCTCAAAAGAGACCTTCTGGTGACAAACCAAAAAGACAGAAATACAACAGACAGATGTCAAAATGATTACTGAATGATGAACAGAATTGGTTTTGATTTTTAATGTCTTTTTGTCGGTTTGTCCAGACATTAGTGTAAGAAGTAGGTTCCCAGACATGTGTCCCTGGCCATTCCGTTTCTGGTAACATAGGAAGCAGCTAATTGTAGCGAATAATTTCATTGGATTACACAATCTAGTGACAAGCATCCTCCAGCATAGTACCATATTGTTAAAACTTAAAAGCACTGAAAGTACTCAAAACAGATACATCCAATAGGAATTTTAATACCAGAGTCATGGGACATAGAGATGACCCAGACCAACCATTGCCGACAGCAAGTACCCACAACGCATAATTCAATAACAGAAATCCTAAAGTTTTTTCATAGCCCTTTGGCATCAAGGTAGTGAAAAGAAAAAATACATTGCAGAAATTACTTACGACATATCATTTCATTGAATTATATCTATTTATAGTAATACACACAGTCCAACAGTGTTAAAAGCACTGCACTTCTTATCTGATGTAGGGAGGAGAAAACTTGCAAAATAACTCTAATAACAGATATGTTGGATCATAGACCACTGGCAATACCCACAACAAATAATTCAATCATAGAGATCACAAAATTGTTTTCTAATAATTTCACATCAAATACAGGATAGTCAAGCAAGGATGAGCGGGAGCAGTTATTTGTAATGATCAAGGTTTAATATCATTGAATTGGGCAATACCCATACCGATAAATCAACAGTCTAAATCCTGAAACTGTTCCATAACAATTTGGCATCCAATACAAGGTAGTGAAAAGCAAGGATGCATTGCAGCACCTACCAGCAGCAGAAAATTTCATTGAATCAGGCAATGCCCACAACATATAATTCAAAAATAGAGATCTTACCAGAATCAAATACTAGTCAAAGGAAAGAGTGCATTGCAACTGCTACTAGTAACAGATAATGTCGTTGCATTAGAAAAATGCCCACAACAGCTCATTTAAAGTCAGTGATCCTAAAATTGTTTAGTAATATTTTGCATCAAATAAAAGATAGTTGAAGGAAAGTTCGCATTGCAACAGAAATTTTATTGAAATAGGCAATCTATTAATCCATATATCCTCCATCACAGTCTCTGGCAGGTGTCCCTTTGACACACAATCGCCTTCTAGGAACACTAGAAGATGGGTGTCCCTTGGACACACAGTCACCTTCTAGAATCACTATCTCTGATGAGTGTCCCTTTGATAAAGAGTCGCCTTCTAGGAACACTATCTCTAGTTGGTGTCTCTTTAACAAATATGTACATTCATTCTCCCATCCACCCTATTCACAAGTGTTATTATATTTAAGAAATTTTCTATGTTATGTTTTATGGTTTGGTAAAATCCCATTGGAGGTATCATTTGGCTAAGATGCCACAACCTAGGGGTATCTCTTAGGTCAAAGTCACTCGAAGTGAATTGGATGTGGTATTTTATCCACTTTCAACACTTTATCATATCTCTTGGGGATTTGAAACTCGGGCTCTGCTTTGGAAACATGGGACTTCTATCATTTTAGCTCATCTCATTGGATTTGAAATTTTCTATGTTGAATACAGAATTTGTGTGCATAATTACTTTTGTAGATATAACTTCACAATATTTATTCCGTTTGTAATATTTTACCCAATTTTAACATTTTATCACGACTCTTGGCAATTTGAACCTCAGGCTCTAAAAACCATCATGTTAGTATTGTCATTGTTGTCAGTGGCTTATTAATTACATGTTTTGGTAGCCAATGTTGTTATGTTGTAAATGATTGTATTGTGGTTTTAGGCAGTACAGTAAAGAATCTTTAATTATGTTCTGTTCTGGACGGTTGTGTTTAACAGACATCCATTAGGTCTTGCCATATAAATAGAGTGATGTACATTGGGGTCAGGGCATTGTGTAAAGAGCCTCTTTAACTCGTATTGAGGACTACCTATGAAATAAAGCTGTAGCCTGTGATTACTCTCATGTTCTTCTATGTTATAATATGATTATGGTGTGCATTTACTACTATTCTGTAATTCATATTCCTTTGGTAGTGTTCAACCAGAAATTTTCTGTGGAATATGTAATTTGTGTACAGATTTTTGGGGGATATAACATCACAATTTTTATTCTGTTTTAGCATTTTTCCATATTGAATGTGTATTTATTTAGTTACATATCTCTCTGTGTATGCATCAATGACCAATTTTTAAGCGCTTGTGGCAATGTGGGTACAGCCCAGGTGGCCATTCATCCTATGAATGAATCCGCCATTTACACGCAGCAGCTCAAACCAGTGACCTTACTGTAAAGGTGCAAACTGATTAAGGAACATACCATTGCAAAACTTTAAGTAGGGAAGAAAGAAAAACTTACATTAGTCTACCTAGAGCATTGATCTTATCACCCTTGCCTTTTCCCCTGCCCCCTCTTCTTCTCCCTGAATACACGCCGTCATCTTCGTCTCTTTCATCGTATCCTAAAGCCCTGCCTTTTCCCTTGGCTTTTGTGCACAATGTATGGTTTTCACTAGGATTTCTTGTTGTGGGTAACACTGAAATTGAAATGCATGTATTTACCATGTCCTTTTTCCTTCTATCCGCCGTGTAAAACAGGGGACTGGAAACATTAGGTTTTGAGTGCTGCAGTTGTATGGAGGGTCCACATGGCACTCTAGCACGCTTCCACCTGACATGGCATTTCTTATCTGTTGTAAATGTTTTATGAATAGAAAATGGACGGTAACGGACAGCAAGATTGCATTGCCTGAGACAGGAAAAACTGGTTCTCAGCGAACACATTGTGGGGCTCTGGATATGCTTCAATTCCGGCGCAATCAAAATATAAAACCCACTTAATCCACTGTTTTTTCTCAAAATTCTGAAATTTGCTTCCGCATCTGCAGGGCTTCACTTACGTTTGGGTATGTAAGAGTTCGCGTGGGAATGTGATACGGTGGTTTTATGCAGTACGGGTTGTTAAAAAATTATTGGCAATATATTAGATATTAATGTCCATTAGAGGCGAGAATATATTACATGAATCAAATACATAAAGTGTGAAATGCATCTCCAAAAATATAAGGAGAGATTAAAAAAACAAGAAATAACAATTATGGTAGTTGAAAGTCAAAGATCTTGAAACCAATAAAATATAAGTTTAAGTGACATATTTTAAATATGTTGTTTGGGTATGAAGTCTTTTGAAGTTTCCAAGAAAGTTATTTGGAAGTAAGAACTGATATTTCTGGAATTATCTGTATGTGAGGACTTCAATTTGAATGTTCTTTGTCGGAGTTGAAGTGTCTCACGAATAAACAAAGGTAAACATTTATGGTCTTCATATCGAATGAAGCTCCTTAAAGATCCATTGGAGTCTCTAAAAAGACAATGATATCTTTCACAAATTTCATAATAGATGGGACACTTGAATACAAAATACTCTCTCTATTAGGCTCTTGAAAACACCATTGACATATACGCTCATCTTGTGGGAGGCTACGATCGATTCTATCTGAAGTGTGTGAGAGCAAATGTGAAACTGAGCTACAGGAATCATTAAGCAGGAAGGTAACATCTTAATGTACTCAAGAATTTTATTTTGATCCTCATGAAAGTAGGAATAAAAATGAAAATAATGAAGAAGTTTTGGTTTGAGGCTCTTTTGGAGCAAAACATGTAGCTTTCAAATAAGATTTATTGAGCTCTTCTCGGATACCTTTGTTGACTTTGTGTTTAGTGAGTTGAGAAGCATTATTAGAAAACCCAAGATGAGGGGATCTTTCTATATCACTATTTAGTTTCTTGCGAGAGAGTCCTAACTCTTGCATACCAATAAGATTTGCATCCTTTTTTGGAAAGTTGCATAGAAGATTGGAGTGTCAATTGTGGAAACTTATTCTAGCCAAAAAAATAATTTGCCATGCATTGAAGCATATGCAACATAGTGATAACATGGAAAACTAAAGAGATAAAGAGTGGACATACCCCAAACTCTACAAAAATAATTGAGCGAGGAACCATTCTTTTGGCTCAAATATTCTTTGATAACATGGCAATAAAAACGCTTTCCATATGGCTGAAATCATTTTGTCTTGAGTACAGACCCCAAACATCACATCCATATAATAGTGGTGGAGTAACCAATGTATGAAAATGATGAATATGTGTTTGGATATGTTGAACTTGGAGTTGAAAACATTGTCTTTCTAAAGTTGTCAATGTTGCATATCATTTGCTAAGTCTTGTTTTTGTTGTTAGTACATGGCTAAAAGGCGATCCAAAGAAAATTGTGCCCAAGTAGGTGTAAGAGTACACCACCTCAACTTGTTTTCCTTTGTATGTCAAATTGATCGTAGATGCCACTTTCTTGGTTGTATTGAATGTCATGGGTTTTGTTCTTACGAGATTTACTTGAGGCCGTTTTATCACAAAAATTGTTCAATGTATCAAGTTGGTTTTGAAGACCTGTAATTGAATGTGAAAGCAACTTAATGTCATTCACAACCAATAAAATAGCAATGCAAATACCAAATACGACACAACCACTCATACCACCGAAACGGTGGAGATAAGATCCTTTAATTCATCAATATAGAGCCCAAAATGTGTAGGTGAGAGTGAACAACCTTGTTTCACACCTATGGTACTACGAGATATTATCGGTAGTGCCCTTTTTGGTATAAATATGCCCAAAACTAACCTCATATAAAGGCATTACCAGAGAAATTACTAAGTCGGAAAGACCCAACTCTTTAAGCCTCTAAATCAAAAACATACCTTGGTAGTCTATCAAATGTCTTACGAAGTCTACAAGACAAAGATAAACCTTCCATTTATTATCCTTTGCTTCCTCTATTATGGCAACAAGAGTGAATGTGCGATAATTTGTTCAAGTGATTCCTTCTAAATTTTGCTTGACCTTTTTCCCCGAGTCATTTTGTCTCTACCCACTTGAAGATATAAACATCAAGCATTGTAGCAAAAATCTTAACCAAAGTATGCCTAATCATGATGGTACGGTGATTCTTTGTTGAAGACAATCTTCATATTTGAAGATGGGATGTACAATATGGGATGTCCAAGTTGGGGGAAGACCATGAGGAACAATAAAATTAAAAATATTAGAGATATGGACCACAAGAATAGTTGGACTATGATGGAGGAATTCAACCTTTAAGTTTTCTAAATTTTGGGCTTTGTTGGACTTTAGTTTGAAGATGGCTTTAAGGACCACCTTGTCAATGAAGAAATCACAATTAATTGGTCTAGGATTCACTTGGATGGGGATTTGATTGGGGGCATCATAGAGAAAGTTGGCATATGTATATCATGTATGTGGGTCAACAATGACAAAATTATCTCTCAAAATATCGAGCTAATTGGTTGGGAGGGTGTAGTCAAATCGAATATTTTTTAAATACTTATATATTCTTATTACTAGCATTTGCTCAAAGAAGGTATAATGAGGATGTTGATGGGGAAAAGTGGAATCAAAGCGTGGAGTTGTGGAGGTTTGTGAGACCTATGGGAAGGTAAGTTAATTATGTGCAAGATAAAATGGGGACACATGGGGAGCGAGAAAAAGGGAGTTGAAGGTGAAGAGGGTTGTTACGAATCAATAAATGTCCTTTGTTAAGGGAAAGGAAACCACCATGACAAATGTGGGATGTTGTTTTCTTCATCCATATTCCATATGTCAACAAAGGTAGCAATCGGGAGTTGATTACATGGGCATGGAGGTGGAACCCAAAGTTCTCATTGGTCATCTGGACAGAGATCTCTTTTTTCAATGACATTGCAAACATCCATTGAGAAGGAGGGAATGTAATGGAAAGGGTGGGGGAAACATACAAGGTGACAAACATGTTATTTTCCGAATAGTTTTAAATAACAACTATATTACAATATTGGAATTTTCTAGGGCGAACTCGGAGAGGAAGCTAGAGCTCTAGTTTTCCCGCTCACTGATTTTGAATTTCCTACAACCTCCTACTCGGATGTCGAACCCCTCTAGTCTGGACCTAGAGTCCCCAGCTGCTGGCACAGGTGGCCAGTCACCTCGCTCCCTAAACGAGGCATGGAAAAACATGGTGGCTGGGCCATCCTCTGCCCCCATATGGAGGAGTTGTCACTTTTCCTGCTTGAAGGGACACTTTCTCTACAAATTCCTTCTCACATCACGGCATGGACTTTAGCATCTCGTGATCTATCTCGATCGGCAATTTGATGGGTCCCAGACCCCCTCTAGAAGACATTAAAAAATGGGTGTGCATGAAATGGGCCCCTTGTGGTTCCTTGGAGATTGTTGTCATGCCAAATGGCTTCATTCTCTTTTCCTTTAGCCTCAAAGAAGACTTCGTGCGGGCTCTTCTTGGAGGTCCTTGGTTTTTGGTAGGCGAGGTTTTTACATGCGTAAATGGACTCCTGGCTTTAATCCACTAACTAAACAATGACTCATGCTCCAATATGGGTGCGTCTATCGGAAACCTTCCTCTAGAGTTTTGGGATCCAATGGTCATTGAAGGTATTGCTCTTTCCATGGGCTCTCTCATCACCATAGATCAAGCCACTAAGGCCAAAACTAGATTTATTCATGCTCGTTTCTATGTTAATGTTGATGTTAGTGGCCCACTCCTAAAATCCATTGATCTACTCTCAAATTTTGGAGTTTGGACACAGCCCATTGAATATGAATATGTCCCACAAGCTTGCTCAATCTGCAAAAGCATAGGCCACAAAGCCCCTGCTTGCCCTACTAAGCCACAAGCTAAATCGAAAAATCCTAAAATCACCCCTAAGAAGAAAGGGAAATATATACCTAAAGTGATCTCGAAGGAGGCCCCGAGGTCACTACCTCTAACCCCTTTGCTCTTCTGGAAGATGGAGAAATCAATCTTGTTGACCCCACTATTGCCACCCTGGCTTCCCGCTTCCTATTATAATTTTCAAGGCTTCTTCCCTACATCTACTATCCCTACTTGAGATTATGATCCCTCTTCCGTTTTCCCCTCGTGGAGGCCCCTTCTCCCTTCCCCCCACTTTTCTCCTTCCCTGAGCTAGAACTTGAGGCACCCATTTCCCCTTCTCCAATGGCCTCTAAAGACAACAATCAACTTCGTAAGACCAGAAGCAATAGTAAAAAAAGTTGATATAGGTACAAAGAAAACTAGAGGGAGGACTTCTTGACAATATTAAGCTACAACAAGAATCAACACTCAATGTGGCGCAAGGAACAAAAAGTACCATCCCCATGGTAGTGGGGAACAAAACCAAATCTAAAAGATGAAAATAATCTCATGGAATATCAGGGGTCTCAATTCTTTGCAAAAGAAGAGAGTCCTAAAAGACATTAGATTTAACCACTCTCCTGATATCATCATGCTTTAGGAAACTAAACTTAAAAATGAAGACAATATTCCAAAGCTATGGCCGAATGCTTCCTTTGCTTCCCAAAATTCAACTGGAAACTCTGGGGGTTTGTGCACTATTTGGAACCCAAAGTTCTACATGGTGATTGCCTCATCAAAAACCCAAACTTCTTGGGCATGCTATTCCAGGAAGTTGGATCAGATACATACTGGATTGCTATCAACATATACGCCCCAAATCTAGACTCACTACGGGAACAACTTTGGTAGGATATTTCGAATTCAAAAGGAGTTGCACACATTTCCTATATGGTCAAGTGATATTTCAATAACACTCTTTACCCCTCTGAAAAACAAGGTGGAGCCCTGCTAGCCCCACCAGTATGGAAGCCTTAGCCAAATTTATAAGACAAGGAGAATTTTTTGATATGGATCTGCATGGGGCCTCTTTCACTTGGTCTAACCGCAGATTGGGAAGGAATCATATCCAAAGTCGTCTAGACAGAGCACTTTGGGATCTATGGATTGGATCTTCCACTACTCAGACTTTTATCTCAGTGTTATCTCTAGAGCTACTTGGACCACAATCCTCTGCTTCTTTGTGCCAACACCAATCACAGGACTAAAAATATGTCATTTAGATTCGAGTTAGCTTGGTTGGAAAATAATAAGTTGGATAATCTCATTAAGAGCTGGTGGGATATGAACGTCCAGGAACAACTATGTTCATATTTGCTAAAAACTTAAAGAAATCAAAAAATAACTCAAGATATGGAAGGTTAAAGTGTTTGGTAACATTAAGCTCCACAAGCAAAAGCTAACTCGAAAATTATGAGCATCTCATCGAAATCGAGAGAGAAGGTAGAACTGATCAGCTCCATAAGCAAGAAATTACTCTAATCAATGACTACCACAACACCCTGATCGAGGAGGAATCCTACTGGAGACAAAGATCGAGGGCCCTCTGGCTCGACCAGGGAGACAAAAACACAAAATTCTTCCATGTCACGACATCTAAGCACAAAAGTAGAGACAAAATCAATGAGCTGCTTTCTTTTGAAGGTAACCTTTTGTCCTCTGAATTAGATATTTCTAATGAAATTATCTCTTTTTATTCTAAACTCCTGTAGGAAGAGGCTCCTCCTAATGAGAATGACATGCTCAAGATGTTACAACACATTCCTAAGCTTGTTACTGTTGAAATGAATGAAAGTCTGACGAAGCCCTTCTCTATGGAAGAAATTCATAAAGCAGTCTTCACTATGAAAGGAGATAAAGCACCAGGCCCTGATGGTTTCCCTGTTGCATTTTTCCAAATCTATTGGGAAATTATCAAGCATGATCTCTTTAGTGCAATGAATGAATTCCATAAAAGTAATTCCCTATTGAAAGAATGGAATACTACTTCCATTACGTCAGCCCCCAAATATCTAGGATCTAAATCAGTTGCCAATTTTCGGCCCATAAGTCTCTGCAACACCACCTACAAGATAATCACCAAAATGATGGAAACAAGATTAAAACTGTTGATGAACAAACTAATCTCTAAACAACAAAATGGATTCATAAGTGGACAACTTATATAGGAGGTATTATCACGGTTCATGAGGCAATTCACTCAGCCCAACATGTTAAGACAACATGTATGATTCTCAAATTGGATATGCAAAAAGCCTTTGATAGAGTCACTGAATTTTCTCCTACGAGTGCTACGAAGCTTTGGATTTGATAACAAATGGTGTAGCTAGGATTTTTACATGTATCTCCTCATCGTGTTTCTCAATCCTCATAAATGGTATTCATTGGCTTCTTCAAGAACAACAGAGGAATTAGACAAGGTGACCCTCTATCGCCCTTCCTCTTTCTATTAATGGCGGACACGCTAACCAGAGTTTTAGAAGCTGTTAAACAAGCTACTACTATTTTTGGTATTAAAATCACCACACGCTCCCCCACTGCTACTCACATCCAATTTGTTGATGACACTCTACTCTTGAGTGCAACGTCGGTGGTGGAGGCAAAATCTCTTAAAGAAATTTTGGAATGTTATCAAGCGGCCTCTCAACAGTTGATAAAATTCTCCAAAAGTGGCATTACCTTTATAAACACCCCGCCAAGTAGACAAAGGAAGATTGCTGACATCTTTGGCTGCAATATTGTGGATATGTCGTCTTCTTATCTTGGTATACCTCTTTTCAAAGGTAGACAAATTAATAGCCTGTGGAATCCGGTTATTGAGCGTTATCAAAAGAAATTGGTCGGATGGAAAGGGGCCCTCCTAAGTCAAGTCGATAAACTCCAACTGGTCAAAAATACCCTCCAAAGTCTACCTATTTACTTTATGTCACTTCTCAAAATGCCTTCAATGGTGATCAATGCTATTGAACAAATTCAAAAAATATTTCTTTGGTCAGGTTCGGAAGACAAGAAGAGAATCCACTTGGTCTCTTGGAATGTTGTGTGCCAGCCAAAAAACCTGGGAGGTCTAGGGCTTAGGTGCATTGCTGATATGAATGAAGTGTTGCTTGCTAAGATCTGGATGGGAAGTTGCTTCTTGAAAACTCGGACATCTTGGGTTCATCTCCTTCATTCTAAATATCTCACTCACGGGTAACTTTTTACACTCTTCCCCCAAGAGGTTCGGCCATATGGAATTCGATGGTGAGTTCTCTCCCCTATTACGTGTTTGCACTAAATGGCATATGGGAAATGGCCATCAAATTGATTTTTGTTAGATTGGTGGATTGGTGATAAACCCCTCTGTCAGACCCTTTCTGGGATCCGATCAAAAGATATCTAATTATTCATTGTGGTAGAAAATTTTGTGGATATTGGCAGATTTCCAACTCAAAACCTATTTGGCTAATCCTTGATTGGCCTAACATTAGCGGTATCCAAAGTTAGCGTGTGATAAGTTTACGAAACCTTTTGGCTTCACAATACATTCCTTTCTCTTTACCTCTGATGAACGCATTTGGCCTCTTTCTTCTTCTGGGAATTTCACTGTCAAAGCGGCCCATGCCTTTAAGCCTCGCACTCCTTGTGGTCCACCTCTCCACCATATTTGGCCCTCCAAATCATTCCCAAAACTAGCTTCTTTGTCTTGTTATCCTTTAAGAATGCCTTCTTATCTGGTGAAAACCTCAAGAGGAGAGGCTTCTCTCTTCCCTCTAGGTGTATCTTCTGTTGTGCGGCTCTGGAGTCCTCTTCTCACCTCCTTCTTCACTGCTCCTTTTCCCAAACCATTTAGAACTTTCTCTTAAGTCATTTTGGGGTGTCATGGGTCTTTCTTGAGTCATTACATGCTACTTTCAACCAATGAAGCTCCCCTTTCTCGAACCAGATTCTTTCTCTGGCTTGGAAGCTCATCCTCCCACATGGCCTTTGGGGTATTTGGAAGGAGTGGAACAGTGTATTTTCAAAGAGAAATTATGGATCTACATGCAGTTGTCAAAAGCATTTCTATTCTCTTCCAAGAGAATCTTAACAACTGTCTCTAGAAGAAATATCAACAAAAGGTTAACTTTTGTGGAAAAAGAATGGTGTCAGCATCTGGTGATACAAAATCTAGCTAAATCCTCGGATTTTGTGCGTGCTGATGTGCATTGGATTCCTCCCCCTAGATGGCTAAAACTCAACACTGATGGCGCCTCTAAAGGGAATCCGGGAAGTCCGGAGGGGGATCCATTCTTCGTAATAATGATGGTGCCCCTCTTGTTGCCACTACAGCTAACCTAAGTGAAGGCACCAATCACCGGGTGGAGGCTATGGCTATTCTTAAAGGTCTGGAGCTTACTCTCCAAATTAGGAGCGAGCGTCTAATAATTGAAAGTGATTCTCTGAATATTATCAAAATCCTAAATTCTGAAGACCCTGGATAGTGGACTATTAGTAATATCATTGTTGACATTCACATCCTACAAGATAGATTCTAGGAAATCAAGTATCAACATGTATACATGGAAGGTAATAAGGTGGTTGATTGTCTTTGCTAACATGGGAGTCCAACAGGAAGAGCAAAAAATTTGGATTGGGAACTTCCCAAGTGATCTCCTCCAACTCATACACAATGATTACTCTCTTAAGCGTTAACCTTTTGTTGATTATGTTTGTTGCTTCTAGTGTCAGCAGGGATAGTACTAAGGAAACTTTCTTTTTTAATGGTGGCTGCCTTAATATCACCATTATGATGATGTGACATAAGACTAGTCAAAGCACATGTGGCAATCGAAATAGAACTCGTGTGGATCTTGGGGAAAGATGTGCTTTTATGCCTCGTAATCATTTCTATTCAAGGCATATTCATGAGGAGTTCGCCTCGCAAAATGCAAACAATATTTATAAATATGGAGCTTTGAGTTGCATTTTGATAGTTTTATCTTGAACGATGCCATGGGAGGCCAATTGAAGTGCATTGAGCCTGTTTCCTACGAGGATTATCAAGAGGATGAAGAGGTGTGGGACATTATCAACGATAATGGAATTACCACCTTTCTGGAATGAATTTTAGATTACTTGTCCAAAGTCTCGTATGCAGGTGTATTGGCTTCATGGACGAGGGGCAAGGTTCAGGTGGGCAACACCTACTTCAGGGATCTCAACCAATTCCATTACTGTGGTGATTGGTCTTCTGGCCTCAAGTGTTATCTATTTCAAGAGGTCGCTAAAGGTGGAAATGGGGAATTTCTTGATCCTGGTGAGAAACCTACTAAATATCTCTCGGGTTATGAAAGGGAGTTTATGTACCCACCTGGAATAGAGTTGTAGAATTAATCATGTGTTATTTCACTATCGGGTGCTTATAAGTTGGTGTATGGTCCTCATTTCTTCATTTTCCCACACTTACACTGCAGTAAGAAGATTAATCTTTCTTCCTTTTTGTTTCAATCTCCGAGAAAAGTATGTCAATCTTGCTTGTGAGGGAGAAGGACCCTTTTGCATCAAGTGTCTTCTTTATCTCCTTTTCCAATATGCGGCCACCCCTACTAAGCTTCTTTGCTTCCCTCCTAAATTGGGCAAGTGTCGCCATACTCCCATTGCCTCCCCTTCCATCCCCAGCTTCGCATCCTTCTAAGCAACCCGACATCACGGAAAGTCTCCTCTGACTCTAATTCTAATGTGGCTATTGTGGGAGCCTCTTATGAGGGTTTGGGTTCCCCTGCTGGTAGCATTTCTTCGTGCCTTCCCTATTCGGATTCCCTTGCTAGTGACGCTTCCCCTGTTCTGGCCCTTGCCACTGTTGTGTATCTTCCATCTCCCGCTTCCAGCTCGAAACATCTGCTCACTGAAGCCCTACTGAGATTGGCTTCTTTGTATCCAGACTCTCCTGACAATGAGGTCATTCATGGAAGAAGTCTAGCCCGTCAATTCTGCTGCTAAAAAGATCAAAATGGAGGATGTCCAGCCCATTACTATGGAAGAAGTCTAGCCCATCGTAATCGAAGAAATCTAGCCCGTGAATGATGTTGGAAAAAAGGTTGAAATGGAAATTGATGAGAATCAGCCCAGTACTGGAAATGACAACAGTCAAGTGGAGATTGTTACTTCTATCCTAGCTAAACTTCAGAGGGCTTTTACTGTGCTAAGGAACTAGGAAGACTACACTGAGAGAATATTATAGCCACAATCAACAAAGATTGTGTTGAATTGATCACCTTAACGGACTCACTAGCTAAAAAAAAGTGGCTCTGTTAGTGCTAAGAATGTTGTGACTGAGCTAAAAAAGCTCATATGACCTTTTGATGTATATCGTTATGTATATCATTTTGTTTTGTTTTGCTCAGTTTGCTCATTTTTTTTGGGATTTCTATGGGTATTATCATTGTAATTTTCACTACTCTATGTAGCCATATGGATTTTTGTAAAAAGGTTGTGGGACCTCTTAAAACCCTCACTTTACCCTAATTCCAAAAAAACAATACTACTGATATTGACGATTTGGTCTATGTTGGTATATCTATATAATCTAAGGATCGACAAAATTTAGGCATGTCTCCTCTTCTTAGGAGCTTAACATACAAGTATAGAGAAAAGAAGCGATTCATTTGAACAAGAAAGGTGATGAGATTTGGAGATCTCATAGGTTGTGAACTTAGGATATTATTGAAAAAATAGTCCCTGACGTTTTGCACCTACAATATCATTAGTTTATTTATCCAAATATGGGGTGTGAGTTGTATATATTGCAAGATTTCAAGCTATTTTAAAAGGTATTTATCTAGGTACATGTGTGGGTTGGAGAACAACTCACTTGGCACCAATAAATGAAAAATTTACCTTTGTTGATAAGTTCAACCTCAACCCATAGGTTTATATCAAGCATTACATGTTTCCCCATGTAGAAAAAAATTAGGCACTCACTAATCAACATTAGGATCGAAGAAGACGAGCATCGTTGTAAGTGGCATTGCGATGTGAAATTAACACACATAACAAACTCAACATTTCCTCGGTGTGGTGGTTATGAGGTTGTTTATGGCAAGTAAATAAGGTGACAAAAGAAAAAAATATATTTAGGGGACATAAATGAGTTAGTACAAGCCATGATTATTTCCTAGTCATAAAAATGTGTTTAAGCGGTATGAATATCGAGAAGTAGTCGGTGAAAAGAAACTTGATTTAGGTTAGAACCTTGTTGATGAGAGATATTTTGCAAGAGAAGGATCTTTGGAAGTTTCTAAAAACCTTTCCCCATATGAATCTCTTGCACAAATTGGCACACTTTTTAGAGGAGACATTTTCCTAGATTATTGAGACAAAAGCAATCCTTTTTCATTGCTTTTATCGGTGGACGGGTTCTGCACTAAGCGACCTGCTCTATCACCCCTACAATAAATGCTACGAGGTAACTTTTTTAGATTATTGTGATTATATTATTATGTGTTTTAATAGCATAAGTTCGTTGAACCAATCTGATGAAAAATGTAAACACGAGTTAGAATAGAAAATACTTAAGAACAAAAATAAGGTATATACAAAATAACTTTTGATACATAAAGTAAGTGTCACATCAAAATCAATAACTTTAAATACTAGTAATAACATATAGGTTGCATACCTCAAAATGTAGGGGGCATATGCCTTTATAACTATTTGAAGCTACAATTGCATTATTATGCATTTTAATAATATAAATTTTAAACAAATACAATGAAATAAAATTGTAAACACAATGAAAATAGAAAATACTTAAGAATAGGAAAAACATTGGTATATTAAGAATAGTTTTTGCACATATTGTAAGGGTTGCAAAAGACATGACAACTTTAAACAATATTAATAAAATAAAGGTCACATAGGTCAAAATGTAGGAGACATTAACTTCCAACACCTAATTATTGCCAAATTAATGTTATGATCATCCAAATTAAGGGGAATTTTTTTAAACATATCCTTAATGTACATTTAATGCTCGTGATGTTCAAGATCATTGTTTAACTTTGTGCTAAATGATCCAACACTATTAAATTATTCATAATCCATTGATAACATACAATAATCATGTGCAGTTGTAAGGGTATATCCAGATCTCCACGATCTCCAGTAAGTCACATTGACCAAGTGTGTATTCTTTGTATACTTGGTTTAACCTTTTACATGTTATGAGAACTATGTGCATCTTCTAAGTGCCTACTTCGAATACAATCATTCAACTTCCATCCAATATCCGACACTAATAAATTAGGGGATTGGTGAATGGACAATGCAGTCAGCTATTACATTACTTTGGCCAAAGTTTCAAGCATTGCTTTGCAAGCTTAGTTCCGAGACCGCACACAAGCCTATGAAACTTGTCTTCCGTCACCACACAACCATCTCAATATAGTTATTTGGATTCATTATTGTTTAAGAAGGTGAATTAGTTAAGAAAAGGGAGAGCCCACTATGGCTCATTTCCCTCAACGAAGAGAATCCCATATGTACCATCTTAGGATTCCTATGGGAAAGATAGGGACCACATAATGATTACCCATCATTACGTCCTCACTACCCTTCCCGTAGCCATCCTAAGTTGGCATGAAACTAAGATTCTTTTAGTAAGTCGTTAATAAAGTATATTCTCTGAATACTAATAGGTTTCCATAAGAGGTCTTACTAACTATTATCAATTTCTCTTATCGTATTTTCATTAGTTCCTCTTGTTGTATTTTCTACAACTTAGTAATTGTCATTAGGTGTAGGTTAACTATTCATTTTCCCATACCGAGTTACTTTATTACATTTACTCATCATGAATAGTTCATTAATACCATTAAGTACATAAACATCCTTATTTCGTTTCCTATGTATCCTTTTAGTTTATCTTTCGATATTCATTTATTCTGTCTAAATTAATGAAATTGGAAATAATCTCACAACTTAAGAATTATCATCTTTAATTGATAAATCATATTTATAAGTAGATTATCTATATTTTTAGCTCAAATAATAAGATAATTCATAAACCATATTTCAAATAAGGACAAATATCCCAAACTTTATTAATAATGATTTACAATAATCAACAAGAATAATACATTGGGCCATAATGCCCTTTTTATGATGCAATGATATTTCAATCGCATATTCAAAATGATTACAATTAATCCTTTCGGATTTACTTCCAAATTAACTCATGATGTAAAAAATCACAAAATCTAATCCAAATAGTTACTTGAGTATGTCCTTTATTTTGCAAAATTGTAGGAGAGAGATAGATATGGGTCAATTCATAAGAACTGGACATGAGTTTGCATACTCTTATTCTATGATGTAATCATAATGAAATAATAGAATAAGAGATGGACCAAGATCTATCTTTAATCAATGAGTTATAATGTAAATACCCTAGTTTATATTATGAAGTCTACCTCATAAACATATAATAATGAAACTTCATAATTATATAAAAACAATATGTCCACTATCACTGTATGCAACTAGCCAAATATGACTTAGTCATATAGACAATCATGGATCATAAGCTACAACACAAACATCAATCACAAATGTAATAACTCATGATATTTTCCAACTAACTTCACAACAATCATGCTTAGCTATAACAAAATCAAGCCATTGTAAATATATATTAACATCGATATCCCTAATTGTCTGAACTAAAACTTATACATTCAAAATGAAAAGGGTTGTTTTCATTACTAATGTAACCAATAATGGAGTTAAACACAATTCCTTCATTTCCTTATTCAAAATTGAAGCAACAATCAACTAAAGGGAGAGGAAACAACAACACTTCATAATTTATAAAACCAGACTTTACCAAAACTGAATCTAGTTTTTAAACAAAAAACCCAAAATCCATTTATTCCATGCACACAACAAAGTATTATTTCTACCATTTTCATAACAAAACAAAATAATGAAATCAGTAATGCTCAAGGAAGGATCCATAACCAAATGATAACAACAATGCTCAAAGGAGAGCTATAACCAAATGATAACAACAATGCTCTAAGAAGAGCTATAAAAACTAATTAAAACAACAATGCTCTAGAAAGAGATTTTTAACTTGATTATTTTCACTTCCTCAATCTCCCATTATATTTTCCAAATTTCATACAACAATCCCAACCAAATGGATTCAGAATAATAACAACAATGCTCTAAAAGGAGTTGGGACAAACTTCCTTTTACTTTCCAAATCATAATAACCAAAACCCAAAAACATATTCAATAAAAGAATAATAACAACAACGCTTCAAGAAGGAATTATTAACCAAATGATAACATTTATTCTCACAGAAAGGAACTATAAAACTATCTCTTATTTCTTTGTGTAGATCCAAATAACTTGAATCTAAAAACGTATCCAGAGAGGAAATGACAACAAAAATGCTCTAAAAAAAGTTGTAACAATATTCTTTCTTTTCCTAGATGTCACAAAATAATCAAAACCCAAAACATATTCTTTTTAGATTTCACATAATAAACAAAACCCAAAAATTATTCTTTTCATATTTCACATAATAACCAAATCTAAAACATATTCAAATCTTACATACTAAACCAAACAAAGTCCACATTTAGTTTCCCAGATCTCAAATCATAATCAAAACCCAAAAAGAAACATATGCAAATTTCAAACAATAATCCCAAAACCCAAAACACATTCAAATTTCCCATAATAGATCAAAACCAGAAACGTATTTAGTGATTTCATCAAAATAACAACAAAGAGTAAAAGTATAAAAACCCATGCCTGTATTTTTCCTCCAACTCCTCTGCAATCTTCCAATTCAAAAGCTTTTAAACACTACTAAATCCTTCAACAACATATTTAAATAACGAAATGCCACGATAATCAAAACAACAACAATAACTCACATGCAACAATCACTCAAAACAAACTTCCCTAAAAATTCCATGCATAGCTCTAAACAGAGCTTCAAAACAAAGAAAATGAAATGAGACAATGTGATTAATGCATGCCTTAACTTCCCGAGAAGACAACGGTTCCCAAGATGTACGCCCCGCATGATAAATTCCTACCAAAACTCTTAAATGTCAATCACTTCATGCCTTTTCAAACAAACAATTTAAAACCATAAACCTTAATAACATCCGTTGAAAATTTCACGCAACGCAAGTTTAATAAACTTTACAAAACACCTAACTTGTATGGTGGGTCGAACATGCACCTCTCACCATTCCAATTACTTTGTCACTTAACATCCAAACTAAACTTTACTCCATCACACATAGCTTATGTGGTCTTTTTAGACACAAAATCATGCACTTTGGGTAATTATCTAGTCTTGATTACATACTACTATTCATGTGATTGCTAAGCAAGAAAAGTAATATTAACCAATGTCTTTGGCCATCTTTCTTTGCTTTCTGTTGCCACTTTTGGTCTTACACCCTTACTTGCTCAGTATGCCTTTTTATACTTTGACATTTATCATCCTTGACATTAGCGCCCAACTAAGGCGTCAACGTCGGGCGCTCTTGTCCCCTCCAGGTGCCCTAACCTCGGTATGTAACAAACCGTTACACCAAAACCTCGAGGCATTAGTGAAATCCACACATGAGGATCATAACATCCCACCACGCTTCTGTAGCTCGGACCCCGGGCTAGATTTACGCCCATATAGCGGGACCACACCACCTTACCTATCTGAGCTCGAGCCCGAACAACTGCAATGCTGACATAGCTACCGTGGTCACTCTGATACCAAATGTAACAAACCGTTACACCAAAACCTCGAGGCATTAGTGAAATCCGCACATGAGGATCATAACACAGGTATACTTTGTTCACATATTTTGGGTCCTTTCTAGCTGTTTGAGCATTTTATATTTTTGGTATCCGGCCTTTTAGGGGTTAATTACAAAATTCAAGCAAAGGAATCATATAAATATAAAGTTATGTTATTATAATAAATGACCAAGCACTAAGCATTAATCATCACCACCTAAGGTTGCATCCTTGAAGCATCTAAGAGCTTCATTGCACACATCTAGCACCATCCAAGGGACACAAGGGTTGGTTATTCTGCATACACTTCATAGGAGGAAGTTCATTCTATTCCATGCACATATATATTACATTTCTTTACATCTAGCTACTTGCTCATTATCAAGTGTGACACACACAAGAGCCACCTAGGGCACGATTCCGCATACACACACATAGAACTACATTGGGTTTGAGATGTAGTGTAACACTCAGTCGTAAGTTCACCATTGTGACAATTGAGGATAGTCTAACCCCTCATTTTGCATCTTTATTTTTAGGATTTGATGTCTATTTGAGGGTTTTGTAGGTCAATACTTCATTGTAGGTTTCAGCGACTTCGGAAATCACTGTGTGACCTCATAAAGACCAAAGGTAAACAACTAGAAACCACCGAGAGGAGGTTTTCTAAGAATTTCTGCATACCCAGGTGCCCAAAAATAGGTCTAGGGCTCTCACAGGTGCCTTTGTCCCTCTCCATTGCATACATCTAGCACCATCCAAAGGACACAAGGGTTGGTTATTTGAAGTAGAGAATTAATCCATTTCATTTATTCATATTGGCTAGATTTTACTTACATTAAAAATCTAGGCAGTCATGAGATAAATCTCCCTCATTTACTAGTGAAGCTCTCGTGTAAGTTGTTTATCAATTTGGTAAGTATGAATCCTAATAACTATTTTCAGTGGGTTTTACTTTAATTACAAAGCTCATGAACCATAGCTTAACAATTTTGCAGCAAGTAAGCAGATGTTTATGAAGTATTTGCAGAAGGGAAATAATGGAATTTGGGAAAGAAGAAAGGAAGATATGTAATTCAACCAATAGTTATCAGAGTTGGTCTCATACACATAGATTAAATAAACAAGTAGATCTCACAATAATCGCAAGTAAAGGAAATGAATAGCTTCTAACCTAAATCTTAGATAACACAAAGTTTATCTAAAAATTAAAATAGAAGAAAGAAGCAAAGCACCATAGACACAAAGTTCTCTGGAAATCCACCTTTTATTCAATTCCCCAACTTTCACAGAAATAACAACACAAAGTCTGAAGACTCAAGAATGCTCTAGCAAAATTGTGATCATTTAACCCGTAGGCTCTTCCTCCATTTATAGTGCATAGAGGGCAATTACAAATAGGAAACTTTCAATGAATTGCCGCATGTGGAAGCCGTAAAGGAAACAATTGGCAGTATTTCCCCTAGAATTCCTCTTTGCATGACATGCATGATTTATAACTGAAAATAGAACCCTTTATATTGTATGTGTACCACCTATTTCCAAGTAATTGACTTCTTCCAGTAATTTGAAGTAACAAATTTTAAAGCCAATTACCTAAGTTTTACAATTTTAATTGATTGCTCAATTGCTTTGTCGGAGAAAATAAGAGAAAGAAGAAGAAAGAGGAGAATAAATTAGAAGAAAGTTGCAACACTCTCAGTCTTGTTCTTCTTCCATACTCTGCATGTTGATCCAACTTGTATTGCACTTCCACCTCATGAATGATTTGGATGATATTTTTACCTCGAACCTGAGATGTTTTTTTCTCTTGCATGCGGTTGACTCTTTGCCTTTGATTCTCACCAAACTGGATCTAGAAGCAGTGACTGTGATTTTTCTTGTGGGTGTTGCCTCTAACCTGTCTTCCCCTTTTATCCCTGAAGCTTTTGCAATTCTTCTCCAGTACATGCACCAGTAAAATGCTTGCCATAAACAATTCAAAAAAAACTCATCACCTTTTATTTTTAATTGCATATGAGCAATTTTGAATTCTGGAAAGCACTTCGGGTGAAGGCAAATATAAGTAAATTCAATGAAGGCTTCAACTGGAAGATTGGGAGCACATGCACAAGCTTCTAAAGGGATTTTGCATGCAATGACTTCCTCCCTAACTTTGGTGCCAACCCTTGCTAAAAATAATTAAAAGAAATCAGCTTTTAGGCATGAAGTTATGCCAGAATGGGTCACACTTTTTGGCTAGGAATTGTGGAAAAAACATGAGGGCAAGGAAGTGGGAATTTTCAACCTTCCAAGAAGCCCCAAAATTTCCACTTTTCACTTGGGTGAATTAACTTGCTTTTGTGTGAAAAACATGAGGGCAAGGAAGTGGAAAAATTCACCCTTCCAGGCAGCCCCAAAATTCCCACTTTTCACTTAAGTGATTTAACTTGCTTTTGTGTGAAAAACATGAGGGCAAGGAAGTGGAAAAATTCACCCTTCCGGCAGCCCCAAAATTCCCACTTTTCACTTAAGTGATCTGACTTGCTTTTGTGGAAAAACATGAGGGCAAGGAAGTGGGAATTTTCAACCTTCTAGAAAGCCCCAAAATTCCCACTTTTTACTTACGTGACTTAACTTATATCGTGGGAAAAAATAAAGCTGTCGAGAAGGCTTTAAATTTCCACCTACGGGAAGCCTAAAAAAGCAACTTGCTTTAGAATTGGCTTTCTGCTTTTAAAATTGGTGTGAAAATTGAGAGGAACAACTTGTATTTGCGTGAAAATTCAACCTACCAAGCAGCTTCAATTTCCACAACTTGCACTTTTTTCCATTTTTGGATTTTTGGATGGAATGAATAAAATTTTCCATTTTTGGAAAGGGTCCGGGAAGATGTAGCAACAAAAATTTGCAAGTGTCATAACTTTCACTTTGTGGCTCCATTTTAGGTGTTGTTTTCTCTAAAAGTGCATATTTTCTCGAGTTCTATGCATTGGTGGCAGTATTTTTCTTATTTTCATAAAATCCATTATTGCACCTTTTTGGACCAAGCAACCTCTTGCTCTCTGAGGAATCCTGAGCTCTGGTCACCTCCATGAAAAGGTTTGGTAGGAAGAATGAATAGGCTACGGGGATTTCGAATGAAAAATGGAGAAAAACAAAAACACAGACAAAAAGAAAGAAAAACAAAACCCGAAAGAAGTTGCATGTAATTACTTGAAAAATTTCTCCATTATTTGGTCTCTGAAAAATTCTTCCCCAGAGTGAATGTTCTGCAGGTAATAATGATGGGGTGAAGTGCTTTATATAACCTAAATCCTCCAATTTTAGCTCAATCTATTTTTAAAATAACTTTATTTATTTAATAAATAAATAAATAAAATGCTTTTAGACAAAGTCGGGTGAAGGAATTTAGTGAGCTTTGATACGTGGGTATTTGTTTCAATTAGCTTTTATGACTCTCTGGGGATAGCTTAGAGCATTGTAAACAAGCTGCAAGAGAAATAAACACAAAACATGACCCGTTACTTAGAAAAGAATGAAATTTTTAAAAGGGGTAGTCCCAGATTTTAGGGTGAAATCTCGGGGACACCAATTTCATACACTCTTGGTTTCAAACTAAATCAAGTATGCCTCTAGAGCACCTAATCCTCCTTTTTGCTCAAGCTAATATATACTAATTCAGGTCATCATCCTCCATTGATCTTGTAAACCAGAACTTCCTTTGATTAAATGTATCTAAAGACGAGTTATAACAATACTTACTGATGATCATTAACCGATTAGGTACAATATTCTTACCTTAGTAGAAATTTGCTCTATTTTGGATCTTATGTAGCTAGGTCTTGGGATGCATTAACATAGTCCTTTCAAGCTTGATCTTCCCTCACTATCATCCTACTCTGAATATTATTATTCGTAGGGTCTCACCTCTCTTCCACATGCTTCTTTACCTTGTCAAGAGGCTCCCTTACTTTGTAGTGACTCTAAATGGTCTTCATTAGTTCCTCTTTCCTCAAGGAGGATTTCATCCAAAAGGTGGTAGTTTATAGTTCAGTCCTTCATGGGATTTTCAACAACTTATTCATGTCTTGCACCCTTTAATTAAACTTCCATATTCACTAATTCAACCCCAAACAAGCATAAGGCTCCATTTTACCTTCTTGACTAGTTTTGTGCCTTACTAGCCTATCTCTAAACACTGTCATGAATAAATATCCTTGACCATGGAATTAACACAAACTTAGAGTAGATTCAAGCGCCCATTACCCTATTCTAGTTATGTCATGAGTCTTAGGGTGAGATCACAAGCCTAAATTAGCCTTCCTTTGCAAATCAACTTATATCCTTAGGTCTGAGAAGTGTGATAATCAAGCTGGGCGTACACTATCGGAGAGAACTCCGGTTACACCATTAGAATCTTGTTTTTTCCTTTTAATCTCCTAAATCATTCTATCATAATCATTTGTACAAAATTTTAGGCTTAAATTCCCTTATTTGGGCCCTAAATCGACAAACCTTACGGCCCCTAACCGTGAGTAATTCTGAAACCCGGAAGGGTTAAATCGCTATAAAATGGAATAGAAGTTGTTTCAACACTTAATATTTGCAACTTACATTTGTTTCATCCAATCCTCTGGTTTCCTTTATCGGTAGCTCATGCTCCCTCTTGCAATCTTACCCTTGGACTTCAAATGTCATTGTGTTGCCTCTTTGGGACAAAGCTTGTCAATCTCAAGTTTAGGACCATGATAAAGTGAATTTCTTCCTACTAACTCAATCTTCCTTGACTTATAATGGCTTGAGAACATTCAACCTTCATCCGCTTACTAGTTTGTCTCTTCTTCCAATGAAGGTATTGTCACAAACACTGGTCTCTCACCTTGAAACCCTTAAGTTAAGCGTCTGACTCATAAAGCTTTCTCGATACCTATTACTTTGTAAGGCACAAGTTTTATATGAATCTTTATACGCATACGATCATAATCCCTTTTACATTTCATATCTTGAACCTTAGAAACCTAACATGCTCACAAATGTGGCTCAACTTGCCCCATAAATCATCCTAGTTTGCTACGGTGGTCTTATTTGCTCCAAGTCTTACATTTCTAAGAGACAACATCCTCGTCCCAACATGCATTAACACACAACCATAAACCACTATAATATATCAATGAATATGCTTAACACAAGTTTTCTTGGAGTCGCAACCTCCTTTACTGTTATATGCATATGGATTTCAACTTGCCACCTTACTCATTCTTGTCCAATATAAGTATTACTCTATCTCTCTAGTAATATAGTCACACAAAGAACATTCATCACCCAAGAATCAATATCTTGCCAAAGTCCTACACTAGTTCATAAAGGCATTCAAAGCTGTAATACTCCTTAATAACATACAAATGCATATCAAAACTGCTATATCCGAATGTACACACAAGAAAATATGTTTATATGTTCTCCTTGAAACTTTTGGGATTCAAATTCGAATGGAATGAGGAGTTTCAGTTACAATAAGGTTTTATATCCACATATCTCCTTGAAACCATGTTTTAGAACCTTTAGGTTAGTTATAACTATAGTTTATAAACATGGTTCATCATTTGGAGATCTTTTACACTATGTGTTTGTACTTTAACACTTAATGACACTTTTTATATCCCTAGACACCCCTATTATGCCTCATCTCACCCATTACAAAGCTTATGAGCCCTAAGAATGCTTCTTTATAACGTGACCAAGCCAAAATGGCTCCAAAATTTCAAATTTGCATTTAGGAGGGAAAATGCCTCTTTTGAATTTTGAAGAGCCTAGAACCAAACTATCACATCTAATTGACTCTTAGCAACCACTAGGACCTATGAACACAACTGCAAACCAAAATTTGATGACATCTTGACTTATTTACAAAGATGGAGTTGATGCTCTTGCATCATTATTCTGCATATACTTCATAAGAGGGAAGTTCATTCTATTCCATGCACACATATATTACATTTATTTACATCTAGCTACTTCCTCGCTATCAAGTGTGACACACAAAAACCCACCTAGGGCACAATTCCACACACACACATAGAACTACATTGGGTATGAGATGTAGTACAACACTTAATCGTAAGTTCACCATTATGACAATTGAGAACAATTCGACCCCTCATTCTGCATCTTTCATTTTTAGGATTTAATGTCTATTTGAGGGTTTTGCAAGTCATAATTCATTTCGGTTTTCAACGACTTCACGATCGATCATTGTGCGACCTCATAGCGACCAAAGGTGAACAACAACGAACAACTAGTGACCACTCAGAGGAGGGTTTTGAGCATTTACGTGAGACCCGGACACCCATAAACAAGTCTAGGGCATCCGCAGCACCTTTGTCCCTCTCTAAGCACCCAATCCATCTAATTATTTCATATATACTTTTTTAGCTTGATGTGGCCAAGTTGCTTCGTATTTTCCAGTTTTCCAAATCATGCTACAACTCGGGATTTTTGTGAATCAACTAAGGCTTCTTACCCTCTCTTTGCACTTAGGGTTTATACTTTATGGCTTAGTTTGCTTGGGTTAATTTCTATACTTAATTGTTTATTCATTTACTTTCTGATAACAATCAAATTAGGCTTATAAATTCACATTTAGCTTAATCATTCTTAAAAACTGATTTATATGCCATAAAATCTAAACATACACACACTCATATACATACATACATACATACATACATATATACATATACATATATATATATATATATATATATATATATATATATATATATATATATATATATATATATATATACACACACATATACATATACATATACATATACATATATATATATATATATATATATATATATATATATATAAAATTACTAAATCATCACAAACACTTCATTATTTGACAAGTAATGACGTAAACCATAACAATCTTAATAATGGATTAAGTCTGGTATATTACAACATTAACTCCCAACACCTAATTATTACTGAAATAAGTTCCTTGGTTTTTTAGCAATAAGATACCATCTTTACTTTTTCCTCTCGATTTCGAGCTTTCACATCTCTTTTGAATGGTTTAAGGGGTTTGCAGAGCTCCAGTTGTATACACAATTGTCTTAGTGAAATTCATCTCTCACGGGGTCATTTTTAGATGCCCCATGCCTTCAAAACTCTTTATCAATAGTGTAGTAGAGGATTTTAATGGGGTTCACAATGAGAATTACCTAATTTTTCAAACCTTACACAATAAATACGATCCTTGCATTTTTTTGGACTCTATTCTTAAGTAGTTTAATTTTGAGTATATTTTTGTGTTTCCCCATGGAGCTTGTTGGTTGTCAAATAAGGACTTTAATGAAAGCAACAGTCAGGGGACAGAATTCCCTCCTCTTTAATGGGAGAGGTTCCCTTATTTAAAGGCAAAAACCTATTTACAAATGTACAACGTTTAGTTTTAAAGAGGAACTCTGATATCATGGAAGTGTTTTTATATAACCGATTATCAATGCAAAAAGAAGAACTAGGAAGTGGGAAAAGGAAGAGTGGCATTCTCAGGAAATATAGATAGCAAAATAATTCCTTATAAATGCTTGACTTAGGATCATATAGAACAAAATCATTTACGTTAAACCATAAGATGTTATTCCATAGACACAAAGTTCCAGAGATGACATCCACGAGAATACAAAGCTTCTTGATGCAAAAATAGATAAATGATTTAATAATTTAACAGATAGGAAAGGAGGAATAACCACAGATAGAATAGAAAGAGGAGTCTTCTTGTATTGATAGCTTTTAAACTCTTTTACACTTTCAAAAATAGTCAGAGTTCCAACCCTTAAAAATGGTGTGGAGAGCTCATTATATAGATTACAAATTAGTTACACTTGGTAACCATTTCTTTTAACTAAAAGATTAATTAAGGAAATGCTCAATATAATATCCTTAATTAATTTACAAGGAGCTCAACACCTAAAAATAGAAGGAGAAAAAGAGAAGCTAGAAGAAGAAACATCCGATTATGGCTAAGGTGGGCCCACTGATTTGAGGATCCGATATTTGAATTTCTTCAATGCTTCAGCTATCTCCATACCTCATGGGATTGATGTGTTGGCAATGGCATGAGACCAAGTGCCTAGAGATTTTTCCATATCTTTATCAACTCGGTATGCCCCAGTATTCTTTATTTGCCTCAACAATTGCAGATTGAAGGAAGCAAATGTCCTTTATCTTCTCTTTGGTAATTAATTCTTCTTTGAACAAGTCTTCCTTGACAAATGTTCTGAACTGAGATTTGATCTCTTGAAGAGAGCAAGGAACACCTAAGGTTTCATCATGAAGATGGCAATGAATATCTTTAAAAGCAGAGGAAACACAAGTTTTGAAGGATTCTCCTTTCTGCCACACGTTATTTAATTCACCCAGTGCTTCTTCCGAACCTTCATTTTCCATTCTACACCAAAAACCCATGCCTTTGACAAGTTATTCTTGGCTTCATCAAATATATTGTTAGCCAACAGGATATTCTCATCAGTTTGACCCATAAGACGAAGATCTATAATACAACTAACCCAGAGCTTCAACTCTTTATCCATAGCCCTTATTGAGGAAGTGAGTTTCTGCTTGAAGATTAATCACCTTCTCGTTGGCCTTGAAGGCTTCCTCAATGAAATTCAAGCTAGCTATAATCATATCATCAACCATGGTTTCCAAAGCCTTTCCATAAGTAGAATACTTATGTATATCTTTGATGCTCTGAACTTCATCCTGGCTGAGAATCATGGGGGCGGAAGAGCAGTCAGTGGGGTAGGGTCTAAAACCTTATCTTTGTAATGAAGACTTGATAAAGTTGGAAAGAACTTGATTATGTTCTTCCAACTGTTCTATAGTTTGCTTGCCCTTCTCTACTCATTCAATAACCTTTGTCACTATTGCTTGAAGGTTATGAACCTCACTCTCAGGAGTGGATTCCCCCATTGGGATTCTAGAAAGCTCTAAATCAGAGACCAAGAGATCTTGCTCTGCCTTATCAACCTTGGGCTTTGCAACCTCCAGGAACTGTTGGCCTTGAGCATCAATTACTATCCTTGAAGTTGTCTTGGCTCTCTTAGCTGGAGGAGGAGGAGTAGTTCCTAGCAGGGCTGCCACAACATCAAAATTAGGCCTGTTATCTGAGAAGAAGCTCTCTTCTTCCTGTTGTCAACCATGGGTTGCACCCAAGCAAAAGTAGAAGAAGAAGAGGAAGGAACAAGGGGCCTAAGAGCAAGTGAACTCATGGCACTTAGAGTATTGACCATTGTTGCCTCTAGCAGAGAAGTGGTGGGAGTATCAGGAGCTTCCTTTGTAGAGGAGTGCAACATTATTAGGAGGCTCTACACTAGACATTTCCTTCTCTTTTCAACTGTTACTTCAGGAGTTCCTGCAGGATTTGGTATTTCACCATCATCACTCTCACTAAGAACAATAATGTTCTCTGGCCCTGAAGGTAGCTCTGGATGCTCAAGAAGAGGCTTCTTCATCAATTGGTTCCTGTTTGACTTCTCTGATCTTCTTTTGGTATACTTGGGTAGAAGAAGGAGTAGATGACTCAGGCTCTTTCATTGAGGAAGAATGAGGGGTTTGCTCAAGAACCTCGGTGTTGGTTGTATGTGCTTCCTTCCCTGGTGTAGAGGTGTCTCTGGAAGAAGATCCACCTTGATTCTTCTTGAACTCATGAATCTTCCTATCAAGCCAAACTTTAGTTCTTACAAGAACAGGGGCCATAATCTCAACCAAATCATCCCTCTCTTTCTTGTACCAATCCAGATCCTCCAAAGGAGTGTGTTTGATTGTTGTCTCATATTCAAAGGACTGTAAGTCCTCATCATCCTCCTTAAGTCCTTCAGGAACTTGGTAAAGATTGAGATCTCGATGTGTTGTAGAGAGAGTCTACCATAGTGCCTTCGCCTGGCCTCAAAATCATCTGCACAATCAGCCCAGTAATCCTCAGTATCTGGCTTGTGATGATAGTTTATCCTGAGGTTCTGCTCAATAAACTTCTTCAAATCAAAGCAAGATCTGGGTCTAAAGAAATGAACAGTGATAGAAGTAATAGCCCTTTCTACATTTTGGGCATCCAGGTTGTCTTACATGTATAGTTTCCCAAAGAGATAGGGAAATGCGGTCAGTGATCTTCTTGTCTCTACATGTCCTATGTAGCTTATCAAGTTGCCTGCATATTTCAACCAGGCCATCTTATCACCGCAGAACATAGGGAGCTTGAGGGGTGTGCTCTCATAGCCAGCTAGACCCAGATGATGTATGAAAACCTCCTAAATTGGATAAAGAAAGCCCCATACTTGGCTATCAGGTTCATAGCTTCATCAAAAAATCTCCTTGTAGTGTTTCCCTCCAAGAGTCTTACAATGTACATGGTGAAGGCATCATTAACTCTTCTGAAATTGTGATTGCTGGTTTCTAGGGTAAACTGAGGGCAGTATGCATAAATAGGTTCATTCTTTTGGCCCTCTATGTAGGTGAAACCGAACCACTGCTGGGATGCACCTAGGTATACATGAGATAAGAAGTCATATAGAACTTCTTAGTCTGTTGAACACTAGACAATTGCTCAGTCAAATTCATGCAAGATAATCTCGCCCAATTAATGTTCTGCTTGCCCTCACAGATGATGTTGATGAAGGGGCACATCCAGAAGTAAAACTCATTGGTGGAAGGCAACCCCATGATACGGGAGAGCAAAATGATAAAGTCGAAAACTCATTAAAATCAACCCTGTATAATGCCTTGGAGAGTCGGGATGCTCCCTTTTTAGGGTTCTTTAACCATGATTTTGCTATACGTGCCTTGTATTTATCACTTTCTTGGTCGAACAGGATTTGGGCTTGGGCACGAGTGAGAATTATGGAATCTTCAGTTTCTGGAATGCGCAGGGCAGCAATAATGGCGGCAATATCTAGTTTTGCGATTAATTCACCATGCACATTGGTGAGTTCCTTGGTATCTGGGTTAAAATGGGCTCCGCAGGCAAGCACCATGTCCGCACACTATACAGAGATAGGAAAACCAGCCGCGTATGTGAGTCCACTTGTCACTAATCATTTGTGCCATGGGAGCCGGATTTGAGCATGTTAATCTTCCCCAAAAATCTGTGAAATCTAAGTGTCGAACCTCACTGTCTCTCGATATCTGGTACAGAGGATTCAAGAGGTGATACATGTTCTTGGCCCTAAAACTTGATCTTCATCTTTGCAATGTGCAGGAGATAACCTTCCAAGATCAAAATCGCAATGAGGATGCAAAGGGATGCAGGGGCACGAGCAGACAACTTTAATGACAAGGATTCGAGCAAGAGAAGGCAAGCGAGCAATGTGACAAATGTGTAGGGGGAGTCCAATTAAATAGTCGTTTCAGGAGAGAGAAGGTCATTAAATGCGTATTAAATTCACCCCACACCGACTCAAAAAGATGAAAAGTGGGAAAAGTGGAAAAAGCCCGGATGGTCTTTGGTACATTTGGGACATGAGGGACGCGAAGACGCGATCCGGCCGACGCGGCGATGATGCGAGGAAAGCGGGCCAAATGAGCACAGGCGGTCCAAGAACTTAGATACACGAAGGGCGCGAGGACGCGAGGGATGCGAGGATGCGATTCGGTGATGCGGGAACATAAAACCCATATGTGTTTGGGACAGATGGGACAAAAGTACGTGAAGTACCGATGCGGCCGATGCGGACGATCGGGTAACAGGAAGCCCAGGCGAACTTGGGACAAATGGGCCAAAAAGTTCCAAAAAAGCCGACAAGATTTTTGTGGGGAAATCGGCCGATTAGGCGCAACAGAGGGCCCAAAGGAACTTGGGACACGGGGGACAAAAATGTCCGACAGACCCATAAATCACCAAAAAGACTCCAAAAACGCAATTTTCACCATCTCTTCAAGTTTTCTCTTCATTAGGACATTATTAAAGGTGCCAACTCAAAATTTTCAAAATTCTAACTTTCAAAAGAGGGGAAATTTTGAGAGGACAACAGAGCTATAATTAGTTTGGGCGGATTAGGAGTTCTCAAGTGATGTCATTATTACTTTATTCGTTGGAGCCAAATATTCTAACTATTTCACCTTTGTTTCTCATTCATGTTGCATATCCATTGCCTCTCCCATGAATGTATCAAATTGCACATACTTTAGATAACAATATAAGGTTGATTGTGGCTCATAGTAGCCATTCAATATTGTGTTTTGTTGTTTTTCCTTTTGTCTCTCGGTGGATATAGTGTGTGTGACTTGTATGTGTGGGGTTTTGATTCATTGTGATGTCAAAACCAGGAGAAGTGACCCCAAGTTCTTTGGTGTGTCGCCAAATTTTTGTTTTGTTTTTCTCTTTTTCCCTCCCGCTTTGTAAGTTCTAGCTTAGGATTAACACAATCACGACATGAAAAACACGAATTGGCACCCTCCACACTATCACATTTTCAGGGTTCAATATTTTTCATGTTCAAAATCTAATTTCAGCCTTAAAGGTTTGAAGAGCATATAGCATGGAAACCCTACATTTTCCTTTCTCTAGATTGCATTTCCCTTACTTTGTTTAACACTTAATTTAAGATGATTTCCACTTCACTACCATTTACATTTCCTTATTTAACCTTATAGGTCTTGAATCCATTAATCATGAGAGCATGTAGTTTCATTCACAATGATACACATTATTTATTTCATTTCGGTTTAATTTATAACAAGTACACTTAATCACATGAAAGTGTTAACATTGGTTTAATAACATTAACATGCAAGGTGAGAATCCCCTCTTCTCAAAACTTCAAAACTCTATTACACATCGCGAATATCTTAAAAATAAGTGTACACTAATTGGTTCACATTTCAATTGCCATTAATTTACAAAACCCAATGTTAGTTCCAAACATTTTGAACACATAAACGCCACCCAACACATACGTTCTTGGACTATGGGTTTGTTTCTTAAGGAGCATGGTTACTTGTCATTTTACATAGTTTTCATTTCGAGGAAAATATCTCATGACGATAAGAGGAGAATCTTAAGCTAATCTTATGCTTGCGGTACATCTAGAAGATAGAGATGATTGGGAGCATTTATAAGATACAAAAGAGTCACATGCGGTTTGTGTTCAAGTCAAAGGTTAATGTTCTATAATATCATGTTCTCGAAGGAGATATCTCATAATATCTTTAATGTCATGAAATTAATACTTAGCAAGGAGTAAGGAACAAGTCACAATTCCCACCTTCTAATGGGTCAACATCCTACCTATTAACAAACCCATCTGTTAAGGTTTAGATACCAAAATATGTCCACATATTACCCTCCAAAAAGGTCCTAGGATTAGTTTTAAAATTTATTTCCAAAACCCCAAGGGATCTACGCCCTACCACGGGCCAAAGCTAGTGTTCAACAACTTAATCACCCAAGACCTCCAAAAACTCAAAGGTGTTCCTATAATCAAAGGCTAAGGAAAACACTTCCATTCCTAAGGCGTAGTGATGTCCCAAGAGGTGTTTGATTACACTATAGAAACAAGGAATGAGGTTAAGCTCAAGGGGACCATTCCATACCACAAGGGTTGATATTTCAAACTATAAGTTTAGTTGACGCTTTCCACCAAAAATGAAACACACACATACAAATTGTTATATTTTTCTTTAAAGGCTAAGAGATTCCTAGGTCTATACATCACTAACGTAAATAGATGAATTATGTCATTACCATATTACTACCATCAATTTTATTGGTACAATCACATCCAAAATTACGATGGTACAAACAGTTTTAAATAACAAGATTTCAATTTCATTCTCTTGATGATGATTTGGATATAATAAAAGGGATCCTCTTACATCGTTTTCCAATGCAACATGATACAATCAACTTCATTTACCTAACCAAATATAATGAAATATGACTAAGTGTGGAATTAGTTAAACATGCAAAAGTACAACTACATAAGAAAATACATTTCATCAATATGCAACAATATTGTATACATCATGGAAACAATGAAATAAAATAAAATAATCATAACTATTTCGTTGGTATATTCTATACAATATTATATGTATTCAAAATAATCTGTATGATTACAAAAAACAAATTTAACATTGTCATTTTCTTCTCGTCTCATGTACTCCGCAACACCGCATGGTCAACCTAGAACTGATTTGGAAATCCCTACACTTAAGCATAAGTCTACACATTCATCGTTCAAACAATTTCAAACAAAGAGTAGAGAGAAGTAGAGATAGGGAGAGAGAAGAAGAGAGAGTTTGTTTCTCATGCATTCACATTTTCACATTCATTTTACGTTTTTGGTTCTAGAGAGAGAGAGTATGAATGAGAGAGAAGGTTAAGAGACATTTTAATTTCCATTTACAATTTCATAACCATTTGCATTTCATTTCATTTCAAACCAATTTACCTTTTCAATTCATTTACGTTTTCAAAATCAACCAAAGTATCATATTCATTTCTAGAGAGAGAAGAGGGAGGAGAGAAAAAACACCATACATTTCAAAATCCATTCATACAAGCTAAATATCAATAATACTCTACATAGCATTGTGACTCAAAAAGGTCACACGTGTGGTTAGAATTCAAACGGGACCCTCGGAAGGAGTTTCTAACTATAGTAGCGAGTTGAGAAAATTGACAAAACAACAAATGTGCTTACAAACCGGGTCCCAAAACACTTATCTTGAGTTCAAGCACAATTTTGGATAATTCCTTCTTATTCCCCTATATATATAGACTTCATCCCATTTGATGAAAGTCGAATATGGTGAACAATGCTCAAGTTACGAGAGTATCTCTGGGGCTAATAATCGTAAACGCAACTAAATTTCCTGTCACACAATGTCCTGAGGGTTTCAAAACCCACTTGCAAAATTAATTCCTGATTACGTTTTTTCATAACTGAGAATTGGTTCCAATTCTCTTATATGCACTCTAGAGGTAGGTGGCAGTATTTTCCGATTCACTCGAACGAAGAGGCATCTGCAAGCCAAACCGATCGCATTTTATTAAATTGAGCACATCATCACAAGTGGTTGAGATACAAAAATTAGCTTCGAGACTCAACTCGGAAAAGCATTAAAAGAGTTCAAACAACTAATTTAAGTTTCCCATGGTGTCCTACATTACTAGGGATCAAATTAGAAGTTTCGGATTCACGATACATTTGGGTGTGGCGCTCCATGCGTGCGATTTCCGAGGCTAGTTTTTCTATGTTTTGAATATTTTCGGTAAGATAAAAGTTTTAACATTCATACAAGATGTTTTTTTTTATGATCCAAAATTCTTGAAACCCAACCACATAGGAATGATAAAGTGCGTAATTTAAATGCAAGAAGAAGGGAAAATCCATACCTATTTCATGCGCAATTCCTCGTCACCACATTCGATGAGACCAAAGTCTCTTGGAGCTTTTGTCAAACAAAATTCTTGCTCCTTCCATCCAAGCATTCCATCAAACAATTTGTGGCCTTGTGAATGCTTCCATTTTCATACATGTGGCGAATATGTTGGCAAAGATTGTTGAGTTGAGTTTTACACCAATGCTTGCATTATTTAAAACCTCCACGACCACAGAAATCTTTATGCAAATCCAGCGATCAAACATTCCATGAGACTACATTTTGTTTAATGCATTTTGTCAAACATTTTGCATGCCTTGAGCAAGATTCCACATTTTGCACATATATCTACCGGGTATTTGCAACTACAATAACTGACAAAAATTCCATATCCATTATGCTTTTATAGTTGTCCAAACAGTGGTATAAAGCTCATGCTGGCAAGACTCGTGGAGTATGGCTTTACAGCTGCCAGTCACATTTGCTGCTTAAGTGTTTACAGAGCCTTTTCAGCAAGTAATCGTGCACATTCTGCACCCTTGGAACTCCACGAACCCCAATAAAATCAAGCATATAGACAAATAGTTCACGTGCCAGTCTATGCTTGCACATTTTGCATACCTGTCTACCATGGCAGCGCAGCAACATCAAACCAGAAAATTCACTGTCCTATGTGCTTTGAAGGGCATACACGGCTTGTTCAACCTTCCATTGGCGATCAAGCAGCCAAACGAATATTGGCAGAGGGAGGGCCTCTAGCTTTTACACCTGTCAAACTATGATACATGGAAGTTTCTAAAGCCTTTTCAATAGACTATTATGTACAGCACTCTGTAATCCGCAACTGTCCAAGCGGCCACACTTTTGGAGAAATTTTTAACAAATAAAAAGAAATCCTTAAGCAGCCAAATCCAATTATCTTCTCCCACGTCTGCAAATACATAACCAGGGCGCTTGCACTAACCATATCTGCCTAAAAGAAATCATTTTCCGAGAACAAACAAAAAAAGGACTTTGTCGGACGTCCATGTTCTGCTCTAAGCTCCCAAATTGGCATTGGAAAGGATGGATATTGACATGGTTGTGTGGGTCTGCTTTACCATGAGAGGGGCATTCCTCCAACAAGATGCAGAGCCTTCATAATCAAACAAATTGAGAAAGACCTGCAACTAAATCTCCCCTCTCACCATGAAGGCTCCAAAACAAATCCAAGCATTTCCAAAAACAACATCTCATGACCAGACTGTAACGCATTCATCTCCCCCAAAGACCAAGAAATCCTCCAAAATCCTCTCAAGAATGAAAGCTCTCATCACCCAAGAAGAATTTCATTAATTCTTTCTTGGTAAGGGGTTTTCCCACACCCCAAGAATTGAAAGAATTTAGGAATATTTATTTATTTAATTATCTTCATTTTTGCTTTTTTTAACATTTTAAATTTTCAAATGATTTAAATCATTCAATTTTCTCAAACATTTAAAATAACTTATGGTCATGATTGTTTTATTATTTTAAAAATCACTTTAACCAAACCTCACCCACTCCCGTTAAAACACTCACCTATCATGCGTAAGAATCCTCATTTGAAAATTATGCATAATACATTTATCGATACCCAAATTACAATTGCTTAGATCAACTTTAACGTTAAAACCAAATATACATATATATGTTTCAACTTCACGATTCACCATGTTCTCGAGTTGAAAAGGTCATAAGGATAATGACGTCACCACACAAGTCGAAGGCACGAAGGCACTTCAAGGGTTCCAAAGGTTTGTCCGCGAAAGGACAACCCCCAAATTGCCCTTAATATTTTATTATCATAATTGCAAATTTTATTTCATTGCCAATCTACTTACGATCACTCCGTCGATGGTCAAAAAGACAACTCGACACGAGCCCAACATTCTACGACCATCCTGCGGTCCTTGGGCAAGGGTTCTAGACACATTAATTCAACAACTGGGATAGGGTTATCCCGATCCCCATGGCACAAGGGTTGGCGAAAGCACGAGCATGGAGGGGGCACTACAATAAGGATTCCCATCATTCTTCGATAATGCCGACAAATTCATTTCCAATTGATTGAGTTATATCATGCGATTCTTATTCCATTAAGTAACCTGAGTGTTAGACCAAACAATCATTCCATGCACCATTTCTTTTATCTGAGTAGGATTGTTGCACTCAATTTTATACCAACCGGGATGGAGAATCAGAGTGCAAACAAGATTGTGTAATGGCTCAACATTATGAGAGGCTTCATCGTGGTGTAGATGTTTTCTATATTATATGAAGTAAACTTAGCCATGGAAATATTTTTGGATGAAGAGGGCAAGCTTAGTTTGGACTCATTGACTTGTTTAACCACATCTAACCAAGAAAGATCTGTTTGGACCAATAAGGAACTACTTTCTCATGTGGATTGGTGAAAGAATGAATTTCTTCAATTTGCTCAGAAATAATTGGGATAGATTCAACAGACTAATGTATTCTATCAAATTTACTACTTTGTTCAATAGATTGTTGACTTAATGATTTCGATCTAGTCAGACAAATGCATGTGGAAAATGGAAAGTTTAGATCATATTTTTTTCTAGATATCATCAGTGATCTTTACTATGGGATTATTATTTTCGACAACTACTCGCAGAGATTTATAAAGACAGATTAGAAAGATCACCACATGTTAAACTATAGACTCAACAAAGGAAGAGATTTTTCAGTACAGTGTTGGATTATGGATTCAATAGAAGTAGAAACTTTGTGTACGTTATATTTAAGATAATTTACCTTATTATTAAGTACAAAGATACAGGTTTAAAGCTCACATTGGTTATAGAGCTCCATTGCTTTGAGGGTCTTCTCTAAGCTTCTTCGTGTTTCTTCAAGTTGCATGAACAACTTTTACGACCACTGTTCGACCAGTTGAATATTTTTGATGGCTCAAGATCTTTATTGATTGTTTTTTTGTACCATAAGGTGGCCTTCTACTTCCCATCCGTCATGATGAGACTTCTATATCTTCAAGAGGAGGAATATATGAAATAGATCTTTCCATATTGACCTTAATGATCATATTAATCACTGGACCATTTGTAGGAATATATTGTTGCCTTATCATTTGTTCACAGTCTTGACACCATAGATAATTAGAATTTGGATCATGGATAAGACTGCAGCATGACTACTGATAAATACTTTCTCCTTTATTTTTGCTCCTTTAGAGGTTCAAAGTGGGAAAATAAGAATTGGATCTAGAGGAAGAGGCTCTAGATAAAGAAGAAGAGGTCTCCTATTTACTAAAGACGTGGAGACTTTATTACTAGACCCTTAAACATTAGTGACATTCTAAAAGGAAGGTTTTCCTTGACTTAGAACATTTTGGGTGAGTTCATTCTTTGAACCTTGATGTCGACTGAAAATTAGTTCTCGGTTCTATTTTGTGGGATTCTAAGTTGACATGGCTCACCACACTGTTGCCTTTAATCATTTTTTACTATAGGATGTAGGGTATTAACAAGGCGGTAAATAACTTTATAGTGAATGGAGAGGGGATGGGAGTCGGGCTTCATATCAATACCAGAGGTAGCAAGATGCAAGACACAAAACTTGTTTCAAAAGATTATCTTTATGGATCCCTACATGATAGTTTGGGAAAACCTCAAAAGATACAAGACCATTATGCAGACCAGTTTGGACTGCAGCTAATAAAGAATCCTTAAAACTATTATGTCTCCAATCTAATAAACAACATAGACAGATGCATTGAGCCACGGCATTGGGATCAACTAAAGGAATATCATATTCATGGTTATCAGTTTGAGAAACTTGAATGAAAGATTCCCTAGTCTTAAATGCGAATGCAACTAGATGAAAAGCAGATAACTTATCATACACTTGGTCATAGGAGATCTTAATCATTTTTCATTCTAGAGATGATTATTTCTTCTTGTAAATTTGTTGTGTAATTTGCGGTAAACATATCAGCTAGATTGATCAAGTTCTTCAACTTCATCTTCTCGCATGCAAGAGTTGGTTGGTCGGCTCTATTATAACAGCTTTGGTCTCGATTTGCGTCTTATGATATCACCTAAAACTCGCTCTCTGTGACTTATAAATGGCACGCCTCTTTGTGCATAATAGTCAACCATAAAAGATAATAAAAACATATACCAACTAGTATTGAGCATGATAAATAGAACAAGTATTGTTAAAACTTCTATGAAGAGAAACATAGATACTCAAACTCGGAATTTTATTTTAATGGGAGATCTTTTACAACTGTGCTCTAATAAATAGGTAGCTATGATATACCTGCACAAAAACATGTTAAACGTTAGTTCTTCAATTTTTGAATTCCACAGAAGATTTGTTTCTATTTAGCATGCCATTAAGTGGAATTAAATCCAGTGCCAAAAATTATAATCACATTTAAGGTCCACTACATTCAACAATACATTGTTGCCTTCATCTCCCAAGCCAATTTCTCCAAATTTGCATAGATCTCGTGTCTGTGGATGTGATGTCTCCTACACAAAAAGGATGTACCATTTTTGGCCTTCAATTCAACTAAATTCAAGGATCTTTTAATTCTTCTATCTTTCATCAATCTCCTTAGAACTTAAACCTCACCCCACTCGCCCACTTCGCACGTATGTTTCCTAGAAAACCTAAGTTGCAACATTTTTAGGATCCAAATCAAAAGGCATTGGTGTTGTAAATACTTGTAAACTTATATTCATATGTGATCTACAAGTACCAAGAAAACACTTCCACAAAACCACCATATGTTTAATTGAAATCTTAATGATAAAGTCGGGTGTCCTTAAGATAGCCAACACAAGAAAGATGGTCAATCATGCTCACATAATGATCAATTGTAGGTGTAATGCGACAAGGGCTACTCATGTGATTGATGTGCAACCCTCATCCATTGAACTCGCACGTACCGCATGTACATAGAACACAAGCAAAGGTTCGAATTTGGTTTTACACTGTTGATTACATTTGCTTAAGAATCTCTAAAGCCTTTTCAATAAATCCATTTTGTGCATATTATGTTATCATGGCATTTCATGAGAACGTCTCTTTAAGGAATTATGTTAAACAATTCACGTGCCTTATATATGCCACATTTTGCGTACACGTCTACCAGGTGGTAGTTGCGAACTTCATCTAACACCTTTCCTTTGTCCTTTATGGTTTGATGGATGTTTGTACCTTGTTCTAAAGCCTCCATTTTGGCGCAAGTAGGTAGGATGCCGACTAAGGTTGTGGAATTTGGATGTAAACCTATCAATTGCATTTGCTTGAAAGTTTCTAAAGCCTTTTCAAAAAAATCCATTTTGTGCATATCCTACAATCCTTGCTATACAAGAGAACACATTTTTTGAGGCATTTTGTCAGATTGTTCACATGCCTTGTATATGCTTTTGACATTTTGCATACATGTCTAATACTTCAATTGCAACTACAATATTTGACAAAATTCCTTTATCCATTATGCTTTGATGGATGTCCATACCCTGTTCCAAAGCTCTGATTTTGGCACAGGCAGGGAGGATGCTAACAAAGGTTGCGAAATTTGGCTTTACACTCCGCCAATTGCATTTGATTGATAGTTTCTAAAGCCTTTTCAAGAAATAGATTTGCTACACAACATGCAATCAATGTTGTCCATGAGAACACATATCTTTGAGGCATTTTTTTCAAATTGCTCACGTGCCTTGTCTATGCTTCCACATTTTGCATACGTCTACCAAGGCATTCAATAACTACAACATCGACAAAATTCTTCTATCCTAAATGCTTTTAAGGATGTCCATACCCTATTCCAAAGCTTGCATTTTGGCACAAGATGGGGGTATGTTTGCAAATGTGAACTGATCGGGTTGGAGCTCTTTTTGTTGCATATGGTGAAAGAGTGTGACCGCCTAATGAGGATAGTCATGTCTCTAGTAAGTCGCAATAGTCGTACTCCATGAGTTGTCATTTCCACTCATGTCATAGGTACCATATCTTGTCGACTCACTTCCTTTTGCCCATAAATCCCTAAATCCTTGTCTACAAACATCATTTGATTGTTACAACCAATGTTTTCTTATGTCTCGTAGTTAATCAAGACAAGCTACCATATATGTGAATATTAGCTATTAATTGTAATAATTAGTAGAAAAGAGCAAGAGAAACCAAGTGATGCAAAGTCAAAAATAGGTTAACTTGGTGTTGAGTCTACTATAGACACCTAAAATCCGCTTTTACGCAGACTTTAATGCTAAGATTGCACTAATTATCCTTTTTCTCATCATTTTCGTAATAATTAACATTTTTCTCGTTAATTAACTAACATTTCTCTTCATATTCAATAATTAACCACATTTCGTTAATTAATTATCATTCATATCATTAAGGATGTCAATTAACGATATTTCATTAATTAACCTTCATTTATACTTGGATTAATTAATTATTATTAATTAATTACGCCATGAACTTTAAATCAATAAATTACCATTTATTGGATCAAATTTCTCTCTTACATCCCTCAAATCATACTAATTTTTCTCTAATTAACTTCTATAAGTTTACCTCTACCTATTAATTAATCACATTTGATTAATTAAAACATCCTCCAACTCCTAATCTTGTTTTACCTTTATCCCACATTCATCAATTTGTTAGCCTTGTCTCTTCGCATGCTATATAAAGAATCTTTATTCTTACTTTCTTTTGGCACCATGCTTTGAATAGTGCAAACTATAAGCATTTTGATCTTGAGTCATTCTCTATTGTTAGAAATAATTTCTCCATCTTGCATCCTTTCACTCAAAATTGAGTAATATGAGAATATCCAAAATGGCCTTGTAACCAAACCATTCTTGGTGAGATTCAATTCTCAATATTTGAGATCAAGCAACAATCCACTTTGTTTGCTTATGATCTTCATAGATTCATAGTTTAAATTAACAATCATAGAGAGTAGGAAATAGCTTAGTATGTAATTTCATTTATGCATTAAAGAAACATTTCCTTTAAATTTTTATTTTAATGATTCATTGTTTAATTAACATTTGTTTTTGAAGCTATATAAATATTAGTTTCAATTTACAGCTTAATTAATAAAACATGAACACATCTACACCATCTTCCTTGTCAATTTGAGTTGAAACAGATTATGCTCACACTAACACGAGTGCTTCCAAATATTTAAATGATTTAAATTACAATTGTCAAACTTTTATACGGTATGATATTTTGTCCCAACGTGAGATATTCTTTTGTGTTGAAAGGGGCAAGTAGGCACACCAGAGAGTGATGGCAAATCAAACAAACTAGCACTTGGTTCCTCAATCTCTACTCCAAATTCACCTTGATAGAAAAGGAAAAGACTAAGATAAATAGCTCTAACCCTAATTCGAGGGTCTCAATTTCTATCTTTGCTTTAAATAAGAGTGCCTTGAAGCTACACCTAATTTTGGCTAGCACCACATGGACAAATCATATATGTGGGCGTCCAATGAGAGGTATGAGAAAGCCCTTCGGAAAATGCAATTCTGCAGCTCCATGAATTGCTTGTTATTCAAACCAAAATGGAGATATTTTAATCAAACTCTTTCGTTCTTTTACTCCCGTCAACAACTTTTTGCAAGAGTTTTTATTCCGGGCATTTCTTCCCAACAACATTTTTAGACACTAGACTTTCAAGCATGATGGCATTTTTCCACTCTGATTTTGGGAGAGTTCAATCCCCAAATAAAATGGCCTATCAGCTAACTAGCAATATCAATGCAAAATGGTGGAAATTTTAAGATGAATGCATTCCAAATTATAAATGAGCACTTTAATTGAAACTAGTGATCCTTTACATTTGCCCAAGGCTCTTATAGATAATCTGCACATAAAAGTTTTACTCAAGTTCTCCTAAAGTGCTTTAGACAAATGTCTTTCATGTCAGTATAGATGCACATAAATAAACTGCAAGATCTCTTTATTTTTAAAAGTTTTTTTGTTGGCCTGCCCATGAAAGATTTACATAACTCACAATATATGTTTGAAAATCAATTAAGTTTCAACATAATTACATAAACTTTGAAATAATCTAAAAACACTGAAAAATGATTTTATTACAAAACATTGACTAACGCTTTGATTGAACTAAAACATTATGAATACCATAATAAATTTATAACTTATCATACCACCTCCATACATATAACTAAAACACTAGTATTACTTTGTGTGAGGGAATGAGATTTGAATGAGAAATGGTATTCGTTGTCATATTTTGTAATATTAGAGCTCCCCGTTATAATAAACACATCTGCATATAAGATGAAGAAAGAGGCTTTTCTTTCCAATCTTTCTACGAGGAAATCCTTCTTAGCACCTAAACAGAAAATAATAAATGAATTGCAAAACTTCGTTGAAAACAAGAGAATGAATCTTTGTTTATTTTTCCTTCTAATTTCCTTCCCTTGGAGCACTTGTTGCCCCCAACCCCTATAGTTCCTCTAAAATACAAGGGAGTGCAATCCCTACCACGAAACCAAAATTATCTCTACCTTTTCCCAACAACCAACATCATGGTCCTAAGAATCAGCTTGTAAAGAAGAAAATTCCCGGTGATTAATATATGCACGATACTTTCATTTGTTGTTTCTTCAAACTATCAACAATGCTATTTAAATCAAGCATCAAATCTCATTCAACATCAACATTCCATTAGCATTAACTTCAATGCACAACATTTTCACATACGAAGACTGCTAGTAAGACCAACCATGAACCCCAACTGATTTATTCACAATTCTTAGATTAGAAATCACTAAATGCATGGTATGCATTAATTTCTATACTGCACAACATTCTATTCAAGCAAATCACAAGAAAAAAATTAGTGATCAGTTGTATTTGTTGAAAGATCTTCTCAGTAACCTACATATAATTTTTTTATCCAGGTTCTCCTAAAGAGCTTTAGGTAAATGTCATTTCTGCAAAATTCTTCCTAAAATCATATGATTATGTCACTAGATGTGCACATGTTGGAAATAAATTGTAAGATGTATTTATTTTTAGAAGAATTTTTTAGTAGCCTGTTCACTAAGATTTACATACTCAAGGGATATGTTTGAAAATCACATAAGCTTCGAGATAATCACATAAGCTTCAAATAATCACAAAAACTTCAAAATAATCTCAAAACACTAACAAATATTACAATGCCAGCTTCTATAAGAAAAATCCATTGGTTTATCCTCAAATTTCCCAAATGTGCAACTCTTCACATCTTCTTTCATCAACTCCTTGTACAAGAAAAATTATATGGTTAATTAGGTCAATCAAATATCACTCTCCTAATTAAAAATCCAATTAAACATTCCTATGCCACTCAATCCTTAACACCGTTAAAAATACCCATAATATGAGTTCCAATTTACCTGTAACGAGTCTTTGATGTGGACTCTGTCTTATAGCCTGGATCTCTTTTGACATTAAATACGTCGTAGTTTTCAGTGTTCTCAGATTGAAAACTCTTAATGCAGACTCCTGCTTCTGTGCTGGATCTATCACCTTTGACAAGGACTCTTTATAATCTGGATCTCTCTTGACATTAAAGACATCATAATTGTCAGTGTTTACAAATTGAAAAGCTCTTGACGCCGGATCTTGCTTATGTGATGGATCTATCACCTTTGATGTGGACTCTGTCTTATAGCCTGGATCTCTTTTGGCATTAAATACATCATAGTTGTCAGTGTTCTCAAATTGAAAAGCTCTTGATGCAGTCTCCTGCTTTTGTGCTGGATCTATCACCTTTGATAAGGACTCCTTACAACCTGGATCTCTCTTGACATTGAATACATCATAATTGTCGGTGTTACCAAATTGAAAAGCTCTTGATGTGGCATCTTGCTTTTGTGCTGGATCTATCACCTTTGATATGTACCCCTTATAGCCTGGATCTCTTTTGACATTAAATACATCATAGTTGTCAGTGTTCTCAAATTGAAAAGCTCTTGATGTGGCATCCTGCTCTGGTGCCAGATCTATCGCCTTTGGAGTGGACTCCTGCTTAAGACCTGCATCTCTTTTGACATTAAACGTGTCATGAATTTCAGTGTTTCCAAATTGAATAACTCTTGATGTGGCCTCCTGCTGTTGTGATGGATCCATTTTGACTCTTGGTATGTTATATTCAGATTCAGAAGCCTTGGGTGTGTAATCCTGTTGGTGTGTTGGATCTCTTTTAACGTTGAATACATCATATTCAGATTCAGAAACTTTGGATGTGCGCTCCTGCTTTGGTGCTGTATCTATTTTGACATTGAATATGTTATATTTTTGAGTGTTTTCTGATGTTTGAGTCTTCTGAACCTCTGGAGGAACCTGCAACAATAACCGAAAGGTACACTAAAAACTTCCAATACATATTTGCATTGAGATTATGACGTTCTAGATCAATAAACTGTTGGAGATGTACCTCATGTTATTAGATGAAAATAGAAGCATAGGCTTATTGATAAAAATAAAAAATACTGTCGAGGCAAAAACAATAAAAATATAATTATATAAGCATATGCTTATTGTTAAAAAATAAAAATACAACTGTTGAGGGAAAAACAATTAACAGATGAAAAGGTACCTAATAGAATATTGTTTTATTTCAAATTTATATCAATATATAATTAAAAATTTACTCAAACTACACACAAAAATTGATAGATAAATCGATTGAAAGCAACTTGCAAACAGTAATCCTTTTGAACAGCCTGCTATACAATGGTGTTAGACTTGACAATACAATTAAAACATATCAAATGAACCCTACTCCAATTAAATATAACAACAATTAATAAACACTCGGTCAACAACACTCGGTCAACAACAAAACTCTTAAAATATTATAATAGCCAATATTGAAATAACCTTCAAACTTCCCTGATAAGGGGGCGATCAAGTCAAGAGGAGACTCGTTGAAATAATGACTACTATGAAGACTAAGGATCTGAAACGAATAATGTAGCTGAAGTGAGCACTCCTATGGCTACGAGGGAATCTGTTGGCAAAAGCATTAGGATGGACACTTTTGCAACTTTAAGGCAATTTATTGATCATTAAATCTCTAATTAAAAGCAAAGTTCCTAAATGGGCTATCAACTGCAGCATTCAAGCAATCATGCACAGACTCAGGTATATACATATTGTGAGCATTGGCCCAATCTACAGAAAAGCTAGCAGACCATCTTGCCAACTTAGGCAACCACTCAAGCCTAAGAGGACCATTTGTTCTAGACTTGAAAAATGTAAATAGCTCAGTTTTATATTCCTTGTGCAACTATTTTTGTGATAAATATTTGGATTTACTGATGGTTTCAACAGTTAAATCTGTTCTTAGTTGTATTTTAGAATGATACATTTGCAGATGCAACTTTGGGGTTTGGCTGGGAAACTCTTCTTCAGTTAATGATTTTGGATCTATTTTGGCTACAATAACTACTTCAAGAAAGGAGACTCATGGAGCAGACTAAACACCATATTTACATCTACAGATTTTTTGGATTTTTGCACTTAAACCATTCTCATCTACTCTTATTTATCAGTAAGATTTCCTTACTATTTCTCACTTTGAAACATAGTGATTGCTATCTATCAGCTCTACAGTTCACTACGGAATACTTCTGATGCACCTTACAAGTTTTCTTCTGCTTGGATGGGATCTCTTTGTACGTGTGGTTTTTGTCAATGCCTTAAATTGACCTAGCTGTAAATAAAACAATTGCACCCACAATCCAAGTCCTCGTAGTTTTAAACCAAGGTGGCCTCCAAATCAGGGCAGCTCCCCTATCCTTTAACATTTTTAGGGCCAGCCCTTAGTTGTCTACATCATAGTTCAAAAAATCGTTATCGGCGATTAATCGGCAGGCCAAATTTTGAATCGGAAATCGGGAATCGGCAAAAAATCGGCATTAATCGGCAACTTTATCGCTACTTTTAAAAACATTTAAATTCATAAAATATACTTAAATTAAATGTAAAAACAATGTTAAATGATGCGAGAAGTGACTCTATAGACGATTTATCTTTATTATTTATGTATGCGTAAGTAATTATTGTATAACGTATACAGTATATAATATTATATATTAAATATCGTCTACGGCATATAGTTTATTACAAACTATTATAAACTAACTAGATACTAAATAAACTATTATAAGCTAACTATATACTAATTAAACTATTATAAACTAACTATACACTAACTATATACTAAACAATCTATTATAAACTAATTATATACTAAATGAACTATTATAAACTAACTATATCGTCTAGGGCATATAGTTATACTATTATAAACTTAAACTAATTATACACTAAATAAAAAACTCAAAACCTAGGGCCACGAATAGATTATCGAATAACTATGAAAATAAATAAAAAACAAATTTTTAGGAGGCCACGAAAATGGTTGGGAGGCCACGAAACCAAGCATGAAGCCACGAATTGCTAGAAAACAGGCACGAAATGCTAGAAAACAGGTCGCACGAATCGCAGGGGAAAATACGAGTCACCCAAGACAAAATGCGAGTTGTTTTGGTCATTTTTTGCATTTAATCCCTAAGCCAAACGATTTTCAGCGATTTTCAGGCGAGTTTCCACGATTTATCAGGTATTTATCGCCGGAAAAATCACGTTTTATCGGCTCTGCAAAAATCGCGATTTTTTGAAAGTTTAATCGTTTTGCTTAGGGTAAACGATAAATCGCGATTATTGGGCGATTTATCGCAAGTTTTAAAACAGAGCTCTACATAAATCTTTGGGATGAAAAGTCTGAGGATGAAAACACAGCAGATGCAAAAACATTAGTAGGTAATCACAACCCACCACATTTGCCAAGCCATTTTCCAAGTTTTTAAAAAAGCCAATATAATTATTTTTATGTATGTACTTATTATTATTGGCTCATTTTTACACACAAAAAAAATACTGAACACAGACAGACTGAAAAGTTTTACTTTAGTGCAATGATTAGGCATTGCAATTTGTTTTTGAAGTTTTACTTTGAATGGATGCTAAATTTAAAATCCTAATAAAGGTTTTTTAATAATTTATACCCCATTGAAAGTTTAGGTTAAAAACACATCCCCTAAAAATAGTAGGTCCTGCTCCTTGACAGTATGGCCTAACATTTTAGGGCCAGCCCTTAGTTGTCTACATAAATCCCCTACAGTAAAAGTAAAATTAAAAAAATTACGCTTCAAATTTTTTGTGTAAATGTTGTTCCTTATGGATTGGGTGTTTATATCTCTATCCACCATATTTGTGATTGACATTTTTTATGTATTATGTTAATTTATATCTCTACATGTGATATTTGAGATGAAATAACAAAATCAATGAAAACTCTCAAAAGAGTTGAAATTTTCTAAGAGCAAAAGTACTTGCTATGCAGAAATTTACACTTTGTAAAAACAGAGGTAGTGGAAAAAGAAGGACCGACACACAGAAATCCCAGCAGCACGAGAAGAGAGCAAAAATCCTAAATGAAAAATGTTGGATGCACATAATAATCTCAAGCAGATTACCCTCCATCTTTGGTGAACGAACATCATCATTCCACCAAGCCCAAGATTACCCACAAACCTGTCCCCCATAGGAGCCTTATCCAAAATGATCTCTCCTCCAAAAATATTGCCATCAAAATATTACCTAAGCCCCAAAAGATAAAACTACAAACACACACAGATATATATATATCAAAGATAGCTATTTACAAGGAGTATTCCCACCAATTTATGCTTTAAAGACGCTAGGCCTCTATATGTTTTTTTCATTCCTACTGGAAATATTTCAAGATTTTCATTTGAAAGGGAACCCTTTACTTTATTTGCTCCCCATTTTTATATAAGAGGTACCAACTCCTCATTTTTATGTGGGGAGCAATATTACAATAATAGGTGCACCACATAATTTGAGAAGTAGGCCATAGCCAAAAAATTTAAATACAATCAAAAGACATTTGACTTAAAATTGTATGAAAAACTTCAAATACAGAAACTATCATTTAGAGAAATTAAAAAAAAACATTTCTAGCAACTCATATGGGAAGGCGTGTGACTTTCACAACATTTTTGGCAACTCATAAGGGAAGGTTGCATGCAAAGTTGCAAACTCTGAATTTTTAGTTATATCCAGTGGGCTATAGAGTCAAATAAATTCTCGTCCATTGAGCATGGTCTTCCACAAATCCTTCTGTTTTACCTTTTCTTTTCAGAGTGAGGGTCGAGGTCTGCCACTCCACAAGCATCCGACGGTAGCCTCCAAGCACAATTTAAGACATCCATGACCATTGAAACATCCATGGCACTTGTCATTTTTAACAAATAATCTTTGTTTGACTCGAACGGCCAAAGCACCTGTTTTTTTAACATATCTAGGTCATAGCCTTTTTAAAATCCATGGCTTCTGCCTGTGAGAAGCATGTCAATGTCACGTTTTTGGCCCAACCCACTATAAGACTGTTTCGGTAAGGGTACAGGTATGGGTTCAGTACGCTGAAACGGCAATTTTTTAAAAACCTCGGGTATGGTATGCTTTTGGGTACATTATATAAATATATATATATATATTTATATATATATAAAGAAGCATTTGCATACTTATTGAAATTTAATACTCATACAACTTAAAATCATTCATAGAACATGAAAACAAATTTCCAATACTTTGAGAATTGAGACTTGAGTTTGTATTGATTCATTTATTTTAATATTTATATGTTTTAAACGTTATAAATTGTAAATCTAATTTTTTCAAATATCAAAAAAGTAATAACTAAATAATATATATTTTTAATAAAATAACAAAAACTCGAATTAAGTAACGAAAATTTTAAAAATTAAAAAGAACCACATAACCAAACTAAAAAGTAAAAGATATTAAAAACCTAAACGTAAACCTAATGAGCTAAAGGCCATTTAATTGAAGGTCGAGGTAAACCTATGGTGCGGCAACTGAACTGGCGAATGGAGTCTTCTGCGAGCTGTATTTTCCATCTAAAGTCTCCTGTGAACTAGCAAATGGCAATCTTGACTATATCTGCGGCAGTTCGGCAGTCACAAGGTTCGATGGTCATTCCAAAGCCATACGCGAATACAGCATGCAAAGACACTCAACACTGCAAATCCGAATCTCACTCAACACTGCTTATTTTTTATTTTTTTTGAGTTCCTTTTTAAAAACGACATTTTGCAGCCCTGGTATGTACTGGGTACGTACCCACACCGTATCCGTACCCGTACCAGTACCTGGTACGTTTCCAGGCTGATACAAGGCAGGAGGGCGTTTCCATGCAGTCTAGACTCTGACAGCAAGGGAAATTTGGACTAACAACCTTCAAAACTTCCAATCACAAGCCACCTGGAAATCTGGACGGTGGCTGGAACCTTCTTTTAAATGTCTTATATTTTTCACCAATAAAAAGACACTTTCAGATTTGACTGTGTGAATCCATCCAACCGAATTTGATTTTAGGGAAAGCATTTGGACTCCTTTTGAAGATCAGCGATGGGGAAACTTCATCAAGCAAATCTGACACGGGAATATTTCAATTGACAATATTTCTAACATCTCTCTAATGATATTAATTTGAAGATTCCATGGTCCAGAACTAAAAAGAAGGCTTTTAGGAAATATATATGTAAAAAATTATTTGAACCAACATTTCGAACCCCTCAGGTAGTTCATCATCAAGATTAGTCTCTCTAATATTTCAATCTGCCAACAAGTGGCAATCTGAATGGCCATGATTTAACCCCTTTATATTTATGCAATTCTCTACATTCTTAAGGGGTTGCCCCCACCAATATTTTAATAAAGGTTGTCACCCTATATTATTTTTACATTCAAAAAGCTCAATTTCATCAGCAGTCAGGCAATAACGAGAGTCGAGATCCAATCTAACAGCAGGGGGAGCTATCGAACTGTCAACCCTTCTGACACCTCTCTATATCTCTGATCTACTACCACATGCCAATCCAAGCAGCCACAACACACTCCCTTTGAATGCTGACATAAGGGGTTGGGGCAGATACAATGATTTATTAAAGCAAGTGCCTTTCGTGATTTTCACATGCCTATAAAGGCACCTATTACAATCAACAGCACACAAGCCTCAAATTACCTTTAAAATTAAAGGCAATGCCTTTACATATCTACAACAAATGAGTCATGACCAAAAAAATTGCCAACATTATTTTATCTAATATTAAGGCAAGGCCTTATCATCCAAAGACTTGCGAGCAATATCCCTTGGTGGACCAAACTGCATACAGACTTTTGAAAATCTGATTGACGATATAAAAATTGATTGGGTTGATCCTGTGCAGTGCACATTATTGAAATTGCAAAAGTAATCAATAACCAATGTACAGGCACAATTCTAACTACCTCCATGATGTTGGTGCCATACTTAGCTCAGTCCATGCAAATCATACTTACATCTGCTCAATATCCACAGTCCTTCATGCATTGGATCATTAGATCATAATGATGACTCTAGACTTTAGCTATCTCTTTGGTTTCATGATGCATACCTTATATCTTTGTCACGATGGTAAATGATGCTATTTCTGAATTCAAGAATCACTCGTATCTTTAGGACGGGTAGATTGTTTAAAGGGAGATCAATGCACAGCTAGCTAAGAAAGAACCTTGACATACCTTGATGAAGTCCACAATCTCAATTCTCATTCCATATATTTTCCGATTCCTTATTTCCTTGAAGAGATGCAAGATCCTTTGATTTGACTAGGTTACAATATACAATCATGCCAAGAACCTTAAAACTCTGTTATAGAAGAAGAAGATGTCTTTATTGAATGCACATATGATTAGACATGGATTGTTCACCCCAAAACACATATCTTTGTCACTCTTTAGCTCTGTCAGGACATAAGAATGACCTTCAAGTTGATATCACACACTTGTCTTTACCTTAGACCTCTGCCCTATCATGGGTGAATGCACTCAACTTAGGATAAGTAATTGCTAGCTTGTTCTATACTTATAGATGATGGATTCATCATGTTTAACCCTATAAGCCCCATTTCCATGTATTCCTTACTAGATCCTTGTGATCCTTCTTTCCTCTGTTCTAATCATTCTCCTTGGTATTGTTTTCTTGTCCTATTTTGGCTTCAGGGTCCTATTCCTCATTTAAAGCACTATAGAACTTTCTATGATGTGACTGTATTAACTTCCCAACATTGAAATGAGCACCCCTTTAAAAGTTAAAGATCATATGCAAGATGTACTAAGGTTTCTTCTCCCAAAATTGTCTAAAAGAGAGCAGATACAGTCTTACTAGACCAAAAATCATGACTGTATGTAACAGCAGATGGGAAAGGGTTCAAATTCAATTGGAAGTCATTACAATAACCTTGTAATTGCTCTTAACAGTGATCACTAACCATTCAAAAGCTTGATTCATCAATTCCTAACAAAGAAATGACAAGAAACTTATAATTCTGAACCCTGTCACTGTATACACGGCTGGGGAAAATTCTGTCATCGATATCTTTGCCTGCAAGTGCTTTCAATAGATAAAATTTTGTGGAATTAATCCTCTTATCAGGGCAGAGATTACCTCAAGTTTTTAGCCAATATCATCAGTTCCAACAAAATTTACGGCTTGCCCTAGTTCAGGCCCGTGAGAGAGTAATGACTATAAAAACCTTATAACTCAACTTCAAGAGTTCTAATAAATTGGTATTGGTTTGAAATCACCTTCTTCAACTTTTCGTTGTGACAGTCAAGAGTGTGGGGTTGTTCTTAATAGATTGAGGATTTTGACTCACTGCACTGTCTAACCCTTATATGCAGAGTCTATGAAACATGCAAAATATAAGAAATAGAGATTCTAGCTCATGGATTACGCATGATCACATTAAAAGCCACTAAAAGCATGAAATAAAGGAGGATCTAAGATCATGCAAAGCTCGTGGAATTCAAAACCAGTTTCATTCACAGCTAAGAACCATCATACAATATCATTCTTACCCAATTCTGACATTTCAACTTCAAACACTATCCCCTCCATGCAAGTAGTCTTTTTCTTCATATCTTGATTGATTGAATTCGACCTCTCCTTCCTTGAATTTGTCTTGACTTAGCTGTAGTAATCTTATCCTAGTCTAACTCCTAATTTTGGTGAGATTTCTCAACCATACATGCACAATTCAAGGAGTTTTGGTTTTGCCAACTTAGAGACAACCTAGACAAGATCATGTTGACTTCCAAGAATTTTGGAACTTCCCATCAACATAGCACACTCACAAGAAATTTGCATACACACCTAACAAACCTGTTTTCACTCTTTTACTCTTATGGTAAAGAGCCTTTTCATCACAATTTGAAATGTTCAAACTTGAACTTGGAGGGAAACACATTCAAGCTCCAAAAACACAAATGCATGCCTTTCAAGGCTTATTCAAACTTATTTATGCTCTCCAAGCATCATGAAGATGCTCCTCCATCAGATGTATATCACCTTATTTGTAAAAATAAAAGTTGTAACTGGCAGCAACCAATTTCAACAAACCCATCTGCAGGGATTGAGAAATAGTTGCCATTCTTGAGCAAGATGTTCAATACTATTTTGAAGACACTAACAACTAGCCATGTGCAATACAAAAAAGAATAGGAAAAACTTGTAACTCTTGGCTTTACTGTGCTCAACAAAATAAGATTGATGCTCATTCTCCATACTTACAGAATCACTGTTTGAATACTGATAGGCTTAAGGAAGGCTGCTAAGCTGAAAATTAAAAACTTAAGTTTTTCTCATGCTCCCAAATGAGTATGGTAGGTGGGATGAAATTTGTAATGCTTGGCGTTACTGAGCTCAACAAAATAAAATTGATGTTCATTCTCCATACTCACAGAATCACTGTTTGAATACAGATAGGCTTAAGGCAGGCCACTGAGCTGATAATTAAAGAGCTGAGTTTTTTTCATACTCCCAAATGCATATGGTTGGTAGGATGTCATCACTGAATGTATTTTCTTCTTGCTATGTCATCACTGAATGGTTGGTGGGACCCCAATAGATGTTGACATTGCTAGCAGTTTCCTCCTCCAATCTATTGACATCTTTATTGATAGATTACCTCCTTTCGTGTACTCTTTGGATGCCCCTACTTGGTCTCTTCCTTCAAAGGAGGTCATCATCAATGATCAAAGTGGTTAGAGAGGATGTTTACAGACAATACATCCAAGTCACAGAGAGGATGTTTACAGACAAAACATCCAGGTCACTTGGACCACTCCTAATCTGCTAAGCCGCAAGCTTGCCTTTTACGTTGAACATTTTCTAAAGGTGGTGGATGGTGTCATTTTTCACCCTAACCATCTACAACGGTGTTGGTCTCATGACTTGAGGTTTCCCCTCGGCCAGTTGAGGGTATGCTCACAACAACTATAGATTGAGAATGATCACCATATTCCATGTGGAAACCAAATTTATCATCTTTGTTTCCTCTAGGAGGTGGAGATTAGGGAGCACTTCATTTCAAATGCCCTATTTATTATGAGATCCGATGGAAATAGCACTATCTTTACAAAGACTCGAGCAACACTCTATCCACTTTCTTTTGATACCCAGATCAGCAGTGCTTGGCCCTTTTTCTTCGAGAGGTTGTCACCCTTGACGCAAGTCACTACAAGGAGCCCCTAGAGCCCCAATAGTGATCACTTTATTCTTTCAGCCCCTACAAAGTATGGTGGTGTTAACTACCCTTTGGATATTGTTGCATCTCACACTAAGGAGGTTAGTCAATGATCTACCCAACACACTAGCTCATATATACGGTGCCCCACCACACTCACTCTCAGCAACAAGGATCTAGCCATGCTTAACATCATGGTCCTACACCTCAACATCATGGATCTGCTCCTTCAAGACCAATATGAGTTTCTTCATTACCTCAAGTATTTCTCCCGCCATGGATGTTACAAGGGATTCTAAGACAATGCTTTGCCTCCCCTCCTAAGATTACCCAACCTAGCCACCTTTGCCTTAGACACTCCCGGCTAAGCATTCTCGAGATCTAGCATCGGTCTTTTCACAATGATTAACAATGACACAAATGACTTTGTATGTACCAAAATTTTGCACAGTGTTATATTTTGAAAATCCAATGATGGTGTTATGACCTCAAAACATCATAAAAACACTCAAACCCCACAGTTACACCACCTATACTCGCTTTTCTTGCTTATTCTTGCTCAAATCACTCCCAAAGACAAGTCTTGATCCGCCAAAAATGAGGATTTCCTCTTTCTCCCACTCAAACCTTGCATTTTCTTTTGTGCACCTCGGCCACCACGACATTTTGCACAATTGTCGTGGTCTCGTAAACCACCATTATGATATTTCTTTATCGAATTACTTGAATATAGTCGACTTTGAGGGAGAACCTCCAAAATCGAATAAATGATTAAATAGACCGAATGATATGATATGTGATGCCTTAAGGAGAATCACACCGATCCATATTTATATACATAAATATAAAGGGTTGCACCCTTTCATCCTAATTAGGTCAGCCTATCTTATTTATTAAGAACAATCTTATGCGGGGGCGTGCACCCCCATTTCCAAGTCATCCCAAACGTCTGAGGCGTTCGAACGTCCAGGTGCTTGGGGATGGGAACGAAACGTCCCCCCACGCACCCCCAAATGTAAAAATGAAGGGGATGTCCCAGGGACATCTCTTACCTTTACGGAACGCACGTGGGATGTCTGGGCGCTTCGAGACTTTGGGGACTCCAACGAGGACGCCATGACATCCCCGAGATGGCTAGGGGACGTCCCGACGTCCCCCAGAGTCCCAAGTCCTCAAGTCCCCAAAGTCCCAAAAAAATAAAAATTTAAAAACAAAAAGGATTATGACTTTGAAAAGAGGAAAATGAAAACTAATCCTTTTCCCATGCAAACTTACCTTCCCAAGAAATGGACTTTTGTTGTTTTATGTAGGTTCCAAAAGAAGATATTCTAACGAGAGGTTATTGTTATTTTACATATAAAGCCTTTCTTATACATTGTGATAGAACAAATAAATTCACATGCATATTTTAAAGGATTTCTTTAGTTTCAAAATTTTGTTGTGCAAGTCTTTCTGCCCTTTTTGTATGATATTGGAGGCTTTACCGGTATATTAGGATGTTCTAGAGGCCAACTTTGTATTTAATTTTTAAGGTTTTTCAGTTACCTTAGCCAGTTTTGTTTATGGATGGTTATTCATGTAGTTTGCATGGCCTCTACTATTCCAAAAGCTTTTTTTTTAATTCGAGGATATAATCATATAAGTGACATGATAAAGAGATGTTGGCATGTTACAGGCCCTTTGGTAACATTACTGGCTATGGTGTTGAAATTATAACCTTTCATGTTTTTTTAGGGTTAGGGAACCCATTGTATATTTTTAATATTTATATGTTATTTTAATAGTCGTCCCCCAACCGCCCCTTGTCGTCCCCAAAATCTATTTTGTCGTCTTGGAAACCTTGTCCCAAAGTCTTTGGTAACTATGATTAAGAACTAATAAATTAAAATTTAAGGTTATGCACTCCACTACATAACCTTAGTAATCATATGAATATATAATGTTAAGGATATAACATGCCATTCCCCTTAAGAGGAGTGTTGCCCTCGACGTTTAGCAACTCGGATCGTGTAGCATTAATTGTTCATCTTCCCATGTTGCATCTTCAACTGGTAAATTCTTCCATTTGATGAGAAATTTTGTAATTGCTCGATTTCTTAGTTGCTTCACTCTTTTCTTGATGACTCCCTTAGGTTCCATAATGAACTTACCTTCTTCATCTAACTCTAGCAATTCATACTGGACTGGAAGCTTGGTACCAATTACTTTCTTCAAGCAGGAGACATGAAATATGGGATGAATTTTGGAAGAGGGTGGAAGTTCTAACTTATAAGCTACACTTCCTATCCGATTGAGAACCTTATATGGTCCATAAAATTTTGGTGCTAGCTTGATGTTCTTATGTTGTTGAAGTGACCTTTGTTTATAAGGTTGCAATCAAAGGAATACCCAATCTCCTTCCTCAAAATGCCTCTCACTTCGGTGTTGGTCGACTTGTTGTTTCATCCTATTTTGAGCCACAACCAAATTCTCCTTAAGGACTTGAAGTATTTCTTGTTGGTGTTGAAAATGATCCTCGACTACACGGGCTTTAGGAGGACCCTGCAAATAAGACGTTGTAGAAGGTGGGGTAACCATAAAGAGCCTCAAATGGTGTCATCTTTGTTGATGTGTGAAATGATGTGTTATACCACCACACTTTGCCTGTGAAAGCCATTTGGACCATTGTCCTTGTGTTTCCGATGAAAAACAACGTAGATATCCTTCCAAACATTTACTCACAATTTCTATTTGGCCATCTGATTATGGATGATAAGATGAACTATGTGTTAGTTTTGTGCCCCACATTGTAAATAGTTCAATCCAAAATATGCTAGTGAAGATTGGATCTCGATCACTCACAATTTTTTGGGAATACCATGGAGTTTTTGTACCTTTTCCATGAAGATTTCTGCCACTGTACTCGGTTGAAATGGATGAGAAAATCCACAAAAAATGTGCATACTTAGTGAGTCTATCCACAACCACCAATATCACATCCAAGTTATTCAACTTAGGAAGGCCTATAATGAAGTCCATCGATATTTCCTCACAACGTTGTGTTGGAATGTTTAATGGTTGTAAGAGCCTTGGAGTCTTAACTATTTCTCCTTTATGTTGTTGACATATTAAACATTCTGCCACAAATTTTTGTACATCCCCCTTAAGACCTTCCCAAAAAAAATCCTTCTTTATATGGTGATAGGTTTTTAAAACCCTAAATGTCCTCCTATGGGTGAGTCATGCATTTGAGACAAGACACTAGCTTTCAATTTTGAATTTTTGCACAAAAAGAGCCTCTCTTTATACCATAAGGAGTCTCCTTTCCACACATAATTATCAAAAGATGATGGGTTCTCTTGAAGTTGTTGTATGAGTTTCCTTATTGGAGCATCCTGATTCCACTCTATCTTCATTGGTTCTATCATTCTTGTTGCAATGAATATATAGCACGAATTGTTACTTCTTTTATTTCCTATCGAGAGAGGGCATCAGCTGCAATATTCTCCTTTCCCTTTTTGTAAATAATTTCAAAGTCATACCCTAACATCTTTGTGACCCATTTTTGTTGCTCCTTTGAAGATAATCATTGCTCTAAAAAATACTTTAGACTCTCATGATTTATCTTTACTTTGAAATGTCTTCCCATGAGATATTGGTGCCATTGTTTGATTGCATGAATAATTACTAACATTTCTTTCTCATATGTGGGCCTTACCAAGTTCTTTCCTTTCAGTTGTCTACTCTCAAATGCTAATGGATGCCCTTCTTGCATTAATACTACCCCAATTCCCTATCCAAAAGCATCACATTCTACCACAAATGTCTTAGAGAAGTCAAGGGTAGCTAGCACAAGGGTGGAAGTTAGAGCATCTTTTAGTTGTTGAAATGCTTGAGTGGCTAAATCGGACCACAAAGAGCAATCCTCCTTTAAAAAATTTGTTAAAGTTGCTGCTATACGAGCATGATTTCGAACAAATCTTTTATCGTGTTTTGTTAGACCCAAGAATCCTCTTATTTTTTAATAGTTTTAGGTATTGGCCATTCTTTGATAGCTACAATCTTTTTAGGGTCCACTTTAATGCCTTCATGTGACAACACATGTCCTAAGTATTCCACTTCCTTACATGTCCCAAGTATTCCACTTCCTTCACCCAAAAGCACATTTCAATTCTTTTGCATAAAATTGATTATCTTCTAGAACTTGTAATATCTTCTCTAAATGTTGTAAATGTTCTTCCCATGTTTTACTATAAATTAAGATGTCATCAAAGAATACCAACACAAATTTTCAAAGAAATGGGCGAAAAATTGAATTCATGAGGCTCGAAAAGTAGAAGGAGCATTAGTGAGACCAAATGGCATCACTAAGAACTCATAGTGACCATCATGTGTTTGAAATGTTGTTTTATGTACATCCTCCTCCTTTACTCAAATTTGATGGTACCCTAAACACAAATCTAACTTAGTAAAGAAAATGAACCATTTAATTCATCTAATAATTCATCAATGACAGGGATGGGAAACTTATCTTTAAGAGTGATCTTATTGAGTTCCCTGTAGTTTGGGCACATTCTCCATGACTCGTCCTTTTTTTACCATAATCACTTGGATGAATATGCAATTTTATTGGGACGAATAATGCTTGAGTCGAGCATTTCCTTGACCAACTTTTCAATTTCGACTTTTGTTGATAGGGATAGTGGTAAGGTCTAATATTATGAGGGATACTTCCTAGAATCAACTCAATTGCGTGATCATGATCTCGATTGGAGGTAGGCTCTTTGGTTCTTGAAATACTTGTTGATGGTTTTGAATAATCTCTTGAAGAGTTGATGGAGCCTAGTTTTCTACATCATGTGCTTCTAAGAAATGTAGTTGTGCCACCACACCATAAGCTCCCTTCTTAAGTAATAGAGCTAATAATTTGGCTTGGTGGTGACTACATCCCACGAAGTTTGTAATTTTTCCATTCATACTTGAAAATTATGAATAAGTCTTGAAAATTGAAAGACACTGTTCCCAACTGTTTAAGCCATTGCACTCCCAAAACTACATCGGCTCCCCCAATTGGGATGGCAAACATTTCGAATCGAGAAGATAGTCCCCCATTGATAGTTTGATATGATGACATTTACCACCACAAGAGAGTTGTTTCCCATCAGCAATCATGACTTGAAAATTGGAGACAGAAACACAAAGCAATTGAGTGCATTAGCTAATTTTCTATCAATGAAGTTATGGGTACCCCTATATCGATCAAAATTATCACCTTTTTCTTTTTAATATAACCAACAACTTTGAGTGTTTGTGGTGTGCTTATCCCATTTAATGCATGTAGTGAGATAGTAGGATTTTCTTCCTCCTCCAAGTTAGCATGCTCATGTGCTATTGTTGGTTCTGCATTATCAATTTCTTCCTCATCCAACGCCTCATTTTCAATAACCACGAGTCTTTTCTCTCCACCAAAGACACTTATGACCTCTAGACCATTTACTATCACAATGCCAACATAGGCCTTTTTCTCTTTTTTCTACTTCCTGTTGAGGAGATACCTTGGTAATTTGACTTCAGTTAAAAGAGTTGACCACATTTCTATTAATATTATTAGTTGCATTTTTATCTCTCCATCCCATTGTTTAGCCCTAAGTCACAAGGTTCAAGTTTGAGTTTGAGTTCGAGTTCAACAAGGATAAAGTTCGGTTCAAATTCGCCAATCAATAAAATTCGAAAAAAAAATGCCATTAAGTTTGAACTACAAATTTTATAAATAACATTAAATAAATGCAAAAGCATATCAAAACATATCAAATTAAAACAAATAAACATACACAATCCCATGTTCTTGAACTACATAATACACAATTTAAAGTTAATTTCATAAAAATTATTATTATAAATACTATTGTAACTATTTAACATTATTATAAAAGAAAAATGAAAATATAATATAGTATAAAAGATAAATTAAACAAGATAAAGAATTTAAAAATTAGAAAAGCATAAACATAACCCTAAACTAAAACATTCAACATAAAATTGAAAGAGGATCTCCCCCTCGAACTGTGAACACAACCTGCAACCTCCATAGCTCCACAACTCCACGACCCCAAGCATAGTACTCACGTCTTCAAGCCACAACAGTCACATTCGATGGAATATTCATGGCCGCAAACACCTCCAATCATATGCAATAGTCACATTCAAAACAAATTTGTGGTAGATCTTAGACCAGTTCAGCTCATGTCCGCTCAAATTTCAGCTGCTCTCACACGCAACCATGCCTAGAATATTCAGCGTTCCAGTCAACTCAAGTTTTGCCTCGACTAGAAAACAAATTGTCTTTGCCCTCATGAGAAGTGCAATGTGTTTTGCAGATGAAATGGGGTGCTATAAAAGTACGAGCAGAATTTCTTTTTGGGCCACCAAACCTTGCCCAATATTTGTGGATTTTCACCCATAATAAAAGCTCAGCAATTTTCGAATTTCATGCCGAAAATTCGCTTGAACCTCGTGACTTAGGTTTGGCCTTATGTGAATCTCTTAGTAGTCAAGTTATGTTGCTCACTATACATGGTTCCAACAAACGAACATCATGCTTAACTCGATCATTTAGTCCATTGATGTAAAAGGTGTTGCTTCTAGAGTCCAAATCGCCAATCTCATATGCTCAACATTATATTCAGCTACAAATCCTGTTTGTTTAAAATTTGTTAAATGGGTAAACTAACTTCCCTTCCATGGTTGCTCATAGTAGGGTTGCTCATAGTTGGTACTTTAAGTCATTAATAAATTCCTCCCAACTAATAATCTTCCCTTTTTGTCACTCATCATCCACTAGTACCATATGGTTCAAATTCTAAATGTAGTGAAGCTATGTCAACCATTACATCATCGATATATTGTGCAACTTAAAGTATCTGTTCCATGAGACTCATCCATGAGGTTACATTTGTACCATCGAACTTAGATATGTCCATCTTTGGTAGGTTCGATTTTGACCCTTGGAATGGCTGCCCTAGATTTGGTCTATTTTGCAAAGTCATTAATAAATTCCTCCCAACTATTAATTTTCACTTTTTTGTCACTCATCATCCACTAGTACCATATGGTTCAAATTCTAAATTTGGTGAAGCTATGTCAACCATTACATCATCTAGTATATTATGCAACTTAAAGTATTGTTCCATGAGACTTATCCATGAGGTTACATTTGTACCATCGAACTTACGGATGTCCATCTTTGGTAGGTTCAATTTTGACCCTTGGAATGGTTGCCCTATATTTGGTTTATTTTGCCCTCCTATATGGTTTGGTTGTGTGTGAGTGGTTGTATGAGGTGGATTAATTAAGGTTTTCAACTCGAAACCATATCCTTTTAAACCTATCTAAACCCTCATTCAAAGATGTTGCAAATGGGGCAAACAATTTCTCCTATATAAAAGTTACCACTGTTTCACATCCTGCAAGAATGTCACCCTCAATTTTAGGTGGTGGACAATAAAGAGTGTCATTGGGATCAATGGTTGATGAAAACATATTTGTTTCAAAATGCATGGCTATTGATGTGACTTTTTCTAGTTCTTGATTTATTATCAACTGGGGAAAAGTATCCAAAGTGAGTAGTAACCATAAACCGTCAAAATATGTGTTATATCTGAATTGGATGTTCCACCGTTGACTAACTTTGACCAAATTTGACCCGAGAATTTCTAAATATAGAGTGCCTTAAATCTGAAAATACAAAGAATGGACCCTACCTCAAATTTTATGAGGTTTCCAAAAATGTAAATAACTCAAAAAAATCCAAATTTTTCAGCCTATATAGTGGATTTGTCAAAAACAATGAAATCGCAATAACTCGAGCAAATCAGATCAAAAGAGGCTGAAATTTGGAGTGAAGACTTTTATCACATATAACAACCCTGAAAAAATCTCTGAAAATTTCACAGATTTGTGTAAGATATGGTGGGGAAACAATTGTTGCCAAAAATCGATGCTCCGATACCACTTGTTATGATATTTCTTTATCAAATTACTTGAATATAGTCCACTTCGAGGGGGAAACCTCCAGAAATCAAAATAAATGATTAAATAGACTGAATGATATGATATGTGATGCCTTTGGGAGAATCACACCCATCCATATTTATATACATAAATATGAAGGGTCGACACCCTTTCATCCTAATTAGGTCGGCCTAACTTATTTATTAAGAACTAATAAATGAAAAGTTAAGGTTATGCACTCCACTACATAACCTTAGTAATCATATGAATATATAATGTTAAGGATCAGATTGAGGACACTACAAAGAGATAGCAGACTAAGTGTGACACTCAAATCATTTCCAGCCTCTTCTTCATTATAGAAAAGGTTGAGAATTTCTTTTACTTTATGTTATTTATTTTATCGGTTTAGATCAGCATTCCCTGTTGGTTGATACTCAAAATAATTTAAAAAACAAGAAGCAGATTAGATTAGAATTTATTTTCTGTCTTTAGACCCATCTCTTAGCTTTGGATCTGTTCTCATCTTTAAGATCATATCTCAGATTTGTAAACATTAATTTACTCTAGCAATTAGGTGTTCTGCAAATCATTCTTTGAATCATTCAAAAGAAAAGTAACAAAAAAGGATTTCATTTCAGCTTACATTTAGACAGTAGAAAGGAGGAAAAACTTCATTTCTTCCATCTGCATTAGAAAAATTGTTAGATCTATTCATCATTTGCATTCGTTTAGAAAAACTCTTTGCATCCATAGGTCCAAAATATTCTTTCACTCTCATTTAGTTGGCAAGATCATCCATTAGAGTGCATCCATTCATATTTATTCAGGAAAATCTAAAAATAAAAATTTACATTTGTGTTTAGATCTATACTTGTTTTGTAATTCATGTTACATGCATTTTAATAGATTTGAATCTGCCACAAGCATTTCATTTCAAATCTGCAGCTTGTAGGCACAAATCAAACAACAAGCTTGCTGTCCCACAAACCAGAAATCAGCCAACACATTCAAAAACAAGGTTCACACACAGACATTGTATTTTCTGCAAACTGATCAATTTCCTCTAGTGATCACCTTTCAATATGCTGCTGTAATATCCAGTTCATTCATGCAAAACCAGCAAGTATCCCACTTCCAAAGCACTTTAAAATCAACACCATAACAGCTCTCACTCAAGCTACAACACTTCAACAGCTCCCAATCAAGCTACAACCAAACACCTAGCTCCTGATCTAACTAGTGCGGCTATAGCGCAGTAGCTCACACCCTTTTGGATGACACTTGACAGCAAAATATATCCAAGTAGGGTAGGGCAATTCCCTCGTGTTCCTGCTCCACTTATGTGGGACAAAATATAAGAAAATATCAACTCTGAGCTGAGACGTAAAGTATTTCGCTCCACCATCGCACCTCATCTCCTTGTTGAGCAATTCTGCACACAGAAAGTGACCCAACCCAACTTCACTCTATTCCCAAACACCAACATTCACCATGAGCTACGATACGTCACTCTCATTGAGACTAACTATTGTAGGACTTGTATGCTTACCCAATTTGTTGCTTTGAACGAACAATTTAAAGTAGCAAAGCGCATATGGTATAGGTTGAAGCATCCTTCCACACACGCACATCACCCATGTCAAAATCATTAACCACTCACACCACATCAGTCACACATCAATTGTCTTGGCCCGGCCTCAAGAAGTCGCAAAACGCTGAAAGCTCTTGCATTTTTCTAATGCGTACAAATCTAGTGAACCAATGTGAAAGACTAGTTCTTTCTCATATCCAAATTTTTCTTTCTTTCTTTCCATCTTCTTCCTCTCCCATTATTTTGCGGGTGTTCATACACCCCCAAATATGTTGGGAAGGAGTTTTGATAGACCTCTAAGCTTTGACACCTCGATCAACTACACTAATACCCAACAAGCTCCCTCATTTTCTAGCTTGACTGATAACAACATGGATGATAGTCAATCCGATAGCTCCTCCACATACATTCCGCAACTCACATCCTACATTGTGATGGAAGAGCTCTAACCCCGACCAATCTTTTAGTAGTTGTCCCAATCCGAACAATGCAACTACAATCAGCAAGGTTGGCTTTTACCCACAGGTAATGACACGCCACAAATTACCATGCAGACGCTTGATGATGAGGTGATCACACAATTTGATCAAAGAAATGATCCTCTTTGAATCATCGATGACGGATTGAGTAGGCTACAATCTCGCACCTCTGCTCTCACAGCCAACCAAGCTACATTTGCAAAGAACTCCTACTTAAAGAGTTTGATTCAATTGTTGGAAATCATACTTGTAGAGGTCAAGATCACCGAAATTGTGCTACTACATGCAAAAGTCAAGGAGGTCATTGAAATTCATGCTCTGATTTTCGTTTGTAGTTTTGGTAGGTTTTTAATCTTTGTTTTTTTGAAATAAACCTAAAATCTATGCCATTCCACTATTGTTCGACAATATAAATGTTGTGGCATTTGACAATGAAATGTTGTTTTGAAGGGCACCGTTATGAATTCAGAATGACACTTGTCATTCAAAGGATGCATTTCAAAATGCATCCTTGGAATGGCATCATTTTTATTAAAATTTTGAGTTATAGTTTACTATAGTTTTTAAAAAATATTTTTGAATTTAATTTTATAATTTATTTTTATATTATAGTATACAATTTTTATCTTTTAACATAATAAATTTTAGACATTAGTTTTTAGTTCCTACTTTTAGATTTGCTTTTTATTTTAAATAGGTTTTACTTTTAATAAATAAAATAAAATAATAATTACATATTAATCTTCTTTTTTTTCATTTACTAGTCTGAAAATACTTTTAAATGTATCCTTCTTTTGTATTTTTCCCTATTTTTGTTAAAATGCCGGAAAGGAAAGATGTCCTATTCTGTTGTGGAAGTATTGCAATAAAACTCCAACTTGTAAAGGGAATGGTGGAGCAACATCTATCGCCTCCAAACTTTGTGGGAAGTCCTCCCAAGGCACTTGCACTAGAATAAGGGCTCCTATTTTTCACGAAGGGCCTAATTTAAGCTCACATGCTTCAAGCACAATTGCAACTCAAACTCGAATCTAGATAATAGTTGGACGACTTGGTAAGTACTCGCCAAGTCGACAAGTACTCGCCAAAGAATGCCCAAAACGAATAATTGCCGGAAAAACTCGCAGAAAAACACTCGCTGAGTTTTGGCGAGTACTCACCAAAACTCGGCAAGTCCAAGCCATTAACTCACCGACGGGATGCGATAGTGCGCAAAACACGCTAAAAACACTCAAAAACGCAGTTTTTTCCCTTTATAAGGCCCCAAAGCACTTCATTTTCATTCACACAACCATTTGAGCTTGCATTGCATGTGTTGAACAGATTTGTGAGCGAATTCAAAGAGGAAATTTGGAGAATTGCATTTGGAGGTAAGTTTTTTTTTTTAATTCTTTCAAGTTTTTGCAAATTTGGTATATATTATTTAAGTTTTATATATGCATATTGTAATTCTAAATACATGTAATGTAAAAGTGAATGCTTTTAATTTTTTAATAGTCATTTGCAGTCGGAGGTATGGTTTTTTTTTAACGCAAATTCGTTCTAAATTATTTAAATTTTATATATGTGTATTGTAATCGACTCATCGAATATGCTTTGTAATTTTAAATGTGTTCAATGTGATTGCGAATCATCTTAAATTTTTAATACTCATTTGCAACCGTAGGTAATGTTATTTTATTAAATTATAGTGAAATATGGTTATTCAAGCACTTTTTTTAATTGAACTAATCTTGCGTTTTTTTAATTTTTTAAATATGCATTGTGTTGCAGATTTGAACTTATCAATAAGATCGTCGTTCAACATCCGGGTCAGCATCACTAGCAGGAACCGTTCCTGCGAATGCCCATACCCTCGCTTGGAAGTATGGTGTACGTGGAGCAGTTCAAGGAACAGTTGTTTGCAACTTTTGTGGCAAAACATTTTTGGAGGCATTAATCGTCTGAAGTATCACCTTGCATGTATTATTTGTCGGGACGTTGTGGTTTGCTCCAATGTTACGAAAGAGGCAAAGCGAGAGATGAAAGCAGAGCTGACAGAGCTAGAGGAGAAGAAACTAGAGAGGGAAAGGGTGCATGCAACCATAAGCACAAGTTGTTAGACCTGGGGCTGCAATGATAGAGGATTCAGAGGATGATGCGGCAACAATTGTGGGCTCTACTCGTGGTCCACGCATACGAACCGAAAGAGGCACATCTTCATCGAGTTCAAGCAAAGGCATACATAGCTTTTTTGTGCCAAGGAACATACCAAGCACAACCTTTATTACAGTACACTGGAATAACGATATGCACGAGGAAGCGGATAAAGCATATGCGAATTTTTGGTATTACAACAACCTTCCATTCAATGTGGCAAAGAGCCCATACTAGGAGTACTTGGTGACAAAGATTGATAAATTGCGGTGGAAAGGGTAGAAGGCACCCTCTCCAAAATATTTGAGTGGGAAATTGCTCAAGGGTGCAATTGCAGATGCCACTACAATTCTAGAAGAGCAAAAGAAACAATGGCACAAATACAGATGCACCATTATTTTAGATGGGTGAGCAGATGAAAGGAACCGCACCCTCATTAAATTTTTAGTAGCTTCAACTAGTGAGATGGTGTTTTTGAAGTCTATAGATGTCTCTAACATAGTAAAAGCTGCAGAGAATTTGAGTGTTATGTTAAAGACGATTGTATTAGAAATAGCTATACTGAGAATGTTGTGCAAGTTGTCACAGACAATACAACAACATATGTGACGGCTAGGAGATTACTACAGGAGAGACATCCATCACTCTTTTGGACTCCTTGTGCAGCTCATTGCCTTGACCTTCTTTTGGAGGACATAGGCAAAATTGATTAGGTGAGGCCGGTTGTAGAAGATGCAAGAAACATAATAAAGTACATATATAGTCACCCTTGGATTCTGAGCTTGATGACAGAATACACAAAGGGGAAAAAGTTTGTTCGAAGCCGGTGTCACAAGGTTTGCAACTAACTTCTTGACATTGCAAAGTATTTCTAGTTTGTTGACATCATTGAAGCAAATGTTTGTGAGTCAAGCATGGCTAGACTCACAATATTCAAAGAAAGTTGATGGAGAGAGGGTTGCAAAGATAGTTTTGATGATATCTTTGCAAAGAGAGCTATAGAGATCATCAAGGTAATTTCAAACTTCGATTTATATTTCAAGTTGATTCCTTTATTTTAATTTGTTAAATTATAAATATATTGTTATTTACTTTTTTACTTTATTTGTAAGTTTGTAACTTTACATTTTAATTTGTGTGTAGGTGTTAGAGCCATTGGTGAGGGTTTTGCGTTTGGTTGATGGGGAGCAAAACCCTATGGGGTACATTTATGAGGCCATGGATAGGGCCAAAGAGTATCCAAAACTATTATAGGGGGATATTGTCAGATATGGTCCCTTTTGGGAGATTATTGATCGGAGGTGGAACAATCAACTCCACCAACCTATTCATGCAGCAGGTACTCCCTCAACCACGAGTATTTCTTCTTTGGCGGCTTCACGATGTGAACGGAGAAGTTATGGAGGGCCTTTCAACATCTATTGAGAGGATGATACCGAGATGTTGAGACAAGGGACCTCATTATTTTAGAGCTACAAAATTACAAACATGTTAGGGGAGGCACTTTTCTTTGGTGTTAGCTATCTGAGGGAGAACCACACAAACACCGGGTAATAGAAATTAGAATGTTTACTTGAGTTATTTATTAGTTACAAATTTGATTTTATTAATTACTTACAAACTTTTGATTATCTTGTTTGTGACGTTCTTGGTGGGAGGATTGGGAGGAAATACCTCGCATCTTCAAAAGCTAGACCTCAGAATTCTATCTCAACCTTGTAGCACTTCTGGATGTGAACGTAACTAGAGTTTGTTTGAGGCCATTCACACGAACAAGCGCAACAAGTTAACTCAAAAACGGCTCAACGACTTGGTTTTGTGTAATACAACTTCTAGCTTTGCACAAAAAAAGTGGAGGCCACATCGAGAGGAGCTTATTGGTTTGGATGAGATAGATTCATACAGCGAGTGGATCGGCGAGAAGAGGAAATCCCTACATTCACAGAGGATGAGATTGCTTCTTTTGAGAGGGAAGCTATGGAGGGAGAAGCACTAGCAGGAGATATTGGATTGGATGACATCTTTGGAGGTGATCTCCAACATGCAGCAGAGGAGCCACCACCATCTACTACCAGGTTGGAGCCAAAGTCGCAGCCTTCTAGGAGTGAGGAGAGTGAGACGCAGCCGAGTGTGGGGACTAGTAGAGGCACTAGACCCTCTCCCCAATATTTCTCTAGAGTAGGGAAGAGGAAAATGTAACTTATTGTATATTGTAACTTGCATAGATATGAAATTTATGATGATATTTTTCAATGACAATCATCATAAATTCATATTACTTATCAGTTGGTTGTTGTATTCGCATGATGATGCAATTTTGTATTGTATTTGTATTCAAATCTAATAGAAAACACTTCTCCAACATTTTATGGACTCATTTGATACATTTTGTAGCTATATTTTGCTTAAAATTTATGTTTTTAAAGAAATTTGTGTATTTTTTAAGTTCTCGAGTATTCCCGAGTATTCACCGAGTCTTGCGAGTTTTTGTCGTGTCAAATGTTTTGGAGTGCCGCCGTATTCGCCGAGTACGAGTATGCGAACTATGACCTAGACAAGACACTAAGGAAACAGAATCGAGCTTGATGTGTCTTCTAGACATATGTTAAATATGGAACATGTTACAAGATCTTTTCGTAAGAGACCAAACATTGATAGTTCAAACCCCACTAGAGACATTCAACGTGTGTGGTCGAGATGTTATTGATGTAGAACTACACACTTTTACGTGCGAATGGTATAGCATTGAATGTTACACGCTCACCTTATTATGAAAATATGATTCATGCAATTAACATTGGGCCGATAGGGTATAAACACCTAGATATGAGAAATTTCGTATGACTCTAATCGACAAAGAAAAAATAAGGATAGAGCAACAAACTACACCACTCAAAAGTGCGGTCTTTAGAAGGATCGACATTGAGATGGACAATCGGATTGATACTACAATCATCCATGGATAAGAGAAGTTTCTGCTTCTTTATTTGACCAAAAAACAAGAATAGAGCAACGGGCCACACCAATCAAAAGATTGCGGTGTTCGAAAGGATACAACATCGTGATGGACAATTGGATTCATACTAAAATCGTCGACTTCTAAATCTTATTGTCACACCCGTACTCAAAGTCCCTTATTTTTCAAGGAAATAGATTGTTTGAGGAAGGCAAAAATGCACAGCTCTCAAAGGACTAGCTATGTGACGGAATTGAGGAGGTGGGAGCATCACATGTTATCCAAGTGTTTACAAATGTTGCCCTGAACTTGTAATGATGTTGGCTTATAAATACGAAAAAATGCAAACATGTATTTTGCATGTCACGTTGTATGCATGCATTGAATAATGCACTCAAAGACACTAGAAGTTCAATGGATTTCTAAGATCATGGAAAAACAGCCAAAGCTTGAGATAAGATAAGATAAAATAAATATATTAATGTCCAAAGAATGACCACAAAAGTAGGTCAATGGGACTACAGCCCAAACCATGTACAAAGTGCGAGCGGGGACAACTCAAAACGAGTTCCCAAAAACAGAAAAGAAGAGAAAAGACAACAGAAAGGAAACCCAAAGCCAAATACCCCCACAGGCGGGGGCAATGAAGCAAGCGGGGGAGAAAAACGAGGGAAGCAAAGAAGGGAATGTAGGGGGCAACAAACAAGGACCAATGGTCTAATCACAAATGGTATCCACACCCCTCCTAACATTAGAGACCGACGGAAAGAAGCTCCTGATGGACTGGAAGCCCGATGAGGGGGGCGAAAGCCTCAACGAGGGGGGCGGAAGCCTCCTTCCCTGCTGAGCTCTGAGACTGACACGACGGTCATGAGGACGAATGGAGCTAGACTGCCCTCTAGTACGTGTGTATCCGATTCTGCTGGTGGTGATCGAGAGAAGTGTGAAGGTCCAACCGGGGACGAACTGATCTATGCATCAGATCTCCGCGGGTCGAAAGGCTCATTGTTTAGTACCTCCGCCGAAGGGGTAGAACCTAAAGAAGGCCATAATCCGTCTCGTGGGGATGACTCTCGGGGGATGAAGAATCTGGTATCAAGATAGCATCCTAACTAAGGAACTAGAAGCTAATGACATACCTAATGCAACACAAATATGATCTAAATTTGTATTTTTGTTTTTTGTTTTTTGTTTTTCACATGTCTTTTTTTGATGTTTTAGTGTGCTACAATGTAGTAATATACTCTTGAATCTACATATGGTGATATGAGATGAAATATCAATATAATTACTCTTGTGATTGTACTTTGTCGACATACAATTAGTTAACAATTTCTTTTCCGTAAGGCTTAAACTTCAAAGTTACAAATTTTATTATTTAATGCATTTTTGTTTTTACATTTTTAGAGTATTTTCTAAATTATATATATTCAATATTATATATCATCTTTTGTCGTCTCCAAGTACCCATCTCCTAAGAACTATGCTTTTAATATTAGAGGAAAAAGAAAAAGTTTTGATGATAAACCTTATGTTGGGTAGCTTTTTTTTAAATCGCATAAGAAGTTTATTTAATGTTAAGGTTGGTAACGATATAGAAGATAGCAAATATCAAATTCTCAATATATTCACCAATTTTTTAATATACAAATTATTTTTGAAATCAAGTTTCAAGGTAATTTGGTGGCTAGTCATGTGCAAAGAAGATTTTTATAAGTTGAGTTGATGAAACTTAGTAATAAGTATGGACTACAACTTAACTATGTATAACTATTCTTGTGAATTCTAACAATTGTTGTTGAGATAAATGTGTAGAGAAGCAAGTTATTGTTCTTCACAAAGAAAGCACTCGCATTACTCTCCAAGGATGGAGACATCTCTCTAGAGGGGGAGTGGTCTTCGTAAACATATTTATATTATTGGATTTATAAAATATGCAAATGTGATATTAAATACATTTTGTTCATTTGAAAAATTAAATATTATGAAAATATGGCATCTATATTTGATTCCCAATGGTTTTATTTTCACAGTGATGTGATATGAAAACATTTTGTATGAAGAATGAATCACAAATGAATACAAGTGTTGTGTAATACAAGAAATATGGTTATAAACAATTGTTTTCAATAGGGTTGAATGCCAATACACAATTGAATTGTGATTGCCATTTATTAGAGTCGATTGTCAAAATGTAATTAGGTTGTGATCGTTCCTATTTGGCATTTATATTTTAAATTCAATAAAATCAAGGACGATATTGGATGTTCGAATTGACGATCAAGGAATCTCTCGGGTGACAGAGCAAGGTAGGCAATGGGCATTGATGAAGTAGCATGCAAGCATGTCCAACCAAGGATACAAGTTATACCGTGGATGTTTCATGGCCAAGGCAAAGAGTATTTGCACTTAACTTTCCTCCATGCAAACATAACTTAAAAGACCTTAACAACTAATCACCAAGGGAGAGTAAGATCGATTCCGAGGAAAATAAATTAAATAATAGATATATATTTGTAAATGTTGTCCAAAATAGCACCCACACTATTTTAACAACTTCATTCAAGTTAAAGACTTGGGCATTTTAAATTGAAAAGTCACGAACAAAGAAACTTAGTGTTCCACAGAGATTCGAATGTAGTGTTCTGAAATCCGAACATAGTGTTATGTGGGGCCGCAAAACAAAGGAACATAGTCGTGAGGAAATATGCCGCAAGAGGAAGAAAAAGGCTATGCGGCATTACGAAGAGAGAGCAAAGCGTGAAGGTGATAAAAGTGGCGAAAGGTTTAGAAAGTCGTGCAACAAAAGCTGCATAACAAAGAAAACTCAGTGGGCACAAAGAAGAAAAAGTTGTGGAACAGGTATATTCAAATAGTCAACTATTCAAAGGGAAAATGCCGCAGACACAAAAATTCCGTAGAATGAAGTAAAATCAATGGGAGGAAGAACAATAAGGCTGCAGGTGAAAGAAAGAGTTGAGGAGTCATCGGTGCGCTCACGCTTTAAGGCAAAGGTTGCAGAAACAAAGCCGCAGTCACCAAAAGTTTGCCAATCAAGATAGGAAGTCGCATAAGACATGATCAAGGTGGCAAAACATTAGAAGTCCGCGAAGCACAAGTAAAGTCACGCCAAACTCAAATTAGGCGCTAAAACCACTCCACCAACCAGAATTAAATGATGAACGACGCCATCCTCCTACATTGGCGATATGATTGCATGTGATTGGAGAAATGTCAAGTGCCCAAACCTAGCCTACAAAATCAATGGTGATTGGTCCTTGGTGGTGGCGGGTGGTTGAATTCACTCATTGATGGATGATGGAATTTGGACAGAGTCTGCAGAGATTAAACATCGAATAATAACATATTTCTCCTATATTATTCAACGTGATACAATGGTTATTATATAGCCATGGAGGTAGGAAAACTACCTCCTATAAAATAGGTAACATTTGACCTGTTTAAAATAATACAGTGTAACTAAATAACTACGGGATGTATTGTTATCATAACAATATATGACTAACCAACAATATAACCGTACTACCATATTGATCATACAATAACTTTCACATATGTATATATTATTTACTCACACGTAAATAACATGTTAACACTAGATTTCCTAACAATGGATGTGATATACTCCTTCTCTTCTCTCTAATTTCTATAAATGTAAGTGTGAAAGCACATAAAAATAGTTCGCATTTTCTATTTAGTCTGAGAGCTTTGCCCTTTTGAGCTCAAAACTTTTGCTCGCAGACCTCTGTGACACACTTGTAGAAATTTAACGCACCTCAACTTTGTTAGACTGTAAATTGATAAGTTCCTAATATTGAATGCAAGTGTGATTTCTTTCCTTTGAATGCTTTAGTGTTTAATGTGAATATTTTTATCCTCTTGTTGGCCTTCAATCTTATTTTGTTTATTTCTTCCAAATTTTTGTGCGCATTCTCTTGGGTCTTTGCATATGTTTTCATATTTGTGTCACTAGAGCCAAAATCAATCCCTATTCTAGTTTGGTGCATCACCTCTCTTTATTTCGGCATTTCCCTCTTTCAACCCTGGTCCCTTGGAATTCTTAGGATAGGATTAGATAGTTGTAGTGTAGTGTTGGTTAGTTAGTCACAGTGAGCTAGGATAGAAGGAAGTTGGCCTTCTCCAGAGATTGACCTCAAAAGGCACCATTGTCCCACACTTTGAAGGTCTTTCCATGAGGTGTTGAACCTAGTTTCAACAAGGGGTGCAATTTAAGGCGACAACGAACCTTGGATAGAATGCAAACATAATTGTTTAAGTGAATTGTGTATGTATTTGATGCTATTAAAAATACTAATGATCTCTTTCTTTGATGAGAAATTTGAAATGAGGTTAATGCCCAATTATTTTAATGTGGCAAGTACCAAAGCAAAACCTTTTCTATGAGATGTGAAGAAGAATAAGTTTCTCTAAATTTTGACTAAATAAGAAGTATTGAATTCTTATCTTATGACTTTTGGAGAAGCCTAGCTTGTCAAATGTTGGAGGCGTTCAATGAAGAGAAATATTCTATTTTTTTTGGTAGACTAACAATGATATTAGATCTAATCACTTGAATTGTGATGGATCGTTGTGATTAATATTTCTAATTCAAAATTCAATGAAGTAAGAATAGAGTTGTGTACATTGTTAGAATAATTTATAAGATATAATTAAAACTCTAACACATAATTTAAAGGTATTGGCATATATTAATTGGAAGATTAGTAGTTATGAAAAGACGAGACCTTAAAGAAATGTTCTTCAATAAGTATTTAACATGAGCATGCTTGGATCGTAAAAACATTAAAAAAAAAGACTAAGAAATAAATTAGTTTTTATAAAATAATCTTAATGAAAATATGAAGAAGAAAACAGTTAGAGAATTCTTTTCTCACAGTAGCCTAATAATAAAACCTGTAGCAAGGCAATCAATTAAAGATTAGAAAATATATTCTTAAAATGCCAAAAACAATTCTCTAAAGAAGTATTACACTCTAATACGGCCTAGAGACCAATTTCAAATAACGGAAGTTAGAAGTGATCTCATCATTCTGTAGAAATAGTGTTTGAGGTTTGAATTTATTCAGCATATAGGACATAGAGATGCTTGTGTAATGTGGGCCCTTTTCTTTATAATTATTGTTAATATAAGTGTTCTAAAGATCAAAAATGAGGAGTTCCATTGGAGGGGCTACTGATCCAATTTGTATGCAGCAGATAGTACCATAAAACATATAAACTACTGTAACTGCAAATTTTATAATTCTCTCCTCAACAATATACTAGTTTGTTAGGAAACAAGATTTCAGCAGTTACTAGTGCCAGTCAATTCCTTCGCTGTCCCAATCACACATAGCAGGTCGAACATAGGCTCAGTATCCCACTATATGCAGGTCTCATAGCGGTTCAATCCCAATCAGTAGGCTCAGCCCTCTATAATCTGTCAATCACAATTGAGCATGGCCCATCTTCGCTGACAGGCTCAGCATGGCGAAAGCTGATGATAATAAGCCATGTACCCCATTACGACGCCAAATGAAACTCTCTATGGAATCCTCAATCCATCATTTCAAACTATATAAGAGGATTTTTCCATACCATATTTTTCTACCTATACTGCAATTGAAGTATCTAAAGGACAATTTGAATTTGGTGCATCTCTCGTCGGCAAAAGGCTATTAAAAAGATTTTTAGAAAATGGCATGATATATGTGGTTTAAATTAGATGATATTTTTCAGAGTAACATTTATATCAAAAACTCTTGAAAGCATAGCATAGCAGAAAATGTTATTTTGCATAAAACCCTATAACAGCAACAAGCTCCTAAAATTTCTCCCCAGCACCTGCTGAGGACACTTCAGAATGCCCCTTCCATGAGACCCACTGGTGAGATATGCCACATTATTTCACCAGTCAAGGATTTTGCACCACTATAATATTCAACTATTGATGTCTGGGATGAATTTTACAATATAGAACCCTAACTAGATGACTGTAATTAGACAGCGGTGTAACCATACTCTACCTAGTAAACCCTTCGGGTAAAATTAGAGCCTGCAAAACAAAAATAGAAAATCTTCACCACTAAAAGCGCAGAAAAAGAAATTATGAAATTAAAATACGATATCTTCGAAAATAAGACCACGGAAAAAGAAAATATGAAATAAAAAATAGAATGTCTTCAAAAGTAAGACCACGGAACAAGAGATTATGAAATAATATATTGATTGTCTGATCTATTATTTGCATCTTCTTAAAAATGACAACAAAAACAACTAACCGTAGGCTCTTCTGGATAGAATTTCCCATACTCCATGTTGCTTGTATTCCACCCGTCCATTGCGGTCTGTATTACATTAAAAAACAAAAAACCCTAAAATGGTTACTACGATTAGAATAGAAAAATATATTTAGGGTAGCATTGACTGTCTATAAAATTAATAGGATCGCTAACGCTAAAATTAAACTGATATGCCACCTTGGGTTGTACTTACATAGATAATGAAGAGTTTTAATGGGCTCTTGACAGTCCCTCGAGCATATTTTTACCCCTTCTTGCCACAGTTTCTGTAATAAACCTTTGGTAAGTCGATCACCTCTGCAAAACCCTAACTCGAAATGTAAACCAAAAACAAGATTTATATAATATTGTGCCCGCAGGCGTTTTTTTCCCTTCATTACTTGGCTTGTTCGGTGTAAGGAGAGGCGTTGTTCTGAGTGCTCTTCTCTACTTAGGCAGAGGGTTCTTGTGAGCCATAACAGAAGTTTCAGAGGCGAAAAATGTTAGTAAGATATTTTGTTCTGTTTGGTTGGTGAGCGGAGGGAATACCGCATTCGAAATTGGTATATTTAATTGTCGGTCTGCCATATTTTTTAATTGGATAGCGTCAAACGAAATGAATGAAAGTTTTTAATGAGGTCCAGTAGTCTATGGGACCCAAAGGACTGAAAAGGAAATGCCTATACTATTGTTGCTTCACTTTTAGATCTATAAGTTAGTGGCGGGAAAGCTACATTTAATTTTGATATTTACTAGCAATTGCACATGAGTTGTCAAATAATGTGTCTATATAAAAGTGTTGGACCTTTTTTGATAAATTAGTTATCATTTTTTATGCCTTTGGAAATGAGATGTTGGGGCTGAGCATTCTTATATATGGTTGCCATGAGGGAGGTGAGTTAAGTCTCATGAAAACAGAGCTATGATTCAAATTTGACGCAAGTAACCTCTCAACCCAAAGTGATGCCAATATTACTTTTAACTGTAGATTGTAGGGTACGTCATATGTGTAGCAGTGGATGGTAAAGGAGTTCATAGTAATGTTGCATAAAAGCTCAAACATTTGAGTGTTAGTTATTTGTTTTATGTAGCTTCGACCCCCTATATTTGTTGTGTGTGAAGGGTAAGCTCTCTACAACGTAGTTTGCACTCATCGTCTTTATGTGCATGAACTTTTTTTGTGTACTTCTTTATTGCATAGCGCTCAAACATAAGATCAAGGGAGATTTATAGGTTTGTAAGGGTGCGTACACTTGAGATACTTGTAAATATTATTATTTGACTATCAACATTTTCGATGTCAATCAGGCCTTTTCTAACATCAACCCTTGTACCTTGTGGATGGTCGACTCCACAACATTTTAAGCGAGGATTTGGTGACGGGTTCCTCGTGTTACGGGAGGCGTGTCATGTGTGTTGGGTTTAGGATGTCTCATGGGATCCCTCGGTAGTCTTGAATTTGAAAACATCGAGGATGTTTTGGGGGTCGTAATTAAATATTATACATAACCTCCATAACATGGTCGAGTGTCCCATTAACCAATCTCGAGTCGACCCACAAATTAGATATGAGCAAATGACCCCTGTCATTTACACAAGAACATTGTTGGTTCCAGTTGAGTGACATTTAGCTCGACATCACTTCAAATACTTATCTTTACAACAACACCCACAAGTATGCATTCACCTTCTATTAATTAAGCGAGACGCCATCTTGCTAAATAAATTGTTTCCTTAGTAATATGAATATGGAGACCCCATATATAGAGCTCTGCATGTAATTTTTCGTATTGAAATGTTGACCATTTGTAATATTAGAGGATGATATTATTTAATTCCTTGTGTTTTTGTTCTATATAGCTTCTAGTTTTCATAATAATGTAATGTTTTAAAGAAGGAAGAGAAAGAAAAGAAGTTATCCAAGAGTGAAAACTACAAATTCCATAATGTAAACTATATTTCCATGGAGGATCAAATAATGTCGCATTCATCGTGATTTCAGTGTACATGTAATAGAAGCATTCAAGAATAATATTCATGTGAACTATTACTATAATGGGTATTAATCATATATTAAATTAAAAAAACATCACACGAAAAAGGGAAAACTAAAATCACATACAAAAATAGATTTGTGCATCTTTTCAAAAGTCATATGCTTCTATAAACTATGATGTTACAGAGACAAAAATGACACACATCAAACACATAATTTTATGAAATGCATCCCCCTTTCTCACAGCCACACAAAATAATATATGAAAACTATAAAATAAAATAAAAACAACAACTAAGATCTTTACATGGTTATTACAACCTCTAACAAAAAGAAACATATAAACATGCACATCCTCCATAGCCAAGAACATTCCCGTAATTTCCAATCAACACATGTTGTTTGGGGCCTAAAAACAAACACAACTCTCTTAGCTCCCACATATCAGCTTTTAAATGGTGCAAATCTGATTTTCAATGGAGCAGATCAGATTTTCAATGGTGCAAATCAACTTTTAGTTTAATAAAAGTTATGTAAAATAATGAAACGAGAAAGAAAAATGAAGAAACCATGTTTTTTGTGTAATAAATATTGTTTATGGCAGTGGAAGAAATGAGTGTGAATGGATACCAAATTCAATTACAGGGCGGCCGCAGCAAGTTGTTTGGGACTGTAGCAATAAATTTGGTGACGAGTTACAGCCAAGACTAAACAGCTCTCTATATTTTCAGATATTTTTTGGCCACCTACGTAGTTTTACAACCGTGAAAAGCACTGTCATTTTAGATATTTTTATGCCTTCATTTATTGACTAATATCTGGAACGAAACTCTTTGTGGAAAGTAAATAAATGTAGGACGATCCGTCCAAAAAGGTTAAGTAGGCAGCCGGAAAAGAAATCATTGGAAAAGAGGTCGCCAGAAATTCTTCATCGGAATTTGACACATTCCAGCAAGGGCATCTTCAAGCGTGGAAGCCTCCGATGAATTAACAATTGCACCATAAGTGTGTAATGGAAATTTCAATACGAAGGCTTTATGATACATGGATTTGATGAGGGATGTGTGTTTAAAAAATGAGTGTGGTTAAAATCATCAATACGATCATAATCATAAATGTGTTTAATGATATTCTAAGTGTTATTCCTTTAACAATAAGCCATGTATATCAATGTACATTCTTCAAAATTTTCTAGAGTGTGTTGATATTGTCTTATTATAATATGTATATTAAAAAAATACCCACAAATTCGATTCATTCATTAATAGCTAACAAAGTAACATCAATGTACATTGTTCAAAATTTTCTACACATTGTGTTGATATTGTCTTATTATAATGTGTATATTGAGATTTCACCCACTGTAATGATATTGCCTTGTTATAATTTGTGTGTATATTGCCTGCAAAATTTCATTGAATATTGTGTTGCAACATCAAATATGGAAAAGATATGATAGAAAAATCATTTGAATATTTGGACAATAAGTTTGTGAATATTGTTTTGGTGGATGTCCATATCCTATTTCAAAGCTCATGTATTGGCATAAGTTAAGAGTATGCTAGCAAAAGGAAGGCTAGATGTTGGGAAGATAATAGAACCCTACGAGGTTGTGTCCAATGAATTAATTGTCAAGACCAAGACAAATTTTTTGAAGTAGAAGATTGACGAAGCATGCATTATAGACAAGTCATTGAAGATGGTCTAGGGAAATGTGCATGGCCATTTTACCACCCGTCTACATGTGTTAGAACCGTCTGTAATCTTCATGTGACAATGACATGGGTATTGATGGATTTTCATGGTGCTCAATGGAGCATGGAATAATATGTCAACTTAATAGCCATGGTTTTTAATTCCCAGGATATGAAAACAAGACAAAAACACACTTCTACTTCAATAACTCTTTGCATTGCCTAGGATCCTCTAACCAATCAATGTGAAAGACCCCCTCCTATCCCTATAGAATAGAAGTCCCACTTTTATTTCGATCATCTAATGGATCTTCTCATTTTGTTTCTATCAAATAGGATAACTTGATTGGAATGGGGCTTTTGGATGAAGACAAATCATGTAATATCACACTAATGTTCAACAATGATAGATTAAATTGCTTTATGTTGGTTGGTTTTAATCAAGATGTGTGATGTTGTAGAAGTTTGATTTCACTTGTTGTAGACACAAAATCTATGCACTTGGGTACATTTCGAGGTCCTAAAGCGTACTAATGTATACATTATTCCTAAGCAAGAAAATTAGTGGTTAACTCTTTTATTCATTTTGGTTGTTTTTCTTCGCACCTTACAATTTATGAGCTTGACCAAGCATCCTTTTAGCTTTTGCACATCTTACGCTTAAGTCGTCACCTAACTAATTTACCTCTTGATGGCCTCAAACACTAACGCATAGGCACTCTTGTCCTTCTTAGGCACTCTTGTCCTTCTCTATCTTCTTCTTACTCTTTTGGATCCCCTTCGCTTCTTGGTCACATTTTAATACTTTGGGTTGGCCTTTCAGGTTGTCAATTTTGAAATTCAAACAAGGGAATCATATACATACTTAGTTACTTCTTTTAAATAGGATCCCAAGCACTATAAACATTAGATATCACCACTTAAGCTTGCAAAAGGAACAAGAGTACTATAAAGTACATATCTAGCGCATTCACACAAGGGACAAGTGTTGCATTGGTCTGCATACATTGCAAAGGAAGGGAGTTTATTATATTCCATCACACACATTTTGCATATTCGGGACAATCTAGATCTATCTCACTATCATTGTGCAACTTGCACAAGGGCAACCTAGGGCACGAGACACGAATACACACACATAAAGAACTACATGGAGTCTGAGATGTAGTGCAGTGCTTGGTCATAAGTTCACTCTTTGGGTGACTATAGGGGCCGATTAGACTCCAAATTCTACTTCTTTTTATTGGATTTTATTTAGTTTGTGGGCATGTGCAGCTAGTCATTTGTTTTGCAGGTTACATGGGCGACCGACGACCTAATAACGAAACTAGAGTGATAAAGAGTGAATAATAGTGAAGATCTTCCAACCCAGAAAAGACCAAGTTTCGAGAATCTGAGTAGACATAGGCGCCCAAATCACGGTCAGATAGTGCTTAGGGCACTCCTGCCCTCCTGCAACACTTCCGTCATGTACATTCCTGGGTTTCTAAACACTCGACAAGCCATTTTAACATTGTTTCTAGCTTGTTCTAGTAGATACACAATTCTTCTCATTCTCAGGTTACATAAAATCAGCTAAGTCATCATCCCTCTCTCATTTACTTAGGGTTTTACATCCTTGAATGTTTATTGCTTGCACATTATTGTATTTAATTATTTGGGTATCATTTGTTATAGAAATTACTTTGAAATAAGATTTAATCCAAATTAAAATAAATCACTTGTATAGGCATGTATGTATCATGCATGAGGTGTGTATAACATCGTTTTCATTAGGCTTAGAACTATATTCATCATGATGTGTAAATATATAAATGATATGGGCATTGGAAGAATCCTTTAGATGCATTAACTCACACTTGAGAGATGTGTACTCGATATTCATAGCTTGAAATTTATCTTGAAAATCATGGTGTAAATATTGAATAGACTTTAAGATAGCTTTATGAAACGTTTCATAGTAATAGAAGGAATTGAAAAATGACTCAAAATTGAATTCACATGGGAAGGTGTTGTATTATCAGGGAGCTTTATTTTGTGCACTAGGTTTGTCAAAGTATCTCTACATGTTTGATGACGTTGAAGTAAATGATATAAGGAGACTCGATACACTATGGTATGGGTCACGATGGTAGAAAAAAGGATATTAAAAACTCCAATTAGGTAATAGAGAATGATAATCAAAGCACATGAGGGCTAATAATGGAAAGATAATAAGAGTCGGGACCCAAAAGTGATGTTGAAAAAAAGTGAACATCGTCAAATTAATGAAACGACCATATATATAAATAGAAATTGAATTTAAAAAACAAAAACAAGTAATTTTTAATTTGATTATAAGGAAACAAAACCTCCAAGTAATTTTTCCAAAAGTGTATATTTTTATAATTATGCCCTGATTACTAAAAATAATAATTTTGAATTTTGAAAATTGTGCTAAAAATTAGGGAAAACAAAAAGAGGTTTTTGTTAAATATATAAAAATTAAGAATAACCTCAAGGAATTTAAAACTAGAGTCGTTATTTTTATATATTCAATTAAATGTGAATTGGGCATTAGGAGCCCTAGAAATAGACCCAAAGGGTTGAATCGAGCATGAGACCCTAGGGGAAAATTTGAAAATCGGTTTGAAGTCGGAAAGATGATGAAATATGAATACAAACCCTATAAAATTGATGGATAGAAGACTAAGTAGGAGGAGAACCCTAGGGTAACTAGGGTTCGATTAAAAGCGAGTTCACTAAAATGTTTTCCCTTAATTAAATTTTAGGTCAATTTAATTAGGTTTTATTTGAATAGATATTACAAATATTATAGCAATGAAAGCATATAGATCTACGCTTGAGATCATAACAATCAACCATAGAATCAAGAACATACATTTGGAAGCAAAAACATGATGTAAAGAGGTAATTAGCTAGTTTAAAAGTATTGAGGATGTGTTAAAGAGTGATATGGGCAAGGGCAAAGTCCGAAATATGAAACAGCTTATTTTCCTGAGTTGTAGAACTACTGGGCTAGGACCATACCATACGGTCATGACATAACTATATCACCTTGCACCCGTTTGTTTGTGCTCCTATAACTTTCTACGGTTTTCACCTTCCTCAATTTGTTTGTCGTTGTCAAAACCTATCTGTCACACATGCAACAAGGCTCTCTGAATGGACCAAACATCATCTTGAATCCCATCCATGGATGAATTTTCCTACAAAACAAACATTATAAGGGTTATGGGTGCCCTCGTGCACCCCGATGTTAGGTACTACTCGAAGAGGCCTTAAACCACACGTCATTCTCTACCTAGCATGTGATATCTAGATAGATCAATCAGATTTGGAAATTACTTTGACCATGTTTGTTTTGAATTGGATATTACTAAAATGGTTAGAGAGGGGATGTTTTATTTATTATAGATAAGAGGCATGGCTGCCTTGACATGGTTTGCGACTTCAAACTTGACGTGGGTGTTTTCCTAATGACTTCAAATGTGACTATGAGATTTAAGGAGCTTTAGGTGCCTTTTGCGAGTGCATGAAGTAAGTTCTTTAGTGCATTGCCTTGGGAGTTACATATTAGCAAACGAGGTAGTTTTTACTTGCTTATATAGGGTTCCATATATGATTTATCTAAGAAATATTGACCCAGATGAATATAAGACCCAACAAAAGATATTGATTTTAAAGCGAGTTTGAGGACATATCGGTCCAAGACACAATATTCTCATAATTTGCCGACATATTAGTGTCTAAGGATAAACAAGCAAAAAAATGGACCTTGAAAAGTGCTAAATGGGAATAGAGAAGTTATATTTATCATAAAACGAGTACATATTCAAATCAAGGGTTTTCAATGTGCAAATTACCAAATTTGATTGTCTACATCCATAAGCTATAACATTCCCAACTTTTGTCCAATTCCCTGAACTAGTGTTAACATGTGCTAGTAATAATGAAAAAGATAATAGGGAGGTCATAAACCCTCAAGGTGAGTATGTGCTTAGCCTATCTCTTGAATATATTGAAGACTTTCTAAAAATACTTAATTTTGGGAGATATGTTGATCTCACCCTTGAAATTGCTCAAAATTTCTGGGATCACAATATTGCTTGTTGCATGAAAAGTGATGAATAATGAAATCAATGATATCATCACACTTCTAAATATAGGGTAGTGGGAAACCTTGTGCTTGATATTTAGAAGCATGGATGTATAAATACAGGGTTAGTATCATTACTAGCCCAATCATAGAGTTGGAGTTTTGGTTGGTTCCGAATCGGTATGCCCTCCGGGGTACCAGGGGCACCGGATCAGTGGTGGCCCACCCCAATCATAGAGTTGAGCTGGATAGGGTTTGGCCGGACCAGCCAATCATAGAGCTGGATAGGTTTTCCATAATAAATAACAGGTCAAATGGGTGCAATTAATCAACTTCATCCAAAAAAATTATGTGAGGTGAATACAACCTTGGAAAGTTCTACATAACCTCCTATCTTGTATATGGCGTAGTAATAAGTAGAATTTATTCCCAGATTAACTCAAATGTGTTAATTAAATTTTTCAAAAGGTGTATGAATTGTACCCTCAACACACACTTGAAGCTAGTCCTTAACATTTTCACCACATCAATGGTGCTTTCATTTATTACGTCATCAAAGTTATTCGAGTATAACAACTTAACACCAAGTTCTTGGATGTAACCACTATAAAATTTTCACGTTAGGGATCTTGGTTTATTCAATTCCTAGTTTTTTCTTATATCCAAGTAGGTTTATCGGAGGGGGCTCCTTACATTCTTCCAAGGAATGTTAGCAACAAGTGAGATTTGATGGATTTTATAACACAACTTGCCAAATTTCATAGATTCTAGTCAAGCAAACATAAATCTAGCATGTATTTCTCCATTATAATAGGGAGATACACTCACGTGTATTTTTTTAAGGCTAAGTGCATTGACACAAAAATGAATAAGGTTACCATCTAATCCTTCCACATCAAACCTTGTTTTCATGGCAAAAGGCTATTAGAAAATGCACTTCGAGCAATTTGGTCATGTGCCTTATTTTGAACACTTTTTAATGGATTGTGATGATGAAAAAGAGGAAATATTTCAATATAATTCTCACGTAAAGCTTGAGAAAGTAAGATATTTTGAATTTGATGATGTTTTAGAAAATATGATAGGTGATGAGGATCTTATTGACATGTTGGCATGTGAGTGTTAGTTGTGTTGTCATTGATGAAAAATGATCATTAATGACAAAGGAGGATGAAGGAGTGCAAGAGGAAGTTTTTAGTGATTGTGACATGGCAGGACAAGGTATGACATGAGTTCATGGTGTCATGATTGAGATCACTTGGTAAGGCTTAGCTTATTGAGTAGCTAATGACTTGTATATGCACAATGCAAATGTGAAAGGGTGTCATGATGATTTCTTAGATGTTTAAGAAAGTGTGTGATGACGTGATATAATTAGCATGGTGTGCACAAGGGTGCATGAGTGGCATTAGCTATATTTTCTTGGTCCAGTAGGCCTAATCCTTAGGCCTAGTCAACAAGATGACTTGGTGTGATGGATTAAAGGCATTAGGTAGATAGAGAAACATGGTCAAGGCATGTATATCATGAAGAGATTGATTTAAGAAGAGATTGATATATGGAGAGCATAAACAAAGGTTGAAACAAGCTCAATTAGGCCTAGTTCTAAGACCTAGTATAAACATGGTTTGGTGTATGGAACAAAGAAAGCTAAGGCAGGATAGTAAAATCTTGAGGAGTGTGTAGTGACATTGTAAAAAGAATGTGGAAGGTGTTATAGATCAAGATTTAGTTGGTAAAGGCATGTTTCAGGTCTTTTGGAGGCATGTTCTTGAAAACAAGCTAAGTGAGCATGAGAAAATCAACGTGAATGACGAGTTTCAAAAAGGTAAAAATTTAAATGAGCATTGGGACATGTGAAGGACATTAAGACAACATTTTGGATAAAGTCTCATGTTAAGATTCAAGGGGAGAAGCAAAAACAATGAGTTTAAGTCCTATTGATATCTCAAAATAGTCATTTCCAGCTCGAGGGTTGAGGTTTATGTGCTCGTTGATACGTTAAATCTTTGTATTCATACCTGGTTCTTTCATTAATGTTTGGGTATGGAGTCAAGATCATTTTGTAATTGGGATGAGCAAGAATGATGACATGTGCTTTATAAACGGTCCTTAAGAAGTTAAGTGGGTCCAAACCCTCCTAAATCCCTACCTTGAAACTGATGGAGAAGAACTCAAGATTTTTGGTCATGAAATGAGTTGGGAAAGCTAAAGTGATGATTTAAGCTTGTAAAGGACTCCTCTTATTTCATTTTTACATTAGTGGCATACTTCAAGTGTAACTATAAGGTACTAAAATATCTCTATTGCAAGAATTTGATTATACAACATGTATAACAAAGTTTTATGATAAAATTCAAACTATGGGAGCAAGATTAGGATGTGCGCCAAGTTCCCTTGAGAAGTTTCAGGTGGATTCCTTACATAATTTTTGTGAAACAGGCCATCCAAAAGGCCCTACCGCTTAAGGCTAGAAGAGGCAAAACTAGTCATGTTGCTTTGGAAGGGTTTTGATGTGAAATCTTGTTGTTGAAGTGAAAGGTGAGCATGAACAGTTGATATAAGTCCAACATGACATGTTTAAGATCATGACTTGATCAGGTGAAGGGTTTTTGTGTCTAAATTCAAATGGTCTAAATTGTTTCGTTAGCTCTATCACGAAGGTCCGAGCAATGGAAGCACGAGATATGAAATTATCCACATAACCCATGAAGGTGAGTGAATGAAGATGGAGTAGATGTCTCTAATGAAGTGTTCTAAGCATTATTTTTGCATGAAAGTGAAGTTTCGAGTGTTTGAAGTCTTTTAGGAAAAGACTAGTTTTTAGGACTTGAAACCCAGTGTGAGCAGTCTTAAAGATGCAAACTTATTTATGTTATATACCTTGAAATGATGCATGTTACAGACATGATGAGATGCACAAGGAGTAGATATTTCTAGAAATGTTCCATGAGATCCATGAACAAGTGGTTAAATGAGCGAACTAGCTCAATTTGTAAAGATTGTTTTTATATGCATTCAAAGCCATTAGGACCTTGTCTTAATAGGTGTATCATTATGTAAATAAATATGGTAGTGCTTCCCCATGTCTTTTAAGATGAACCAAATATCATACATGACATCATCTAAGCATTGAGAGATAGTGCAAGTTTAAGTATTGGTGTTGATGAAGCAATCTTGAGATTGGTTCTTGAGCTACAATGATTGTGTATATACCCAATTGAGAAGAAGAGTTGGAATGGAGTCTTGTTCCCTAACCTACATCACTCCAACCATGTGATGATTTCTTAGACATATTTAAGACCCTTCCATCATTTTTTCATTGTTTGATATGATCTTGAAGTGTGTCTCTTTCATCCAAGTTAAAGATTGTATTTTGAAGTGCATGCACCTAGTAGAGCATATGAGCTCTAATGGAGTCTTGAAAGAAAAATGGAGAGTTACAAAGCTATAGATGGTGTGGATAAGACTCTAGTAATGTTATTACACATTCCTAACACTTGTTTCATGATCTTTGGGAGCTAGAAGACAAATATTCCTACGTTGAGAAGAAGACAAAAATGGAAGAGTATGTCGACCGAAAAGGAATATTATCAGTTATTTAAGGATTTTAGTGAGTTAACGAAGTTTCACTAAGTATTTATATGTGTTATAAGTTTCATGACACACTGAATAAATGTCGGTACTTGTAACTAACATACCTACAGATGCAATGATTTCATTGTGACAATTTTGAACGAGGTCATCTAGAAGCTTGCATTGAAGTTGAAGAGTAAAAAAGATGAAGGGGTTAGAATACAAAGTTGAAGAGGTGTAAGAGTGGACATACTTATGTATATGAAGATATTATTGTGTAGGAAAAATGTTCTTCTCTCAATCACAAGATTGCAAATTTATGAGCTAACAAGAGAGAGGTGTTAGAGAGGTTCATCCTTGTGTATGTGAGAAAATGTATATGTAAATGTCTTGAAGATTGTATGAGAAGAAGAATGAGTTTATGAGAATATGAAGTGTGAGAGGAGGAATATGAATTTATCCTTTTTTTAATGAGGGACAAAAATGTGTGAGTGAAAGAGGCTTTGAATCGTATTTGCAGTAGTATGAGCATATGAGAAAAGAAGTGAAACAAGGGGTGTGAAGGAAAAGGATGACAATTAGGAGCTGAATAAGAGATCACAATTTTTTGGTTCAAACAACTAGATGAAGGTGATCCAAATTTTTAAATTCTAAGTTGGTTCTTAGAAAAATAGGGATTTTGTGCTTTCATGCAAGTAGGTTCTTGCAAAAGTTATCAAGTGGGTGTTTGACTGAATTGTTGGATTCGGTGCTTCAAGTTGAGTGGGTGCTCAACAAATTGAAATCCTTGTAATATCTTATGGGACAATTTTCGACGAGTAGTGCATTGATTTCAGTGGGTTTTTCTACCTTTAAGGGTTTCTCACATTAAACATTGTCTTCATGTGTTTTTTTTTTCTTATGTTGATTGTCATTGTTTCCTCGTGATAAAGGTTTATCAAGATTGAATGGCTTACTGAGATTTAAAATTGTTATCAAAAATTGAAGAAGCATTAATTCACCTCTCCCCTCTCAGTGCTCGTGTTTCTAATAGATTACATATATTAGCTCCAACGGATAGTTTACAATCATATACCTCATATTAGTTATTCAAGAGAGGAGTTAACATCTTAAGAGGATTGAAATATGGTGTAATATCTAGAACCCTCTCCTAGATTAAACAAAAATTAATTATCATTAAGATCTAAAATTTGTAAATACTAATAAATTTTTCTAGCTCAAACAACATACACCCTAAGTCGTCGAAGAAGGCATATGCAACCTATATTTATGATAAAGATAAAGGGAAACAAGAGGTTGTTGTTATGTGGAACCGTAAAAGTCAAGATATCGAATATAATTTAAATATATATATATATATATATATATATATTGAAAAGAAGTAAGGATACCTTCAATATTCCAAAAGATCTTAAACAAACACTTTTTCAAATCCATCATTTGCCACCTCTAGTAGATAATAACACACAACAATTTATAGATTATGATTCTTCATTAGTGTCTCTTCCTCCGGATCTCGGAGGTGATTTTAGGTAAACAAATGTTCCTAAAAATACTTAGTACTTGTTTCTTACGGAAGATCATAGAGTAAACTTTTTGTCACATTTTGAACAAGTTAAAACATATATTGTATACGTAAAATACAACCCATACATGATTAGCAAAAGATAGAGGCGCAGTACCTGACGAGCATAGTGAACAACCGATCGACCTATCAAAAGTCGATTAGTGGCAATTGTATACATATAATTTTTCTATTTCCATTGTCCATAATTGTTACTAATAATTTCATTTTTAGAGATAAGGGTCACAAAAGCATCTATTTCTTGAGTGGGTGCCTTAAGGGACATGCCGTGAATGGGGTATGATTATTCACGTAATCATTATGGGTTAGAGACAATACACAAAGAGAGTATCGTTATGTGGTCCCAACCTTAGTTGTCCTTGCATTAGTTATCCTTGTCCCTTTATGTCTCATACACATTGCACTCCTAACATCTTGTTTGCATCTCACCATTTGGCACCTTGTTCATCCATTTGTTTGATCCATGACACCTCTTTTCACTCTACATGACATTTATAATCCTTTGCCGAGGTCATCACCCATGGGAGATGGTGTCGGTGTTAGATTTTTCACTAGTTAATGTCATCACCCACAAGCGATGGCATCATATATATAAACACCACACTTTGACACTCACAAGGAAGGAAGCCAAAAACATAGGAATTACCATCTTCTATGATCTTTTGCGCCAAATTTTCCAATACTTGCTCAACCCTTGGTTTATTTTGCACTTTGTTTGGATTAGATTGGAAACTCTCCTTCTTTGTTGGATTGCTTACACTATAAGGTCATCTATAGTAAGTCTAGGGCGTAAACGATATTCCTTTTCTCCACTTAATAATGATTCTATCTCGGTGTACTAATTCTCCGGAGAGATAAATGCCTCAAGAACCACCCCACAAGTAAGTGCTCTAACTCTCTTTTTCATTTTGCATATATAAGCTCATTTCCCTTCCACATTACTCTATGTTGGCTTAGTGTTACATTGATACTATTGATACTAGTTAGCATAGTACTGATTTGATTAGCTCCTTAGCTTTCCTTTATTTACATTTTAGTCATATTGTTCATGTTTGTCTTATCCAATATTGATTTATACCTCTTCTCACCCATTTACCGATATCTTAATAAGGTACTCTCCTTTATCTTAACTGCAAGCCTTGACAACCCTAGGTTGACCTAGTGTAGGGATTATTGCCCTTTGGATATGTGACCTTAGCGCTCATCAGAAGACCTTTAAATCTATCCATTCTCGTGTTGGTTCACGTGTGTCTACTATTCGTTCCCTCAATACCCTTGTAGAACGGAATACTTAGGAGTAAAATCCATTGAGATGCATTCTTTTCCCACCTTACAACAATGTGCAAGCAGAGCAGACAAAACCATGTTGCATTTTTATACTCCGATCTTTGACAAGCATGTGTAAAAATTTGGGTTTCAACAAAGGAGTCTAATCTTATTTCAGAAGGAGACCTAACCACCTTATTATTATTGGTTGGGTTCAATATCCCGTTTGCATTATGTTGTTTGGTGTATTTTCTAGTTGACAAGTTATAGGCTTATATGGTGACATGTGGTGCGTCCCAAGTTGCACAATGTCTCCCAACTCACCAAGATATGCAGTTGAGCTAGGACTAAGCTAAGGGGGTGCTAGCTGCAACAACCAAATTTTCCATGTTGGATGCACCTTATCTCCTACCAACTCAGCGAGTTATGCACAATCACCATGGTGAAACCACATTCCACGGTGCTCAGGACAAAGACACCCAATAAAGAAACTGAATTGCTCATGCAACCAAGTTACTGCTCCGTTTCATGTGGGCTTTCTTGTCGCCATACTTACCAACCGAGTAGCCAAACCACATACATATCCACCGAAGCAAAAGAGTAGAGGACGTGGCCGAAGCCGCGAGTTTAACAATGAGAAACATGTTATTTAAAGTATATTCCCTAATGTCGCCTCGAGACATGTGGGATTAATCTCATCCCTTAAATGCAACCAAATCCACTTGGAGGGGGATTCAAACCACAAACATCTTGCAAAAGGATAAAAACCCCCCACCAAATCTCATGCAGGTTGTCGGGAGTGATAAGAAAGTGAATTTCTATTTAAAGAGGGTCATTTTTCCGACTATGCTAGTGGAAAAGAGGTTGAGCTCCTATTTAATGGTCGCGGGAGACTTATTCTCACTTTTGCATATTTTTGACCTTATTTATGTAGGGATGACTATGTAAATAGGGAGTGCACTTTACGAAGGAGATTCAACTCATGATGGAGTTTTTACACACTCTTTTAAAGAAACAAAAGTCTATTTTTAGAAGGAAAACCTTGTGGCACCACACAAATGTATTTAGAGATGTTTTATAAGAGGGTTCAAATTCTTCACATCAAATTCTCAACTCTATTTATAGGTGACAGGGTCTATTAGTCATTTTGTGAGTTGTATGGTGTGCTTACAAATTGATATTTTAATAGATTGAATTACGTTTTAAGCGATCCCAAGACGTAGCCAACCGTGAACTTCATTATCACATTGGTGTTGTGTGTTTCAGATTTTGCATCAATATTTTTATTTTAATGTAGATTTAAAACGATATTTAAATGATTTTAATGCAATAATCACACTTTTACATCTATGGAAAATCATATTTGATTAGGTTGAATGTGCAACAGGAAATGCATGAGTTAAAATCAATTTCGATTCAGATTTTAAACACATTTAAATCAATTTGGATCATATTTTTAATCAATTTCTATTTAATGCAATAGGTAAAATGGTTATTTAAAGTATTTATTTTGATATAAATTATTAAAACATGAGATTAATATTAGTTTACGGATCACCTCTTACAAAAGGTGTTGTCACCTACTAGATTAATGAAAACGGATAGGGGTGCTCAACAAGGATCCACCTTATGTCATGGTGTGTATAAAACACGCATGAAAGAAAAACATAGAAAGAACGAAACATGCATTGACATGAAAGGAACGATAACCAAATCGTATTTCGCCAAGAACACAGATGCTAATCAAACACCACGATCTATAAGATGAAAGCAATTCGCCAGAATAAATTTACATAAAACCTTTGCAAATAAATAAGAAGCAATATCATATATTATTATGGAACTCAATGCAATACATTGAGAATGGGCCTTGCTTAAATAGGCAAGGAATAACAATCTAAGAACCAGTCAAGGTCGTAGATCAAGCCATAAATCAAGGAAATAACTAGTCAAGACCATAGATTTAGGAGAGAACTAGACATCAAGGATCTAGTCAATACCATAGATCAAGGAAAGAACTATACCTAACAACTAGATAATATCTCATAATATCTAAATAAGATAAAAGAAATATCCACACACATAAGTGGGTGAGGATAAATACAATAAAGGTAAATAAAGTACCTAGGTGAACATGAGCTAAGGTAAATACCTACTCTAACACCCCCCTCAAGTGAATCTAGGGGCCAAAATAGATGTGGCATGTCCACAGTATGAGTCCCAGTAACTAGGCCTGATGAGGTACTCATGTACAATAACTGGGAAAAAGGGACACCGCAAGGTATCCAAAACCAAGAATAACAAAGTAAAAGAGAGTAAAAACCCCCTCAAAGGCATCCCAAGAAGTTTGGCTCAAAAAACTTGTACAATGCTGAAGAAGTTTGGTCTAAATCCACTACTCAATCATAGAACTCAAAAAAAACTGACACTAGGCTTCACCAAAATAGCTCCATACAAGGAGACTGACAACGGAGTGATGTTGAAAGTGCAAAAAAATACCAAACATAATTCGACCAATTGCTACAAATAGGTGTGCCACGTTACAAAAACAATAACCAAAGCAACAAGGCAAGGACACAAACTCCAGAGTGTCATGATCCAAGAAAAGTCAAGGACACAAAACCTGAAGAAGCAGGATCAACACCACACCCTCCCATACTGTTGAATGGGTGGAGTAACGTTACAAATCTATATGAGTTGCCCAAAATCAACTACTCGAACACTGACAAAATAACACTGGACTTCACCGATTAGATCCCTCATAAGAGATACATCAACATGCCAAAAGTGTCGAAAATACAGATACAAAATCTCTCAACAAACAAGAAAGATACACTACACTGCTAAAGAAAAATGCTCGAAACAAGAAGCATCATAATGCAGAAGGTATAGAAAGTGGAGCAAGAGGTTGAATGGTGGAGGAGCCACGCCTGTAGAGTCCTCTTAATGAATTCCTATGTCATCTCCATGAGTGATCAGATATCCACCCCAAATCAACGCAGATGGATGAAGAGGATGCTTGCATATGACTTGGTGCAAAATGCATAATGGGTGCATGCAGAAGAACATCAGAATGTGTGTCAGGTTGATCATGTCTGACAAATGAAATCTCAGGTTTCTCAAGCCTGAGTGAAGATGTAGAACTCATGTGTTTCTCAGGATCCTCAGAAAGAGTTGAGCGAACAAAAAAAGGAGCTCTGTCAATGTGTGATCCCAATGAAGTATTTGCTCGAAAACCAATGTCATGACAAGAATTCCACTTAACATGTGGAATAGAGGAAACAATACCCACGTGAATGTCTCCAATGAATCATTAGTGAGACCCATAGAACGGAGCATGCGAGAACTGAATGCGAGTATACTTTTCAAAAATCCATGCAAATGAGCAGAAATAGGATACACAACATGTGGTTTTGTAATAGGCACAAATGTGGAAGAGCATGCAGTAACAAGCCTCACAAGTTTAGAAGTATCAAAAGCAGGTTCAGGCTCAAAGACTGGTAGATCAATGTCAGTGGGTACAAGAGAAACAACTGCAAGTGGACTAGGATCATGGATATGGTTGTCCACAATATGATGGTGATCTTGTAGGCTAGTAAGTTTGTTCTGCAGGGAGTGTATTATTGTATCCTTATCGTGAATGAGTGATTGTAGAAGAGAATTTTGCTTCTTGAGCGATCTATTTTCTTCCACAAATCTTACAATATCCTCTTGAAGTCCACATACTTCAGAGAAAAGCATATCATTCTCAGAATCCATGATAGGTACAAACTGCAACTCCCAAAAATTTAGGATGTCAGGCTCAGCTGAAATTACGTCCACAATTGATTACAACACTCCTCCATATTTAGCACTTTATAATTATAGTGCAAGTCTCAAAATAAATATTTTCAATGGAAAGAGCACGAAAAAACAAGCACTTTTGCAAAAAATGGCACTCAAAACCGAGTTACCGATCAAAAGTTACAAGCTTTTTAATATTTTGCTCTATTATTTATTTTAGGTGCCACTAAAACAAAATAAAATGTTGTTGCCTTCACCGCACAAACAAAATTAAAGGGGGCTGAAGTTAAGCACCTACTAGTAGGAATCACAAGCTTTAAGCCCTCATATGACCATACCATATGACCAAGAGCTAAGGATTTTAATGCATACAAAGAAAAACATACGACCAAATTCCAAATATATGAATGTATAATGAATTTATTTGCAAAATAAAACTTACAGATGGATGTCAACAACAATATCCTACTCTGATACCATGAAAGGAATGATAACCAAATCGTACCAAGCCAAGAACACAAATGCTAATCAAACACCACAATCTATAAGATGAAAGAAATTCGCCAGAATAACTTTACATAAAACCTTTGCAAATAAATAAGAAGCAATATCATATATTATTATGGAACTCAATGCAATACATTGAGAATGGGCCTTGCTTAAATAGGCAAGGAATAACAATCTAAGAACCAGTCAAGGTCGTAGATCAAGCCATGAATCAAGGAAATAACTAGTTATCAAAGAACTAGTCAAGACCATAGATTTAGGAGAGAACTAGACATCAAGGATCTAGTCAATACCATAGATCAAGGAAAGAACTATACCTAACAACTACATAATATCTCCTAATATTTAAATAAGATAAAAGAAATATCCACACACATAAGTGGGTGAGGATAAATACAATAAAGGTAAATAAAGTACCTAGGTGAACATGAGTTAAGGTAAATACCTACTCTAACATGACATAAGTATCAAATGAACACAAATTTTGGAGTAATAACATAGCTTTAGGAGTATCTTATTCGGAAAAACAATAACGTCACATTAGTCTCCATTAATTCAATCTTCTACACAACATATGGACATGAAAGATCCTCCATGTACTATGTTGGCTAGATTTTCTGCATAGCATCAAACCTAGGCAATCATGAGATAAATCTCCCTCATTTAACCGGTGAGGCTCCCGTGTCAGATTTGTCAATAAAAATGTGTTATTATCTATCAGGGGTTTTACTTTAACCACTTAGTTCATGAACCATAACTAAGTAGTTCTGCAACAAGTAAGTAGTTGTTTAAGAAAGGAAAGTTATAGAAGAAAGAAGTAAAGGAAATACAGAGAAGAAATGGGGAAGATGTGCATCCCAATTAGTAGATAGCAAAGCTAATTGCATGCACATAGAAGAAACTCAATAGATATGAACACACAGAATTATAAAACAAAGGCAGCTCTAGATCTAGATCTATAATAACACAAAGTTTACTAAGAGATCTAAGATTAAAAGCAAGAAACAAAGTACACCGTGACACAAAGTTCTTCGAAACCTGCTCCTTTGTATTCCTTTGCTCCAAGTTGCTCTCAAGAGTTCAGCACAAAGTCTAGAACTCAGGATTGCTGCTTACAAATTCTGATTCCTCCTTAACCCGGAGGTTCTTCTCCTACTTATAGAATGTAGGAGGGAAAGTACAAATGGAAGACTCAAACTGAACTAAAGCATGAACAACAAGTAAAGATGACATTTGGCAATCATCCTCAACTAACTTCTTCTTAAGTGACACATGTATCACTTAACTAATAGAATGGTTCCACATGACTTCAAGTAATGGTTGTAAAACCAATAACTTAGAAGTTTTACAATTTCATCCGGGAACATAGAAAATAGAAGAAGAAAGAATAGAAGAAGTCATGCCAGCTGTAACATTTATGTCTTCTTCTTGTTCTGATATCGGATATACTTGTCGAACATGTAATTCAACGCATCTTTCCATCTGTTTTAGCCACTGCTTCCTTCTCTGTCCTGAATTGCAGCAACCCTTCATTCAACACTTTGCTGCACGCTTCCACCTCTTCCAAACTAGGCCCAAACCTCGCAATGTCTGCCCTCAGCGCCACCACCGCCCACGATACAAGTCATCGTGAAAGGCTTGGTAGCTTTATCAATTCTCTTTTGTACCATCAGAAGAGAATCTTCTAGGGAATTAGGCACTTCGTTAGAAACAATCCGCACATATGAAGTAACACCTCCGTCCACTCTTTCCTCAGTGAAAGAAATGATACTGTCTGGTAAATTTGATGTTCTACTCTCAAGTGCCTGCATCCTCTTCAGCAAAACTCTGCAGATTTCCAAACGGAAAGATACTGCAAACTCTAGCTGCTTCCCCTTCTCGACTGATCCGTCTGGTACAATCTGTTCCGCAATCAATACATCTCTCGGCAGCTTGTTGATCTCGGCCAAAATACTCAGGTTACTCTCTGCAACTGTATTCATGCCTTCTATGCTTTCCATCAATTGCTTTAGTTGATTTGCTACATCGTTCATAACCTTTAGGTAGGCTGGCACTTCCCCAAGTTGTAGACGAAGCTTGACGAATAATCGATCCTTCCATTCGTCAATAGCTTTTACTTGATTGCTTCGTCCTCCATTTTCGCATAACATGATCACTCACCGCTTCTGAAATGCGTTGAATGGAAGGCTTTAGAACCTTAGCTATGATCTCACATAATTGAGATACTTGCTTCTGCAACTCTTCTTTCTCCGCCTTTTCACTGTCAAGCCTAAGGAATAAAGCGTCTATCAATGTCTGTGTGTCCTGCTTCAATCCTTCAGTGGTGGCTTGACCGAGTGGTACTTTGGTCACTGTCACATCTTCCACCGTGAGCTCCTCCTCTATCTTTCCTTCTGCCGGAATTGATATCTCAGCAAACTTCTCTCCCGAATTCTCAATGATCAACCTAGAAGTTGCTTTAGCAACTTTAGGCCTTCTGTCTCTTCTGCTCAGATCCTGGAGTAGCTGCAAGTCGTGCTCCTCTAAGTTCATCTCCATTCTCACTTCTGGAACCAACTGCAAAGCCAACCATTCCGAGAAATTACTTCTCGGAGAGTGAGAAGTCGCTGAGTGCACTACCATCTCCCGCTCTGCATCCTCTCCGTCAGAAAGTGCCACAGTGTTATGGCTGCCATCCTCTGAATCATCCAAGGACAAAGCTCTTTCGAACTCTGCCATCTGCAGCTTCAACATCTCCTCTGGAACGGGTGATGAACGAAGTGGCTGAGGAGAGAAGACGAACGTCGCCGGATTCAATGAAGGCATGGAAACGTCCTGCTGCTGCGGTGCAATAGTTGGTGAAGTACTGGGTACTGGAGAAGCCGGAGTCAAAGCTATGGTCGTAGAAGTGATCTTCTCTTTCTCTTGAGATCTTCTGTGTACTTTCAACTTCTCGGACCTTCTGCTGCTTTCTCCTTCATGCTTTCGCTTGAGGGAATCTCCTGTGCCGAAGTTGCCCGTGATTTGATTCATCAATGCTTCATCAAGGCAATATCCCTTCGTCAGCAACCAGTTTGAAGTATTCACCAACACAGCTCTCGATCTTTCTTCAATTGTGTTGCAGCCTCCCATGTTATTCTGCAGTATGGCTTTATCTCCTCCCATTTGATGGTAAGTGTCAAGTACCACATTCCCATCATCTTTAAGATCCGCAGGTATCCGCGCTAGTCCAAAGTCGAACACTTGCTTTGCTGACAACCTGCTGAAATCTCTCTTTCTAACCTCGTACTCACTTCCGCACTTCATCCAGAAATCTTCTAACGAAGGCACATGTGCATACTGCTGGGAGATTGTCTTCCTGGCTACTCCAAATGGATCGAAGTTCAGCCGTGCAGGGAAGAACTCTTGCTCATACTCGGATAACATTTGCACTTCCATCCCTCGAGCTCTATGAATGCTAATGCAGCTGTAATATCCCACAATGATTGGGAAGAAGCCCGTAGACTTGTGCCGCTTTGACTGAAGGTCGTGTAACTCCACAAGTTGCTTGCTCAGCTCCATGGCGATCAATCTATCATTCGGATACCTGGGCATCTTTGTTGGTTCTCCAGAAAAGCCCGTAACCCTGAGGTATGTGAAATCTACAAATTGAATGAATAGACTGCCAATCTTGGACACGGCTTCCCACGCTTCCTTGCTTACCCTGTTGGCCTTCAAGTCTTTGTCCAGCCTGCAGATGAAATCGTAGAAGAAGTCATCGTTGATCACTTTGAAGTCTTTCTCGCCTGTAGGTGCAGTAAGCTGCGGGTAGCACTCGAAAATGGGGTCCTTGGAAAGAACACCACATCTATCTAGCTTGGAAAAGACACCTTGTGAAGCTGCAACATACACCAAGTATGAAGTCATCTTGAAGCTGAAAGTACGCTTCACGTTTCGAAGTTGCTCACCAATGTTGCTACTAATAATTTCTGACCAATTGATTATAGAATCAACCTTGTTGATTTCAATGGTCCTGATGAAAGCATACATCCATGTACGGAAAGTGTAGGCATTCGCTTTGCCATTCATCCTGCATAGCAATTTGACGACATCATCTGCCTCCTGCACCAAATTGGACCATGGAAGAGTTCTCGGGAACTTTGAAGGGGATCTAGGCTTCTTCATGAACCGGCTATTCATGATGCTCACACAATCAGCTCTATGCTTCTCCCACCTACTATCAGCATCCTGAATGCTAATAGAAGTCACCACCTTTCGCACTGGAATCTTCAAACAATAATTGATGAACTCTGCGTCCAAACGAATTATTGTCTTTCCCGAAGCATCACGTATTGATCTGGATGAAGGATGATAAGATCTAGCACACTCCATCACAAACTCTGGCAATTGGGCTGTACATGGGAAAGCTGCAGCTCGGATAATTCCACTGCTTTTGACCGCACGCATGAGTGAAGTCTTTCCCGCTCTGGATCTATCAATCAAATCAGCAAGAGGTTCCGGGCCTAGATCTGTGTCTCCTATGTCTGCAAGTTTGGAAGCAATGCATGACTCCATCGTGCTTTCTTTTTCATCTCCCTTCGCCATGGCTTTGTCTATCTTCGTCTGAATAATTCTTTTTCTCCTTACTTGGTCGATTTCTTCAATACTGGTGTAGATCTGAACAATTCTTCAGATTCGGAGGATATTTGCAATGTATTTGACATTGATAAAAACTCCTTTTCTTTTGTAAAGCACCTGTAATGAATTCCTGCAATTTATTCAGACAAAAATGGCCACCGGAGCATGAATAGTGAATTTAAATTATAAAAATATGCACTTTTCAAGCTTGCTGCCCCAAAAATTGGTGTTTAATTTGCACATAAAGAGAGCATAAATCCTTTCAATCAACACCTGAGCTCCTGTAACACCTGTGAAAACAATTATGCAGACAAAGATCAACCTCCTCCAAAGCATGCGCCAAATCTGGAAGCTTTTAGCCTTGTTAGCACTTTGTCTGAACAAAATCCTTCCTTTAATGGGGGCGCACTTTTCCTCTTGGCTGCAATTCTTTACCTGTGAATTAAATAATTCACCCATATGGCTGCCCATGCTTATATAACCTTCATAATTCTATAATTAATAATTGCCCTAACAATTAAAGGCAATTAATTAATTAAAAATCATGCTTTTCTCTTTTAAAAATAGCATGTTTAAGGACAACCATCCAATAAATTAAATTAATCCAATTTAATCCTTCACACAACACTTCACTTAAGCTTCACAGTGTGCTTTGACCATAGCCACTGAAAATAGAAATTAATTTAATGTTTTAATGCTTTAAAAAACATTAAACAATTCCCAAATGGGGCGCACTTTTTGAGAGGAAGGGGGCAGCCACTAAATAAATTAAATTTAATAAATTTAATTCCTTTCTTTTATTCCAACTTTGACTTGTTGACCTCCTCCAAGCTTGGGCGCACTTTTTGAGAGGAAAAATTAATTAAAATAATCAATTTAATCTTTTTATTCTCTCACCAAAGGGGCGACTTTTTGCACATGTAATTCTATTTTTAAGAATTTTTTCATAATGAGATTCTTTACCCTGCCAGGCAGGCACCAAAATCCCGTGATCCAATTAAGTGATTTGACTTTTACAATGGGATTATTTACCTCCGCAAGGCGGCACTAAAATCCCATGATTTCACTTAAGTCACTTTCCTTTTATTATATCATGGGAATTTTACCTGCAAGGCATAATAAATTCCCCCTACGCAAACCCTCTATTTTTCCCACTGCAGCTTAAGTGACTTTTATAACACGGGAAAAAGTACCCTGTCAGTAGCTATAAAATTCCCACCCTACCTGCGGCTTATATTTTTCCCATCGCAGCTTAAATATTTTTTTCCAAAAATGCGCCCATCCCCGCAGGGGCTTTTCCATGCACGACTTCACTTTTTCCCAGTGATCCAGACCTCCGATGGCGACTTCCTCCGGGCATAATGTGCGTATATGTTTTCCAACTGCTCTAGGCCAAAAATCGGGCTTACCGTGAAAGGAATTGCTCCAGAGAAATTTCACAGAAAACGAAACGGGACACCACAAAAACACGAAAAATTGCCAAAAGTTACAAATAAAGCCCAAAACTTAAAATAAGTTAAAACCCTTTTGGCACATAGGAATAATAACATATTCGCTCATAATAGAGTTAAAACAGAACGCAAATAGCCTCATACGGGGCTCAAAATAATTAAATACAAATTTTCTGCAGACAAATCCCGATGACAGAATAAAACAATTTTGGGCATCTGGGTATTTGGCGAAAAAGGCTAATATGGCTCTTTGGGATTATCTTGACGCAATACAAGAACTTTCAGGCAATAAAAACACAAAACGACCCATTATTTTAAAAGTACGAAATTTTTTCGGATAGGGTAGTCGCAGATTTCAGGGTGAAATCTGAGTGACACCAGTTGGCTCCGTCTGTGGACATATTTTTCTCTGAATGACAAAGGGAAAAGATGAGATCCCAGCATCTCTAGTTTCGTATCTTGTCTTTTGGGCACGGGGTCAGGCAAACGAAAACAACACAACACAACACCAAAACAAGACAAAACAAGGAAAAACAAACAAAAGATTTATTTATGTACATACAGGTTTTACCCTGCTTCTCATGTCCGGAACAACTTCAAGTGTTGCCCATTGAAAGGCAACGGCAATTCAACTCCATCCTGATGAGCAAGAATGAAGCTATCTGCTCCAATGATCCTTTTAATCACAAAAGGCCCTTTCCATAGTGAATCAAACTTTCCATGCATGCCTTTTGTTTCTCTTCTTTTGTCCCATAAAGGACCCAGTCATTGACTTCAAACTTTCTTTCCCTGGCCTTTTTGTCGAAGATGAATTTCACCTTCCTTTGATGCTCTGTCAACCTATCTGCAACTTGAGTTTGTACTTCCCTCAATTCAGTCAGGTACATAATTCTTTTATCAATAGCATCCGTGAAAGTGGAATCCTCCAGGGCCTTAGAAAGTCGTAGGGCAGGCAATTCCAAGTTAAGAGGCAGCTCTGTGTCTCGACGACAGAATAAAACAATTTTGGGCATCTAGGTATTTGGTGAAAAAGGCTAATATGGCTCTTTGGGATTATCTTGACATAATACAGGAACTTTCAGGCAATAAAAACACAAAACGACCCATTATTTTAAAAGTATGAATTTTTTTGGATAGGGTAGTCGCAAATTTCAGGGTGAAATCTGAGTGACACCATACTATTAATCAACACTTTAACTACTCTTAGATAGAATTATTTTTACACTGTTGGGTGAGTGCAATAAGTTAGGGGACCAAAAAGTGGACATCAAATCACGAATTTTACGAATCTGCGATCGCGGTCATTTTTGTTAGGTTTGGTAAATTCCTGAACTAAATATCGTGCTCGCGATTTTAAAACATGATCAGAGTTTATAAACTGCGATCGTGGTCCTTTAATACCCAAAAAACAACCGTGATTCATGTAAATATGATTTTAAGAACCACTATCGTGGTTTATAAACCGCAATCGTGGTTCTTTTACCAATAGGTCAATTTAGAATCGCGATCGCGGTTTATAAACTGTGATCATCATTTATAAACTATGATCCCGATCTTAATTGTATCATCAAATCCGACCCTCAAGGCTCAGGAAATCTTTGTTTTTCCTGAACTTGAGCTTTAGGGAGGTCATTATGGCATGTGAAAGGCCAAAAACATCAAATTTGCTCTTTCGCGAGCTTGCATCATGTTGAAAAATAAAAAACGTGTCACAAAAATGGTACCATCGAGTAGGGGTGACTGTTAACTTCGTAGAAATATTGATTTTAAAGTGAATAGAATACGATAAATATCATTTTATAATTGTTTACTAATAGTAGGTTTTTAAGACACTTTTTCCCGTGAATGTACATGTCTATGTTTAAGATTGCAACTTTTGTTTCACTTATCAGAATGTGATAAACCCTATACCATCCCAATTGTGGTGAAATTCTATACATGTTTAAAAACAAAAGTATTTGATTTCGATATATTTTGATGAAGTTGTGGCGGAAAAACAGAAAGTGCTCCGTTTTCTTTATGTTTTCATACCACTTTCACGGAAAAAATCATTTAAAAAAATTGCTAAAATATACAAAATAAAATCTATCCCAAGATAGACAACGCCATCTAGATTTTCACCAAAGGAAAAAAATAATATCAAGTTTTGGTCATCCAAATCACGGGCAAGCAGACTACAATCTCATAGGCTTTTAAAAAAACCAAGTCATTGAATATTGAGTGTTTAATATAGTTAAACTTGTTCGTTTAAAAAAAATTGTAGTTTAGAAACTAGATTTCAGATGATACGATTCGTATTTATATAAGTTTTTCTAATTTTCAGTGCACACATTGCTAATACTCCTTACAAGTTGATATTTCACTATTTTTTGCAATATGACGTCCACTTATGACCCCTTTTTGGCCCCCCAACTTGCTGCACTCACTTTGTTATTATGGTTATTTACCCATCATCATGATTTGGTGAGCATTAAGCTCACATCCATATGCTTCTCTCGGACACTTTGAGTTTTCTATCTCAAAACTTGTACTTTCATAAGGCAAATTTGACTCTACTTATATAGATGTGTGTGCCACCTTCCAAGAATCCTAATTCAACATAATTCAAATTAAAGGATCAAATATCCAATTAATAGACCCAAAACAAATCATTCAACCTTACATGAAAGTTGTGATAGTAATCATTCAATTATTCCAAGTTTGTGGCTCAAACATGATTACGTAAACAATGTTACACACTAGACAATTGCACAATACTTCAAATAATGCGAAAAAAACTATGCACTCCACCAAAATTACCCAAAGTACTCGTGCACTCAATAAAATTCAACATTATAATTCATGGCATGTCAAAGAACACATTTCCTAAATATGTGATCCACATAATACTCCATACATGTAAATAAATGCATACACAATCGAATAACAATTATTCAACTATTTTTGGTTAATACAAGATTAATTATGAACCCAAATGCTATTGCATTATACATATTACATTATTTTGGAAACTTGAGCTCCTACTTAAGTAACTAATATGCCACATTGCATTGCATCTACAACACATAGTCAAGTCACTTGTTCAATATTATTTCCTTTCCACTTGACTAAATAATTAATGTAATCTTTATTGTGCATTTTCTTAATATTGGTGTTTATTATCCCTTCTATTTCATCATGGTCCTTCTTAGGAATTTGTTTCCTCGAATCTTATCTATCACCCTCTATTTTATCATAGTTTCCTCCAAAATTATTGATAAATAATGTTTACACACGTAGTTGTACAAATTCCAAGAAAGAACTAATAAGTAATTCAATATGAAAATAACTCATAAAACATAAGAGTGGTGCTAAAACCATAGTAACTCAATAGCTCAAAGTGGTTTGTACAAATAGGAGAGCAACAAGTAACTCCTCCATGAGAATAATGGTCAAGAGTATAAGAATATGAAGGGCAGTTACATTCTTGGAATAGTCTAGTCAAATGTAACTCCTATGACACACTATAACAATCTATGAAATGAATGACAATCTATGACAAGTCATGTAACTCTTATGACACAAATAACACCTAAGTAAGATGAGTCACCACGTGTGTAAGAAATATTCCAAGTAATAAATAAATACAAGGAAAATACATACCTACACAAAGTGTAGCTTAGGAGGAAAAATGTGGGTCATGGAAAAAGGCCTAATGAGGTACCCAAGTGTAATTTAATTCTCAAAAAGTGGAGAAAAGGAGAAAAACCAATGGGAAAAACTCCCCCCAAAAGAGATAAAAGAAGAGAGGAGGACTAGAAGGCACCCTCGAAGATGATGTTGATGTAGTTTGTACTCAGAGAAGAGATCACAAGTGAAGAAGCTTGCTCTCGGTGAAGGGTTTAGTGAAGATGTCAGCAATCTGCTCCAATGTCTGGAAATATCTGATATCGATGACATGTTCATGGATCATCTCCTAAATTAAATGCATGTGAATCTTGATGTACTTGGTCATGTGATGTTGGAATGGATTATTGCAAATCTAAATGGTGTTTTAGTTTTCACAAAAGATGATTGTCGGTTTCTCGAACTAAATACCAAACTCTGTCAAAATTCTCTCAAGCCATATGGTCATTGTGGAAAATTTTATATATCCTTTGTATTCGGCCTCGGTAGATGATAAAACAATAGCTTGACCAACTAATTGGGCCAAACCTAGCTAGAAAGCGTAACATGAAGTAGATTTTTGATTTTGAACATCGCCAACCTAGTCTCGAATTTGTGTATCTAGTCAAGTCAATATTAATACCAACTCCATACTTGAATCATTAATTTGTGTTTACCCTTAATGTAGTGAATAATACTCTTGCATACGTTCTAGTGCAACTCACGAGGCTCCTGCATGAACCTAGAGACCAAGCCTAATATATGTGAATTTTGGGTCTAATACGAGTTAAAAATATAAGGTTTCCTATTGGTTGCTAATACAAGATAGCATCGACCAATGGTGAAGTACAATCAACCTCAATCTTGACCCCAAATAAGAAGGAGTCAAAGTTTACTTGTAGTCAACCATGTGAAACAGAGTAATTAAATCAAGAATATACTTAGGTTATACAATCGATATCCCCGAATCAAATCGTGATATCTCGAATCTTGAGAAATTAATGCAATAAACTAAAGTCAATTATGTAAAAATTGTCTTATAAATCTTCTTTCAACTGCTACAATTAACGATGAAGAGCTTCATGTGATTAAAAGGTCATCAACATAACGAACTTGAATTAGAAGTGAGTCATCCCACCACTAAAATGTAGACATTTGGATGAGAGTGATATCTAGTTAACCTGTATTGATAGTAAAGGAGGCCATCTTGGTGTACCAAGCTTGAGGTTCTTATTTGAGGCCGTAGATATATTTTCCAAGTTTGCAAATTAAGGAAGAATCCTAAACAAAATATTGTGGCTACTCCATTTAGATATTCTCCTCTATGTTGTCATGAAAATAAGAAATCTTCACTTCCATCTAATGAAAATACTAGCAATGAGTTACGAAAATGGAAAGAGTGAGTTAGATAGAGTTCATTTTGGCAATTGGTGTAAAATTCGTAGGCACCTATGAAAAACCTTTTGTTATCAATTATGATTTGAACTTATCAATGGACCAATTTTTAACATACTCGATTCGATATATCCACCTACATCAAACCATCTTCCTTCCCTTAGGAAGGTGTGTCAAATCCCAAGTGTTGTTCCTAATCAAGGAGTTGTACTATTTCATAAGAGTTTCCCACTCAAGATTTTTATACACCTCTTGAAAATTTTGTGGATCGAAGGAAGAGGGAAAGAAAGCATTTGGCCCATCCCTAAAATTTGAACATGTTTTTCTCGACATCTACAAGATCCCCGCCCTAAGTACCTATACTCTGTAATGTCTGCCTAGACAAAACAGACGGGAAGTAAAAGAGTTAGGAATGGACTTTTCATCATTTCAGTAATGGCAAAAGTGGAAGGAGACAAATCTCCATAACTATTCTTGTTGTTTTAAATGGAAGAATAAGAGCCCTCAGTAGTAGAGATCTTCTTGGGAACCTATTCAAGCTTTGAATAGAATTGTAAAAACATTCTCATGAAATCCCAGTGAAGTTGATGCAAGTGAAGAAGTGTCAAGTGACGAATTTGGCGAGACTTCCATAAATTTGACACTCCTCTCAATGAACAACTCATGTGTGGTTGGATGAATAAGCATGTATCCCTTAACACCATTTGGGTATCCCACACATATGTAAGTTCAACTTTGAGGTTCCATAGCCTTGTATTTCTTTTTAGGGACGTGAGCCATAGTTGGAGATCTATAGACTATGAAGTTATTAAGTGACATTTTTTGACAATGCCAAACTTCAAAAGGAGTGATTCATTTCAAGGATTTGTGAGGGACATGGTTTTGGATGTAATTTGCACATTTAATAGCTTTTTCCTAGTATTGCGCCCCAAAGATCTCGAAGTGAAGCATATAGTTGGCCATCTCTTTCAAGAACATGTTCTTTTGTTCTCCAACCCCATTCTCAGTGAAGGATTGTAGGTAATTGTCCCTTGTAACTCAGCCCTCTTTGTAGTGCATAACTACTCAATCCTATTATTGACGTATTCCCCATCGTTATCTATCCACATCATCTTGATGAATTTCCCTTCTTGCTTCTTTAAAAGAGTCTTGAAGTCCTAAATTTTTTGTAAACGTCTAAATCTTAAAGAAGTAGACCCAAACATATCACAATATATCATCAATTAAGGTGAGAATATATCGTGCCTTGGTGAAGGAAGGTTGGGAAATGGCCCCGAGACATCATTATGAACCAACTCTTATACCTATGTAGCTCTCCAAGCCTTGCTTTTGTCAAATTTATCTTTCGGAAGATTTCTAAGGGTGTATCCCTTACAAAGACCTTTAGAAGATGTAGTCATTTTTATGCCCTTACAAGAACAGTCTAATCCCATGTGCGTCGGCCTATCACTACCATGGCGGCTGGGCACTCACCTAAGGCACATATGGGCACCGAGCCTCTCCTTTATGCGAGTCTCGTGGGAATACATTGATCAATGACAGAAACTTAGATGCGAAAAGGTAAAGAACCATGCATTCATTTTGAGATTTTAGGATGAGTTACTATATCAAAGCACCCATTTAGATAACAAAATAACATCAAATGATAATGACTTGATTCATAGTATAAAGAAAATGGACTAGGGTTTATGCCCTTGAACAATATATATACTTAAAAGGGAATCATATATTCATATTGATCTTAGTTCGGTAGCCACATTACATTCCTTAAGGTCATAACAAACCAGTGTATCCTTGCAGATAAGACTCATGCATCAGAAGCCCTAGCTATGCTTTCCATATTACAAAAATATTTTCACAAACCCATCCCTCTAGAAAGCTATTACTCCTACAATCCTCTAAATGAGAACCTCAACTCTTTGGGACCTTCTTATCATTCTTGTAGAGCTTCTCCCCTCCGTCGTTGTATGTCTCTGTATATCACCCCTTCTTCTACCCGAGCATCTCTATATATAGTTGTATTTCCCACCACCATGCCTTTCTGAAGTAATATATCGGTCACCAAGTGTCAAGGTGGTCCTCTAATGGAGCATGCTTCTTCTCATCCGAGCTCTCCACTCTCTGCAATGATGTCTTTCTGGATCCTTCCATCACATGGAATATTCCTTTCTTGACCACCCAATTGCCACGCTAGCACCTTATCCAATTTGCATGCTTAGTCGGGTCACACTTTTCTTGTGTGCTTCCTGGAACACCAAATATGGCTAAGTCCTAAAACCCTTTGCTTTTTTAGGCGCGTGCGCCATGGGTTTTACTAAAACCTTCTAAAACCCATGTCTGTGTGCCTTTACCCTACGCGCCCTTCTTCATATTGGTCCCACGCGCCCACACACCCTTTGGCATTTAACCAATATTATGAGGCTCGAAAAAAAAACTAACTCTACAAAATCCTTTGACCATATTATGTTTGCTCAATTTTTCAATGTAGTGATAGTTCAGGATGCCAAATCGCTCATGCCATAGTTTTCTAATCCCATCTTTGTGAGTTAATAATGCATTCGAAGAAGTGTCGAGAGTAAAATGAGAGAAGGTATATAATTGTGTCTAGTGATATGCCCTTCCTCTGCGAAACTATAACATTATTATGTACATCTATGATGATAACTAGATATAGGTTGAATTAAACTCTCATCCTCTCCCCCATGTGAGTGATCTCGGTGCACTGATAACAAATTGGTAAAAAGCGTTGGAATAATTAGAACCATGTTAAATGTTCCACCATTCACTTCAACTAACCCACTCCATGTAACTGTTACAAAGATGTCATCACCCAATGTGATAGAGGACATACTACATGGATTAGTGAAATAAATATAAACTTGTTAGGAACTCATGTGGTATGAAGCACCAAATTCAATGACCCATGATGAAGTTGGAACCACTATAATAACTACAACTTTTCTCTTCTTCTCTTTTTTGTTCTCTTTTTCCTTAGAAGAATCTTGGCTATACAAGGATGATTTGATAGATTTAGGGACCCCTATGTTATTCTTCTCAAGAATATGATTGATGTGGTCAATTTATTTCTTCATACAATTGTGCTCATCACGGCCATTTTTCTTGCAATAGCTACACTTAACCCTTTCCTTCTTAGATTTATCTTTGGAGGAAGTCTTCACGTTGTTTTTTTATTGCGATGGATTTTGGTCCTTTTTCTGTCTGTCATCCTTCTTCTCTTGTTTCTTCTCCTTGTTGTTAGAAGCCCTATGTTTCCCATTCCTTGCAATCAAGGAATATGATTTGGAAGACTTTAATGTGCCCATCTTTATTAGTTTATCTTGTTCCATAGTGTCTTGACTAACACACACATCAAAACAAGGAATTTTCTATGTTGTTCTAAGTACACCCTTAGTGGCATGAAAGGTGGAGATAAACACTAAGTATTCTAGACCTAGTTTTGAAAGGATGGAAAGGATAAGTTACGAGTCATTATGAATTCCACATTCCTTTAATCGAAATCTACCTGATTTGAAATTCACGAAAAAGTCCTAAAGTGTGTCAAAATTGCTATGGCTTAGACTAATAATCTTATTTTCCACTTTCCCTCTCATTTCATCTTGTTTCCTAATGAGTGATTCCAATATGGTCTAAACTTTTTAGGAGATTTAGAAGATTCAACGTGAAAGAGAAGATCTAGAGACAAAAACATACACAATAACCTCAAGGATTCATCACAAATTTTATACCGAGTTCACTTTCTCTACATTAAGAGTTGTGATGTAGAGCCTCTTCATTAATATATATACATACAATACACTCTTATCTAAAAGCTCAACTCGCCTCCGAGATCACCCAAAACATCTCATTTCCCAAGCTAGATCATACAAAAACTAAATCTTCATCCGATCCGAAAATTTCTACTTTGGAAAATTTACACGACCAAAAAATGTTGTTTCTAATTTTAATTATTGAGAATGACAGAGAAACTCGAAAGCTAGTGAATGAATCATAGTGCTTAGAACAAATTGCAACATATTAGAATGGACAACTTAATACAAATATAATATTTTTATCCCAAGCTCCCAATTCGAGGAAAACTAGTCGAAAGGGAAATTGCTCTTTCTTGCCACTTATATATTGGTGATTAACTAAAATTAACTAGTACGTAGTATGCGGAGATAGTTAATCTAAGTTATGAAAAACTATAAATAAAGTAAATAAATGCAGAAAGAAGTATGTAAGTGACCAAACAACTATGCAAAAGGAAAATCTAACCCTAATGTGCAAGAGAGAAGAATAAAGAACTCACTTGAATAACAGACGCTCATGGACCGTGTCACGAGATGACTGAAAAATATACAAGTAGGAATGACTATACAAAAGCATCAAAAAGGATGGATATGGAGTATCTAGCTGGATTAGAATGTTTGGGAAGGGGACCGGGGCACCTATGGGTGCTGCTCTCAGTGCATAAATTAGGTGCCCCGTGGTATGTGCAAAAGCTTTGAAATTGAATCTTGTAAGGCTAGGAGGTGGTATGAAACCCTTGTTGTCCTGTCACATCAGATTCGTTGTCCTATATTGGATGTCACTAATAATCAAGGTGAATAGAAAGACTGCAAAACCCTAAACAAACATCAGTCCATAAAAAAGAAAAGTGCAAATGAATGGGTCAAACCGACCTCAACCGCCACAACAATTGACTTACTAAATGAGCGTCGCACTATATTTTGGACCTAAATGTAGTTTCGATGAGTGTTTGCATAATGTTCCCTAAGTGTTCTCATGCCAATCACACTTTGTGAAGTAGCGAGCAATAACTAAATGTAGAAAATGTAATAGAATGTGTGCATGGAATAGAATATAATCCTCCCCCTATGAAGTGTGTGATGCAGATGTCCTAGCCTTATTCCTTGTGATGAAGTTATGTGGATGGAAGTGATCTCCAATGCAATAAATGGACGCAACTCTAGATGGATGATAGCATTGAATGATGTTAGGTACCTCATTATGGTCTCATAAATTTATATTTTTAGGGGTCTCTTGATCTAATTTCATTATTAACCATGAAATGGCTGACCACCAAAAATATAAGAAGGATAAATGGCTAGAAAGAGCCCAAAAAGTGGCGAGAAAGTGTGAAAAGGACCGGGGTGCCCCTGGTGGGACCAGGGTGCCCACGGGCACCCCAATACTAGCCTGGGTGCCCCAATCAAGGCTAAAATAATAACAAACAAATGAAACAAACCGGGTATATGGTTGTAAAATATTGAGAGTGATGAAATAAAATAAAACAAGATGGCCAAAAGACATGGGTTGGTTATCACTTTCTTCACTCAAGAACCTTGTAAATAGTAGTATGAAACCAAGATAAATAATGTCTAAAGTGCATGATTTTGTGACTACATTTTGCCCCCACTTTATGTTGGTGAGCGGAAATCTTGGTAACATAAAGTAGATAGAGATGCGTACCTAAAAACCATGTAGATCGATGAAGAAGGTGTGCCAAGGACTAGAAAAAGCGTGGAATGAAAAAAAGATGATGGAGCGTGGAAACTAAAGATGAAAAATGTAAAAAAGTGATGAGAGAAAACCTAGGGTGGAAATGTGTGTGTAGTTGTTGTTGTGTGTACCTGCATGGTTAGTATGCAAGGTGTGCCACCGCGAAGTGTTGTCTTCGTTGTTGTTATTATTGTAGTTTGTTGCCCCAGGTTGACTGCTTCGTTCTCATATGGCTGGACTTGCAAGGAGAAAACAATCAAGTAGTCAAATATATATGTATGTAAGTGTAAAAACACTATGTAAAAGACACATGTGTATGTATGTAAATGTAAAGTACACAAAATGAAAACTCAAATGGAACATGTGCACTGATCCATGTCGAGAGAGAGTGTAGAAGCATATCCTTTATTACCGGGGTTTTTTGGGCGATCTGATGCTATAGGTCGAAGAAGTATAGGGAGGAAATGTTATGTGTCCTCCAACCTTTAACTGCTTCCCTAAATTGTGCATGAAGAGATCTTTGTATTGTCTTGGATTTTTGGGTGATCATACGTCAACGGTTTAAGAAGTATTAGGAGGAATTATATTGTATCCTCCAACTATTAACTACTTCCTCAAATGCTAAGGACACCATTTCTTGTAAATGCCACTTTGTGTATGGAGTTTGTAGACTTTTCTAAACTCACTCGTTGTATGAAAACCCACAATACCAAGGGCGTAAAGTGCACTGAACTAAACTGGTGTAAATGTGTTGTGTTAGTATGTAAAACCCCAAATGATGTCCCCCTCTTTGGGGGCATATGTGATGTCGCTGATAGGAGAATACGGCCCCAAAAAAACCAATCGCTTGTACCCTAACACTCTTCCTTGCAAGGGAAAGGGAATGTGCTTGGTAGAAACTAAGGCGTGCACAAACAAGTGTTATTATGAAAATTCATGCATGTAGAAAACACGTGTAAAGTATACAAACAACATGTAAGATACCAAACAAAGTAATGTAAACACACAAGAAGACAAGTAAGCCGCACAAAGTGGGTCACAAACATGGGACATCACTCATGATTTTGCAAGACACGCAAGGCCATCATGGCCGAAAACAACAAACAATTTTGTACACCAAACATAGGGCAAGGCCCACATAAAGAAGCAAATAATGACAGACAAATATAAATAAGTAAAAATAAGTAGTCATGGAAACATGTAATCCTACAAAATAAGTGTTACACATGGAACACCCGTTAGCATGTTAGAGAAATAACAAGTATGTCAAAGTGTGAATAACCAAGTAATGTAAAGTTCCAAGAATTAAATAAAACAATAACACCTTAAGAGATGAATGTGGATGCCCCTAGCGACCAGTGTAGGAAGGGTAGAAGGCGAGCACCCATGTTGCGTGCGAAGAGACTTGTATCTGCGATCATAACTAGAAAGAGATGTGAACACACATATGTGAATGATATAGATAAGGCCATGAAAGAAATCAATCTAACATGTGTAGTAAAGCGATCATGTAAAACACTAACAAACAAGAGTAAATGCCCCCACGACAATGCGATATGTTGTGGATGGATGGAATAGAATGCAAGATGGAATGATAGGAGCCATGTGCCTCCCAAGTGAATGGAAATGTATACAATGAGGTTCATTTTATTTCCCCCCTCAGCAGTCAAGAATGAACCGTAAACAAGAGCGTGTCATCGGGAAATAGTTGAAATGTGTTGTGTGTCTAACGCGTTGTGGTGAATGTGTATGTGTAGTGATGAGATGTGACCTAGAAATTACGTGTGCCTGAATTCTATAGCCAAAGCATATATCACGACCAAATGAATGTATAAGTGATGATTTATCCTAAGCATATATCACTATAAGATGAATGGATGAGTGATGATTTATCCCTAAGTGTATATCACTACAAGATGAAAAGAGGGAGTGGTGATGTAACCTAAGGTGTATACCACTACAAAATGATAGAATAGGTGACGATTTAGCCTAAAGCGTATGTCACTAGGTTGGAAATGTCGCATGATGAAAGTTTGAATAGTAAATGTGTGATGAGTGTAAGGTCCATTTTATTTGTAAACCCTCGATAGTCGAGTATGGACCGAGGAACTAAAGTGCATCATAGGGTGGTGAGTACAATGCATAGAAGACAATGTAGCATATGTAATGATGAAATATGACCATGTGATGAGTAGAATATGTAATGTATGGTGTAGAATAAAATTAGTATGTATGATGAGTAGTATGGAATGCTAGATGCAAGTATGTATAATGAAGACTAGTATGATGTAAGATGTGTAAATGTACAAATGGAAAAATGTTGTAGATGAAATATAGAATGTATGGTGTATGACACGTAATATGTGAGTAGATGTAGTGTGTGAGTCCTATAGTGCAGTGTGTGGGGTTCATGTGTAGTAATCCCTCAACAATCAAGTGGGAAAATAAGTACAAGAGTGTGTCATCGGGTAATAACGCTAGAATTTATGATGAGTATGCCTAATGCGAGGAGATGAATGCATAAAAATGTAAAGAGAATAAGTGTGGCTATGCTAAGACAAGGTGGGGGAAGGTGAAGTGTTATGCCCCCCAAGTGTTCGTGAACGAATGGACTATCCAATGATGGTGAAGGATGAAGGTCCTTCATCTGATGTAGGAGATGAAAGCATATGACTATGCTCTAATAATGGTGGTATAGTAGATTGTTATCCCGTAAAATTGACAAGGGCAATTTTACCGATAACCATACCGAAAATTTTGTTTCGATCCCTCGTTAGGGATCCTTCGCGTTCGAAACATTGTAAAATCCCTTCCCGGGAAATCTAGTTTTTTGAACTGTGTCTTTTTGAGCCTTTTTGGCTGGGCGCATGAATTTTCCTTGTAACACATACTTTTGGTGCGCCCCCTTAAAAGCCTTTGGCGCATGGTTTTCCATGTTAGCACGCTTCTCGGTGCGCCAAAGGGCGCATATAATCTACATGCAACACCAAGTTTTGGTGCGCCAAAGGGCGCACATAACTTCATGTCGACAACGAATTTGGTGCGCCAAAGGCGCGCTCATTCTTCTGTTGCCATTTCCTTCCATGCGCCAAAGGGCGCACGCTTTCCCCTGTCGACAGCTGTTTTCCTATGCGCCATTTCAAAAGGTTGGTGGCGCATTGATGACAGGTTTTTCCTATAAATATCCGTGCGCGCCCAATGTCATTTTCATTCTTTTGTCAGCACGTGATATTTCTAGACTTGTCAGCCCCTACTCTGTCACTTTCGTCGTGTTGTGGACCCGCTCAAGGAATTTTCGCTATATTTTAAGGTAAGAGGTTCTTCCCCTTCCCTGTTTTATGTTTTCTGTTCTTTGAGCTTGCTTTTGTCCGTTTTGGTGTGTGCTGCTTACTTGCTGGCCGGTTTTTCATCGAAGTTTGAATATGTTTAAGCCTTTCCCCCCGTGTTGTCCTGTTCGTTTTCTTCTGTTACTCTTCCTCTCCCTCCCTCTTTCCGGATCTGCTGGAAAAGGAGTCGTTTTGTAACTGGCTTGGTTTGTTAAAGTTTTTTTTGTAAAACCTTACTTGTCCAAGTAATTTTTGAAGTGGAATAGAGGAAGAAAGAAAGAGGTTTGAGAGCTTATTTCAAAAGGCGATATGGCGCGCCTCAGAATAATAAAGACAGCGCGCCTCGCGCGCACCTTCTCGCCATGCAACATATTCAAAACCCGCGCCACAGCGCACCCCCGCCATCCTCGTCTGCACTGAAATTCATGCGCCTCTAAGCGCGCCTCTTTTGCATGCTACAAGTATAAATCCCGCGCTTCCTCCTAAAAGCCTTGGCGCACCCTTTATCCATGTTGCATCCCATTTCCATGCGCGCGCTATATTCCTTTGGCGCATCATTTGTCCATCTTTGCACAATCTTCCCATGCGCCACAAGGCGCACCGAAACCCGATGTAACACGCATTTCGTGCGCCTGCTATAAGATGCGACCTGCTTCTTCCATGCGCCATGAGCCTTTGCGCCAATATAACCTCTGTTACATTCCTTTTCTGTGCGCTTTATCTATTTGGCCTTGCCTGAGCTGTATTTTCTGCGCCCGAGACTTTAAATCTCTAACTCCTTCTCGCTAAGCTTTCCAATGGAAGATCAAATGACTAATTCAACCTTTTTGGATTGGGTCTCTCTTCTTCTTCATGCGAGAAGCAGCGGTGAGTTCGAAAGAACACATGTCTACGTCAGCAGAAGCCCACCAAATCAAGAGGAAAGGCTAAGCTGACAGAAGAAGAGATGAAATACAAATACCAAAGGGTCAGAATGCCCGAATCACATGCGAGAATGTAATATGGATGTCAGGGACTCTGAATTGGGTCACATTGACATGGATGAGTTCTGGGTTAGAACTCAAAAGGTTACAAGAAGTCCATGGATGGACAAGCTAATAGGCAGTGCCCTGCACTTTGCCGGAGGAATCCTGTCGGCGCATTTGTGAACAACGAATTCATGATGGTTGTTGCACAATCCTTCAACAAAGACACGAGATGTGTCGAGAATAGCAAGGGCGAGGTAGTTATAAACCTTACTGCCCGTCGCTTTGAGTTGATACTTGCATCCCTCATCACAGAACTACGTGGTACATTGCCAACGAGAATGTATCAAAGCTCAGGAAGACAACGAAGACCGGTGCATGCAAAGATGAATGAGGTCTACCTAAAGAATAAGAAGGTGGTGACCGGTGGCCTCTAGACTATCCACCGGCGATTTCTCGAGAGGAACTCGGTGACACAATCACCTTCCCGAGCGAGTCTTCGGGCTTTGGATGCCCACTATTTCCATAAGTGGATCTTTGCGGTACTGGAGACAATAAATAAGAATTTGCCCGATCGCATTTCTGCTGGGGAAATAATAAGCAAGACACAATATCGGCGAGCAAAATGCAATGCTTTTCCCACATGGGAGTGTTCCACATGAACTCCTACGTCGTCTACGCTGCCGCAGCTGAAAGAGATTATCCGGGGCTGAACCGAAGTGGAGTATGGCCTCAGGCCAAGATATTTGATTACTATCCAGAGCTGAGGCTGGAGAATAGCATCCAACATTTCGCAAAAGTTAACGATGCATTCTTCTATCATGTCATTTGCCTACTGAGGCCAAACATGACACATAGTCGGACAACCAAAAACATAGTGGCAGCCACAGAGAAATGGGGAGCCTTGTTCACCCAATTTCCCACGTTCACCTATCTAAGGGCTGCCAACTTTTTGGGAGAGCCAACCAGGTTACCAAGGTATGCTGGACCAAGGCTGATTCTACTGGAGTTATCAAGGCAGCTGGTCACATACCATGAAAAGTGCCTCAAAAGAAAGAAGGGTGGAACTCCTTTCCCCCTCAAAGTAGGCCGATACACATGCTCCACCCACCATAAGGCAAAGGAAATGTTCGCAGAGCTGGAGCTACTCAACTTGAAGCATGACTTCCCAGCCAGGCCTACCTTCGACACAGGGGCATGCGCCAATAGCGGCTCGATCCAATCCATGTCCCTCAAATCGAGGATATTTACATTGATGTTCTCCATGAGGCGGAACTCAGAAGAAAGGATCACTCGCGCTTAGCATTAACGGAAATCATCCAATACGGAGTGGCCATTGTCCCCGAAGGTTTCCAGACCACGGAAGATGAAGTAGATAAGGTGTACAATGACACAGATGGGGACGATTGGCCCTTCCCAGCCATTGACAGGAACAAGGCTCCTCAAACAATTGAGGAGAGGGTAAAAGAAACTATGCGGAGAACGGAGCATTGGTGCCGCATGAACGGACTAATCTACCTCGGGGTAGATTTCACAACTTCCCCTTTAGGCAACGCACCTCCAAGGTCAAAGAAGCAGCTGAAAGGCAAAGGTGCAGAAGGTGAACCTAGCACCATTCAGGAGGAAGCCCCTGAAAGTCCTCTTCCTTCAGAGCCTGAACAAGTCATAACTCTTGATGAGGAATTGACGGAGGATAGTCCTATACGCCCGTCCACCCAGGATGTCGGCGTCGCTACAACTTCAGAGGTCCCTTCTATCCCTTCTTCTTCTCTTCCTTCCCCTCCTCGAGTGACTCGGACGACCACCCCTTTGGTCGTGTCCTCTGTCCCTTCTTCTACCCTTTCCCCCACTTCTTCATCTATCTTCTCCTCCCTCACTGATTTGTCTTCCTCTATTTCTTCCCTCATCTCCGAGCTCCCTTCCCTTCCTATCTCTTATGCTGTTGCGGTTTCCCTTCCTCCCGTGGGCATGTCTTCGGCTATTCTTTCAATGCCGCCGCCGCGTGTCTCCACGTTTTTCCCCTCTTCTACCATTGCTGCCGCTCCCTCTGTCTCTGGTCCTTCTTCTATAGGACCAGCTTGGATCTCTCAGCAGCTGAGCCAACAAAAGAGGAAAGTTCCCATCGCTCCGATGGACTTTTCTGTCATTCCGGCTAAAGGAGCAAAGAAGCACAAGCCGGTTACACGCTTCTCAAAGAGCGCTACAGGTGAGAGAGTCATGGAAATAGCATACCCCGACCCTCTCAAAGAAAAAGAAGATCTGTCTCCGACAGATTTCACCGTGACCCAAGTCACAATGGGGACATCCTCAGAAAGTCTCCAGGGGGAAGCTCTTTCCGCAGTTGATGCACTCTGCGAAAAGCTTCAAGAAACAAAGGAAGAAAAGAGGCTACTGAAGGAGCAGAATAAATACTTGCTTCAAGCCTTACAGAAGATGGGAAATGCACCTCCCACAACTGCCGCCGAGATTCCTGAGCTGCTCAGTCAGGAGAAAATCAATGAGTATTCAAAAATCGGCGAGCAAGGTATGGCTGTTTCTGCTTGGAGGAGCCAGATCCTCAAAGATAGTGAAAAAGTAATCGCCGAATATATCAGTTTATACCTGAACATCGAGAAGGCGAATAAGGAACTCCAAGCGTTAGCAGGCCCGATATCAGAAGAGTTAGAACATGCTAGACTCCAGCACGAGACCTTCCAACAAATGTTCGACTGTTCAGTCGAAGATCTGGTCAAGTTCGGAGTCTTCGGCCATCCAAGGGCCCTCAACAAAACTATGTCCACTTTGGACTATCGGATAGATCAGCTAGAATTCGTTTTGGAAAAGATAGACAAGGTGAAGGAAGAGGCCCTAGATGCAATGCATCAAATGGAGAAAATTGTTCTATCTATGACTCCAGGGTTGCTCACTCCTTCCCTCACCTTGAGATCAGCTGATGATACTATCCGGGTTTTCAAGGAGATAGCTTCTCAAGGGATAGGGCCAGAAGTCACGTTCGACACTCGAATCCATCAACAACCTACTGGCCTGTAGGGACTTCATCGGTTTCCTAATTGAGGCGGGAAAAGACTATTCCAAGATCCCAGAAAAGCTCATAGATGAGCGGGAAACTTGCGAGGCGATCAGTGAGCGACACAAGGATCCATCACAGGATCAGTTTGGGCCGATGATCAGCAAGTTCTTGGAATACCGCGCCGCCCCACATCTCATCTCCCGAGCAAGATCGAAGCGCAAAGCGACCCCTTTTCGGCGCGGACGATGATGATGAATAGCTGCTTCTTCTTCTTCTTCTTCTTCTTCCTCTCGCTATTCTCCGACTTTCTTTTCTGAATGTCTAAAAATGTGTTGGCACAAATGATGACATCATCCATGTTGCATCATGGGATGATGTCATCCATCCAAGTTGTCAAAGTCAACATGACTTTTGGATATTTTGTAAATATCTTGTAAATAAGTGGTTGGCTCCATTTTGCCTTCTCTCTCTCTCATCTTCTATAAATACTAGAATACTTGTTGTATTCAAGGTGAACATTTTTCAGATAGAAATAGAGGTGAAGAGAGAAAGACTTTGAGCTTTCTTGTAACAGAAAATAACAATTAATACAATTATTCAGACTTTGTGCTAAATAGTTGTGTTATGCAGAAGATCTTTCTTATGTTAGATCTGCATGTGTTTATTCTGTTGAATTCATATCTACTTTTCCGTCACTTGTTTATCAGTATTGCTTTGTTTATTTATGCAAGTAGGTTTGGCTCTGTTTACTACCAAGCCCAAAGCATAGATCTTCTGACCCTTCCGCTTTGGAACTCATTTCTTTTCTTCCTTCGGATCTGTTCTTTCTCTTCTCCTTCTTTTATTCCTTTCTCTTCGCAGCCTAGAACACTCTACTGGGATGAGATCCCAACCCCCGAAGGCAGAATCTGTGAGACTTGCATATGTTCCTCGCTAGTAGAGGTAGCAATAAACCGATTTAAGCTTTCTTTGCCTCAAAGAGGGGCTAAGCCCTGCACACCGTTGGCCCGTTTATCCATAGATCTGTCCACGCGACAGATTTTCGGACCAACATAGACAAACATCATGGTGGTGAATGAAGTCTATGTGCATGCGAGTCGTGTCCCAAAATACGTCGGCGATGGAGATCTACATGATGTAGAATGCAAATGTGAAGAAGAGCCATGTGAAATAAGCCGAGGTGGTCGCCTATGTCGAGATGCATGAATCGCCTAAGGAATAAGCCTATATCGATGTGTCGAGTAGTGGAAAGATGCAATCATGTAGGAAATACGTGAGTAGGTGATCTAGGAGTACATTGTGCTTTGAGCAACAAAAATGTGATGTGCTAGAAGAATTAGGTGAGATGATAGCAACAATGTGAGGAGATGAAGACCATAGGGTAGATGGAGGGATGCCAACAATATAAATGACCTGATTATTGTAAATGAATTTTAAGTCTCAAATGTTTCATAGAAATAATAGATTCAAAGTGATGACCCCAATTGAGACCAAAAGCATGTTGCATCCCTCAATTGTGTTTCTAATGAGGAAAGGTACAAGCATAGTAAAAGGACCAATCGTAACATGTAGTTTAACAACGCCAAAGGGCTTATTGAAGGGATACTTAATTTGTGATTAAGGATATCGATAACATTAAGAAGAGAAAGGGAACATGCGCAAATGGGACATGATGGTTCAACCTTAGTGTTGTTAATGGAGGCCGAGCCAACATATACATTGATATGTAAATGATTGGATGTAAAATTCTCATGATAATGGATGTCTAAAAAATAAATGATTGGTGGCGAAGCGTCAATGATTGAAACCAAGAAATCGAGAGCCCCTAATGGGAAGAAGGTATTGGGTGATAGAAATAATTAGCGAGAGGAATCTCTTGTTTTTGTATTATCTTTTTGTAAGGGGTTAATAAAAATATTAAGTTTATGATTTTCATTAATAGGGGTAGGTGTTGTAGATTTGGAAGCTTAATTTGACCATTTTCAAATAGATCTTGAATGATATTTCAGAATCGGAAACAACGATAAGTGGAATGCCCTATGCATTGATGATAATCACAATAAGAACTGTCATCAAAATTACACCCTTTTGGTCAAGATGGATCAAGTTGTAGAGGCGATGATAAGGTAATAAGATTACTATCGATGAGTTGCGGTCATGAAAACACTCATAGGAGTACTAAACTTAGTAAAAGTACGCTTGTATGGTTGTGGTCGAAGCTCCTAGGAGTAGATACCATGTTTACATATGTTTTTCCCACCATGGGTTTAGTTTTAGAAAGCTTAAAGGTGGGCTTATTTTGGAAATGTGTGGGTGATGATGTTTGCTCGTGATATTTAAGCTTGCCTTTTGCCAGGAGTTTAGCCTCACGAAGCTTGAGAGTTTGAAAATTTTGATCGAACGATGGAGATGTTTCAAAGAGATTGCTCTCCTAAAGCAGTGGTAATAGACTCTGAATAAATAAGTCCTAAACCTCAAAATCTGAAAGTATGTTAGTCATCTTAGCTAAATTGTTTTTGTATCGCAAGACATAACCAGATAAGTGTTTGTTGGACCCTTGCTTGAGTTGCGCTACTTGGGCATAGGAGATCTTAGAGCCAATGTTGATAGAAAAATGTGTGAGAAAGGCATCGGCCAAATGTGTGAAAGAGACTACCGAATGAACAAGTAGGTCATAGAACCATCACATCATATAGTCTAGTAAACTATGAGGAAAAATCTTAGCGAGAATGGTGTCATCATCTGCATAGTCAAGACATGCTACGTGGAAAGCTTGGAAATGTTCTTGTGGGTCACAATGACCTTTAAAAATGGGCAACTTGGGAGAGATGAAGTCGGGTGGAAATGAATAAGTGGAGATAACCAATGCGAAAGGGGTATGTAGTAATGAAGTAGAATCTAAAGATGACAATCCTTGAGAAGTGTGAATTAGCGTTGGCAAATTTGATTTTATAGATCCTAATATAAATATGTGAAATCAAGAGTGTACGAGGAAGAGTCAAGTTGCATATTAGGAGTATAAGGATGGCTGATGGGAGCGGTAGTTGTAATAATAGCAATAAAAACATAAATGGGTGGAGTGGATACCATGGGAGTCGAAGAAGCCATGACAGAAGTGGAAGCATCACGAGTTTGCTTAGTAGAAATTAAAGCATGCAAGACATGAGGAAGATGAGTAGGGTTTTCATAAAAGATTTTCAAAGTCAGTAATACCATTCAGTTGATCTTAGTCAACATTGGTGTCTTCATCCTAGGACTTCTCACTACTGTACGCCTATTTCATGAAGAGGGACATTATTTGAATTATCCAAAGGATTGTTAGTGTGAGCTACAGAAGTAGGGATATCGGCCATTGGTTTGAAAAGCCTATAGGTGAATGAGGGAAACTCAAAATATTGAAAGTCCAAGAATGACCACTACAAGTGGCAGGCATATAAACGAGAAGCCCAAGGAATAAGTGTATTTGAAGTTCAGTTCACCAAAAATGAATAACTAAAATTAACTAGTATGTAGTATGTGGAGATAGTTAATCTAAGTCATGAACAACTATAAATAAAGTAAATAAATTCATTAAATAAGTATATAAGTGACCAAACAACTATGCAAAAGGAAAAGCTAACCATAATGTGTAAGAGAGAAGAGGAAATAACTCCGCTAAATAGCAGACACTCGTGAGATTGTGTCACGAGATGATTGGAAAATATAGAAGCAGGAACGACTATACAGAAGCCCCGAAAAGGATGGATTTAGAGTATCTAGCTAGACTGGAGCGCCAGGAAGGGACTAGGTGCTTACGGGTGCTCTGGTCTGTAAACCGGGCATTCTAGTTTGTGCAAAAGCTCTTAAATGAAATCTCACGGGGTTATGATGTGGTTTGAAACCCTCGTTGCTCACATCAAATTCATTGTCCCGTACCAAATGTCACCAATAATCAAGGTGAATAGAAGACCTACAAATCCCTAAAAAATAAAAGTGTAAATGAATAGGTCGACTAACCTCGATTGCCACAATGGTAGACTTACTAACCGGCGTTGCACTATATTTTAGACCCAAATGTAGTTCCGGAGTGTGTGCATAATGTGCTCTAGGTGTTCTCGTGTCGGTCACACTTTGTGAAGTAGTGAGCAATAACTAAATGTAGAAAATGTAATAGAATGTGTGCATGGAATAAAATAGAAGCTTCCCCATATGAAGTGTGTGATGCAGATGTCCTAGCCTTATGCCTTGTGATGGAGCTATGTGGATGCAAGTGATCTTCAATATAATATATGGATGCAATTCTAGATGGATGATAGTAGTGAATGATACTAGGTCCCTCATTATGGTCTCACAACTTTATATTTCTAGGGTTCTCTTGATCGAATTTCGTAATTAATCCTGAAATGGTTGACCAACAAAAATATAAGAAGGAGAAATAAATAGAAAGAGCTGAAAAAGTGGCGGGAAAGTGTGAAAAGGACCGAGGCGCCCTAGTGGAACCAGGGACCCCACAGGACACCCCATTACCCTAAGCGCCCCAATCAGGCTAAAATAATGGCAAACAAATGAAATGAATAGGGCATATGGATGTAAAATATCGAGAGAGATGAAATAAAATAAAAGATGTCCAAAAGACATGGGTTAATTTTTACTTTCTTCACTCAAGAACCTTCTAACTAGTAGTATGAAACTAGGATAAATAATGTCTAAAGTGCAAGATTTTATGACTACAATTACATATTATAAGAAGCTGAAGGAAGACAATAATGCTACTTCCATCCTCTATACTTGTTTTTTCTACACTTTCACCTTGCTTCTACAATTCAATTCTAGCACCAAAGTCTTCTTGCTCACTTCTCCCATGAATCGATGATGAATTCCACTTGTTCTCTTGCTTAAATAGCTTGCTCCCCATGTCCTCCCGTGCATTGGAGAATGGGAAGAGACATCCAAGGAAGAGATGTGGCCAAAACATTTGAAATTCGTGATCGTTCGTGCGTTTATTTATTTTTGTTTCATTAGTGACAAGACTGCCAAAGTGTATGTAGACGAGCGGTTACGTAACCACCGTGACGGTTACATAACCATTGTTTCGTGCGAAAAGGGTAGTTATGCAACTGCTACTTTGCATAGAGTGGCGGGTGTGTAACTTAACAGTTTGCTCCTCTTTTTGATTGATTTTTTTAGTTCTTATTGTGACGATGAAGTGGTATTTCTCTAGATCATATAGATCATACTTCCCCTACTCAAGAGGCTTTTGGTCCCATAAAAGATTAGTGGGGGAGTAGATAAGGAAACAATTCCCTCACTTTCTCCTTTGAATACCATCGGGCCTACCTTGGTATTTTCCCCTGAGTCCAACTTGCCAAGACTCCCGTGGACATCTCCTTGTCTCTCGATCTTCTTCAGGTAGCATTGTGTCCTCCTCCAATTCACCTTGTGAGTCCAAGACACAATCCTCTCATGGAAGGTAAATCGACATTCTTCTTCCTTTTCAAGCATGGATGGCTCATATAGATGCAAATTCTCATAATTAACTATTGAGTACATCCGCATGAAGTGTGGCAAATCAAGCCTAAAGGTATTTTCTCCAACTTGCTCCAAAGATAATGAAGGGTTCATACCATAGTGGCTTGGCCTTGTAATCTCTCCTTACTCAAGTAAAGCCAAACCTTGTTTCTAACACGAATTTTGTGTTCTCTACGATGTTGATCGTGTCTAGCCTTATACTTGGCTTGAGATTTCCTTAATTATTTTTTCACCTTAAGATGGATTCATTGAATCCTCTCAACAAATTTTGCTACTCTAGTCACTTCTGAATCATGTATCTCCCCTTCTTCCTATTGTCCAACCGTAATTTCCAGTGGATTAGTAGGTAGATATCCTATACATGCTTTAAATGGTGATTGTATAGTGGATATGTGTACCACCCGATTATAGGAATTTTGAATGTAGGCTAAGGACTTATCCCAAGTCCGTGGATATTTATTATTGTATCCTCTAATCAGCTGCACCAAAGTCCTGCTCATGACCTTTTTTTCTCATCTATCCGAGGATGAAGGTCATGCTCCTTTGTAACCTGGTATCCATCTTGTCCTACAAAGTATTCCAAAACTTCCCCAAGAACCGGAATCTCTGTCAAAAATATCGACTTTGCAAAACCAAAATGCACCCATACATAGCAAAGAAAAGTTCAGTTGCCTCACTTGATTTTATTGTCTTTTTACATACCATAAGAACACACATTTTAATAAATCTATCTACAACAACATATAGATAATCATGGCCATGTTTAGACATAGGTAGTCCTCCTCCAAAATCCATAGAAATATCTTCCCAAGGACAAGTAGGGACTCAGTAAAATCACATACAAACCCTCCATCCCGATTTTAGGCTTTGTTGTACAACAAATTTTACATCCTCTTAAGAATTTAGACAATTCTTCTTACATATTGAGTCAATAAATGTAACTTTGCAAGTGGACCATGGTATTACCAACACCAAAATGTCATGTTACTTTCGAGGTATGTGCTTCCCTCATCAATAAAAGCATTTATTTTTTTTTACACAAAACCCCATTGGTAGAGCAACCCATTTTTGAGATAAAAATATTCAATACACATCCTTTCAACCCCTTTGACTACAATTTTTATATATTACCCCAAAATATTTATTTTGAGTATATGCCTCTCTGTAAGCTTCCTTCGCGAAGGGCTCAATATGAGAGATAGTGGCCAAACTAGATATTTTCGTGTGTGGGTGGCCTAGACAACATGTCTGCCACCAAATTTGTGCTACCTTTCTTATACTTGATCACCAAATGAAACTGAAAGGAATCCCATCCGTTTGTAGAGTGCCTTGCTTGCAATTTAGATTATACTTGCAAATACTGGAGAGGTTTGTGGTCAATTTGCATAATAGTTTCTTTAACCAATAAATAATATTTCCATTTCTTTATTTCTTGAACTATTGCATAAATCTCTTTATCATATACTGAATATCCCTTAACTATTGAAGTGAAAGTTTCAAAATGATAACGTATCGGCTTACCTCCTCAGTTATCGCCCAATTTTGACTTCGCAAAATTGTTAAAAATAATTAAAAAATGAAAAATTAGAAAATTTTGAAAAGTGTTACTTTGCATGGTTCATTGGACTCATCGCGATCATCTTATTTTTGTGATCGTTTCGGTCTTCGTTTCATGATTTTCGGTGAGAACTCTTCCCGCCAGGCTTTAAAATGCGTTAAAATACATTAAAATAATTAATTAATATTTAATTAATTAATTGCTCCTTGTTTGATTAAATTAATTTTTAAAAAATCACTTAAGGAGTATTTAATTAAATAAATATAAATTAAAGTTCATTCGACAAGTTTTAGTGCCGGGGAAGTAAGCTTTCGTTTCCATCGCTCTTGGGTTGGCTTCCCGAACCCGGTTTTCCACTTTCCTGGCAATTTCCTTCAATTTTTCCACACGTGGGTTTTCCTTCGCAATTGCCAAATCATGGATTGGCAAACGGCATAAAATTCCCCAATTTCCCACATGGGGAAATTGGACGGGGATTGCCAACCCATTTTGCCATTCCCGTTGGCAATTGTCCATTGCTTTCCCCATTTCCCCTGGCACTTAAGCCACTACCCGAAGAGAGGAAGTTAGATTAATTCCCATAACTTCCTCCATCAAACCCGTTGGAAAAGTCGTGCAAAGCTTTCAATTGCTTCTTATTTCCTCAAGAAGACATAATATTTTGTCAGCATCATGCAAGAGAAACTCACGCCATTGTGAAGGAAGAAATATTTAACATTTTTGAATCTTTTTCAAAACCCAAGCAAAGGAAAGACTCATGCGAGAATAAAGGATAAGGAGAATACCAACACTTGACAATACAAAAAAATACGCAGCTGTGGGAGGAGTTTCAAATAAAACAAGAAATTCTTTTCTTTCCACGCATGTGGAGAATAAGGAACAAATTTTAAAAAGGAAGTTTGATATATAAAACAAAACAAAGTTTTCCATATGCGCTGAAATATAAAAAAGTCTTGAATCTTTTTCAAAGTCGAACAGGGAAAAGTCTCAACCCATGCCAAAGGTCCACACAAGGAGGAATTACCAGCTGAAGGAAGACCACGCATTGGCCTGTTAGAGAAAGTTTTTCAACAAGAAAATTAAAGAAAGACCAGTTTCAGCGCCCAGCTAGAAGGAAAGGAGTATTTATTTTGTTTTTAGCAGAAGAAAACAAGATTTAATCTTCCACACGCCTGGGAGGAGAAAGGGACAGCTAACAAGAAAACAAGGCAGGCCGCTCCACACTCAGGCCACACACAACCAAGGAAAAGACAAATAAAAGCTTCTATTTTTGTCTAAAAGACCACGTGGAGGTGAAAACTAGCTCCCACGCCCAGCCAAGAGGGTAAAGACCATGCATTGGTCTGAAAGAAGAAGTTTTTAAGCAAAGAAAATAAAGAAAATACAGAGTCCACGTGCTGGAGGGTGAAGAAGGAACAGTTTAAGCGCCTTTTGCCCAAGTCAGATAAAAACCACGCATCCTTTTAGAAGCACACGCCTTGGAAAGAAAACTGTCCTTAAAACAAAAACAAATTTGTTTTGTTGTTTTCCACGCCAGAGGAAGAAAGAAAACGCGCCCAGCCAAGTGTAAAATTGCACATTGGCAGAGAAAATTAGTAGAAGCCCACGAAGGAAGAAAACAACATAAGGGAAAAGCCAGCAAATTGACAGAAAACAATCTCCACGCGCCAAAGAGAGAAATTGTGGTTTTTTTTTTACTGAAGATTGTTTTCCACGCAAAAAAGGAGATGTTTGAATAGGCTATGCCAGAAGCAAAGGAAGGACCACACATTGCACTGGTGAAAAGGAACAGTTTTGAATCTTTTTCAAAGTCAAAACATTACAGAAGCCCGCGCCCCAAATGCAAGGAGGAGAATGTAGAAAGCAATTTTAAATCCCAAGCCAGGCGGTTTCCAAATAATGAGGAGCACCTCCAAAGAATGCTGAATTTTTCACACCAAATTTTATCGACCATCTTCATAGGAGTTTCAATGGTCCACACCTAACGCTAATTCAATTCAGTGGGTTCATATGCAACACCGGTACAAATGGAGTTGGTCTCATGCTAACGGTAAGAACCACGGCCCTTCACTTTGGTGCAAGGTCCACCGAGGGACAGGAAAGACACATACGCCTAGGGAATGTTGAATTTTATTCATCTTGTTCAATATCGACTATTATGGTGCATTGCTTAAGAAACTTGCTCCTCGAAAGCTACAAAGCAATCCTACAATAATGCAAACAAGATTGATAGTATTGGTATAGGATCAATCGATGATGTTCTTCGAATATGGATCATACACTATTCCGTATGCTTCCTAAACTTTTCCCTAAAACATGAATGCTTGTTTACACTCCATCAAATCTTTAATGATGAATTGCTACAGCGTGTTCTGGATCGTGGATTCATTGATGGTGAAATGAAGGTCTATCGCCTTGATGTTGCGAGGGTGGGTGTGGATTCTCAAAATCGTGTTGCATAGGTAGTATCAGTGGAACGTAGAACTGAAATTCTCCTAGGAAAGTGCCGTGAGGAAGTAGTTGGCTATATGCAGCAGCTACAGGGAAGAAGAAGAAGTCAGTTTCAACGAATTTGTAGAGATTGGATAAGACAAATAGAGCTTGTATTTTGTCTAAAAGACCATGTGGAGGAGACAACAAATACAAGGATGCTCAGGAAATAAAAATGGCTTTCCATGCATAGAAAGGAGATCAAATCAGTCTAGCTGGGCCTAGATGTCACGTCAGACGTTTTTATTTGGAGAAGGCACAATTGGAAATGTTGGCGCTTCTACTGCAACTGTAAACCATCCATTTTCATTTCAGCAGAATAGTGTTCATTTAAATAATCTTTTATCTCATTTTACTGATACAAAAGGAAATGAAACTGGCAATGCAATAATTTTGCCTCCGACGTCAGCAGCCACAGTTTCAAGGGAAAATGTCAATGGGTTTTCAAAAAGATTGTATCTTGAATTCAGTACGTGGTAGTGCTGAATTAGTTAATTCTGAAGGATTGTGCTAGGACAAGTTGAATAGAACTCAGAAGGATAATAGGCTGCAGGAAACAAATATTCACTGTCGTGTACAATGGCTTGGGAGAAAACATTCAAAGCTTCATCTGACCAGAGACTAGTTGCTGAAATGGGGGCATTGAAATCAAGTGAAAGTGAATCAGCTTTTGGATTGGTAGGAGGTTCAAGTGCAGCTAACAGTGAAGATTGTTTGGATGCTACAGGAGATTCAAAGGCAGTGGCAGTCGTACTTCCATCATTTCAAACAAGGAAAATGTTATTTTTGGTGATTATTGGTGATGTTAAGTGAACCAATAAAAGATAGGCTGTGCAGTGAGATAGAAGAGTCAGGTTATTCAATTTGTAGAAAGTGTTTGCAAAACTAGACAATGTTTTCGACTTCATCAAATCAGATGTATAGTGCAAATAACTGGTTATATTTATTCATGGGGTGTTTGTTAAAGCCATGTTTTGTAATACCATTGGAGGTGAATTGCAATTTTGGCTCTTGGAGATCTTCTCAACGGTGAAAGACCAGAAGTTGGATTCTGATAAACCAAGGTGGCATAACGACTACGGTATCACGACAAATGAATAATTCACCATGGAAAGGTACTCAGAGCATGTGGAGAATTGTGAACGTGAATATGAACTAGCTCATACCAGGATATTGCTCAGACAGAGGGGTGGATGAATTGCTCAAGTTTCAAGATCAACACTCTTGTCATTTTGAGGATCAGAGAGCACGCTTAATGAGTTCATTCCCGTACGATCGGGATAGGTGGACTCTTGGCCAAATGGATAAGGCACTGATCCTAGGTGTTTTGATCTGGGTGGCACATTGCTGACTAGGATGTCTACGTGTGCATACAAGTCATTTAAGTGGGGTCCACATGCACCCATTTGTTTTATTTATGTATTTTTACTTAAATGACTTTTTAACGTAAGTGGTTTCTATTTTTAGTCACTTTTTAAAAGTTGGTTGAAAAAGTCAAAGTCACTTAAGTGCCCTATTTAATGTGCATTTAAAACCCTAACTACTTTGTAACCAACTTTTGGGTTATAAAAGGAAGTTAGGGGCTCATTTGTAAGGGTGACTTTGAGAGAGGAGAAGAAAATACTTTTGTGCAAGCTTTGTTTCAGGAAGAAACTTTGTGTTCTTTGTGAAAAACATTTTGGAGTTAATGAAAAACGGACTTTGTGTCTCATTCATTGTCTCTTCTAACATTTGATGTTCTTATGTTCATTAGATGCTAGGTGTTTGAATCTTGCATGCAGATATTATCTTTGATCTTCTCACAACATTATTAATCAGCTATTCTAGTTCACAATGATCAAGCTCGATTATCTACTTGCTCATGTGTGTTCCCTTTTACACATTCTTGTTTGGACTCAAACTTTGTTTTATTTGTGTTGGTCATTCACCTTTCTTCTTCATGTTAGGTTATTTCATTTCATTTCATTCCACTCCTTTCCTTCATTTCATGCTATCTCCTTCATTCACTTTTCTTCCATTGATGTTCCAAACCCCCCCACATACAATTTTGAATGTACAGATGTAAATACAGCTTTTGGTTTTCAATAAAGGCAACCTCACCTTCATCGAGGAGGGACTTCGCTCCCACACTGCATTGCATGTCATTTGCATGCGTGCAAATCCATATGCTAACACCTCCCTATAACAACACTACTCCCATAACATAATCATTGGCATTTGTTTCTACTTCAAAGGGCTGCTGCAAATTAGGAAGAGCAAGTACGGAGCATGACTAATTTTATATTTTAATAATTCAAAATCCTAGTCTTGTTCCTTACCCCACCAAAAACATTACTCTTTGTGGCTATCAGTGTGTAGGGCTGTTATAATAACAAAGAAGATTGGAATGTAATTCCTCGTGTATTGTATTACTCCCACAAAACTTCTAGTCTTTTTGGCTCTTATTGGTGTTGGCTAGTTGGTGATGGATTCTGCTTCTTTTTTTTCCACTCGTAGATCTCCTCATCTAACCATGTGCCTAAGATAGACAAGTGACTATTTGGTAAATTCACACTTCTTCATATTGCATAACATTTGTTTCTCCTTGAGAACTTGTAATACTTGCTACAAATGTGTTAAATGTTCCTCCCATGTGGCACTAAAAATCATAATATCGTCTAAATAAACAATGACATATGAATATATGAATTCCCATAATACATCATTCATCAATCTCATAAATGCATCAGGTGCATTACATAAACCAAATGGAAGTACTAACCACTCATACAAACCTTGTTTTGTTTTGAAGGTAGTCTTCCATATATCCTCCTCCTTCATCCTGACTTGGTGATAACTCGACTTGAGATCCAAATTCGTGAAGAACTTTGCATGTTGAAGCTGGTCCAAGAGGTCATCTATGTGTGGGAGTGGATATTTTTTCTTTATGGTAATCTTGTTTAAAACATGGTAGTCAATGCACATTCTCCAAGAACCATCCTTCTTTGGCACCATCACAATAGGTGAACCGCATGGCAAGGTGCTTGGGCATATTACCCCTTGGTCTAATAGCTCATGGAGTTGTTTCTTTACCTATGTAATCTTCAACAAGGATTGCCTATAAAACCGATATTTGGTAGAGGGGACTCTAGAAAAAGTTGAATTTCATGCTCTACCTCTTGCTTTGATGGTAACCCGTTCGGATTCTGGAATACTTCCTGAAAATACTGAATTATGCTATCCAAATCCTTCATCCCTTTGTTATAAATATAAGAAATTTCTACCCCATCTTTGAATAAAAGTAAACAAAACTGATTATGGTTTACCTAAATTAGTCTCTTTGTTTGGTTAACACTTACCATAACAAGTTTTGACTTACGTTGGTGTGCCCGAATGTTGTAACTGACTCCATCCTTGATCCATTTGTATCAATTCTCCCTTCTTGTGAATATAGCATCCTCGGTGTACAAGTAAGCACTCCAAAAACAACATCAAAAGCATCAAGTGGAATTACATCAACCTCCAATACATCTATATCTTATCATATCTATATGGTGAGGGTGTCCCGCCTCGGGCCGACGCCCCCGATGGCCCCGATAGACTTGATCAGATGCATGCAAGGAGCTATATAGAGAGTTAGCTGATTCATAGTCGATGTACCCACCTAGTCCCCATGACTCATTCCCCTCAATATCCCACCGAGTCACCACCAGAGATCCCACCCGGGTCTATGATACAAACTTGAACTTACATATTCTAGTTACATCCGAATTTCTACACCCTTCCCCACCCATCCCAAAGGATAAGGATGTGGATGATCATAAGTTTCAAGACCAGGCTTCTTTACTACCACATAAGAAATCAAATTAGATTGAGAACCAATATAAACCAAAGCATTTACCTTAGTTCTCTTGATTTGGATTTTGATATGAAATAGCTTACTCATATCTTCCTCTTATTCTTGGCTATCCATGTTGGTGGTCATGCATCCTAGCCTCTCATCTACATCATAATCATCCTCTATTTCTACCTCCCCATCTCTCTTTACAGTTGTCATGGATTTCTTTGAATCCTTGGTTCAGTTCTTTGGGTGCAATTCTAATCTAACTTCCAACATGTAGCATTAGTATGACCATTGATATCACAATTCTTACAAAAATTCTTAGGATCTTTACAATTATTCAAAGTAGTGGTGGTCTGTGTACATTTCCATTTCTATTTACCTTTGTTACTTGTTTTTCCCTGCTCTTTCTTTGGCTGATTTGTTGATTGCTTAATCTTTGACTCCACGCCTCCTCGGTTCTTTTAATCATCAATATAATATGCTTGCACACATGCGTCATCGAGATCCTTGGTCTTCATGGAGATGACCTTCCTTCAAAGGTGAGCGTGAAGTCCTCCCAAATACTTGGTCGAATATCCTTATCCTCTAAGTCCATGTTAAACAACTTGACTTGTCTCTCGAAATTTTGTAGTGTAATCCTCGCACACTCGACCATTGCTTTGTCCAAAGTACGCCATTTAATCATTTCGCTCAGGTCTTATGGTCAATAGGATAAAAATTATCTCTAAGTAATTCTTTAAATCCCTTCCAAGATCTTACAATAAGATGCTTCTTCTTCTCACAAGTGGCTAGATGGGTTTTCCACCAAACCAGAGCATGACCTTCTATTTTGAGACGTGCAAAGGTGATCCTTTGTTCACAAGTGACATCATGTACACGAAAATATACCTCCAATTGTTTAAACGATTTATCAAGTAATTTTGCTTCTATTTATCCTTCAAACTTTTTATCTCAACTTTAAAAGGAACATGATCATATTTTATCTTCTCTCTTCCAACTAGAGTTTCTTCTTCATGGTCTTCCACATCTTCTTCCTCATCGTGGATATTTCCTATGCCAATTTTTTTGGCCAAAGCTTAAACCACTAAGTCCATGGAATCTTACTTAACTGATGCCATCTTTTGTAGATCTAAGAGTTCTTATTGATGTCTATACAACCTATTCATCATGCTTTCTAGCATCTCACCCTACGAACCAAGTTCTCTTCCTCTATTTGATCTCTATCTCTTTGCTTCCACTTTTCATAGATACATCTGAATCACAAGGTTAAACTTTTTTTGCCTTTGGACCTTGATATTGTCATATAACTCACAAGAACGAATGCCATAGTCTGGATAATAATCAGCTCCGATACCAAAATTATCTACACACTTCTACTTAGGAACACTTATGAGACCACAAAATGTTGTTTCTACTTTCAATTATTGAAAATGGCAGAGAAATTGAAAGATAGTGAATGAATCTTAGTTCTTAGAACTACTTGCAAAGCAATTAAAATGGACAACTTAATGCAAACACAAGATTTTTATACTGGAAACCCCCAATTTGAGGGAAAACCAGTTGGGAAGGGAAATTGCTTTTATTCCTAGTTATATATAGTCCAACTTAAACAATTACGGATTACAAGAAGTTAAAGGAAGACAACAATGTTTCTCCCACCCTCTATACTTGTTTGTTCTACACTTTCACCTTGCTTCTATAATTCAATTCCAGCACCAAATTCTTCTTCCTCACTTCTCCCACGAATTGCTGATGAATTCCACTTGTTCTCTTGCTTAAATAGCTTGCTCCTCATGTCCTCCCATACACTAAGAATGGGAAAAAGACATCCAAGGATTAGACACGACCAAAACGCTTGACATCCTTGACCATTCGTGGCTTTATTTCTTTTAGTTTCATTAGTGACATGATCGCGATGTATGCAGACCAACGATTACACAACCGCCATTTTGTGTAGAGGGGTGGTTACACATCCACTACTCTACACAGAGTGGCAGTTCTGTAACTTAACAGTCTGCTCCTCTTTCCGATAATTGATTTTTATTCTGTTTTTGGTTGTATTGATGAAGTGGTATTTCTTTAGATCCCTATGGATTGTCATCTTACACTCACCATGCAAAAAATACTCCTTGATTAGATACCTTAGATGAGAGCTATAGCATCATCCAAAATGATCATTAATAAGAGTAACCATTCTTACCATTCATGAAGATTGATCTTCATTAGCTTACAAGGAACTAAACTCCTGTGTATGCAAGAATGGGGTCTTGTAAAGCATTGTTTTTCAACCTTGTCAAAATACCCCCGCACTCTATTATCCTTCAAGGTCCTCCCCACCTTCACGATACTCCTTCACATGCCAAAAAGTTCAACTACTATGTTTTCTTTCATAATTTGTTATAAATGGCTTTTACTACTTCAATTCTTCTCAATGAGAGATCCATCAAATCAAGTAACATTTTTGGTTTTAGACCTTAATGGGCTTGATCAAATATTTCCTTGTGTCCTTGAACCCCTAACCAAACTATCTCATCCATTTTATTGATCGCAAACAATCAAAAGTCTCAACTTCACCTCTTTTATTACAATTGCCCTTTACAATAAACAAGAACAAGGGTCTTTGGTCATTTCATGGATTAAGCATCCTCTAAGACTTCCATGCAATCCAAGAAAATTTCTCAACACCATTTTTCTCCTAGATGGTGCATGAAAAATTTGGTTGTCTCATTCCATGCTTAGATGCCTCTTTCACTATAATCTCTCTTTGCCTAGTTTAATTCCTTACTAGCCTTGTCTCTGACAGCTTCCTTCTTGTATCTTTGATTATGTTCACTTACTCCTTGAAGTAAAAACCTTTCATGAAACCAATTTAGGGTTTCCTCCTGCATGCATGTAAAGTTTAAGGACCACTTCCTATGTAAAAGTATTTCCAAATTCATTGTTTTGCACTTTCAATTAGGCTTCTACAAATGGTTGCACAACTGACATTTCATATTGTCTTGAATCAAATTATGGCCTATATTAATCCTTAAAACTTGAAAAATCCTGCGCAGGAATGATCAATGATAATTTTTCTCAAATTTCACTATCTAAATCCTTCGTTAAGCCTTCCAACCACAAAACCCTTGTCAAACCCTAGGTGATTTCCCTAAAACCAGTAAGATTCTTTTAGCCATAAAATGAATTAAATCAAATTTCGAGGCTAGAAATTCATACCGCATCTCTATTTTATAATCCTCCTCGTGATAATTTTACAAGTCTCAAGATGTCCTCCTTCCACGTGATAGACCTCCAATGTTACTATTATGTTATGAGGAAACAAGGATTTCCAATGTCTTCTAAGATTGGGATAATCTAATATTGTATTCTTCTACACTGAGAAGCTTCTGAAGAATCACTAGGGTGTAATCACTATAAAATATTCCCCACTTTTCAAAAAAAAACCTTGAGTTCACCCTTCCTTTCTTCCTTCTATTTTGAATAATCTGACTGTGCCTAAGAGCACTGATTCAGGGCTTCAAAATGGCCCAAACAAATTTCACACACATAATTCATACAATCATGCTTAAATCTAGTACTCAGAGGTGCCCAAACCTTTCCTCAACCTCCTTTCTCTTCCTCTTGTTTAAATCCCGTCTCTCTTGGGCATCAAACCGCCTTATTCCTTCATTACACTTACAAATCTGTACAAAGTACTTAGAGAACATTACATCAACCTTCACACATCAATAGAATCTCACAAGATCAACACTAAATACCTCTTATTTTATTCAATGTCTCTCCTTCACTTTCACTATATGACATGCACAAGTTTCCTTAGTCAATATCATGCACAAGAATCTCATCAACTCAACAAACTCACATGCATGAACTCCCAATTGCTCACAATTCTAGGTTGTTGTTTCAAGTTGGTATTCATACACAACCATATAATATCACATGAATTAGAATAAAATACACAGTATAAGACTTTTTACCACTTTATCTCCTTTAGATTACATGCGCAAGATATCATTGAATACTAACAATGCCAAGAACAAATACCGAATTACCATACATGTGTATACACAAAAATTTCTCTCCAAAATCTCCTTGAAGTTCTTCTCATTAATTATCATTCGAATGAGAATGATCCAAATGAGTTACAATTAGGATTCATATTCAACCATTTCAGTTTCCAACCAAATAAGACCTCTCATCTTCCCTTTTGGTGACTTAAACAAGCTTATTCTTGCTTCACCTTTACATAATAACATATGACGACGAGTCTTAAACCATTATTAGTAACCTATGAATCTTTCTAGGACCATTACAATAAGTTAGACAAAACTACATAAACAAGCCAAAATAGGCCTTGCATTTAAATATTGCATTTTGGAGGGAAAATTCTCTATTTAACTTTGTAAAGAACAAAAGCACAATTAACATCATAAATGGACTCCTAATGAACCCGGGACTCATAACCACACCTTCAATCCAACATTGGATATAAACATGACATATCTACATGGTTGGAGTGATGCTCCCGCATCAACTTGGTTCGATTTCGAGCCCCATTGTTATTAAATGTAGTCCCTTACCCCTCAAAATGAGTTAAATTTCAGACTTCCATTCATGATAAATAAAGGGTGTAAGTGGAGTTACACAACTTTTTCATTTTTAAGCAAAAAGGTGTACAAAGTATAATGGAACAAAAATGCAAAAGGAGACAATAGTTCACAACACCCCTAAAATTATACTTATGACCTACCCATTTTTGGAAAATTTATAATTTTAGTGCAATTACAAATTGAACAAGACCATACAAACGGGAACGAGAAAATGATTAATTTTACAAAAGACAACACTCTAAACTTAGTAGCCAATCAAAAGTTACAACAAAAAGGTTTCGTGTCATCACCTATTTAATTGGCACTCGGAATTCAAATGCACTTCTTAGGTTGTCTTAGCAAAAAAATTTGGTGGCGAGGTTTGATCTCATGACTTCTAATTTACAACTCAATGTGTTTTTACAAATTCCCTATAACCTCATACTTGAACCAATAACAAAATCTCCCCTTTTTAAGCCTTCTACAAAAACATAAGCTACTCAAATAGTAATTTTGAACTCACCTTTGTTGAAGTTAGGTGAGAAATTTTGTTCACCAAGTTGTATTAAATGAGCTAGGGCTTAGTTGAATGGTTTGGAGTCCATCGAGTCTAGTCACATGAAGGGAGCTTGAATTATGAGGCTGAGTTGGGTCAAGTGGACACCCGATCTAGGGTTTGCTTTCACTGATATTTATGAACAACTAGGACAATGCCACAATGGTTGAGTCACTTCCAACAACCAAGATGGGAGTAGATCCGATTTGGTCAAGTTGAGTGCTGAGCGAGCCAAGTTATGTGTGAATAGGGACAAGTTATCTAATTCCTGAGTCGAGACAATACAAGTTAAATCAAATTCAAGCAAGGTCATGTCGGGTTGTGGTGTGGAGGTGGGTTGGTTTGAGGCACGGGGTTCATTACCTGTGCAATATCCTCGCACGTTCATTCATATTGAGGTAATAATAATTGATAAAATAAAATTCAATATACCGATAGACATTATGGGGTGAAATGGTTTAATATATTAATATAATCAATTAGATATTGGGGGTAGGTTAGATAAATAGGCCAAAGGAGATGTAGGGATGCTTTTAATATAAAATTAAAAACATTGAACCCTATTTTTAAAAACTAAACACCTTAAAATTGTAAAAGGAGTGTGCTCATAAAGTTAAATTATAATCTTTTTGTGAATAAGGAAATCTCAATTTGGATATTCCTAACCAAGAAATAATAATATGGTAGAAATATAGGATTGAGTATGTTTTTCAACACAAATGATATTATTTCACCATCTCGCTAATAAATGATTAAAGCTTAACATTAAGGTAATTGGTAATAGGTCTTGAATGGTTTCAAAATATCTTTCTAAAGCAAAGACATATTCAGAAAATAATAATTGAGTTAGAAATGTGATATATATTTTATTTTATATATTAGGGTAGAAATAAAAAGGGGTAAATAAAATTGTAATGGAAAAATAGGTAAGTAGGGTATATGTAAAAAATAGGGGTGATTTCATTCTAATAATATAATGGGAGGGGGTATTATCAATTGAATAATTAGAGGTAAAAACTAACATTAAGGGTATTTTTAATATCCTTCGAATGAACGTGATATACCTTACTTTTACTAAGTGAACCCCAATGGGCCGAGGTGGGCCAAACACAACTGGGTGAGTTACACCAAGCGGGCTGAGTCGGGTTGACCACGTAGGAACCATGTTGGTTAAGTTGGGCGGTGAGACCAAATGATCTAACCAATGTAACTCACTAAGAGTCTTCAATACAAGCCAAGCCGAGTTCCCCATGAGTTAGGAATGGTTGAGGTTGTGTTGAGTTCGGAATAGTGTTAGGGTAGTGTGATCAAGTTGTGCAAGAGAGGTCAAGATGTTCAATTTGGTTCCAAGGTGGGAGTTGAGTTGGGTGTCAATGAAAACTAAGTTGAGCACTCCATAAACATAAAATTTGAGACCCTATCATACACAAACACCACATGTAACCCCGCTTCAACAAGCACAAAATCGAGAAAATGGAGAAGAATCTTTCCACATTACCTTGTTAGATTAAAAACTTGAATAATACCACAACTAATGAAAACGGGAAAGTATTTTACTAAGTAACGCTACAATTCTATGTATCATATTTTCTTTTAGAATCATTGATAAATAATATTGCACATGTAGTTTTACGAATTCAAAGAAATAACTAACAAGTAAAGTAATATGAAAATACCACACAAAACACAAAAATGGTGTTAAAAATGGAGCAATTGAATAGCTCAAAGTGGTGCATACAAATAAGAGAAATAAATAACTTCTACATGAGAATAGTGGTCAAGAGTCCAAGAATAGGAAGGGGAGTTACATTCCTAGAATAGCCGATCAAATGTAACTCCTATGACACACTATGACATATATGACAATCTATGACAAGTCAAGTAACTCCTATGACACAAAGAACACATAAGAAAGATGATTCACCATGTGTGTAGGAAATATTCCAAGTAATAAATAAATACAAGGAAAATATATACCTACACCACTAAAATTTGTGTTCATATTTTCTTTTCTACGGTGCATGGTATGGATACAAATATGCTACATTAAATATAGTAGAGATATAAATTCATTTGAGTAACTTAGCCTCTTATGCATGTCGCACAAACTTTTTTATTACTCTTCATGGCCATATTTTCTTCCATTTTAGTTAATTATATGTTCCTTTTGGAAACCTTTCCTTCCACAAATATGCCAAGATCATATCTCCAATCAATTACTTAAATACCCTTCATTTCTCATCTACGCATTATTTATATTGTGCATTCATCTTTTGAATGATTACACACTTGTTGGTGTACTTATTCCATGTGTTCCACAAAATCTCTTGCTACAATAGTCCTATCTTCATTATGTTGTAGTTATTGCAATTATGTAATTCCTCTCGTGTTATTACTATATATAATCTAGAATGGTATTTTCTGTACTCCTATTTGCTGAATTATTATAAGATTTTTTTCTTGCGTTAAAGTTAATTCCCAAGTTCTTGGCCTATCTCCAACCAAACATCTAAGTAAATATCCAAGGCTTTTGTTCACAAATTTTGTCTGTCCATTAGTTTGTGTATGATATGATGAAATAAATTATAACTTTGTTTTTAAATTCTTTCATGATGTTCACCAAAATGACTAATGAATTTTGTATCTCTGTTAGAAATTATTTTGTGCGGTAATCTATGTAGTCTCACAATATTTTTGAAGAATATATTTGCGATATGCATTTCATCACCAATCTTTTTGCAAGGAACGAAATGTGCCATATTTGAAAACCTTTCTAGCACTAAAAATGGAATCAATGCCCTTTTGTGTTACGAGTAAATCCAAACAAAATCCATACTTATGCCTCCCTAAAGCATCTACGAAATGGGAAAAGGTTGACACAACCATGCATTCAAAGATCCTCTTTTAACCAACTAAAAAATGTGTAACATTCATATAAAAATTTGTGCACATTTATTCTCATTAATAGATAAAAGTAACTCTAGCCCAAACACTAATATTTCTCTATGCCAATGTGCCCTATTGAGCCTCCACAATTTTTCTCTCTTACCCATTTCTCCCACATTTACCCCATCGGGATGCATAACTATCCTCCTCTTAACAAAAATCCTTCTTGCACAAAAAAGTCAAACAATGGTGTCATGTTGACACTTGTGGCATTCTTATGGGCTTCCCGTGCTTCTCTAAAATATTCATCTCTCACATAGAGTTTTTTCATGGATTCAAACTCCATTTCTATTTTCATCTCTATCAAAATACAACTACGCCTACCGAGTGTGTTAACCACTTGGTTAGATTTCCAATTTCTATGATTCAACACAAATGTGTATCCTCTTAAGCATTCCACCCACTTCACGTGTCTATGATCCAAATTTTCTTGTCTATTAATAAATTACAATGTCTAATGGTCCATGTACAACACAAATTCTTTAGGAAATAATTAGTATCTTCACTTCTTCACCACTTACATAATTGCACATAACTCCTAATCATAAACACTATATTTCCACCTTACACCATTCAAAATATCAATGAAATATACAACAGTCTATCCTCTTGACTTAATACTACGCCAATGGTTATTCCACTAGTATCGTAATTGACTAGAAGCACTTTTGTGAAATATGGTATTTTTAACAATGGTTGCTTTGTTATTATTTTCTTCCACTCTATAGAGCTATTTTCTACACCTCCACTCTAGATGAAAATATTCTTATCTCTGCTCTCATGGATTTTGTAATTAGTATGCATACACCACTAAATTTCTTGACGAACTTGTGGTAAAATACAACTAACCCATGAAAATTGTGTGTCTCAAAAGCACTCCTCGGTGGTGGCCAACACACAATTGTGTGAAAGCTGTTTAGGGCCACATTGAATCCTTTTCTAAAATCATATATCTCATATACACCAATTCCTCCTACATGAAACTCCACTTATTCAAATTAATCAATACTTTATGTTCACACAATATTAACAACACTTGTTTGATATGTAGCAAGTTCTCTTCATACATCCTACTGAAAATCAGAATATCATCTAAGTAGATGATCACAAACATTCCTAAAAATGGTTTTAGGACTTGATTCATCAACCTCATGAAAGAACTCTTTATGTTGCTCAATCTAAATGACATCACTAGCCACTCGTCTAACCCTTCTTGAGTGTTAAATACTATTTTATAATCATCTCCTTCTCAAATACGAGTTTGATGGTATCCGCTCTTCATATTAATCTTACTAAAATGCATTTCTCTACTAAATCAATTCATAATGTCATTCATGCACGATATGGAAACTTGTACTTGATTGTGATCTTTTTATGGTTCTTGAATCAACGCACATATGTCACTCACCACACCTCTTCGGTGTTAATACCATTGGAATTGTGCATTGGCTCAAAATCTCTCGACTAATTTCCGCTATCTGAAATTTCTCGCATTTATCTATGTATCTCCACATTCTCTTATGGTGTCATTTTGTAAGCTCCCTTGTTTGGAAAACTTGATCGCGGAGTTAAATCCATGTGGTGGCTATTTCTCATAGGTAATAACCATTTAGGTAACTCACCAAACTCAACTTTTGCAAATTATTTCAACATTTCTTTCACATATTTCATCATTATTTCTTCTCCTTTAGCCACTTCCATTATGATTTTTCCTTTTATAGTTTTTACTATAACTATAACATATGCACTATCCTTCTTCACTTCACTCAAGAACTACTTAGTTGAGAATAAAAACATGTATAGTTTTTCTTCACCTTTCTCTTGTAATGGTTTCAAAGTATACCTCACTTCACCCTTCTCTACCGTGTATGTGTTTGTGTGGCCATCATATTACACCTCTGTTTAACTTTCTAAGGTCTACCAAATAGCACACAATATGCATCCATGGGCATGAGGTCACTCATTACTTCATCTCTTCATATCTCCCGATATGGAATTTAACCATAAATTATTCCTTCACCAAAAATTGGTGTCTCTTTTGAAACCATGAAACATGTACAAGTTTGTACTATCAATTATTTCCAAACTCAATTTTATTCACCATTTCCTCCAATGCCTAATTATTAGTGCTTCCACTATCCACTATTACTTTTAATAATTTTCTTGTGATTTACATCCCATCCTAAATAACTTCTTCTCTTCTCGGAATCAATTTCCTCCTTTTTCTAGTTTTAACAATATATGCTTGAAAATCAATACTTCTCCCTTCTCTATTTTTTTCATAACTTGACAATCCATCTACCTCTCTTATAGTAATATGTGCACTTCACTTACCATCATCCTAGATGTGCAGGAACTCATATGTTTTATGCTATGTTTCTCCACTCCTTTACCATGTGTTGTTGAATCTACAACCTATTCCATGCCCTCCTCAATATGTACTTTCATTTCCTTGATATGTTCCTTCCTTTTATGCATTCAAACATGACTCACTTCCACCTTGTCAAAATTTGTCTCTACCCTTATTTTATCCATGTCTTTTCATGACCTTTCATTTTCCCTTGTTAGCACTATGTTATTTACGTACTAGATTTTGTTACGCCTTGAAGCTTATTGATATGTGTCTTTTAAGTAATGGATATGTACCATATTAATATCATCTTGAATCACCATTTATAACCTAGTCATATATAAATATTTTTTCTTCAAATAATTATCCAAATGTTAGGTGATTCAATTCCTTAGTGTATTATTTTAAACAAACCTCCCATTGTTGTAAATCTTAAAACCTTTTGACCAAAACAAGTTGGTAATATGTGGAAAAAAATCACCTTGAGATTTGCCACCGGTCTATCTCATTTCTTGATCTTCTACTTTTCATGATGCAATCAGTTGCTCTTTATATGCTCCCACCAAATAAATGCACGACCTTTCAAATTGGTGCAGGAAAACATGAACTTTTTGGGATCTTCCATATCTTCATACTCAAAATGTTTTTTCATCTTTGTTATCCAATCCACAAGATTTGTCGGTTCCAAACTACCGAATAACAAGGGCATCCAACTTAGGATTAATCCCTTTTTATTGATATGTGAAGTAGTCTATCCTCGGGACCAACTTGCACTTCCTCTTCTTTTGTGTTTTTGTTCATGTTAACATTCACATTAAAGGAACCTACACTCCTTGTTGTGTGGGTTTTCCTTCATCATCATTATGGCCTTACACAACAACACCCCAACATTGTGTGGATTCCATGGCCTTTAATCAAGCCTTCATAGTTTACATCATTTCAACTAAGTTTTCAACTCTCACACTTGTGATTCAAGCATCCTCCGTTCCTCTAGCATATGATTTCAATATTAGTTTTCATTTTAATTTCTTTAAAATTCATGACCATAATCTCTATAATCTTCTACCCAATGAACTTATTTCTTAAATATGCCTATAACAACCTTATGCTCATATTTCTTATTGTGGATCCATAAACGATTATTATGTCACATCCTTTCACACCTTCTACCCAATAGTCACCCACTAGAAGATCCCTACAACATTTTTCTGCCCACACTCACAAATAAAAAAATCGTAAGATCTATCATGCCTCTCTGAAGGAAATAAAAATAACTCGATACCAAATGATGTAGATGGGTAAGGATGTTCAAACTGATCCACCTCACACCATGATGCACACATAATATGCATGGAAGAACAACTTATAAAGAAAAATATAAACATCTCAAGAAAGATAAAATGAACATAGATGTTGGAATAGTAACACAACTTAGAAGTATGTTATTTAAATCAATAACAACATTAGACCAATCACCATGACTCAACCTTCTAAAACACATATGGACATGGTAGAGCCTCCATGTACTACTAATCAACACTTGAACCACTCTTATGGAGAGGTATTTTTACATCGTTACTATGCTTATTTAAGTGTCGATTAGTAATACATGGTTGATATACTATGTCCATAAGATGTGTATAACATTAAATCATAGGAAATCGATTATTTCTACGAATAATGTATTTACAAATTTGTGTTATTCTTGTTCCAAATGTGTGTCCATTTGATCTTTATGTCAATACATGTTTCTTTATTTCTGATTTGTTCTTCCATGTGTATTATGCGCACAATAAGGTGTGAGGTAGCCCCTTGTTAAACATCCCACTCGTTTGCATCATAAATCTCCATTAAAGCCTAGTAGTATTTATCCTCCCCAATATGTTGCTACTGATAATGCATCAATTAATCTCAATAAGGCTAATTTGGTACCCCTCTCAAATTAAGGGTAGAATAATCACCACCATGGACCCATAATATTAGAAAAAATAAACAAATATCGAATAAATTGATCAACAATAGGTAACTCTAAAACAATTTATAAATACATAAGTATTTGATTGGTTGAATGGAGCAATAAAGAAAATAAAATGGATGGCCCAACTTGAAGAAATTAATTTCAACACCTTGAACCTCACTCTCGTTATTTCTTGCTTACCAAAGAAGATGAAAATAGTTTCTAGAATAATAATATATGATTAAGGGAAAGCTACAATGATGCAATGGTCCCTTTACTAGATAAGAACAAAGATACAATCCCTACTTAGGACCACCAACTCTTGAAATTTCACCTTGGAAAACCTACACGAGAAGATGTGAATGAAAATGTGTAATCAATGATTGACACATTTTTTGAGAATAGTGATAAAAAAGTGAAAAATTAAGAGAAAAGGTTGTTTAAATCATGATAGTTCATAAATTTATCAACCCAATTCAATATTCTAACACATGTAATCAGTACATCACAAATCAATAATGTAAACACATTAGTCATGGTAAAGGAAATAGGTCATATGGGTCAAGCAATGAAGGGATGGTCAAATAAGCTCCGACTAAAGTGATGTGGTTAATTGATGTTTCCTTATCATTTCATATAAAGGCTCGATGTAAAATTGAAGTAATAAGGCAAACAAAAGTAAACATGAAACCAAAGTTAATACATTGAAACGATTATTTCCAAAGTTAGAAGCAATTTCTACGAATTGATTTAGACATCTTTGTTATTAAGGGAATTCTTAATGATAAGGGTAGTGGGGATCAATCTGAACTCCCAATGCTACCAAGTTGGGAATGTGCATTTTTAGGAGTGTCTTTAGAAGCTCAAAGAATCACAAATTAAGAAAGCATAGGAAAGTATTGATATATTAGAGGTAAGTGATAAAATTCCATATACCTTTACTTATGATAATGGGCTTGTGATGAGATGATTAAATTACTTTTATAAAAAACTCATCCTTTGTATTTTTTTAGGCCATTGAGACTGTCCTTGTATTTCCTTGTCATATTGTTGAACATCATCACTATAACTTGAACTTATTGGCATAATATTGATTAATATAGTTATTACTAGTTAACTTTATTTTGTGGTATTTTGAGTATGCATTTATTCTTATGGTTGCAATAAGTTGTTTGAATGATAATATGTGTGATGCCACTCTTGTTTGTAAGTAACTTGTTGTGCGCATCAACCTATATGGAGCAAATGACCCCTATGCAAAGCAACTCATCCGCAATTAAAGAGAATCACCTACATTAAAGTACCTATCTGCAGGTAACCCATCTACAACCAAAGAAGATCACCTATAACAAAGGATCCATGATTATGAAGATCTCTGGGAACATGAAGGATGACACTCCAAGCCTGTACGAGTCATGGAGGAGGCGATTCACAAACCGAAACATGAGAACTTAAGATAACTCAACTTTAGATCTGATTATTCGTTGCAAGTTAATAAGGAACTTATTGATTGAATTTGTGATTTGAGAACTGATTGATTGAACTGATCGATTACTTAAGTTATGTCTTTGATATCTAAACAAATGCTAATTAATTTTTTGAATGCATTAATTCTTCGGATGATCTGTTTGATATTTTTTACTTGATTTGTTTGAACTCCTAGTCGAATTCTTCCTCTCATGTTCTCCTGCAAACAAGGAGTATAAAGAGAAGGATTGATGTTGGAAATGTATTGGAGGTGTAGAGATCTAGAAAGAGAATTAGAATAGAGGATACATAAAGAAGAGAGTTGATTTGATCCTAATTTTAATATTCATGCCAATTTAATAAAAGTCTTAGTTACATTCGGTAGCTTTTAGTCACAAGCCTTAAGAGGGATTAACACTCAAGGCAGGGCCCACTTGTGGTTTTCTAAACCCCATTCATAGTTTGTTGCTTTGTTTTTGCATGGATAGACTAAAAAAATTCATTCCTTTATTTGTATTCTGAATTTACAAGATTTGTTTTTAGTTATAGTATTTGGAAGCTATTTACTTTCAGTCTGAGTTTAGTTTGTTTCCAAACATTGTTATTTCAAGCATTGTAGTGACAACAATTTATTTCCTTACCTCCTAAATCCCTGTAACTATGCATACAACACTGACATTATTGAAAGTTTACATCCCTTGGTTTGATGATTAAATGACTATAGATTAGTGAACAACATATTAATTATTGCAAGTTAATTTGCACCATCATTTTTGGCATTGTTGTCGGGGATACTACCAAGTTATAAGGTTTTTGAGAGGTTTTTCATTTCTTAAAAGTAGTTTAGGTTTTAGGAAATTCACCTCCAACCAACCCCCACTAATTCCTGTTGATTGAGTTGAGCTAGTTGATGCATTCATCATCGGAGGGATGCCTATGAAAAATTCTTACCCAATCTGCAAGTAACACATATCTCTTCATATAATTCTAAGGATTCTAAAGAAGATATACTTTCCTCTGTACAAGGTTTATTGTTAGAAGATCCCTTTCTAAGTGAAAGTTCGAAGTTGCTCCTGATCAACCAGACATGGCAGAAGAAGTGAACCAAAATGTTGAAGATAGGGAAACTACCTTTGATTTTCCCATTTCTAACAATGATGAGGTTGTTTACTATGAAGAATATTCTCCCTCTACCTTTCTTAACTTTCATGGATCCATGACTGAAGACCTAGACACCTTTCTGTTTGAGTTTGATGTATTATGCAAGAGCTATGATTATACCACTAATGCACATAAACTAAAGCTATTCCTTGCTACACTCAAGGATGCAACCTTGAGATGGTTCATGGGTTTAGGAAGAGATGTCATTACCACTTGGGTACAAATGAAGGAGAAGTTTCTCACTAAGTACAAGGAATATTGTAGGTTGAGTAGCAGATGAGGTGATGAAATCTACAAAATGGCATAGAAGGAGGATGAGCCATTAGAAGACTATCTAGAAATATTCATGTTTTGTGTTCAGAATACAAGGCACACAAGACTACCTCCTGAATCTCTCAAATTACTCTTTTGAAGGGACTCATGGAGGAAGACGTGGATGCTCTGATCGATAGGATCTAGAGACATCTCAAAAGCTATTGTTATGCATATTTTTCCCCTCGGAAAAATTGGATCAACCATGACCTCACATAAAAGGAACCAAAGAAATCATGTTCAAATCCTGCAAATAGGTTGCAGAGAGACTCTACAATAGAGTGGTGGGGCCTGCGAAAGATTAAATGACCCCGTGTAAGAAGAAATTCAAGAAATGGATCTATCGAGCAAATATGTGCCTCAAATCCAAAAAATAGACTATAGGTGGGCTTGGAAATGGAATTGCGGGTCAAGGAAGGAGAAGACAGTGTCAAAGAAGCCAGAGGCTCAAAAGAGAAGGAAAAATCCCAAGAAATGACTAAGTATGGAGGAGACAATGGATGTTGTCGGGTGTCCAAACAACGCATCTCCAAAGTTGAATCCAAAAAGGGAGACTTGAACAAGCACCAAGCCCCTCATGTCTCAAGCCCAAAGTAGGGGCGAGTTAACAACTAAAAGTCAAAAGGTAGATAATGTAGGCCTCAAAAATACTAAGTATAGAAGTGCTAGCGGAAGTTGCCACATGTTAGCTTGGTGCACCCCAAAAGTTAATCCAAAAGTGAAGACCCGAATGAGTGCGGGATCGCCACGTTATCTAGGGTCCAAAAAGGTAAGAGAGGCTATTGAAAATTCTAAGAGCCTGCGGAGGCTTCCACATGTCAACCGAAGGTCCTTCAAAAGCAAAATCCTGAGCGGGTTTCTAAGTAAGCGCAAAGCCTCCACACGTCTGGTTTCATAAAGGGACGAGTTCGGGGTCAAATAGTGAAGCATTGGGACAGGCCGGTGGAGGGTGCAAAGTGTCAGCATGATGCTCATTCAAGATTAAAAGCTGGGGAATTTTTCTAAACAAGCGCGAGCCTCCGCATGTACCAGGTCATATATATGACCTGCCGAGCAAAAGACTTAGCTAGAAAACATAAAAAATTTGAGCAAGTCACGGAGGAAACCACGTGTTAGCCCCGTGCCACTCCAAAAGAAAAATACGAAGCTTCCCTCAAACATGCGCTAGCCCTCCATGTGTGGTTTCAAAAGGGGGCCCATTTTGGTAGCTAGTTCCTGCCATTTTGTACGAACCCGATTCAAATTTCAAATGGGCATATCTTTCGACTCGGGGCTCAAAATCTAGCAAATCTAGCACCGTTGGAAAGATCTCAACCTCGTCTATGCCATGGAGATCTGAAACTTTAATTTTGGAGAGGTTAGGTGGGGAAAATGAAGAAACATCTTTGGGCCATTAATACAGGATCTATTTGCCCCAACAACCAGATTAGATTCGATCTGATCCGTCGTTTCCTCCTCCTTCGAGGCACCGAACAAGTAATTGATGTAGGCACGATAGATTTGGGGTGGATTTTTACAGGAGGCATTGATGGCAGTGGTTGAGCTTTGAACTAGTTTTCCCGCTTCTCTCTCCTTCTTCCCTCTGTGTTAAATCTATAAAAGCAAGGTTGGGACTCATTGTAAAAGGTTGGACATTTATGTTTTTTGCCCTCCCTTCTTGTTTTGTTTACAGAGGCATTTGTGGAGCCTCTCCTTCAGGTTGTAATGTAAATTTTACCTCTTGGCTACTGTACTATACTGTATTGACTCTTGAGCAATAATATATATGTCTGTGGATGTTTCTCGACCCTCTCATGTATTTGTTATTGTCTCTCTGATCTCTTATTGTGATTTGGTCATTTGTGCATGTTGTTTATATTACATTCCTGTGGTCTGTGTTAAACTGCAAAACAAGTGTCTAACATTCCTTTGGTGTATCACCTCGTTAGCTTAGGTTTATTTTCTTGCATCTCTCGACCCTATCTCCTTTGTAGATAAAATAGACTTAGAATAGATCCTTTGCAATTTGTTTGTATACACCTGAACAAAGGGATAGGAACCAACCTCAATTCAGACAGCTCTCTCAACTCACAAGGTCCCACACCTTGAGAGATGCTCCATGTTGTGCAATCTCACTAAGAGTCCTCAACTCATCTGATTGTAGACATTCAGAACCTTGTGACTCTGCACTAACAACTACCTTTGAGGAAATTTGTGAAGCCTGCAGGAATTACTCTAGAGCCACTATGAAGAGAATAAGAAATGTAAGATAAAAAGGTGGATCGTCTACTAAAATAATTGGGGACATATCCAAGTTAGATATTGTTAATATGTTCAAAAACATGAAGCAAGAGATTGTCAATGACATGGCCACTCAATTAGATGCTCTGCATGCTAAGAAGAAAAGAGAAGATGCAGAGGAAACACTTACAGAGTTCTGTCATGCATGTAGAAGAAATAAATATGACTGTAGATGTAGAGGATTGGCCAACATTACACAAGAAAGGGAGGCTTCACCTGAATTCAAGATGTTGGAGACAGAGGATGGGAAAGTCTTCTATGTTGCTTAAAGAAAACCGTGGTCGCTAAGACAAGGAGGTATGTCACAAGACCCTATACCATAATTTAATAATTGGGATAATAATCCATATATGTAATCCCCACCTTGGGATAATCCATGGTCAAGTTGGGCTCCATACCCTAACCAATACTAGTAACAATGACAACCTCAATTTTCAGGCCAAAAAAATGGCAACAACCCCCTCAATCATGACAACAACCTTGTAGAGGAGGGCAACAATGGAATAACCCACCTCTTAATTACCAACAATCTTACGAGAAACCTCCTTCACCGCAACACCAATCTCTAATGCAAAACCCCTAACCTCGGCTCTCGACCAAAAGTAAATCAACTACCAGCTCAATCAACGCCTAACCCCAACAATAAATTTGCTTGCACTTCCTCCACCAAGTGGGCCCACCATTACAGAGATTGCGGATGAAGCACAATTATTGTAAATTGATCCGCAACAGAGTGAAAACATGTTGCAAGATGATCCATAGCATCCCGAATAAAGTTCTAACAAGAATAAAGTACAAGCTAATGAACCACCATTTCCAGAAAGATTACAGGAAAAGAAGACTGACCTCAAATTAGAATCCGATTCTAATTTTTTCAATCAACTTACATATATTTGTGTCAAAATTCAACTTATTCAAGCCATTAAGGATGTGCCCATCTACAATAAGTTGGTTAAGGACTTATACCTTAAACAACAAGAAGGAAAAGGAAGGATCCATCCACTATATGATTTATTGGATAACTGGTTAATATCATTCTTGGGAATTCAATTTTACCAAAGTATATAGATCTAGGTAGTCCTTTAGTAAATGTTACAATTAATGGCAAAACAATAAAGAATACTCTGATTGACTTAGGGGAAACCATTAACGTCATGACAAAGAAAATTATGGATGATCTGAAATTGGAAGGACTAAGGCCAACAACTAGAGTCTTAACTTGCAGATAGATCAACAGTGAGACTTGAAGGAGTCCTTGAAGACATAGTTGTGGTGGTAGACTCTTGGGAATACCCTACTGAATTTATTTTCCTTCAACTAAAATCAAGTTTAGGAGGATATCCTATCATCCTAGGAAGGCCATGGTTGGCCACTATTGATGCATTCATAGGTTGCAAGTCTGGCAACATGATTATTTCTAATGGAAGTGGTACTAAAATGATAATGCTTTATCCTCCTACCCAACCGTTAAACGATGAAGATCAGATAATTTGGGTAGAAGAACCAAAAGTAGATTAGAATTCGGTATGCAACAACTCATGATGCTAGAGAAGTCTTGTACAATTGAAGGACAAGAAGAAGATGTTGTTCTCTCCAATGTCTTGCAGAATAACTATGGAAGAAACGAAGTAGATGATAGATTAAGGTGTTTAAACGCCCCTTGAACCAAGTTCTATCACAACAAAGCACCATGGATATTCCAGGTAAAATTTGTATTCTCCATCAACTTCTTCCCCATGATTGCATATTGAATTATGTGAGCAATAATGTATATTCAATGATTGATCTCTCCAAGCAAGTGGAAATAACTCTAGGAAGACTACTTAATGTAAACAAGATGCTAAGCATGTAGCAAGAGCAATTCTGATTGCCCTTCTACAAAAACATAAAGCAACGTTTGCATGAGATTATGGTAACATGCATGTGATTCATACTAAGTTGTCCACTCACAAAATTTATATCAAAGACAATTGTAAACCAATCACGTAACCACAAAGAAGAATGAACCCAACCCAACTGATGAAGGGAGATTGTAAAGGGAGAATTGAATAAGTCACTTGATCTTTGGATTTATATACCAAATATCGGACACTTAGTTGGTGTCACCTCTTGTCATTATGCGAAAGAAGAATGGAAAAATGAGGATCTATGTCGATTACGGAGAGTTGACTATAATAACAAAGAAATATCTTTTTCCATTGCCTTTCATTGATCAAGTACTTGACACTTTGGTTGGTAAAAATTATTTCTCTTTTCTTGATGGATATAGTGGCTATAATAAAATTTAGATTGCACCAGAGGATCAAGACAAAACTACCTTCACATGCCCATGGGGAACATTTGCATATTTTGTTCTTCCATTTGGCTTGTGTAATGCACCTACTACATTCCAGAGGGAAGTCTTGAGCATCTTTTCAAATCTAACAAATGACTACATGGAGGTCTACATGGATGATTTCATAGTACATGACAACACTTTTGAAGAATAAATGAAAAATTTAGACAAAGTATTGAAGAGATGCAAAGAGCACAATCTATCCTTAAGTAACGAAAAATGCTACATGATGATGTCTGAAGGTATAGTTTTGGGAAACTATCTTTATTTTGATGGAATTAAAATTGATCCAGCCAAGATATCTATTATTAAATTCTGCCCACAAGTGTGGGTGCTCTTCTTCTAAGGTATTCATTGTAGATTTCTCTATCGGTGGCTCTATCAACAACCTCAAATTCCTACAAGCTTCCACGGTTTTCCCAAGCTACTATTCGAAGGTTGGCAACAATGTCTCCTTGAAAATATTCGTCAGGCACAAGATTCGATTGAAGAATTAGGGCTTGTACAGAGGGGATGGTCATAAATATTTAACCAAGCATTGGTTAATGATTCATGATTCCCTAGTAGAGTCACCAAAAGCTGTTAGCATATGGATTTACACGCATGCAAGTGACATGCAACAGTGTGGGAACGAAGTCCCTCCTCAGTGAAGGTAAGGCTACCTTTATTGAAAACCAAAACTGTAGTTACACCTGTACCTTAGAAATTGTATGTGGGGTGTTTTGGAACATCAATGGAAAGAAAAGTGAATGAGGGAGATGGAATGGAATGAAAGAAATAAATGGAAAGGAATGAATAGAAGGAACATGCAAGAGTTAGGTAAAAAAAAGCCTAATATTGCATGAAGAAGAATGACGAATAACTAACACAAATAAAATGGAGTTTGAGTTAGCTAAACAAGAATGAGTAAAGGGAACACACATGAGCAAGTAAATAACAGAGCTTGATCATTGTGAACAAGAAAAATAGATTAATAGTGTTGACAATAAGATCCAAGATAATATTCGCATGCAAGATTTAAAACACTAACATCTAATGAACATAAGAACATCAAATGCTAAAAGAGATAATGAATGGGACACAAAGTTCATATTTCATTAACTCCAAAATGTCTTCTCAAAAGAACACAAAGTTTCTTTCTTTGAAGTAAAGATTGCATACAAAAGTATTTTCTTCTCCTCTCTCAAAGTCACCCTTTACAAATGAGCCCCTTACTTCCTTTTATAACCCAAAAGTTGGTTACAAGGTAGTTAGGGTTTACATGAACATTAAATAGGGCACTTAAATGACTTTGAATTTTTCAACCAACTTTATTAAAAGCAACTAAAAATAGAAATCTCTTAAGTTTTCTCAAAAGTGAATTTAACAATAACATCATTTAAAATACCACTTTCAAAACATTCGACAAAAAATAGTGCTTTATCCATTGGGGTGGGGTCCACCTATCTCAATCGTATGAGAAATGGACTCTCCCACCCATGAGAAAATATAGGAAATCACCCTACCATGTTGTTGGCAAAACAAGGATCTTGATTCTTTTCCAATTCAAAATATTTGAGCTTTTGCAATGTCTGGTGCATCTTCTCTTCTTCCGGAAAACAACTTGGGAGAAGAATAGCCTCACAAAGTACCTGCATTTCAAGAATCTTACCTAGTATGGTATGCAAGTTTACAAATTTAGATTGGATCTCTTCACAAAGATGTTTGATTCTGAAACATTGATCCATAGAAGAAGTGGAAAAAACATCAACAAGAGTATACATTTCATGTATAAATTTTGTAAATTGCTCCACCAGATGTTGTATTGAATTCCTTTGGTTGTTCGTTGTGAAGGTACAAGGAATATCTTCAATGAAGACTTGAATGGAAGAGAGCACGGTATAGGCTTCATTACACAAATCAAACCTGAATTACTAAGTCTTCCATAAATCATTTTCCTAGACTTAGCATGATTTAACCATAGAATTCGTGTCATGCGATGATCAAACTCAAGTATCCCCTCTGAGGCTAAGAATGTAGATTCCATGTGAGCAAGATCCTGAAGACTTGGAAAAATCTGATCTAGTGTTATTAATTTTGTAATGAGGCATTCCTTGAATGGAAACACTTGGATCAAGGTAGGCATAAATATTCTTAGATATTTTTATCACCTCATCAATTGTTTTCAACCCACCATTTTCTATCTTAGAAACCCATGACCTTAGAGTGTGCCCTAGAGTGATCACATCCTTTGATTGATTGATAATTTCTTGATCCGGGATAGCCACCATCTCTGGAACAGGAAAAGAAGATGCAATTGGGCTGATCAAATGTTGAACATATGAAATCAACTGATTCTTTTCTTCCTTGAGTTGGGAAATTTGATATTTGTATCTCTCCAACCTTTTAAGCACATTATTCATTGAATCCTTTTCCATAGCAACATCACTTTCAAAAGTGGTCTTTCCAAGGGCTATCTTGGATACTTCATAGTCAGTGACTGTCATGTCCCCACGATCCTTTTCAGTAGTAGGAACTGCAATTTCTGCAAACTTATCTCCGCTATCATCAATCACTACTCTAGAGAAGACCTTAGGATTTTTGGGCACAACTTTGTTGGAAAGGGAAGAAAGAGATTCCAAATCAATGTTGGCCACTTTGACCAATCTCTTTCTCTTTTTATTTCAGAGTCAACCCAGGTCGGTGTTTCATTCATTAATTCGACAAAAAAAAGTCAAGAACTAGAAGAAAAATCCTCTTTGCCTTTCTCATGACTAAAACCAGTAGGCAGTTGTTATGTGGCCTCAATCCTTGGTGAAGTAGCATCTACAACACATTCTTGATTATCCTCATGTTCTTGTGGAATACCCTTATCACCTGGATGTTCGGAAGAATTAGATATCTGTACCATTGGGATTTTCTTGGACTCTGGTGTATGACATTGATGATTTGGATCTTTGGTAGGCCTATTGGAACTCTCAATGATGTGAATAGATGAGTTTGGGGTAGAAATACCCAAAACATGTTCTTTTCCTTCACGAAGATGCACACTTTTTCCAATCCTTGAGACACCGCTTCTTTATTAGAGATAGGTTTGGGTAACCACCAACTTTGCCTCTGAGATGCGTGTGATGATGTCGATGGGGAATGGTGTGAAGAAGTTTGCACCACCTTTTTTTTGTGTAAATCCTCCTCTCGTTGGTAGTTTCTATATTTCTGACATATGTGCTTGAAATGGGAGAGGATTGGCTATCTAATTCTCATACCACATCATAGTCCTTTTTAACACAGGTTGATTCATGACATCTAGAGAAGTTTCATCTCCTCTACTCCAATCAATACCAGGGAGTGGAGTGAAAACTATCTGATCATAGGCAGGATCCATAAGATCAATCCCATTATCAGCAAGGGTCAAGGGAGGATCCCTCAATCTATAATTTTCTATTTGAGCCAGTGTGAGATGAGAAAATTGTCGTTGTCTTACCTCCCTGTCATCCACACATTCTACCCAATAGTCTTCTATGTTTGCCTTGTGCCTATATCTTTCTCCTAGGGATTTTTCCATGGATCCTTTAATATCAAATTGAGCCCTGACTTGTGAAAGAATGTATAGTTATGAGAGAAAATTCTTTTTCCATAAGTTCTACACTATGGGAATTTGGACATTTGTATTCCCCAATCTGAATCGGGAAATGAATGCCTCCTTTGTGTTTATCCACTAGTAGGCAATGGATTTTGAAAAGCTGATATGAAAGTTCCATCAATGTTATTTTATCACTGACATATTTAGGAAGTCTGTAAGGAGCTCCCACAAATCCATCAACTCGTATATAGGAGTAAGAGGGAAATTGGATAAACCAAGTTCCCCATTGTTTTATCACAGACTTTGGCATCTTTTGAAAATATTTCCTTTGGGTTTCTCCTAAGTGACTAGATTATATAGAAAAATAAATCATCATTTATCCTCTAGAAATGGTGAGAACCGTTCTTGAACTCTAGTTATGGGTAAAAGTGAAAAACACTATTCTTGTCAGGACCCATTGTACCTCTAGTTGTTAGCCCTGAAAATATCCTCCTTCTTGCTACAACATAAATCAAATATGAGGTCATGTAAAAATGACATGTCATCCTTACCTCAATCAATTTCTTATGGAGAGTATTGCTAATGATACTTGCCCAATCAATGAACATCTTTGCATCAACAATGATACAAATGAACTTATACATCCAAGGATAAGAATTTCTAGCGAAAGGAAGACCAAAAACCCTGCTGAGGAGAGTAATTGTATCTCCTATTTCTTTATGAAACTATACTTGAAACAACTATTTGGGAATTCTTGAAGTGTTAGTTTTTGGTTTGACCAACCAATTTTTATTAACCATCTCAAAGGATTTTCATCCCAGAATTGTTGTGTCGATTCTTGCGAGATGTCAACATTTTCTTCATGAAGTGGCACTCTTAACAAATCCTCCATATGATTTAGAGAATTGAGCAGGAAAGGTTCATTTATGTCATTAAAAATTCCTCAATGCTTAGGATCATAATGTTCAACATAAGCTAGGACGAATTTGGGCCATTGTATGGCAACTGGAAATGCTACCACTTGAGGTAAGCTGCAACGATAAAGCCTTTTTGAAAAAACAGTCCTCCCTTCCGTCTTACCCTGTCATATAATTGAACCATATCCACGTGACCCATATCGGTATCTAAAATATTATCATACGTTGAATTTAAAGACGATGTTGGAACTAATCCTTGATATGCATATTTTAGTGCCGACTTATTAGAACGTTCACCCATTATGATTTTTTTAAACTGGAAGCGAAAAGAAGACATACACTGGAAAGGTGTTGGGTCTAAGTCTCCAGACCACTATTATCACAAGAATAATACGACTCTTTTTATTATTTTTTTTTTTTAAATAAAAAGAAATTTAGTTGTGTCAAATTCAAAATGATCATATGTTAGCTAGATTTTCTCGCATGACCAAAACCTAGGCAATCATGAGATAAATCTCCCTCATTTACTTGGTGAAGCTCCCATGTAAGATTTTGTCAATTATATTTCCTAATATCTATTTATTGGTTTTACTTTAATTACGTAGCTCACGGACCATAACTACGCAATTTTGCAGCAAGTAAGCAAATCGTGAGAAATATGTGCATGAAAGGGAAATAATAAAATACAAGAAGAAAGGAAAGGAGATGTGTAACCTAACCAATAGTTGACAGAGTTGATCACATGCACATAGACGGAAAAAGGATCTTAAAATGCATAATTTTAAGCAAAGGAATGTTTCGATCTAGATCTAAGACAACACACAGGTTTGTGCAGAGCTCTAAAAAGGATTAATAAATGAATACACTGTTGACACAAAGTTCTCCAAAATCTATCTCTTATCTATTCCTCCACTTTCGAAAGCCTTTAGGGTTTCGGCTCAAAGTTTGAAACACAAGAATGATGATTACAAATTTTGATCCTTTAACTCTGTAGGTTCTTCCTCTACTTATAGTGTGTAGAGGGGAAATTACAAATGGGAAATTACAACTAAACTAGAACATGAAGAAGTAGTAAATGGAACATCCGCAATCATCTTCCTAGAATTCCTCTCTTAGTAACATGCATCGGAGTTTAAGCCAAAATTGTGCACAACCGTCACCTATCTCAAGCAATCCTTCCAAATAACTTAAAGTAATGGTTTTTAAACCAACAAATTTAATCTTACATTTTCATCCAGAACATAAGAAATAAGAGAACAAAGAAGAGAACAAAGAAGATTTGATACTTGTAACACCTACACTTTATTTTTGTTATGAGATTGAATATACTTTTCAAATATGTAATTCAACATCTTCCCATATGCTTTAATAATAGCCTTTCTCTCGGTTCTCGAACTGCATGGTAACCCTATAGAAAAAGCAGCAGTATTAGCCTTTACCTTCTCTAAACTAGACCCATATCCCTCAACATCTGCCTAAAGCTTTATGAGTCTGTAAATTGAATCCATCATGAAAGGTATGGTGGCTTCATCAATTTCTTTCCGCACAACCAGGATAAATTCCTCATGGGAAGTAGGTAATTCATCTGGAATTCTCTCTAACACTTCTCCCATCTCATTTTCTAGCAATTGCATCCTTTTCAACATAAGCCTGAGGATATCTATGTGGAAGGAAACTGAAATTTCTAACTACTTCCCCCTTTCCATCAATCCACCAAGTACAATCGCTTTGTGATTAGCACATCCTCTCAGTAACGTATCTTAGCTAAAGTATCCAAATGACTTTCAAAGAACTATGTTTTCATCTTCTATCTATGTCATTAGTTCCTTTAGGTGAGATATCTTTTGCCTCTGCATGCATATTCTCCAATTAAATTGGTATTATTTTGAATTACTCGAAGCTTGGTGAATGATTTTCTCTTTCCATTGAGCAATAGCTTTGACTGGTCCCCTACATCTTCCACCTCTTTAATCGATGATTACTCACCTACTCATGTACTAGAATGGGCTAAGAGGAAGGTTTGACAACCTTAGAACGATCTCACATAGATGGGAAACCTTCTTTTAAAGTTTGGATTTCTCACCTTATCTTTGTCAAGGTTAAGGAATAAAACGTTCATTAGTGTCCTGTATCTTGCTTTAATCCTTATGTGGTAGTTTGACCTATTGGCACTTTGGTCAACTGCTTTATCATCAGTCATGAGCTCTCTCTTGTGCTTTCCTTCTGCTTTGGGCTGATAACTCAACAAACTTTTGTCCAGATTCTTATATAATAAACCTAGAAGTTATTTTGGCAACTTTAGGTCTTCTATCTCTTCCGCCAAGACTCAGAGAAACCAAAGTCGTGTTCCTCCAGTGTTGATCTCCTCTCTCGGCTTATGGGATTATCTCGCAAAGCCAACCATAATGAAAAGTTACTTCTCATGGAATGAGAAGTCATTGAGAGCACCCCATCTCATGCTCTAATTTTTCTCTATCTGAATTTGCCACCATGTTGTGGCTGACACACTCTGAATTGTCCAAAGACAATGCTTTTTCAAACTCCGCCATTTGTGCTTTCAACTTCTCTACAGGAGAGGTGAAGATTTAAGTGGTTGAGGAGAAAATACAAATGACACTAGATTTAACAGAGGAATGAAAAGATCTCTCTGCAGGGGTTCCGGGTAGCTGAAGGGCTATGAGTTGATGTTGGAGAAGTTGAAACTAGAACGATAATCGTAGATTTGGCCTTCTGCATATGTGTGATATTTCTTGTGAACTTTAAGCCTCTCGACCTTCTCGCTACTTTCAGATTTGTGCTTTCTTTTGTTAGATTCTCCTCCGGTAAAGTTAACTGTGATCTGATTCATCAAAGCTTCATCTAGGAAATACCCCTTTGTCAATAACCAGTTCGAAGTGTTAACCATAATTATGAATATCTTTCCTTAATTGTCTGATAGCCACCAATGTTATCTTGAAGAAAAACTCTATCCCCTCCCATCTAATGGTATGAGTCAAGTATCGCATGCCCATAATCTACGAGATCTGCAGTATCCGTGCCAAACTATAATCGACACTTGTTGCACCAATAACCTGTTAAAGTCTTTCTTCCTGAATTCATACTCGTTTCTGCACTTCATCAAGAAGTCTTCTAATGAAGGTACATGTGAGTATTCCTAGGATATAGTCTTCTTCGCTACCCCATATAGGTCAAATTTAAGCCATGCTGGGAAGAACTTGTGCTCATACTTAGAAAACATTTCAGCTTTGACTCCTCTAGCTTTGTGGATGCTCTGACAGCTGTATAACCCACTATGACCGGAAAGAAACCAGTAGACTTGTGCCTCTTTGATTGTAATTCATGCATCTCCACGAGCTATCTACACAACTCCATGATGACCCACTTGTCGCTTGGATATCTCGAAACTTAACTGGTTCTCTTGAAAATCTAGTTACCCTGAGATACATGAAGTTTGCAAATTGGATGAAAATACAACCATGTTGGGATACAACTTCCCAAGCTTCTTTGCTTACCATGTTGGTCTTCAAATCACTATTTAATTTATAGATGAATGCATAGAATAACCCATCGTTGACCACCTTGTAATCTTTGTGGCATTTAGGAACTCCAATCGTGGGAAACACCTCAAAAATAGGATCTTTCACCAGTATGCCTCGTCTATCTAGCTTGAAAAATATACCTTGTGAGGTTGTTGCATATACCAGGTATGAAATCATTTTGAAGTTGTACGTCCACCTCACACTCCAGAGTTGCTCATCGATGTTGTCACTAATGATCTTCACCTTATTGATTATTGAATCAACTCTGTTGATCTCAATGGTCCTCACGAAAGCATACATCCATGAGCGGAAGTTCTGAGTATTAGATTCTCCACTTAACCTGCAAAGCAATTTAGTAATATCATCCACCTCCTGCACCAAATTAGATCGCGGAAGAGTCCTCGGGAAATTTGATGGATACCTGGGCTTCTTCATATATCAGTTATTCATTATGCCCACACAATCTGCTTTGTGTTTCGCCATATGTTGCAAAGATCCGGCATGCTAATGACAATCACCACCGGTCGTGTCGAATTTTCAAACAATAATTAATAAACTATGCATCCAAATTTCGATTATTGTCTTTCCCGCATGAGATCCCGAATTGTTCTAAAAAGAGGATGATATGACCTTGCACACTTCATAAAAATTTGGGCAACCGAGTTGTGGACTCGGAAACGTTGATGCTTGAATAATTCCACTTCTTTTTATTGCCCTCATGAGAGATGTCTTTCCACCTGGATCATCAATTAATTCGAAGATGGATTCGTGGCCTATGTCTGGTTCGTTGATATCAGCAAATCTGGAAGCTATGTATGATTCTCGCTGATCCTTCTCTTTCATCACGCTTCATCATGGTTGGAAAAATCTTTGTCGAGTTTTTTTCTTTTAATCCCGCCGAATTCTTTGTAATCGATCAATTTGTGCAGATCTCGCAATTTCTTGATTCATAAGATATATTCAATGTACCCGACATTTATTTGAACTCCCTTTCACTTGTATGAACACCTATGATGAATACACGGCACTTTTACCAACATACGAGAAAATTATCATAGCAAAAATCAAGTTATTCCAACCCTAGGTGCTAAACCTTAAAGCTTCCTAGCAATGAAAAACACCTTCGATGCATAAAACCTCCTTTCTTGGTGCCAAAACTGTCTGGGATGTAATCCTTAGCAAATGAATTAATTGCTTCTTTATTATAGCCGCCATGCTCATATAACCCTCAACATACTATTTTTAATAATTGCCCTTCCTATTCTTGACAATTTATTTAATAAATAATCATGTCTATTCACCCAAATTGGGCACTCAATCATGCATGTTGTTGGTTGCTTTTAAATAAATTTATTTTATTTATTTATAGTGTGCATCCTTCAATTTTCTTTATCTTGTCTTCTTGCATTGACTTTTCTTCCATTCATGGCATCAAAATTAGGTGAAAAAACCATAAATAAATATCATTACATTCATTGTTTAATGCCAAGGTGGGTAACACTTTTTGGCAAGGGTGATTTCTAAAAATAAGAAGTCAATTTTGATGGGAATTTCTACCCTGCATTGCAGCTCCAAAAATCCCTTTTTCAACTTAAGTTATTTGAATTCCATAATGAGAATTTTTACCTTGTAAGGCAAGTCACGCCTGCCTGCCACTTCCAAAATTCCCACTGGCAAATTAAAACATCTCCCAAAAGTGCGACTTGCATTAAAAATAACTTCCTTTGATAAAGTGTGACTTGCATGGGTGAATAAACCTCTTTGGTGGGAAAATTTAGCTTGCTAGGCAAACATAAAATTCCCATCAGTACTTTAAGCGATTTTTCTTTATTTTATAATGGAAATTTTTACCCTACAAGGCGGTAAGAAATTCCCTTTGCCTTGCCGCCTCTAATATTCCCATTGCAGCTTAAGTGACTTTGATTTCATGGGAAAAAGTACCTTGTAAGGTATGTAAGAAATTCTCCCCCTGCTACTACCAAAATCCCATTGCAGCTTAGACCCATTCATTCCAAAAAGTGTGACTTGCCTAGGAGAGGCTTTTTGTGCATGACTTCATCTTTTTTGTTCAAAAGCTTACTTTCTCGAGGCTGATTCCTTGCAGTACTTTGAGGTCATAAATGATCTCCAGATGCTCTAGGTAATTAAACAGACTAAATTGAACAAGAACGAGCCTGGGGGAATTTCACAAACAAATCGGGAGAAAAACAAAGAAAAATGCAAAAGAAATAAATAAAAGCGAAAAATGTTGCCAGAAGTTGCAAACAATGCTTTGAATTCATCTCTGGGTGAAAATCCTATTGAGATGTGTGAATACTGGCATGCAAAACTTCAACAGGGTTCAACCGGAGCACAATTTACTTCAAACGAGGCTTTATTTATTTAATAAATAATTAAATAAATTTCCCGCAGACAAAACTTGGTAGAGGGATAAAATGAGTTTCAACATCTGGGTATTTGTCAAAATTGACTCATATGATTCACTGGAAATATCTTAACGTAATACAAACATCTTCTGGCAATAAAAACATGAAAAGACCCATCATTTTAAAAAGATCGATTTTTTTTCTTAAATGGGTAGTCCCAAATTTCAGGGTGAAATCTGGGGACACCATCATATAAACAAAATATTGAGACTAAGATGAAATCACCATCCGGGTTAAAAATGCTACAATTTTTAGACCATTTTAATTATTTTCGGCAATGTGTGTGCTGCACAAGCCCCATATTTTTCCGTTTCCTTGGCACATTGAACTTTTGCCTTCAAAAGGCTTGTGTGGACTTTTATATATTCTATTTTTTTAATAATAATAAAAATAAATGAGTATGATTTGGGGAAGGCGTTGAACTTCACATTTTTCTCTTTGCTGCATGCGTTGATAATGGCTTTGAAACTTATTATTTCTCCCATGCATGGCATTCTAGGTATTTTCCTTTTTTTAAAAATAATAAAATAAAACAATACCTATGTATGCATTGATTTTTCCTTTTGGTTGTTTGCTTGGTTAACATGACATGTATATTCTTGTGGCTGCATGGATTCTTTTGCTTCAACCTGCGTGGGATTCCCTTGCTTTGACTAGTTTGTCTCTTTCCTCGCGTGGATATTCTTCCTGAGGCTGCGTGATTAGTTCCCCCTTGTCTATGCACTGAAACTTCACCTTTTACTATGTGAATCTCCCTTTCTGTGGTTGCGTTTTGAGCTTATTCCTCCTCTCTAAGCATGGTGTGTAAACTTCTTTTGATCTTCCTCCTCACCTGTGGGATCTTCTGGCATGAATTTTCTTGAATGTTGCATAAAATTTGAGAGAAAACAAAATGAGTGAGCTTTTTTAATGGTAGATATCTCCTCCTGGTGTGTGGGCTTCTTTTTTGATCTTATTCCTACTGCACAAAACAACAAAAAAATAAACTACTAAGTACGTGGATTTCACCTTTTCCTCTTTGTTGCATACATGGGTATTCCTTCATGTGGCTGTGTGGATTACAAACAAATTTTACTCTTGGCGTGGCTTCTTGGAGCAAGGCATGGTGTGAAGAATTCAGGAAATGTGTGGTGTCTTTTCCTTTGTTTGATTCCTTGACTTTAGAAAAATAGCCAACAACTTCATATATCTTCGCATTTGTTTATCAAGCTCCTTTTTTGGCAACGTATGAGTATTTGTGTGCTCAATGGATCAGGCGTGTGGCATAGAGCATAGATAATTTGTAGAAAATGAAGAAGGATGGCCTCTTGTGTGATTTAGAGATGGAGACAACTACCTAGAACTCTCAAGGTTACTTGACTCTAGCTAATGCCAGTACCAGGTTTCCGTGTGAAAGTCGGGTAGTGCTTGTAGAATAAGCTTTTCCTTCTTCTGGCTCGGATATCTGCTGCTGCAATATTTCCTTATTTCTCCTTCTTCCCAATATCCCATGCTTATGCAACCTCTTATAATTGTCTCCTCATCAATTTAGGGATGATGGAAGCAAAATTAAAATTTCAAGCGGAAGAATAATTGCCTCAGACACTTGCTCATAGTAGTTACAACAATTAACAAAAAAGAAAAGTTCTCCCAAGTTTGTGGAACAACTTCTATAAATATTAAATTAATATTTATTAATTAAAAACCTAAAATTTAATAAATATTAATTTTATTAAATAACAGGGTAAATATTAATTAAATAATTAAAACACGGTTTGCGTCGTAACGAGAGAAGGGCTTATTCAAAATGGATGAAACGAAAGCCAAAATGACCATGAGAATAAGACGATTACGATGAGGGAGAAAAATCACACAAAATAACACTTTTGATTTTTTTAAAATCACGTTTATTAATTTTGTGAAGTCAAAATTAGGTGATATCACCTGCTCTTTATTTTGCGTAAAAGACTTCATGGACGCAACAACGGACCGAGACCAAAATATTCAATGAACACGATCCCAAAAATGACGGGGCACAAAAGCATGATGACAAAAGAGAGAAAACTGAAAAACAGGGAAAACAAACAAACCAAAATCCTAATTACCTATGTACATATGGGGGACAACCCATTTTCAATTTTGATAGTGCTTGAGATATTTCCCGTTGTAGGGCAAAGGCAAATGAGTTCCATCGGGATACGCCAAGTAATAGGTGTTATCTCCACATAAATTTCTGATCTTGAATGGGCCTAGCCACAACGAATCAAACTTCCCGTGCTTTCCTTTCGGTTCACGTCTTTTTATCCCGAGAAGAACTAAGTCATTGATTTGAAATTGTCTCTCCCTAGTTTTCCTGTCGAAAAATTTCTTTACCTTGAATTGGTGTTCCTCAATCTTGTTTTCCACTTGACTTCTCTGCTCTTCAAGCTTGCTTAGGAACATGATCCTTTTATCTAACGCATTGGCGAAACATTCATCATCAATTGCTTGAGCCAATCGTAATGTTGGTAACTCCAATGTGATGGGAATTTGAGCATTAATTCCATACAAGAGTTGGAATGGAGACATCTCGATTGCCCTTTTGGGAGTTATGTGGTCAGCCCATAATGCATCATATAAATTTTTGTGCCAAGTTCTTTGATTTTCTTCTACTAACTTGTGCACGATAGTAATGATGTTTTTGTTACTAGATTTTGCTTGATTGTTTCCCTGTGGGTAGTAATCTGATGAATGAGATAAAGATATCCCATACCCATACAAAAACCTATCATCTTTGCAGAAGAAAAATTGGAGGCATTGTTTGTCATGATCTTGTGTGGAATTTCGTAACGAACCAATATATTCTCTTTGATGAAGTTACAAATTACAACAGTAGATGTTTGTTTCACCGGTATAGCTTCTACCCACTTTGTAAAGTAGTCAGTTGCAGTGAGCACATGAGTATGACCAACACTGGAATTTGGGTTCAAAACCCCGATGAAATCCAACTCCCATTGTTGAAAGGGTTCTTCAATGACAACTGGCTTCAAAGGAAAAGCCGCTAATTTAGGTTTTCCAACAAATCGTTGGCAAGATTCACATTTTGCTACCCATTTCGAGCATTGAAAAACATTGTAGGTTAGTAATAATGTGCTCACAAAATTTTATGAGTCGTCATGGGCCGAGAAATGACCACTTTGCGCAAGCATGATTGTGAAAGGAATCAAACAACATGGGCCGTTGTTCTTTCTCAACACATTTAAGGAACATATCGTCAATTCCTTGCTTGAACAACGTGTTGCCCCAAATAACATACCCGATAAATCTTAATTTGATAGCTCTCTTTTTCTTAGTTGTCATTTTCTCAGGACATTCGCCATATCTAAGAAAGTATGCTATATCCGAATACCATTCATCTGTGGTACTGACAAAAATTACCAGTGGTAAATCTTCTTCAACTGGTTCTTCTTTAAAGTCATCTCATGGCTCATTCTCTGCGATGAGTTGGCAGAGTCCTCTTCCTCAAACCAACTTGGTAGGCTTGATGTCTAAATCATATTCCTGGATCTTAGAGACCCAATTACCTCTTTTAGATCATGGTTCTTGTTGTGTCAACATCGATTTAATTGCGGTGTTTGGTACTAAGAATTTGGTGTGAAAATTCAACACATAATACCTGAAATGTTTCAAGGCTCTCACCACCACGTACAAATGCCTCTCAATGGGATTGTAATTGAGTTCATGTTTCTTGAATTTAGAACTCATGAATGCAATAGGATATTTGATTATATTGAGTCGATGGCGAGATCGTGTGCGGTGAAGCATAACAATATATTATGAAATCCTTTTTAAAATCGGGACACACCAATGTAGGAGCTCTGCATAGCACCCTTGATTTGGTCAAATACTTCTCTACCTTCTTTTGACCATTTGAAGGATTATTTTCCTTTCGTCATATCAACGTTTTCTATAGTCATCTCAACAAAATATGACATGAACCTTCTGAAAAAGTTCACCTTCCCAAAGAATGAGTGAAATCCAGCTTACTTGTAGGCAAGGAAAGATTCTTGATAGCTTGAATGTGCTCGGGATCAATCTTAGTTCCTTCCTTAGAATTAGTATGACCTAGGAGTTTCTCTTCTAATTCCGAACATGATCTTTTTGGATTTAGGAGATCTTATGAAGTCTCGCACCTTTGAAATATTTTCTCTAAATATCTTAGGTGATCCTCTCACTTCTTTGAGAACACCACAGTCATCTAGGTATATTACAATGATCTTGTGTATATAATCTACGAAGGCCATATCCATAGCCCTTTGAAAATTAGTGTCGACATTAATCAAACCAAAATCCATTCTTTTATATGTGAACGTACCCCATGGGGTAGTGAACGCGATTTTATGTTGATCTTCTCTAGCCACTTCGATCTAATTATAACTAGAGAAACTGTCTAGCATAGATAGCATTTCGATCCGATTCTTTCATAGAATATGGTCCATGACCGACAGTGGATAGTTATCTTTCAAGGAAGCTTGATTAAGATTGTGAAAATCCATGCAAATCCTTATTTCTCCATTTTTCTTGTGAACCGGTACAATATTAGCTATCCAAGTTGAATGTTGAATATGAAAAACTATTTGTGCATCTAACATCTTTTGAACCTCATGAAATATTGTCCATGCAATCTTGGGATTATATTTTCTCTGCTTTTGCCTGAATGGAACTGCATAAGGTTTCAAAGGTATGGCATGCTTCATTTCCCTAGGTTGAAAAGACTTCAAGTCTTCATATGAGTAAGCCAAGACGTTAGAAAATTTGGTAAAGAGGCTTACAAATTTTTGTGCTCTCTCGTGTGAGCAACACTTACCAATGTTGACCAGTGGGGTTTGTCCTTGTACCAATGTTAACTTGTTTATATTCAATGAATTTGCAGTCCCCCGCCTTGTTTCTCTTTATAAACTTGTCATGCTTATCAAAAAGTTCTTCAACTAAAACCAATCCTTTTGGAATTTTATTTCCTTTGAGTTGAATGATGCCATCACTAGGATCTTTGTTCTCAAATCCTTCTTAAATAGGTGAGATCATCGATTCATGAAATACAGAGTCACTTCCTTCAAAGTACAACTATTCAGAATTATCTCTCTTTTCCAATAAGGCAATAATTTGTTCATCATCATTGAATACTTGCTAATTTTCTGCATTGTCAAGAACACTTGGCCTAAAAACCATTTTGATGGTGTATTTGTCTTGATCAAAATCCAAATGAGGGATCATTAATGAAGCTGAGACTGCTAGAGAATCTACTTTGTTATTCTTTTCACGAGGGAAGGATTTTATGGAAAAAACATCAAAGACTTCGATCGCGCCCCACACTTTATTTCTGTAGTGTCTCAAACGATCATTCTTTACTTGGAACTAATTTTTAACTTGTTTCACGATCAACTCCGCATCTCTGAAAACTTTTAAATTTTTGATCCCTTTCTCTTCTACAACTTGGAGGCCAAGGATTAATGCCTCATATTCTGCAGTGTTGTTAGTATTTGAAAATTGGAGTTTGTAAGAAAAAGGAAATATTTTACCATTCGGAGATATGAGCACCACTCATGCACCGGAACCTGTTGAGCAACAACTTCTATCGAACTCAATAGTCCAGATCTCATCATGCGATCTTGGCAAGTGACCTCAGGTGCATGAACCTCTGTAGTCATCATATAATTACCCAAACTTGAGTTTTTAAATAGGACCTGGGATCATCAATTTTTGTTACGGTGAACTTTTCCTGAGTTTTGGCATTAACTTCTTCATTTCTCCATTGATAGGGATCATGGCATGAGACCAATCCATTTGAATCTCACCTCCTAGATCTCTGGAAAATTTCCTACTCAACAACATACCATATGAAGCGGGAATGTTAGCAACGAAAATAGTTAACTTAACTCACTCATAAGGAAATTGGGCTCAAACATTTGAGCGTCTTTAATCTGCCCGATCAAAGGAACTTGTCTTGTTTCCAGTGATTAACAAAATTTGAATGTTCTCATATAAGTCAACCCAAGAGCATGAGCTACTTTTGCAGAATCACATTATCCGAGGCTCTGAATCTATAATCCAATTACTTAATTTGCATTTGCTGATCGTAAAGGACACAAAGAAAGGTTCAACCTTTTCATTTGAAGGTGTAGTGGCTGCCATAATATTTTGAGTCTTCCTATCTTTAGGAGTTTTCATAATTCCTTTGGAGGAATGAACAATAGAGTCACCTTTGATAAACTGGACCAATTTCTTGAGTTGATCCTTATTGGACTTCAAGTACTCCGCCTGTGACATGGAAATTTTTGTTTTATTGATATGATCAATAATATCAAATTTGGGAAAAATGACCGTACTTGATGTCTCAGATACTAGTTCTTTCGAACTTGATGATGGAACAATTTTGACCTTTGCTTTAAGCTTGGTTGATATTGATGTGGAAGAAGAAAATTTCTTCGTAGCTGATTTATTAACTGATTGACTTGATAAAGGCCCTCCTTTCTTTAAGATAGTTTTGACCTTGGAAACCTCAATCACCTTGGACTCTTTAGGAGTCTCATTTGTCTTGGATTCTTTGGAAGCTTCTTTAGTTTTAGATTCTTTAGGAACCTCCTTGGAGCTCTTTTTATCTTCCACCTTAGTGGTACTCTACTCTTTCTTTTGAGAGCATGTGAAGACAGCGAAGGATTGATTATTCATATCTTCTATAATTTCTTCGTATCTATCTTCTTCTTCTGAACGATACTCGAAGAAATGATTATTACTCTCTCCTTTAGACTATTCAACTTTAGGTTTAGATGTTCCAGATTCTAGCTCTTCTTTTTTAACCTTGACACCCTCAACTTCATCATCGCTTTCTTCAATGACATCACACTTTGAGTTAGTTGTGGGAGCCGCTTTAATAACAAGTCTCGTCGAGGCATGGAATTATGGTTTTTTTGGAATATAGCCTTTTCTTGGGATGTCTTTGTAAGGAGTAGGTTTACTACTTTGAGCAACTTGCTTTTTCAAAGCTAGCACATCATTAGCCAACTTAGTGAGTATAGCCTCTAAAGCATTGGGGGTTTCTTGACTCTTTCCCTTGAGGAAGTTTTCTTGAATTTTCCCGCCATGATTAAGTCATCCTCAATTTCTATGGCCAAGGATTGAGCAAGTTCCAAAGTAGCCACTCTAGCCCTTCTAAGCTGATAGCACACTTCTGTTGTTGTGTGTTAATAAAGAAACATTTTTGTCCATTAGAGTTTGGGCAAATCCCAATAGGAAATTTGTTCACCATTTTGTTGAACTTAGCGACGAAGTTCCTCATGGGTTATGTTGGCTCTTTCTTCACCTGAGATAGTTGGGAAAGAAGAGCATGTTCATCTTTCGTTGTCTTGAAACGATCTTTAAACTTAGTTTTCATATCATTTGAGTTTGTAATACATCCATTTAGAAGATGATGAAACCAATCTTCACCAATATCATGCAATATTTCAATGAAGAGGTGAATAATAACATCCTCATATTCCACTGACAAAATTGCACATGCAACAAAGAAAGTAGAAATGTGGTCATCTGGTGATGTCTTCCCATCTCCATTAAACTTAGGAAGAATCTTCCTCGATCCTCGTGGGAGGTCATGTCGAGTTGGTAAGGCCAATGGGCCTATGGCATTTCCCCATGGTACGTTAACTACCATCTTGGGAAAGGTGGTATGCGAAGGAAAAATAATGTGAGCAAGAACAAGTGCTTGACTTGTAGTGATTCCTTCCTTGCTTGCTCTTTCAGGACTTGATGTAAGGCTTATAGATCTACAAGGCGTGTTCCTCCTTGGAGGAGATAACTTGAAACCAAACTTTCCTTGAAAATAAAAAATGGGATTTGATTGACCTTTATCTTTTTCTCCTCATGTAAACCTCTTTCCTTTCAGTTTGAAATCTTTACTTGTGAAAGGATCACTGACATGTTCTGATCAGCTCTTGCCTTTTCTCTTCACTCTCTTTCTTGAGCTATTTGCACTGAATAACTCTAGCAACTCTCACGGCTTGATCTTCTTTGTTATCTAGTACTGATGCGTTGAGAGATGAAAATGATAGTTGCTCATGCACTTTTCCCAAATAACTTGCCTCAAATTTGATGACATGTCCTCTTGAGTATCTGTAAAAACAAGATTTGGTTGCAAGATAGGTGGGTTACCTATAATAGTCGTATAGATTATTTCCTTGGTGGAAGAGGGTTGCCTCGGTGAACAACGATCAACATGTGTCCGAGGTCTTCGCCACAAGTGCAGTGCTCTTCTTCTAAGGTTTTAAATGTAGATTTCTCTATCAATGGCTCTATCAACAACCACAAATTATTGTAAGCTTTCATGGTTTTACCAAGCTACTGCTCAAGGTTGCGATGAGTGTCTCCTTAAAAATATTCATCGAGCACAAGATTTGGTTGAAGAACCGGAGTTTGTGCAAAGGGGATAGTCATAAAGATTTAACCAAGCACCGATTAACAATTCCCGAGTCCCCAGAGAGAGTCGCCAAAAACTATTAGCATATGGATTTGCGCATGCAAATGACATGCAACAGTGTGGGAATGAAGTCCCTCCTTAATGAAGGTGAGGCTACCTTTATTGAAAACCAAAACTGTATTTACACCTATACATTCAAAATTGTATGTGGGGGTGTTTTGGAACATCAATGGAAAGAAAAGTGAATGAGGGAGATGGAATGGAATGAAAGAAAGAAATGGAAAGGAATGAATAGAAGGAACATGTAAGAGTTAGGTAAAAACAGAGCCTAATATTGTATGAAGAAGAAAAATGAAAAACTAACACAAATAAAACGGTATCAACCACCTCGAGAAGGTCACAAATGTACAAGATGTACAAAATGAGCCTCGGCACCCTAGATTTTTGTGAGAAGGTCACAATGGGTAAGTAGACCTCCAGAAGTATTTACTCTTTCCTTATTTTATCTATTATTGACTGATAGCGATGAGCCCGAAAGTTTTGAAGAAGTAATGCAAGAGGATACCCAAAAGAAGTGGGAGCATGGCATGGATGAGGAGATGGACTCCTTGGAACAAAATCAGACATGGGATTTGGTTAAGTTTCCAATAGGTAAGAGAACATTGTAGAACAAATGGGTTTACATGATCAAGGAAGAAGAGGGTGGATAGAAAATATACAAGGCAAAGCTTGTGGTAAAAGGATTTGCATAGAAAACAGGTATTGACTTTGGTGAATTTTTTTCTCCCGTAATAAAAATGACTTCCATACGCATCTTGTTTTGAGTTTATTAGAGAAACTTGATGTTAATATGACTTTCCTTCATGGTGATTTGGAGGAAGAGATATATATGTACTAGCCGCTTGGTTATGAAGTTAAGGGTAAGGAGAATCTTGTGTGTAAGTTGAAAAAGAGGTTATATGGGCTCAAGCAAGCTCCAAGGAAATGGTATTGGTATATGAAGTTTAACAGTTTTATGCATGAGCATGGTTATATGAGATGTGAATCTAATCATTGTGTTTATTTCAAGAAGCTTGAAAATGGAAGCTATATTATTTTGTTATTGTATGTAGATGATATGCTTATTGCAGGATCTAGTATGCAAGACATTGTTGAGCTTAAAGAAAAGTTAGCTCATACATTTGTAATGAAGGATTTAGGAGTTGCAAAGAAAATCCTTGACATGCAAATTCATAGAGACAGGAAGAACAGGAATCATATCTCTCTCGGAAGATTATATCAATAAGGTGTTTGAAAGGTTTAAAATGCGTAATTGAGAACTCGTAAGTACACCTATGACTGGACGCTTTAAATTAAGTAAAAATAAGTGTCCTACATCACATGAGGGGGTTGAGTACATGACACGGGTTCCATATGCTTTAGCAGTTGGAAGCATTATGTATGCAATGATTTGTACCAGACCAGACATTGCACAGTGTTAGGAATATCCTTGTTATTAGTGCTCCACATGTATATGGAAATATTAATTACATTGATAATTAATATGATAAATTAGTAATTTGTTATATGTTGTTATATTAAACAACTATAACAAATATGTGGTTGTGTGAATTTAACCACACACGTATTTTAGAGAGATTTGTGGAGGTGTAGTTATATCTACATCCTAAATTATAGGAATGATATTCCTATATAATTGTGTGGTTTGTATTATGAGAACTAATAAGAATAGAATTAATGGTTTATTTGTAAATTGTTTTGTGTTGATATCTTTGATCTGTCCTCTACTCCTCTTCATCTGACATCAGCGCACGTATGAGATTCTGTAGATTTATCTCTTTCACCATCTGCACGTCCCATCTAAGATAACATGCATCATTGATCAACTGCTTGCCATCAATATGCAAATCTGTCATGTTTGCATATCAATTCCTCATGCTTTCATTTCTGATGCATAATGATGTGTAATGTGTCTAGTTATGATAGCTACCAAATAAACACCGTGTTCCATTTAGTCTGCATCATTTTCAATCTTTCATATGAATTTGTTTACGTCACTGGCTGAAATTAGATCTCAATTCATCTTCCACTTGGAGAACAATCAATCCAAACGAGGGTACTTTGAATTTTTTTAGCAATATATACTTGCTATTTGAATTACGCATTATATAGTTCAATGTTCAGATGGTAGACTGCCTAAGTCGTTGCGATAAAAACTTGGCACCATTCTATTGAATCCATTTACACCTACACCTGTTGGGAATATTCTTTACCTATATTTGGCTCACCTGACATCTCTTGTAAACCACTTATCTCCATATACAAGTCGTTTATGGCATGGTATTGGATGAGATTTCTTTCAGACTTAATGTGGACCATCTGAGCCCCCACATCGATTTCCTCTCTCTCAATTCGGGTTTGCAATCATGTGAAGATTATTTATCTTCAGATTTCAGTATTGTTCATTACAACAACGACTTTGGTCTCGACAACAGTTGGGAGCTACTTCTGCATGATCTAGTGCTTTATACCATACTTCATCATATCTTTTGATAGGATTTGTGTATATTTATTGTGTTATCCCGACGATTATAACTGTTTAGCTTAGGTAGTGTGTTAGTAGTCAAAAGTGTAGATTGATTTGGTATAGTCATTATATTTTTAATCATAGCATTTTTTTTTTTTGGTCATTGAGTTCAATGATGTGTGTCAATCTAAGTCTTGTTATCAAAATACTCAGTCAAGAGTCTTGTTTTTTTTTTTATTTTTTCTTTTTCTCTTTTTTAAGTGTCAACTGTCAAAAGTTATTAAATATTACTTTTTTAATTATCGCATGTTTTGTTACGTTATAGTCACCTTGTTTAATCGTAAGAGTTTTCATGTCATTTCTTGATGTCATAGTTATTGTCATAGTCAATTATGTTATAGAGTATTTGTCATCATCGCGTTGTCAAAGTATCTTTTGAGTCGATTTTAAATTGTGTCATTTATTGGCAAAAAAAGTTGAACAATTAGTAAAGCTATTTTTGAGTCGTCAATGTGGAAAAATTGTCTTTGTATTGTCAAGTCTTTTCGGTCCATTGTCAAAAATTCAAAGAGTCAAATATTGTAAAAATTAAAAAAATTGCCTTACAGACGCATTTTCGCAGCTCGCCGCACCGGAGGATGGAGGCACAAGAGGATGGAGGACACACAACATCCTCTCATCAATCACCAACGACGAGGCCGCATAACAGATGTGGTGGCATATATAGTGTGAGTATATGTTTTTCAATGTGCTTCATTTGCAATGTTTCGGTTGAATAAGTGGAAATTTCACATTGGGGGGGGAACATGATCCAATGTTCCATTTCCATCTTTCGGTTTGTGTGTATTAGCAACAAAATTCAATGTATTTTCCTATGTTATTCCCTCGCAATGAGATGTGATGAGAGTTGATGATAGTACTTGACACAACATGATGTGGTTGTAGCTAAACCACTTGAAAACTTTTATTTGTGGTTTATGGTAAACCAATTGCAAAACCACCATTCTCGGTTTGTGGTCAACCACTTGCAAAACCATCCTTGAGGTTTGTGATCATCTGTGAAAATCACCGGATCATGAGCAGTGCAAGTACAAGGCATGTTTCCCCATGTTCGCATTAAGGGGGAGAATGTTAGGAATATCCTTGCTATTAATGCTCCACATGTATATGAAAATAATAATTACATTGGTAATTATTATGATAAGTTAGTAATTTGTTATATGTTGTTATATTAAAACAACTATAAAAAATATGTGGTTGTGTGAATTTAATCGCACACGTATTTTAGAGAGATTTGTGGAGGTGTAGTTATACCGATATCCTAAATCATAGGAATGATATTCCTATATAATTGTGTGGTTTGTATTATGAGAATTAATGAGAATAAAATTAATGGTTTATTTCTAAATTGTTTTGTGTTGATCTCTCGATTCGTCCTCTGCTCCTCTTCATTAAGCGGTGGGAGTTGTGGAGCGATTTATAGCCAATCCAGGGTAAAGAGCATTGGAAAGCAGTCCAATGGATACTCGATATTTGGGAGGGACATCCAACATGCTTTTATGTTATGAAGGGTGATATACTTATTTATGCGGCTATGTTGATTCGAGACATGGTGGAGATTTGATGGTAGGAGAAACACCACTGGATATGTATTCACAGTAGGTGGCATGACAGTTAGCTAGATTTTGAGATTATAAAGGTTGTGGCCTTGTCTACTACAGAGGTCGAATATGTTGCAGCTACAAAGGCTAGCAAAGAGATGATATGGATGAGCAGGTTCATGGAAGAGTTGGGAAAGGAGCAAGAGGATTATAGATTGTATAGTGATAGTCAAAGTGTGATTCATCTAGCAAAGAACTCAACATTTCATTTAAGAATGAAACAAATTCAGTTGAGATATCACTTCATACGGCAGGTGTTGGAGGATGGGCAACTGAAACTAGAGAAAATTCATATAATGAGAACCCTGTAGATATGCTAATGAAGTTGTTGGCAAAGGAGAAGTTGGAGCTTCACTCCACTTCGTTGGTCTTCAAGCATGTGGCTCGAAGAGGAAGAAACGGGCCAAGGAAAGGATCCAAGGATGGAGTCAGTACGGTATAAGTGCAGTAATTTATCTCCAAGTGGGAGATTGTTGAGTTGTGGAGCTAAATGGATTCACAAATAACATGCTTTACAAACTTGTAGGTTTACACAATAACTAATGTCCGTCACCTAGAGCAATGGTATCGATTGAGTAACCAACATCGTTACTTGTGCATTAATGTTTTTATTTTAAACATGAGATTAGATCTAACCCTTGGTTATAAAGGTGATCGAGAGGGTTGTAAATGCATAGCTAAGTTTCCCTAATGTTTGTATATGCTTATAAGCTAGAAAACTAGGGTTAGAAGGTAAGAATAGAGATTATTGTAAGAATATTTTCTTGGAGAAAGATGAGAGAATCTTGTGAAGAAAAATTATTGTACATCTGTGAGAGGTGTGGAAGATTGCAAATCTTCATTGTATTTCCTCTATAAAGAAAAAAATAATAGATTGGTTGTTTCTTAGTGGACGTAGCCCACATTGGGTGAACCACGTTATATCTTGTGTATTTTTCTTCTGGTTTAATTTTCATGTTTATTGTTTTCATGCTTCAATTTAAATATAGATCTCGTATAACACTTGTATGTATCTAACCCCAACAAAGCTTGTCGGTTCATCTTTTGAAATTTCAGCGGATTGAGATATTTCAGTGGCCTTGGTATATTCAGCTTTTTGAATAATCCAAGGACAAATAAAAGTGTTGTGATTAGCCCTCTAGGTGATCAACAACACTCTGCTAACATTTTATTTTCTTAGAATTTTTATTTTGTGGGATTTGATGTTAGATGGTTGTAAGAGTGCATGATCTCCATCACAAGGAGAGAATGCAATGAATGAAGGTCCACTTGCAGAACATGCATCAAACCCCTATTTTGTTTTCACGTATGATAAAGCCCATGATTATATGAAGAGCATTGGTCAACCCAAATGGCATCACCAAAAATTCAAAATGACCAAAGTGGCACCTAAAAGTTGTCTTGTGTACATCCTCATCTCTTACCTTGATTTGATGGTAGCCGGATCTTAGATCAATCTTTGAGAAGAAAACAACCCCGTGCAATTCATCAAGCAATTCATCTATCCTTGGTATAGGGTACCTGTTCTTGATGGTTTTCTTATTTAGCAACCTGTAGTCTACACACATCCTCAATGTCCCATCTTTCTTTTTAACCAACACAACCAAAGAAGCAAATGGGCTAGAACTTGGCCTTATGTGGCCCATCTCTAACAATTCTTTTATCACCCTTTCTATTTCCTCTTTGAAGGCTCTTGGATGACGATAGGGAGAAGATATTACCGGAGTTGAACCGGGTTCCAACTCAATTATATGCTGAAATCCTCTATCCGGTGGCAAGCCATGAGGTAAATCTGCAAAAACATTGCTATGTCTATCCAATATAGATTGGATATCCACATGAAATGATGGCTGTGATGAAAAATCAGAATTGACACTTACCAGACAATGAGCAGCCCATGTAATCTGCCCCTAGTAAAAGCTCTCTCCATGCTTTTGGCGGTTACTACTTGAGGAACTCCACCTCTCAAGCCTTGCAATATAACTTCCTTGCCTTGGGACTTAAATCTCAGCTCCATGGTCTTGTAGTTTTGAGTAAACTCACCCAAAGATTGCAGCCATTGGACCCCTAAAACAACATCCGTTTCACCAATCCCAATGACATAAAAATCATCACATACCTTGTGCCTTCCCAATGTAATTTCGAGTTGAGGAATTTTCTTGGAACATGCAAGAGTGTATCCATCCACAACAGTCACATTGAATCCTTGAAAGTCTTCTACCTTCAACCCCATTCTTGTCACTAAACCCTCATCAATGAAATTATGAGTAGCTCCACTATCAACCAAAGTTATGATCCTTTGTCCATGAAGAACACCCTTAATACGGAAGGCATGATATCTAGGAGCTCCGGATATGGTGGCCAATGTTCCATCATTGAGTTCTTCTTTTTCTTCTTTTGTTTGCTCTCCCACTTCTTCATGATCAGCTCCCTCTTCTTCTTCTTCATCATCTGAAATAATCTCTATGTAGTGGGCTGCCCCCTTTGGAAGACAATGGTGATTAGGAGTCCATGGATCCCTACAATGGAAGCATAACTTTTTCCTCCTAAGCTCGTTTCTGGACTCTATCTCCTTGTTGTTTTTGTTCCAATCTTTCACATCTGTTTTGCCTTGAAATGGTTTACCTTGCTGCCCATAGTTTGGTGCCTTTTGCCCACTAAATGAAGATGATTTTGGCTGCCCATATGCTGCTGATTTTTGCTGCAGGTTTTTATTCTTTGGTACTGCTTTTTCCAAGTCAAAAGCCTTCCTAATAGCACCTTGTAAAGATGGTGGATTGAATGCTTTCACAAGCCCCTTTAGTTGTACTTCTAACCCTTCTAAAAACAACAATACTAACCTCTTTTCGCTGATATCTAGAACCATAACTGAAATTCTTTCGAATTCAGAAATATATTTTTCCAGTGATCCTTCTTGTTTAAGCTGAGCTAGCTCTCTGAAGTACATATCCAGATCTGTCCTATCAAATCTCTCAATCAAACATGAACTAAAGTCCTCCATAGTGGTAATGGAACCATGACCTTGGGTAATCAACCCATGGTACCACCATTCATGAGCTATTCCCTCTAAATGTAGAGTTGCAAATTTGAGGGCTTCCTCTTCATACATAGGATTTAAGGAAAAATATGTATCAAGTTTTTGTACCCAAGCTCTAGCTGAACATTTTTCAGTGCCATCAAAAGAAGGTAGAGTTACCTTCCCTAACTTATGTTGGATATCTCTCCTTGGTGTTTCTTGTTGGACCCTCCTGTTTCTTCCTGCATTTTTATTATTCTTTTAGACAAAAATCTTTGAAAGGTAACATATCCCTTACCCTAATGTTGAGTTGCATATATTCATCTCCATAGGCCTCCACATCATCCACGTCACTTTGTACCACTTCCTCAACCGGTTCTTCTCTATGGAGAAACTTGGCTTTGAAGGTCGTATGTGTAGTGTTGGAAGTATTCTTGTTTGCCCCCATAGAGCTGCCCTCTCCTACATTAGTATTTGCATGATTAGGAGTTGTAGTATTACCCTGTAAAGCCATAGCCAAGTCACGAATCGAACTAGTAAAAGCATCACGCATTTCCCTTTGGTTTTCCCTCATTGCTTGTTGTAACTCTCTTTGAACCCTGCTTATAGTCTCGTTCATATAGCTAAGAGCATCATTGGGAGGGGGTCTCTGACCATGATCTTCCATTGTACCCTTTTTTGGAGTGTTCCTTCTATGATAAACTATATGATCTTTGGCTGATTGCATTCATGGGGAGGAATACTAGCTCTGATACCACTGTAATGTCCCCTCCAAATTCTGATTGAGAACTTTAATGAAATAGAATAAAACTCAACAAAAACCACCAACTGCTGGACATACTACTGCAGATCTGATTCATACTGAAAAATGTGATTTGTATAGAGAAGGAAAAATACCAAAGACCACACCATAAAATGACAATTTCGGATTTGTGTTGGAAGATATAATTTTTATAAACATACGGCAATGCAAACACCAGCAACTGAAGTTAAAATTCAGATTTATAATGATAAACAATGCCAAATCTGACTCAGTACTTGCAGCAGTGAAATAGGGGTTTAAAACCCTTGGAAAAATATTGGAAAATATTGCAATAACTCCTGAAAAAAACCCTTGTAACAGCTGCAAATAAAATTATAATTTTTCCAGCTCCAAAATGATGAAAATATATCCAAACTGAGTCGCTCCACTGTAGAAAATATAATAAAAGTGCAGATTTAAATATGGATATTCATACCATGAAATAGGAAGAGTTTTCATTCTTCCGGTGACTTTCATGAGGGTTTTTGTCCTCAGAAAATTGCTGTAGTATTGCTTCAGCTCTAAGCCAAATTTGCAAAAGTAGAAATGATAGAATGAATCCCTACCCAAGTCAACTTGCTCCCATATGCAAGAGAAGTGACCCAAAAGACAACCTAAGGCATAACCAATCAACAACGGTTATTCTTTCAATGCACAAAGCACCCAAAAACATTCCTACCCAAGTCGCATTTTCCTTTAGAGGAAATACAAAGTCATATTTTAATTTTTATCCTTTCTAAGACTCCCATGACCTCCCAATGCAAGTCGCCAAAGCTCCTAGAGAATAAAAATTACATTTACCACTTCTAATACTTTATTAAGTCCTATAAATTATCATAAGTGCTAGACATATTTTTATTTTTATATTGGCACTTAATAATAATTTATAGATGACTTAAGTCTACCTTGTTGATGTCCCTTAGCCATCGGTAGACAAATAGGCCAAGGGTCTTCAAACTGTTATTTTGGAAAGAGGTACATTTCATTCCATCACAAGGAGAGCATGCAATGACTGAAGGTCCACTTGCAGTAGCATGCAACAAACCCCTATTTTGTTTTCACGTATGATAGAGCCCATGATTGTATGAAGAAGATCAAAGATATCTGCATGTGTGAGAGATGACAAAAGATAGTTGGTACCCCAATAGATTGGTGTTCCCTCTCTAGGAGTTAGTTGATTGTAGTAAGGAGCAACCAACATAAATACAACACATGCATGCAACATCATAGGATCATTTGCAATTATAGCAAGCCAACATGCAACAAGGGCACAAATTCAATAAAGCACACACAATCATCATTCTAAACATGCATCGAGATAAGTGCACTTAACTACCACTTTATTAAATTATGATTAAAATGATTATTATTAATTCGTATTTATGCCAAGTCATCGAGTATTCAATGCATTTAAAATACTTGTCACCCTTTATGCTATGAGGTGTCACTACACATAATCCCATACCGTCATATCACTTTACCTCGCATGCTTCATGCAATCATATCAATTAATTACCTCTCCTGTAACCATAATGAGTGTGCTTCGACCTCAAAATTTGAAAATACTCAAAACATTCACACAACTCAATTTAGTATCGTTCTTCAAGCAAAAATTATGTGATCATAGGAGTTGAGACTGAGCAAGCATCAAGTTCACAATGGGAGGAGACTTGATTCACCATGAACCCACAGAGCACTCTCAACTTCTTAGCAACCCTCAAATTTCATAGTATTTTTGAGATAACGGGTGGCTAGACTACATAAACCAATTCCAAGGTTTTAATGAATCAATGGTTGAATATTTTGCTAGTACATTCAGAGATGGAGAAGCAAAGATAAAGGGTTTATTAGTAAGAATTAGTGATGACATCTTGACCAGGTAACTGGGCTTCCCTTGATCGGGTGAACCATTTCCGAGCAAGGTGACCAAAGCTTCATGTACCGTGAAGGCACCGAGGAAGGCAAAGAAGGATGAATTGGTGAACCAATTCAATTTTAACACATGCCCCAATATGTTGAGGAGTTCATTGAGCACTTGGTTCATGAAATTGAGGAATAGAAGATTTATGTGGGAGATGAACAAAACATAACCCTATAGTTATGGTTGATGTAATTGAACAAATTACACCTCCATTTTTATCACATGCTAGCATGCAACATGTAAATGTCACCCCATTACAACCACAAATTGTCATCAAAGAAGTTGTAAGAGAGCCTGTCAAACCAATTTGTAGGGAGATGACAACATAAACAACATTGCTACATTATTGGGTGAATCAATTTGAAACCTATGTTAATAGGTTAAAAAGAAAGTATCGCAGAGAAAATGAAGAACTCATCTTCCATTATAAACAAGAAATTAAGGCAAAAGATAAAGAAATTGAAAGGTTAAAGAAAAAGAAAAAGAGACACATAAGGTGGTGTTAGCATATGGATTTGCATGCATGCAAATGACATGCGACAGTGTGGGAACGAAGTCCCTCCTTAATGAAGGTGAGGCTGCCTTTATTGAAAACCAAAACTATATTTACATATGTACATTCAAAATTGTATGTGGGGGGGTGTTTTGGAACATCAATGGAAAGAAAAGTGAATGCGGGAGATGGAATGGAATGAAGGAAAGGAGTGGAAAGGAATGAATCTGGAAGAACATGCAAGAGTTAGGTAAAAATAGAGCCTAATATTGCATGAATAGGAAAGATGAATAACCAACACAAATAAAATGGAGTTTGAGTTAGCCAAACAAGAACGTGCAAAAGGGAACACACATGAGCAAGTAGATAATCAAAGCTTGATCACTGTGAACTAGAACAACCGATTAATAACGTTGACAATAAGATCAAAGATAATATTTGCATGCAAGATTCAAACACCTAACATCTAATGAACATAAGAACATCAAATGTTACAAGAGACAATGAATGAGACACAAAGTTCATATTTCATTAACTCCAAAATGTTTTCACAAAAGAACACAAAGTTTCTTCCTGAAACAAAGCTTGCACACAAAAGTATTTTCTTCTCCTCTCTCAAAGTCACCTTTACAAATGAGCCCCTCACTTCCTTTTATAACCCAAAAGTTGGTTACAAAGTAGTTAGGGTTTTACATGATCATTAAATAAGGCACTTAAGTGACCTTTGACTTTTTCTAACCAACTTTATTAAAGACAACCAAAAATAGAAATTACTTAAGCTACCCACAGTTCCCGAAAACAAATAACAACATCCTTTTCTTAAAAAAACCACTTTTAAAAATATACAATAATAACCAATGGCCTTATCCATTGAAATGGGGTCTGCCTATCTCAAGCGTATGAGAAATGGACTCTCCCACTTCATTAGATACCAAGAAAATTAACTCCCTAAACTGCAGTGAAATTAAGATCTCGCCGCTTTTACCACTTGAAAGGATCTAAACCTTCCCAAAGTTTCAAACATTTTTTCTTTTTCTGGAGGTTCATTTGGTCAAAGAATAGCCTCACAAAATACCTGCAATTCAAGAATCCTACTTGGCATATCATTTAAATTAACAATATTGGATTAAGCGTTCTCAAATAAGTTCTTTAATTTGATGCACCGCTCCATTAAAACTGAAAATTGTGAAAATTGCTCTTCCACCTACTCCGATGAACACCTTTGATTATGCTCATTTACGAGGCTACAAGGAATCTTAGCTATGAATTCTTGAATCAAGGAGAGTGAAGTCAAGGCTTCATCTGCACATGCTCTTGTAATGGATCATAGAATCCTCGAGAAGCATCTTCCTTGATTTGAGATGTAGACACCAAAGAAAACATGTCCCTCGATGTTCAAATTCAAGAATTCCTTCAATGGCTAAAACTGAGGATTCCATACTTGTCATCTCCTACAAATTGGGCAATATCTCATCCAAATTTGATATATTAGAAACAAAAGTTTCTTTGAAAGAAAGAATTGGATCAAGATACGCACTGACATCTTCATGAAGCTTAACCACGGTCTTGATCATCCCTTGGCCTAAAACAAGAATCTCTGAAAGCCAAGTTTTAGTGACATGGCCTAATGTGTTTATTTCTTTTGACAAATTGAGAGTTTCTTCATCGGGGCAGCCACTGCATCGTGCAGAAAGTGGATGATATGGGATTTATCAAATGTTGAACATATTCCACCAATTGATTATTTTCGGCCTTGAATGAGAGTTTTGAGACTTATATTTCTCAAGTCTCTTTAGCATGATATCAATTGAATCTCGAGCCATCGCCATGTCACTTTCTAATGTAGACCTCCCACGTCCAAGTCCTGAAACTTCATAATATGCAGTGTCGTAGCATCACGCTCCTTATCAACTTGTGGGATGGCGAGATCTCAAATCTATTTCATCATTACCCACCATTATTTGAGAAAGCACCTTAGGTTTCTTGGAATGACATCATTTGAAAGTTTGAAAAGGGCATCAAAATCAATGTCAATTTCCTTGACAGCCCTCCTCCTTTTCTTAACCTTGGAATCAACCCAGAAAGAGTATCATGCACTATTTCTGCATACAAAATCCTAGAGCTCAAATCAATATTCTCATTGTTCTCGACATCATGAGATCTTGCTTGAATCCTATCTACGACCTTGATTTGAGGAGAAACAACCTCAATATCCACCTCCTGATTATTCAGTAGATTTTGGGAAATCCCTTCATGAACTACATGCTCTGAAGTATTTGATATTTAAACTACTCCGCACTGAGTGGACGCTTGTTGAAGCATGGTGAGGATCGTTTGCCACGAACTTCGAGCACTATTAACAATGTGGGTAGAAGAATCTCTACTCGAGGTAGAAAATCTCGATACACGCTCTCTTCCTTCTTCGGGGTTGGGGTTTTTAGATTTTTCTCCTCATGACACGTTACTTGGCAAAGTGGATTTTGGAAACCACTCCTTTCTTGCTTGTTGTGTATGATTGGATGGTACAGAGGTTGATCGAGAAGAGGCTTTGGTTGAATGAAGGCCTCTCTATGTTGGAAATTTTTGTGATCCCGAAGCATGATCTTGAATTGATTGTAACTTGGCAAGTTCTCTGTCGTACCAAGATATGCTTCTTTCAAGAATCGGTTGATTCTTGCTATCAAGAGAAAATTCATCTCTTTTGGTCCATTTAATTCGAGGCAATGGGGTAAAAGCAACTACATCATATGAGGGATCAATAAAATCTTCATCATCATTTATGAATGAATCGGGAGGGTTCTTGATGTGGAAGGCCTTGATCTAAGCAAGTGTTAGGTGAGAAAAATCTTGTCTTCTTACTTCATGTTCATCTAAACAAGCAGCCCATAAATCTTCCATGGTAGGGTTATGTTGATACTTTGCTCCCGAATCTTCTATATATATCCATTAATATCAAATTGGGCTCTCTTCACATATGGATGGATTGTAATGAGAGAGAACTCCTTTTCCATGAGTTATGCACTGAAAAGATTTGGACATTGGTATTCCCCGATTTGGATTGGGAAATGAATTCCTGAACGATGCTTGTCACTGAGAAGACAATGAACTTAGAATAGTTGTTGCGCAAGTTCCATTAATACCCATCTCACATAACATACTTAGGAAGCTTCCACAGTGGTACCAGAAAGCCACTCACGTGAATGTAGGAAAATGATTAAAATTGAATAAACCAGTTCCCCATTACGAAGTGACACTCATGGCTTCTTTAGAAAATCTTTCCTCGGTATTCGAATCAAGTTCTACGAATCACGTGGAAGGTGAATGCATCATTGACTCTTATAAAATGGTGAGAGCTATTTTTGAAACTCGCTTGAGGGTATTAATGAAAAACACTATTTGACGGCCCCATGACTCCTCTCGCTTTGAAGTCCCGAAGATAGCTTTCTTCTAAATACTGCATAAGTCGATACGATGTCATGTAGAAGCATCCAATCATCTTAACTTCTATCAATTGTTTGTGAAGGGTGTTGCTTGATGATGGTGGCCCAATCTAGAAACTATTTCTTAGCAATGATGATATAGATAAACTGATACATCCATGGGTGGAAAATCCTAGCAGAGGGTAAACCAAAAACTCGACTTAAGAGAGTAATCATGTCCCCGATTTCTTCCACGAACTCAACGCTGGTACAATTCTTTGGGAAGCCTATTAATTCGAGGCCTCTTGGTCACTAACCAATTGTTATTAACCATCTTGCTCCATCTCGGGGTTCTTCATCCCAAAATTCTTTCACTGACTGACGAGTGATATCTACATTCTCAAGAAAGTTAGGTATGTCGAGCAATTCCTCAATATGCTCCGGTGTGATTAAGAGGAAAGGATCGCGATTATCTTTAAAAATTCCTCATCTCTCGGGATCATAATGCTCCACGCAAGTGATAACTAGCTCGAACATTGCACCGAGATAGAAATGTTGTTGCTTGGGGTAGACCACTATGGTAAAGCCTATTCGAGAATATGGTCTTGCCTTTAGTTTTCACCCGCTCGTAGAATTGTTGCACATTGATGTGACCTAGATTTGTATCAGTGATATTATCATACACTGACTTAATGGAACTGGGAGGGATGATTCCTTGAAATTCATACTTGAGCGCGGAGTTGTTCGTTTTCTCCACTAACTTCCTCGATCTTCCTGCAAATTTGTTAGATTTTTCAGCCATTAAGAATTTTGAAAAAATAATTCAGCACGCAAAACAATGCAAGTGTGGTCGGGTCTCGCCTCCAAAATACCCACAATGCAAGAACAATATGACTCGTTTTATTATTATTATTATTATTATTATTATTATTTAAAAACAACAACAATAATAATAAATAGTCTTGTTTACAAAATCACACATCGAGACCGAGTTTGAATTCGACTCAAAGCGACAACTTTTTTATTTATTTTTTTAAAATAAACGAAATCACCCGAGTTCAATATCGATTTTTATTTAATTTGCCAGAGAAAATTCTCCCTGGTATGTGTAAAAATTGCCTGATTTAAATAACTATGTACTTTGAGATTCACTTCTTCCTTGCGATCTTCTGAGCGATGTGTGAATACACTTGCTTAATCCTTTTACGAATATGTGAAGACTTTTGAAATGCCTTTTTTCTGTTTAAAACTTTATCCCCTCCTCTCCCACGTGGCCTAGTTCCTTTTCTTTCTCCCACGTGGTCTTTCTTTCCTTGGTTGCGGGGACTATTATTGCTGCTGTTTTTAGATTGTTCTCCCGAAAAATGGCGTGGAATCTCCTTGTCTTGTAACTGTTGTTCCTTGGCTTTATGTTGTCCCAATGCGTGGGAGTCAAAAACATTTTCCTTTAGACAATTATTACTTATTCTCCTTGTCTTCTTTTTTATTTTTCTTGTCTGCTCCTCCTTGTCTTCTACTGCATTTTGGACTGTGTGGGGGTGTATTGCCTTGACCAATACGTGGCCTCTACCTCCTCTTCACTAGATAACTGGGCGTGGATTTTATCATGCTAAAACATGTGCTGAATCTGCTATTTCCTTGGGCTGAGCGTGGAATCTTCCTTGGACTGTTCTTTTCTTATTTTTAAACTGCGTTGAAATTTACCTTTTGCTACGTGGGAGATCCTTCTTTGGTCATGCGTGGGAAATTTTGAGTTGTCTCGGTTGTGGCGTGAGCTTTTGTTATTTTTGATCTTATGCCAGTCAATGCATGGGAGATTGTATTTTGTCTATCCTCCTGCTCCTGCGTGGGATCCTCCTTGTGCATGGAATACTCTTTGTTGAAAAATGCGTGAAAAGTGCTTTCTTTTATATTTTAGATTGTCCTCTCCTTTAAAACCTGCGCAGATCTTTATCTTCTTGTTGTCTCATTCCTCCCCACATGATATCTTTAATCGGGCATGAATTATTTGCTTGGGCTCGCGCAGGATTAATTCTTTGACCGTGATGGCCTTTGTTTGGGTTTGCACTGCTACTTCTCCTTCACAATGGCGTTCGCAGTATTGTGGAATGTGATAATAATATTATGATGTTCCTTAGAAGAAGTGAGAAGTAATTTTAGAAAGCCTCGTACAACTCTTTCCAACAAGTCCGACAGAGGAATTTATGAAAGTTAAACCTACTTGCCCTCTTCCCGGGTAGTGGAATTAATTGCCAGGGGAAATGGGGAAAGCAACGACCAATTGCCAACGGGAATGACAAAGTGGGCTGACAATCTCCATTCAATTTCCCCATGTGGGAAATCGAAATTTCATGCCCGTTTGCCAATTTATTAATTTGGCAATTGGGGAAGAAATCCCACGAGCGGAAATTAAAACAATTTTGCCAGAAAGCGGAAAATCGAGCCCGAAGCCAATTTGGCATTCCTGTGAATGGGAAGCGAAGCTTATTTTTTCCCTAAGAATAAAAATAAAACTTGTCAAACGAATTTTAATTAATATTTATTTAATTTAATACTCCAAAATTATTGAAAATTAATTTTATCAAATAAAGAGTAATTAATTAATTAAATATTAATTAATTTTAACGCAGCTTTAAAGCTCCTGACGAGGAGTTCTTGCTCGAAATGGACTAAACGAAGATCGAACGATCACAAAAATGAGACGGTCATGATGAGAGTGATAAACCATGCAAAGTAATAATTTTGAAAATTTGCAACATTTCCATTTTCTATTTTATCAATTTATTTATTTTTATTTATTTTTAATTTCAAGGCAATCAAAATTGGCGATGATAATTGGCCCATGAGATATTCAAATACAAGCCACCTTCCATTGTCTATGTTATTTTCTTAAAAGAAAAGATGTTGCATCTCAAGCTTACTCCGTATCAACTCTGACATGCCATTTGACATCAGTGGAACTAGGAGCTTCTTCATGTTGTACTTGAACATCCCTCATAAAACTCAACTTCTACTTTGTGAACTCTACATGTATAACTATGCTCTTGAGTATGATAGGGATTGGATCCCAATCCTATACATGTAGGGAGAGACAAATGGAGGACTACAAGCATTTGGAGAAAGTACAACCACTGATGGTTAGGGTTGAAGTTGGTAACACTAAAGAAATTATAGAGCAATATGGAAAGTATATGCAAAAGAAGGAAATTAGACGAAGGGTATGGAAGATGAGGAAAGCAGCTCATGAGGAGGTCAAAGATATGATTAAAGATCATGGAATTCAGATAGTTCAAGCCTGCAAAATGCGTTGGAATGAAATGTCTCCTGAACTGAAACAGAAGGAAATGCATTCATACCCTAACATAATACCAACTCTAAGAAGAGTGAATGCATACATTCACATTGCCACTAGATGTGCGAAAAATGGTTCCCAATTGCTTATCATCCCCCAATCTTCCACTTTTCGATACCACATTGGTCAGGTGATTAACCATTGAATGAAATAATACATGAAAATGTAACGTCTTGATTTTTATAAGTTATTATGATAATCTCTTTTCATGATGTTGTAACTGTGGAAACGAGGATAATTATGTTAAGATATATCTTTTAATCTTAAAAAGAATGTGTTACTAATCTGGACTCTTGTTTACTATAATTTGTTTACTTGGGACGGAGGTTGTTATAACATGTGTTTTGCAAGAGTGAGACAACAGACTTGCTTATATGATTGATGAACTCTTATTGTTGATTGACAACACACCTTGAATCAATTCCATTGATCCAAGGTATGTTGTGGCCTTCTTTGAGATCGCTTTATCGATTTATTTTCTATAAGGAATGAAGTCTGAAACCAAATGAAGGTTGTTATAAATGTTACAGCACCTGATTTCAGGTATAAATATCCGGTACCTTGATGCCAAGGGAAAAGGTTCGATTCCCGAACCACATACACATAGTAACGCCGAGAGCGTAAGGCAGAAAGAGTTTTAATACAAGAGCTCAGTGTATAGATGTGTGTGTTAGATGGAACGTCTTGCATCATACTAGTTATGAACGCCAGTCGGTAAGACTTGTTGGAAACTATTAAGTAAAATACTATGGGATTAAATTCTAACCTATAACTATGTTTTAGCCTATAACCTAACTACTACCCTACGTGGATTTTAAATTGCATGGGATGTAAATTATGGCAAATCCTAATGATTTGCAACCTAGGTGAAAAACCTAAACTATTACTAACCTAAGGAGGGGACCTATGGACACATGTTGGTGAGCGGATAAGAAGGGAAGGTTAGAAATTTATTAAGGACAGTAAATGATGTCCTTGCAGTTTTCAACGCCAAGTTTGGTGGGAACATGGAAAAGTTGGAAGATATCCAACTAGCTATGTAGCTAAGAAGGAATTACATGCAAAATTTTAAAAGGAAACTCACCAAACCCGAGTCGGTGGTGGCATGGAAATTAATGAAAAAGCAATGCATTCAATGCATTAATGGTCTTGGTCTTAGCGACCAGCTCGCCTTGGAAAGAGGATAGAGGAAATTTTGATGGTCATTGTGTTCTTTCGGGTTTTGAGACTGCTCTGCATTTCTTTCATGGTTCTTTCGAACCTGCTATTATTTTGGTTATTGTTGCTGTTGTTTGGAGTAGCCACGGCTATTTTTGAGCCTGTGGAAGTTAAGAGATTGTTGGGAGATCCTTGCTGTTGTCGCCGTGGAGAAGAATAGCTCCTGTGGGTGCGGTTTTCTTCAAGCCACGAGAAAATTTACAGGCATGTTGAGCCCTTCTCCTTAAACCGTTTTGCTCTTGTTTAAGCGTCTTCATTAAAAGAACTCTGCTCTTATGTTGGGTGTTTTTGTAAAATGGAATTGTTGATTCAATTAATGTGATTTTCGTGTTGAGATGTCTGTTGGGAATGAATACGAATTGGGTATTTCTTTGCAAAATGAGTAAATGAAATAAATCATCCTTGTTGTATGAGTTTTGTTTGACAGTGTTGGGTATTCATTCCTATTACCCATTATGGGTTTGAGTTGATGAATGTACTAGCCGTGTGAGTATTGTTTTCTGAGTTCTGTGTGTTCTTGTAAAAATTGAAATGATAAAATGATTCGGTGTGACCTCTGGTTTGAGTTGTCATTATAAAACGAACACGATTTGGGTATTCTTGTTGCGTTTTGAAGAAAATGAGTGTTTCCTTACTGAAATAATTAATGAAACGAGTTTTCTCTTTCTGTTGTTTTGAATTCTGAAAGTAATGGTAATAGGGTTTCATTGTGCATTATGGGTCAATCTTGCTGAAGGTAACAACAATGTGCAAATTGTTGTCTATGATTTGTGTGCGCTAATGGATATGGAAAGCCGTAAAAATGCTTGACAAGACTTTTGTATGACTGTTTCTCTTGTCATATTACAGTGTATGGCGTATGAATCCTTCCAGGAAAAGTAAGATCATAGTAGCATCTTTACATTGTTTGTTCTAGTTTGATATGATGTTCTACCTGCTTGTTCTTGGTATTCGTATATGACTGTTTGGAAAGAAGTTCTGATCTGAATGGGAACAGGGTAGTCAGTCTATAGAATGGACTGGGTAGAGCATACAATTTATATTTTGTGTCTAGTTGAACTCAATGATATATATATAATTTACGGATTGAAAATTCTTCATTGTTTTCATTGAAACGGAATATGAGTGGATTTCTTACTTTGGTGTTTGGAAAGTGAATTCTTTTATTATTATGATGAAAGCATGATTTGTTGTTGTTGTACACTCTTACTTGTTTATATCTGGACGAGAATGTCCGTTGGGTGAAAAATTAAAAGGAAATGATTGTAATTAGAGGTACTTTTGATACTGATGCTTACGGACCAGATGCAAATGAATTCTGGCCAACTTTCTGGAATGGTAGTTAGTAAGTTGTAATTTCTAAATTATAATTGTTGAGAAAATCACCCTATGGGGAACAGGCTGGCACTGAATAAGTTGATAATCAGCTAAGCAAGGAGAAGAGGTAATATGATGTTTTTTTATTTATTATTGACTTCAATTACTTTCTCTTTTGGCTGTTATCATTGATTGATATCACTTCTGGTTAAAATTATTCAGTACAGTTATGATGAAAAGAAAGAGAATATTGGATGGATAATTTGAAGTAATGATTATTTCTTCTCTTATACGGTTGAAATTCTATATTTGATATTGAACGAATTTCATACTGCCTTAGGCGTAATCATCTGCATCTAATTGTTGTTTACTTTCTTTCTGATTTGAAAGAAGTATTATGTTGTTTGTTGAATTTTGAGAATTGACACCAGTGTGTTCATGGTGAATGACTACTTTTCTCTTCTGCATTTGATTGTTTGAAATTAAATGAGTGGTACGAAAGGGAAGTAGTTCTGTTGGAATTCTTAATTAAATATATCTCTTGAAATTTCAACTATTAAAAGGAAATGGAACTGACAGCAATTACATTAGAACAACATTATATACATATGTGTATTAGTTCTTACAGATGTTTTAATCTGGAACTATTTAGAGGAAATTACTTTTGTAGTAATTATTTGGGAGAAAGTAAATCTTTTTGTCTGATTGTGATGGTAATTAGATGATTGGGTTGTTAAGCTGCTCATCCTTATCAGTACTTAATTCGTGGATGATGTCCATCTCAATTTATTAATGTTTCATAAAAGCAGAGTTCTTTTATTGAGACAGTTAATTAAGAGCACCTCATTTTAATGATAAGTGCTTAATATGCTCAGTTCGATGAACTGACCCGTGCAAGTAAATTTTGCAGATGGTTCCTTGAGTAAAAACGAAGACATGATTGTTTTCTGATGCTTCTTCTGAGTAGCTAAGGATGGATCGTATTTGATAGTTTATTATTCCTCTACGAGGAAATGGGAAAAGAAGAAGTTGCATTCTTCTTCCTTATGTGTTGTAATGTTGTTTGATATAAATGAAGTTCAGTTGTATGGACTGGTAAATTGTATAGATTTTAAATCTTAAGGATTGAATACAAGGAAAGGTGTGATATTTTAATGGTCTGTATCACTTTGAAACTGTTTGAATAAGATTGAGAATATAATTTTATTCATTGATTTGGAATTATTCAAATGATAGTTGATAGATTTTAAAAGGACATAATATCTATTCTTTACTTGAATACAACTTTTAAGTTGGAATGTACAATTAATTCATACTTGGGTTAATATGAATTTTAGATTGACATTGAAAAGGATTTAAGTGAATGTGAACTCTTAATTGAACGATATTCGAATTAGTTTATAAGCTGAGGAATATCAATAAAAGAGGCAGTTGAACCTCGTACTCAGATTTCGTTAATATCCTCGAAATGTTTAATTCAGAGGATATTCGGTATGAGGAAACATATCTATTCGTAACAAACCTTAATTGAAGTAAGGTTATGGTGATTAAATGAATACATTCATTTGGAATTAGGCCTCATTTAAATGGTGTCTAATAAGATGGAATTCTGAATTTAAATACAGTTGCGGATAAAACTTGGTTAAGTTTAATAGGTTGAACTTACTACGTTAAGCTGTAGTGGACTGTTAGTCTGAAGCTTGAAGTAAAGAACCAAGATGGAAATATGCAATCCTTCGGTATGGAGGAGTAAACGTATATTAAGCTATAGACAAATTAAGTCTCTCTCTTAGCTATGCAACTGTAACGAGCAATGAGGTTAAAGGATCAGCATGGTTGCTGAAAATTGATCTTAAATATTTAAGATTATAATCCAATCACACTCAAGCTGGATGTGTATTCCTTGATGAGAGGATTCCGTAGGACCTTGACACACGCCAGCTGCAATCTGGTGTCTTCATGAAGGTGGGGCCTTCATGATGACACAATGTTGTAGCTGACATGTTACAACGCCCTCCCGAATCAAATCATCAAGTTTACATAAGCTGGGACCAAGTTACTTGGACGAGGATAGGAATGTGACCACGTATACGGGGTGACTCCTGAGGACTAAAGGTAACTAGACACACGCAGTTGTCTAGGGTCGACACAGTATGTCTGCGTACCTTTAGTCACCGCGAGTGTCTTCCTATACTCTTTCATATTGCTAGTTAGGGGTTAGAGCTTAACCTTGGACAGAAGGACTGACAGAGGTCAGAAAAGACCATTCTAGATAACAGACAAAGTGAGGTGATGGATGTATTCCATTGAGGTGTATAACATCTAGGAATACGATCATGTAAAGCATGTGAAAATCTTTGGCCAAAGTATCGCAAGTTGCTGGTTGCGTTGTCCTAATCACCTAGTTTAAGAAGCAGGATATCAGATGAATATCAGTAACAGATATTCAGATAGGCCTCTTAAATGGAACACTTCGGTAACCGGAAACGGTAAAGAGAACCCTGTATACTTAGTATACAATGCATGGATTAACATGAAGGATCGGTAAGTCGCCGAGTCATGAAATGAGAGATCGTTGAAACTCCGAGCCATAAAATGGGAGATCGGTAGTTCTTCGAGTCATTTACAGTAGCATATGGTATCTATTATATGATTGAATGGCATGAATGTGTGTTCCATATTGTAAATATGCGAACAAAGAACATTGGTTTTAAAAGTAATTGTGTGATCCGAATTACATTAATTGGACAGAGAACAATTATTAAAACTTGGTCGTGTGTTTTGAATTACATAATTCAGAACAGAGAACGTTATATAAAAAAATCCCTTGTTCTAGTGTCTTAAAATGGGGATGTTACGAGAAAAGTCATGAACACACTTAGGATGAATGGAGGTTACTTCTTCATAAAACTAGAAGGGATGGATACTCTAGTGGATTTCAGATGAGTATGTAGCACCATTCAGTGGAACCTAAGGAAACTTGAATGAGAACATTCAAGAAATTAATCCTGGGGATGTGATGAGTTGATTAAATTCCTTTTATAAAAAACTCATCCTCTGTACTTTTGTTAAGCCATTGAGACTATGTCCTTGTATTTCCTTACATACTTGAACATCATCACTATAACTTGAACTTATTGGCATAATACTGATTAATATAGTTAATACTAGTTAAATTTATTTTTTGGTATTTAAGAATAAATTTATTCTTATGGTTGTAATAAGTTGTTTGAATGATAATATGTGTGATGCCACTCTTGTTTATAAGCAACTTATCAGTATGCAAAGAAAAGACCCATCCGCAGCCAAAGGAAATCACCTACATCCAAAGGACTTGTCCTCACTAACCCGTCTGTAGCCAAAGAAGATCACCTACAACAAAGGAGTTGTGATTATGAAGATCTATGGGAATATGAGGGATGACACTCAAGCTTGTATGGGTTATGGAGGAGGCGATTCTGAAACTAGAACATGAGAACTGAATATAACTCAACTCTAGATCTGATTATTCGTTGCAACTTAATGAGGAACTGATTGATTAAATTCGTGATTTGAGAACTGATTGATTGAACTAATCGGTTACTTAAGTTATGTGTTTGACATCTAAACACTGCTAATTAATTTTGTTGCATGCATCAAATATTCAGATGATCTATTTGCGATATTTTACTTGATTTGTTTGAACTCCTAGTCTAACTTTGCCTCTCACGTTCCGCTGCAAATAAGGAATATAAAGGAGAAGGATTAATGTTGGAAATGTATCAGAGGCGTAGAGATCTAGACAAAGAATTAGAATAGAGGATACACAAAGAAGATAGTTGCTTTACTCCTAATTTTAATATTCATGCCAATTCAATAAAAGCCTAAGTTTTGTTTAGTAGATTTTAGTCACAAGCCTTAGGAAGGATTATCACCCAAGGTAGGGCCCACTCGTGGTTTATTAAACCCTCCATAGTTTTTTGCTTTGTTGTATTGCATGGATAGACTAATAAGAAATCCATTCTTTATATATATTCTTAATTTACAAGCTTTGTTTTAGTTATAGTATTTGGAAGCTATTTACTTTCAATATGATTTTAGTTTATTTCAAGCATTATAGTGACAAAAAATAATTTCCTTACCTCCTAAATCCTTATAAATGTGCATACAACACTTGTCATTATTGAAAGTTTACGTCCCTTGGTTTGATGATTAAATGTTTGCAGATTAGTGAACAACATATGAATTGATGCAAGTTAATTTGCACCATCACCAGACTCTTAACATTATTGATCAAGAATTTATTAAAGCAATTGAATAAGAAAGAATCAATTCGACTTAGATCTTCTTTTAGTCTCGACTTAATTTAAATATTTATAAAAACAAGAGTATTTTTGATAAAATTAAGAAATACTTAAGAGGCTCCAACGTGTTCCCACCTAAATGGTGGATATAACTACGGAGTGCGAAATCAACAACTTGTAATCTATAGGACCCGATGAAAATAAAGTGAAAGACGTTCTAAAGATTTTTGATAAATGTATAGAAAGAATCCAACTTGCCAAAAATGGTTTTGAGTTTATTAATCAAGAATAAATGAGTCAACAAAAGGATGTACTAGGGGGACCCACAATTTGCACTTTTGTAGCTTTTAAGTGGTGCATTTGATATTTTTAATGTCACTTTATTTTATAAAAGGTTCACATTGGTTTAGAAGTTTCTAATTTTAATTAATTTAATTTGGTCAATATTAAGTTGGTTAATCTTGGCTATAAATATGTCTTTTGAAGCCATTTGTAAGTGACTTTTTCCGGAGAAACATTTGTGAGAGAAATAAGAGAAACATAAGATTTGTATTCATTTTTTCCAAAGCGAATACAAGAGAGTACTATGTCGTATGTATTTATTTTGATTTTCATTGGTTATTATGTAAAATGTATGATCATTTCCTTTTATTTTTCAAGCAAATAATTCCAACAATTTATCTATGTTGTTTGCATTTCTTGCATGCTAAGATAGGTTACATGTTTACTTATTTTACAAAGTGGGTTTTCCTTTCTTTCCTCTCATTTCACCTTTCTTCTTGTTTCCCCCTCCTTTTTTCTTCATCTTTTCTTCTCCTAACTTTTCACTTTTTGGGAATGAAATCCCAAACCCTCGAGGATAGATAATGTAATCAATGTATACATTTATTTTATGTAATTTTTATTTTCAATAAGGAGCTTCCTCGTATAGCTAATTTAACCTAAATGGTTAAACTTAAGGGGGTAGTAACCAATAGTATATTATCCTAATCAATTAGTTTCCAAAGTTAATTATAAAATTATCAAAAATAACCATTGATCAAATATAAATAAGAATAAACAATGCAACCAAGTACTAACAATGAGAGGGAGAATAAGATTTAACGATATTTTGTCTTCTTTGTTAATCTAGATTTCCCGATGATTGGAGAAGGCTGGAAATGATCTAACAGAGCTTCACTACGAAATCGTGTCTCTAAAAGTTACCTAAACCAAAATGAATGGTATGTCCCAGAGCATACCCCCACTTGTCCCTTTATGTGTATGCCCTTGTCCCTTTATATTTTCACTTTCTAAAACTTTCTGGGTCCTGTAGACACTACTACTTGATCTGCTTCTTGTTTATAATTTGGACCTTCGACATTATGTGATGCTTCTTATGCAACGATTGAATAATCAAAACCCTAGATGTTGAAAGCGTTTTGCAAAACAAACATTATTTAGGTTGTGGGCACCCCTGTGTACCAGTGATGTCACCACTACTCCGAAGAGGGATCAAACCACATGTCGTTCTCACCTAACATGTGATATCTAGAATGATATTGATAATCATGACCTTGCAACAATGTGGTTGTACTTGAAACTTTTCCCTAGCTTGATTTGACAGGATGTGTCTTATGTGCTAGTAGATCTAAGTGGATGACTACCCTATAATGAATATGAAAAGTATATGAAGCTCAAGGGAGTCTTTGAGTATCTTTTTTTGTGATTTATTTTAGTGTTTTCTCATTAGAATGCTAAGAGTCAAGTTGATAGAATGCACCCTCCTTCCTGAGAAATGAAGAACTTGGTTATACATGCGTTTTGGATTTATAAAACTCAGATAATGCCAACTAGAAGTGTACCAAAGGAATTCAAATTAAAAAAAGATTCATTGGAGGAAGAGGGACCAAAATGGCCAATTCGGCCCATAGCGTATGGGTGTTATGGCCCTTATTGGATGTTATGGTCCTATACGCATGTGCGAGTAATTTGAATGTTGGAATTATAATATGTGAATGTATAGTTTGATTTTATGGATTAATATGACAATTTTGTGAACAAATAGGGTGTTTGTACAAGCAAAAATGAGTGGGATATAGATAGGGACAACATAGTTGGTAAAATTGAGAAAGTGTGGGATAGTGTAAGAGTGTTGTATAATTTTTCTATTGCAGAAGACATGAATTAATGGAATAAGTGTATACATCTTCCCCAACTTTAAGTATGGAATTGAAAATTGTGCGATTAAAGGAAAAGTTACTTGAGTGAGTATACACACTTTTCCTTTACTCGAGTGCCTTGTGCTTGTCTTTGGACTTTATCTTTGTTTCACTCGTGTTTGTTTTTCCAAGAGAGTATTTATAGAGAAAAAATGTAGTCAATGTCCATAGTATAAGAAATCAAACTTTGACTTGATATTTTGAAAACCTTAGTGTGAAAATAATAATATGTGAATAGAAAAACAAAACAAAGGAAAGAGTACGCCTGATTGTTTTGTAAGGGAAGGAGAGAGAGTAATCCCACCATCTGTTGCCATGGAGATTTGCTAAACTTTGTGTTGGAGCTGGTTGGAAGGACTTGGGGGTGATCAGTCTCAAGTGGAATGTGCCAATGAGAATAGAAATAAGTGCAAATACTCCTCGCATGGTGAAGAAAACTATATGGGGAGTTTTCCAGTTGCTCTACATCCCTCCACAAAAATATTAGTAATGGGAAGTCAATCCTATGAGGATAATAATCACCTCAACACTTCCCAAGACCTATAGATAACTGCCACTGCAAATGAACATGAACCCAATTGATTTGTAAATGGAGAAAAAATGTATTGTTAGGGAAATGCTAACTTGCAGGCACCCTTGGTGTCACTATATTATGAATTGTACCATGCATTCAATCATTGAAACTAAGTAAAAAGCAAATAAATGTCCCGATTTAAATTTTACCAAATGAGAAAATTATTTAATTTTCCCCGTAATAGAAGGGTATGGAATGGGCCATAACATCCAAACACTATGGTATTTGTTTTCCTTTTTTTTCCTTATATGTTTTCTAACCCAAGTCTATTTCTAAGCCATTTTCCTGGACCTCTAGATTATTTGCTTTTGTACCTTCTATTCTATTTCTTAATTTTGAACTTCCGTGAGGGTGAGATATCACATGATGGTTTCCCCCTTTGTTTGGGGTGTGTGACATAGAGTAATGGGAGCGCAGTCCAAACAAGAGGACATGTAGTGTTAGGAATATTAGTGCTCTCATATATTTGTTTGTAATTAATAATTACAAGGGTAATTATTATTGGTAAATGTTATATTGTTAATATGAGTTGTTTACATGACAACTCATATAATAATTATTTGTTAAGTGAGTTTGGTTGTTTAAACCACTCACGTATATTAGAATTTGTTGAGAGTCTTGTGGGAAGAGTTGTTAAACCAACCTCCCTAATTATAGCTATTGTATTTCCTATATATTTGTAACATGTCCTTCATGAGAAGATATACAAAAATACAGAGTGATTATTATTTGTGTTAATATTATTGATTTGTACTTGCCTTCGACTGTCCAAATCTCAAGATTTGGTATCAGAGAAAAATAAATAATGTTCCTTGTAGTATGATTAATGTTTGGAGGGCATACATGCTTCGTCATTGCCCTATCGATGAAGAAACTATGATTTTGTCTATGTAGATGTTTTTGCAGTACCGTAGGATGTCTCATCTCTCAGGATAAGCACCGATTAATCTCAGCCTTGATTAGATTTGCATTGAACTTTGCACTATCTGCCAATATTGGTTTGGTGATTGGAATGTGGATCTGTGCATTCAATATCTTCAACTTTGAAGCTACGAGGTCATCAGTCATACCTCTCGGTTTGATTTTGAACGCCCGTAGGCAGGATGTGATCCCCACTTGGATTGTTGATTTCTTTGTGAGCTTGTTATCCATGACTTTTACATCTAACTACCCCCGCCAGTTTCGGTAAAATGACGCATGTCCACGTGGTCGACAGCTTTAGTTTGATTCCTACACACCTCGGTCTCAATGCCTCTGCACGTAGAAAGAGGCAACTGATTTTAGTGATAAATGCAACTGAGATGGATCTGCGATAGGCTCAAGTCTGAGGATATTTGCATCGGCTTCATCCACCCTTCTTCTATTTCTAAACCGTGCATGTTTGGTCAACACTTGATATTTGCACAATTATCAGATGGCTCCATGTTTGTGATGTCTCCTTCAAGCATTCATTCCTTCATGTTGCAATCATTCCTTGCCAAGGAAAGTTAAGAGAGGCGCAGCTCATTCCTTCCTGTCATGAATCAAATATCTCTCAATTTCCCATCATCGAGAGTCTAATTTAGTAGATCAAAGAAAGTGGAGGTCTGGTAACATTAAGATATTACAAGTCTACGATCCAAAGCAACTTCCACGTGTTGTGTTCTCTCTTCCATGCATTTCGTCAGCGTTTCAAAGTTCCAACCTTCCAAAACTAGAGAACCACATATTTATCTATTGAGCATAGTTATTTATGTGTGATGGATCTTTTTGTGTTATATTGTGATTTGTGTGAGATATGCTACCTTGAAATCCATGAATGACCATTTCAGTTGCATCATACGTGTGATCAAAAGTTAAGACGCATGCGGGAGTTGGGAGTTGGTATTTGATATGCATTTTTGCCATGTAGACTGTGAATAGTGGTATTTGATATGCCCAATGTCATTCTTATTTCTTGTTTGTATGAGAATTCAAAAGTTTTAAATTTTGGTTCAATGGTGAAGTTGTTTGGCTTTGATATAGCCCACCAGGGATCAAGTCTTGTTGAGTGCAAGGCCTGGAGATATCGACCGGAGAGTCAAATGGTTAAGGCCATGATTGTGCCATGGGTGACTTTAACGGCGTGGATGCTCCTTACTTATAGTTGCTTAGGCTGAAGGTGATCACTAGTTTAGTTGTGACGCTTACTGCGTAATTGTAATCCGCTATATACTTCCTCTCGAAGTATGTGCTGAGATGCCGACAATCTATATAATCTAGTGCCATGAGCGCACTCATAAAAAAAAAAAGTTTTTTTATGAGTTTAGTTGATATTTATCCGTGTGTTGAGTTTCACGGTTTATTTTAGAAATTGAGCCGATCGTTCTGTAATAGCTATTGTTATAGAAACTTAGACATTATTTTTGGTTCAATTTTATAGTCTTATGTCAAAATTATATTTGAGATAGAGTCATAAAATTGTCTTGTCAAAATATAGAGTTATTGTCATTATGTCATTGTATTGTTAAAATTTTATAGTGGGTCGCTGTGAAATTGAGTCATTTTCAATGTATTTGCAAAATTTGTGTCATTGTGAGTCAAGTCAAGAGTTTAAATTTGTAAAAATAAAATTAAAAAAGATTGTCTTAGGAAGCATTTTCGGTGTTACCCGATTTCCAAAAAAAAAGTCGTTTCACATTGCGGGAGGGATACTATACCAATAAATCCAATGTGGAAACTCCTGAGCTACATGAACATATTTGTTGAGTAAGCAACATCATCTACTGGAGGTCGGAGGTAACGGAGGAAGGAGGTCATTCAACGACCTCTCGTTTGTCGCCAATGATGGGGCCGCCTATCTACTATGGTGACATATGTGTGGTGTGAATTTTTTGCTCTATTTTCTATGTTCTAGTTTTCAATAAATGGAAATTTCACATTATGGGGGGAACATGACATCAATGTTCCATTTCCATTCAAATTTCTTATTCAGTTTGGTGAGCAATTTTTCCTATGTTAATTCCCTAATGTGAAGATATTATGGAAAGATGAAAGCACGATGAAAAAACAACATCATGTTACTTGAAGAGGATGAACATGGGTTCATACCTAGAATATGGGTTCCTTTTTGGTGGACAAGGGTCCGTATTTGATGAACAGGGGTTCATATCGGATGAGCAAGGGCTCATACCGAGGTTGTTGGTTAGCCTTTTCAAAACCATTAGTGAGCCAAGATCATGAGCAGCGAGGTTTAAGCGGCAAGCTACGAAGAAGTGCGATTAATTTTCTCCCATGTTCGCCTCTAGGGGGAGGTTAGGAATATTAGTGCTCTCATAAATTTGTTTGTAATTAATAATTATAAGGGTAATTATTATTGATAAATGTTATATTATTAATATGAGTTGTTTACATGACAACTCATATAATAATTATTTGTTAAGTGAGTTTAGTTGTTTAAACCACCCACATATATTATAATTTGTTGGAGGGTATTGTGGGAAGAGTTGCTAAACCAACATCCCTAATTATAGTTGTTGTATTTCATATATATTTGTAACTTATCCTTCATGAGAAGATATACAAAAATACAAAGTGAATATTACTTGTGTTAATATTATTGATTTGTACTTGCCTTAGGCTATTCAAATCTCAAGATGTAGCTGATGTTCATGGGCTCTAGTATTCTTAAAGGGGAAAAAGGAGTGCGGATGGTGTAAACCATGATGCATACATAGTAATATAATAGAAAAAGCAGCAAAGTGTTAGTAACAAGCAATAGAAAAACACCGTAGTAGATGTAAGCAAAAGCATGCAAGGACACACATATAAAACAACATGGAAAATAATATGATGCATACATGGGACACCACTCGGATTCCGTAAGACAATTGAGACACTTAAGATAGACAAATAACAACAAGTAGCATAGAGCATTTCCCAAAACAAATAAAAGCACAAATCAAACATGTAAAATAAGAAACAAGCCATAATATGAAGATGATTTCGGTTTGGAAGTAACTTACACAACAAATACTATACATGAAGCACACATTAACATGTTAGAGTAATATATAGTGTAACACAATGTATGTACCGAGTGAATGAGGTAAGAGAAAGTAAAGTATAAAAGATTGGAATAATAACACATGTATGTGAGACAAGATAAAATGGATGCCCCAAAGAGTTTTCAAGAACTGCAGAGAGCAAAGTGTCAAGCATCTTGCATTATGTAATAATCAGTATGTAGATTGAATTAACCTCGATGTACCACGTGAATGATGCAGAACATCTTCTCTTCAACAAGGCATTTTTGGGTTTTTGTACAAGATAAGAAATTTTGGGTGGAATTAAGCTAGGAGAAGTTTAGAGGATGTCAATAGGGTCCTAATAATTCCACTGAAATGCTTAAATTAGTCTAAGTCATCAAGGAATTCAAACTAGGAGGTTTCCTCCAAAAATGTTATTCAAATTCTTAAAAGGGCATTATGGTGGATTTTGGCTTGAAAGAGGAGTTTTAGTCATTTGTAAAGTTTGGAATAGGTATATTAAGGTCATAAATGTCCTAGGAAGTCTAATTGGGGTCATGGTGTTAGACCTAGGGTCATGAAGTCTAGTTAGGGTTAGAACTCCAAAGCATGTAAAAGGTAATTAGATGTTTTAAAGACTAATAAAGTCTCAAAAGTGGGTTGAATCGATTGGAGAGGATATAAAAGCTATAATGTAACTGTTTAGGATCATCATTCGAATGATCATAACCGAGAATCTTGGAAGTTCCAAGATTGGAGGACAAAAAGACCAATTTGCAAACTACTATATAATTTGGGTAAAATATGTGCTTTATTATTGCATACCCAATTATATAGTGGTAAATCTTGTTTAAGAATATGTTTTATATTGGTAAGAAGATATAGATACATGCATTGTATTTATATTTGTGAAATTGCATAACTTAGTGTGTGACATAATCTTGGCATACCGTACACACTTCTCAAGTAATGCTTTACAAAAAGAGAAATACATGTTTGGACCCGAGTTTTAATGAGGTGAGTATCTCCATGTTGTGAAAGTGCTAGTTGTTGAACACATTGGTCTTAAGGAATCCTCATAAGAATAAGGAAGACCTTATTGATAACTTAGTTTGAATGAGTCAACTGCTATTTCTCATTGAAGTGAAAGGGAGGTCATTGCACTTAATAATTTTGGCATATACAAAACTCAACGGGGTAGGTAATAAGGGAAATCCTCCTTGAAAAACTAATGGTATTGTGTTGAGATAACTTTGTTTGCTAGTGGATTAAGGACTACTTTGTTTCATTGTGTGCAAGGATGAGAAAAGGGTTATTCTAATTACAAATGTTTAATGAGACTGTGGGAGTGTATTGTTTGAAATCCTGAGCACGAGTTGAAAAATCCACTTTTAAGGATTATAACCCCTTCTTTTCTTGAGATCATTATTTGCATTCTTAATCATTAAATACACACCAAATTTGTTATGAAAGCAAGAGTATTCAAGCTAATTTGAAGGAATTGAATACCTCTGTTAAGATTTACTTGTGCATGTTGTGATAACAAACCTTTGTGATGAGTTTTAAGATTTGATTTGAGTTATAAGGGAATTTAGAAGGAAAATAAGATTCTTAAGCAAGACGAGAGTTACAATTAGGGTTTCTAGTGTAACTTCAAATATCTAGTAAGTACACCCTCAAAATTGGCTATAACTTTGTATGAAGGACTGTTAGGTGGTTACTTAAGTGTTAGAAAAAGGTTTGTTGTCAAAATAAGTTGTATCCTGAGATATATTGATGACAGGTTGGATCATGGTACCGAGAAACACAGTTAAAGACCTAAAGGGGAGAGGCTAGTTACAAAACGAGTAGGAGCTAAGAAAGGAGTCAAACCTTAAAACTTCTCACGACTACTGAATTCAAAGTGATGGGCGATCAACATGATTGTGATTGTTCCTTAGGAGCATGTATATTGAGAGTTATTTTAGTTTCTAGATTGTCCTAGACTATTAAGGGCATAAAAGACCTAGGAAGGAAAAAGTGAAGGAGAGAGAGTTGTATAGGGAGTTGGAATCCAAGATTTTAGTGGCACCTTAGACACATCTATAGTGAACTAAAGCAATTGGTTATACTTTCTCGTAGTCAGTAGAACCCTATATGCATGATTGGTGCAAACATGTGGTCTTAAGGGCAATATTGTCAAAGTAGAGTGAGTTAATACCTTGGATTGTTTGACTCAATTTTTTTGTTGGTTCTAAGTTTGTTTTAGGCATATTAAGTGCATGTTGTTAAAAGGAAGGAGGAGTCTAGGAAGAGTTAAAGTGGATTACTTCCATGGTGAACCAATGAAAAGAATGATGGATAAGAGGTTGGAAAGGTGAGTAAAAGAAAAATATACATGACCTAGGGCATCTCGGTTGATGGAATGGTGCCAATTTAAGAGGAAACAAGGTATGAAGAAGCATTTAGAACATTCAATAGGTAATTATCCTAATTTTTTGAATTTCAAGTCAAGATAAGTACATTATAAACCTTGTATGATCATTCATATGTAGATTAATAAGCATTTTGATGTTGTGGTCTTAGAGATAGATGATTGAAGGTTGTTGTTTCTATTTGGTTTCACCATTAGTGGTATCGAGCTTGAAAGATATTTTAATAAGTTTGTATGAAGGAGTTTCTTGAAGCTAACAAGTTTGTTGTAAGTGTTGATGAAGGATATATAGGCTAAGAGTATGAAAAGCCAAGAAGAGCTCTATGAAATGGCTAAAGAGCATAGATATGTGGTCCCCAAGTGGCTTAGCAAGATGAATGAAGAGAAACTCAAAAAGAAGGACACGAGGATTGAAGAAGACAAATTGAAGGAAGATATGAAAGAAGACAATGAAGAGCTATTGAAGGAGGTATTGACTATGATCGATTAAAGACGAGAGATGGAGAGAAAAAGAGAGAAATGGATGGAAGAAGAAATAAAGACACTTAAGAAATATGTATAGCGATTGTCTATGTTGATGATAGAGTGGATGGAATCCCAAGATCAAGAAAGAGGGATTGTGATGACAAAGAGAATAGAGTGGCCCATTAGGCTACTTGAAGAGAGAATAAACAGGATGTAGTGAGAAGATGGATAAAAGAGGAAGAAAGAAGGCTAAGAAGAATGAGAAGATAAGAAGTCAAGAGGGTTATTATGAAAGAAGATAAGGAAAATAAAGAAGAAGTGATTATAGAGAGATTTTTGGCATCTCTCAAAGAAAGAGAAGAAGATACAAGTTTGAGCAAAAAAGAGGAAGACCTCACTAAAAGAGCTATTCAAGGGGCTAGATAGCCTCCTATTTTTGAATTTAACTTTGACTTTGAGTGTGTGGCTATAGCTACATCAAGCAAAGAAATTGAGGCAAGAAAAGATGCCTTAAATGAAGAATCAAAGAACACAAGTGAAGATAAGTTGGAAGAAGAAGTATGTGGGCCATCTCAAGCTCACTATGTATCAAATGAAGGTAGCAAAACAACCATTGGCATAATGGAAAGGTCGTGGAAAACTCTCACACATGTGGAGTTGGCTTAGTAGAGAGGATGAGATAAAAGACAAGGTGAATGCTAGAGCAAGATCGAGTCTAAAGAAAACAATGCAAGCAAAGACGAAGAGATGGAAAAGAAGAGTGAGAAGGAGCATGACGTGAATGAACCAAAGAACCAAAGAGTAATAGAGAAAGGTTTTGAATCATTTGAACGTCAAATAGAGCAAAGGAAGATAAAGTTGGATTTTGGCAATATAGAGTGTAGAAGAGGAATCGAGGAGCATTTGAAGAAGCCCCAAGCAAAGAAGAGAAGCAAGCGCCGATAACATGGTGGAAGAGGCAATGAAGCCTCATGTTTTTAAAACTAATTGTGTTCCTAGTTGTGAATGTGCAAGTGTGGCAAATAATGCGAAGGATGAGTTATTTCCTAGACTCATAATGAAGAAGAAGAATGAACAAGAACAAGAAAAGAAAATGAAGAAATTGAAGGGAAAAGAGAAGAGTCAGGAAGGTCTACAAGAAAATGAAGAGCAACATGAAAAGAAAGAAAAAGATATGAAGCATTTTGTTCAGGTTGGGAGTATGATGCAGGAGCATTTTCTCTTCAACAAGGCTTGTTGTGAAGATTGTCTAGCCCATTCCATCCCTTTCCAAACAACAATGATATTATCAAGAATAAACTTGTTTTTAATGAAACCAATTTGCTCACTTCTAACAATTAGAGGTAAAAGATTAGAAATCTTGTTGGCTAAAAGCTTTAGCAATAATCTTATAAGAAACATTTAACAAGGTGATGGGCCTCCAATTAGTAATGATTTCAGGATCCCCTGCCTTGGGTATGAACTTGATGTTACCTTGGTTAATGAGGTCCCCAAAGAATTGGAATCAAGGGCTTCCAAATAAACATGGTGAAGGTCTGAACCAACCGTGTCCCAAAGGGTTTGGTAAAATTCCACTAGAAAACCATCAACACCAAGAGCCTTGTCGGATGCCATTTGAAAAGTAGCTTCCTTGATTAGAGAGTGAAAGAAGGCGATCACATGTAGTCCTCTGAGAGTGTGAAACTTTACAGGAACCACTTGTAAACACTTAAGAGATTCTTCTTGAGTAGGAGTAGTTGGTTGAGTGCTGCAAAACTCCATGATAATGCTAGACAAAGGCCTACAAGATATCGTAAGGCGATTAGCCTTGCAGTATCATGCAAAATGGATTTTAGTCTATCTAAAGAGTGCTTGAACACAACATGGAATAAAATTCTTTGGAAGCTCGATAACCAATCTTGAGCCAATGCAAGATGGCACACAACCGTGCTTCCCAAGCATTATAAGCTTCACGAATCTTAAGATTATGTCGTCGACAACAACCCGAGACTGTAAATTCTTGTTAAAGGGAGAAGCTTCAAGCTCGAGAGAGATTCTTTCAAACTCGTGGTATGTAGCTACATGATCATTTTTCCTGAAAATGGAAGACTGCTTTACCATACGTGTGCAAAAAAATACTAGTGCATTTGATGGCATCGTTCCACTTTCGATCCAGCCCAGAGGAATCTGAAGGTCGAGGGACTAGGTTCCAAATGCATTATATGTGAGACACAATCCGAGCATGCTTGAGGTGAGCAATATTGAGATAAAATTGAGAAATGCCCTTCTGTTCCTCGACAAATTGATTCCAACAAACATTAAATAAAATGGGTGAGTGATCGGAAAGCAAAGCAGTGTTGGCTACAACCACTGGATGACCAGAGACAGACGGAAAGTAAAAAAATCCCGAGAGGGCATAAGAGCCCACCAAGTCTTTTAACAACGTGATCTTGTCCCTCCCGAAAATTGGACCAAGTAAACAAAGGAGCTAAAGAAGGATGACGGTAAAGAATATTAGTGTCAAAAAGGCCTAGTTTGTGCCTGAAGTGGAACCAGGCTTCCCTCTGTCCTGCACACCACCGCATTGGCAGGCGACCTTGCTTATCAGTTGGGCTTTCTACCATATTGAAATCGCCACACACAACCCACAAAACATCTAGCCGAGAATTTGCAAGCCAACGCAAAAAAAAAAAACCTTTTCCCCACATCATTAGAGACATATATGTTAACAAGACCAAAAAGATGACCGTCAAAATAAAAAAAGTCCACACCACATCCCATCAACATTTTAACCTTTCATTTGATAAAGAAATACTTTTTCAAATTAATATACGTGGACGGCGTAATAATATCCACTTCAATCTTATGTTTGGATGTTTTTAGATTTGGGGCGGCGGGCAAAGACGAGAAGATCCGAAAACATCATCCGCTCTAAGACAATTAACGAAAGAACCTCAAGCTTATCCGCTACAAAAGAAATTATTTCAACCTAAACAAATCGTTGACTTAGCAAACCACGAACCACACAAACTGAACAAATCAAATATCTGCCCGAATATTCTTTACTTTACTCACTCTTCTTTTCTTTTCAAACCTGAACCGCGCTAACCTTAAAATTTCAAAAAGAATGAATTAAAATAACAGAAGAGATAATTTTACCGTTCCTCGGATGTTCTGAATCGCAAAGCTATACAGAATAAAATTATGCCCCTTAAATTATTTAACATATTTAGCAGAGGAGAAAATTTTGATTAATTTAGTAGCAAATTTGGCCGTAAGAAGTCAAAGTTATATGAGAGCCTATACGGAAGGGATTTATTTTGACAGGGTTTGAAGTTTTTATTTCAAAAATTTCTGGAATTCTTTAGTTGTTTGAAAGGAATTTAAATTCTGAGAAATCTTTAGCTTTTCTTAAAGGGGGAGAAAGGAATTTAAAATCGTAAAGCTCACAGTATTTAAAAACTGAGAAATTTCTAGTTGTTTTAATGGCGGAGAAAGGATTGCGTTCTTCTTCCACATAAGACTTGGGTATTCCTTCGGGGCTTAACAAGATTAAAACGCGATCGGGCCCCTTAAAAGAAGAGAATCAAATGGATTTAATTCCCTCCGATGTCAGTCTTACGAGTCAGCACATTTCTAGTGCGGCGGAGAAAAAGAAGGATGTTAAAGCACAGAGTTCAGAGCAGGGTTTTGTTTTTCCGTTGAATTCTGGTGGCAAAATGAAGAGTCAAAGTCAGGCCGTGTTCTGCGCCAGTGCTATAGGGTCAGGTATGATGAAATTCTCAAAGTTGAGCTTAATCATTTGCGTATGTAAAGGAAGCTTGAATTGAAATGAGTAAGAAAACATCGAATTTTAAACGAAAATTTCAAATTGAGCTTAATTATTTGCCTTACATTAGGAGAGCTCGAACTTTTGCCACAAAAATATAAGGAACTTTAATTTTCTGCTAAATCTTAGTAATTGTCGGCATTGGCTGAGAGATTAGGGTCAGCACGAAATTTAAATTAACTGCATATGGGTTTAATTCGTCAATTTCTCGTGCTTCTGCAATTTAAAGTGAAAATTCGGTTTTTAGATAGTTCTGAAAGAGAATTTTGTAAGTTTTAGTTTTGAGGAATTCGCAGTCAATTATATTTGTTGACCGGTTCAGGATAACCTTATCCAGAGGCATCTGAACAAATTTAGTTAATGGTTTACTATTTCCTAGTGCCTAAATAATGAATCAACATAGGCTGGTTCTCCAGGGACTGGTATGATAAGATTTTCAAATTTGAGCTTAATTTTTTTTTTTGTGTTATGTAGGAGAAGAAAGAAAGAAATAAGTTAATTCAATTATGTCGATGAGATCTAATGGTGTATGGGACCAAGACTATAACAACTGTTGCCCCCAAAATGGGCTAAAACTAAGGACAACGATGTTTCCTTACGAGTCTTGTTCTTTCAATGTTGATTTGGATCAGAAATTCCCCAAGCTTTTGAATCTCTCCCCTTCAAAAAGTTCCCACATAGAGTCTGTTCTCAAACCAAATGTCATTGTGCATAAGACATTCCATGATGAAACGTTTCTCTGTTTTTACTGCTCTTGTATTACATATTACAGGGATGTTTGAAACTCTGCAAGAAAAGTTGGAATTCTATATGAGCACTTTAAATTCTCTATAAAAACTTCAATTCTGAGCTAAATTAGGGCAACTTCCACATCCTTTAATGACTAGCTGACAAATTAGAGCCAGTGAGAATTTTAAGATTAATTTAGATATGGCTAATTGACCTGCAATTTAACATGAAATTTCAATTAATTCATTAATTATAATACATAATAAATACTTAATATTTGTTAATTTCTGGTGGCAAAATGATGAGTCAAAGTCAGGTTGGGCTCTACGGTGGTGCTACAGGGCCAGGCAACACGAATTTTTGAATGAGCTTAATCAATTGCACTATGTAAGGAAACTTTAAATTTTGTATGAAAACATTGAAAAACATTAAATTCTGCGAGTTTCATTAATTCTCAGTTGAATCTATTGACTCGCTGAGAGAACGGGGAAGTGAGAAATTTTAATTAGTCATAATAACACCTGATTTGTTAACTTGTTTTATGTGTGTGACACTTGAAGTGAAAATTCTGTTAATTTTTTGGTTTAAAGAAAGAATTAAATTAATTTTAGATTTGATCCTTTTTCAAGTTGATTATATTTGTTGAATGCTTCTGGATAACCCGTGTTTCTAACAAATTCAGTTAATGGTTGGGCACGCTACTGGTCCTGTTGGGTGTGGTATGATTAATGTTTCAAATCTGAAGCTTAATTATTTGCATTATGGAGCAGAGGCTTGAAATTCTGTAAGAAAACTTCAAATTCTATACAAGAATTTTGATTCTGAACTAACTTTGAGTAACTGTTAAACATACTTTAGCATCTACCTGAGAGATTAGGGGCAGCCAGAATTTTAAATTAATTTTAGATATGCCTGATTTGTGCAATTTAAAGTGATAATTGAATTGATTTGTTAGTTTGGAAAAAGTAGTGAAAATATGTTAACATTTGGTGGAAAATTAAGGAGTCAAATTCAGGCTGCGCTGAGTGCCTGTCATCCTAGTCCAGGTGCTTGTAATTTGAAATTTAAGCCTTATTATTAATGCTATGTAATTGAAGCTTTAAATTTTGTAAGAAAACTTCAAATTCTGCATGGAACCTTTAATTTTGAGCTAAACCAGAGCAAATTGTCCACACACTTTATGTTACGGATATTATCCTTTATTAGTGCTCCATTTGAATGTATTAGTCAATATTAATGAGGTAACAAATATTGTTACGGTTGCTGTAATAACTCATGAAACAAATGAGTTGTGATATACATATATTGTACGTGAGTTATAACTCACTATTAGTTAGGAATGAGAGAGAATAGGATGTGGTTGAGTAAATATAGGGATCTGCTAGTTATGCCCGACCTCCATGTTTGAAGTAGTTGAAAAGGTATAAATCTGTAATGTCCCATATGAATGTTTTAATGAAAAGCGAAGAGCATATTCTCTATTTCAAAGAGTATAATTATTGTTTAAGTCTATGAAAATCTATTGTACGTGAGTTATAACTCACTATTAGTTAGGAATGAGAGATAATAGGACATGGTTGAGTAAATATAGGAATCTACTAGTTATGCCTGACCTCCATGTTTGAAGGAGTTGAAAAGGTATAAATCTGTAATGTCCCATATGAACGTTTTAATGAAAAGCGAAGAGCATATTATCAATTTCAAAGAGTATAATTATTGTTTAAGTCTATGAAAGTCTGAACCAAACCTGTCACTTGGTATCAGAGTGACCATAATCTTGGGAGGCAATATGGTGTGTTAGATTTTTTAAGCGCATTACCAAAATCATGGCCGCCCCAATGGATGAAAGGTTATTATTGTTTACCGTGCAGATCAGTGGCTGCCTATAGTCTTTAAGCAATAGTTTGTGTAAGTGATCAGCAAGAGGAAACAATTGAATAGAAGAGGTATTGTGCGCAGAACACGCATTTGCCATCACTGTGAAGATTTTGTCCATGCGTTGGTCTTGCCAGAGTCTTGTGTCTCGTGGTATCTCGTGCTCTCTCCTGTTGTGAAATTCGCCTTCATCTATATTGCAAATAGCTGTATAGTAGCACCCGTCTATGCTCTGTCAAGTATCAAATCCTTTCTGAAATTCTATGAAGTGCCGGAGAGGTTTGATCTATTGTTTGTCGCATTTGCATGTAATTTTGAACAGTTGTATTATCTCCATGCTCAGTTTGGTTGCAGTGCGTGTCTCTGTTTAGAAGTTCTGTCAATAGTTTGAGCTTATCCACGTGTGTAGACTTGGATAATTGGTTTATTCCATGCAAAAGGCGTCTTAGAGAATAGAAAAACAAGTTGAGCGCTCAAAGGGTCAACCTATTACCCAAAACTGCATTTTATTGGTACTTTGGCTCTGTTTACCTGCATCTAACTTGGTGTTTGACTACAGTACACTCGGATCTACAAACATTGTGTGTTGGCCTTGCATCGAATTGGATTTGTCTTTGGCAAGAGTTTTAAAACAAGGTCCTGCATTATTTGATCCATTTGGACATCCATGCATGCATCTTTATGAATGATTGATTGTATGATCATCTCAATGGTTAAGTCATATCACTGCAGTTTCGTTCTTCTGCCGAGTACTCAGTCTACCATACTTGCCACTAGATTTGGTATATGCCTCTACTGTCTTCGACATATCTAGTTTGCATCGATCTACTCGAATTTGCATTGTGCTCCACATTGATCTACATGCCAGCTATCTGCCTTGTATCAATTTGGCTCGTTCACCCACTTCAATACTGGTCACCGTTGCTTTCGACACCTGTCTCGAGTCATTTGTTATAATATTCTTGTTTATTTAAAAGTCGGTCCTTTAATTCTTAGTTATGTTTTGATTAGTTTGATTATTATCAGTTTGTCCTTTTATCGATCCCCTTGAAATATGTTATTAGGTGTCAATAAAATAAACAACAAAATAGATTATATGTTTTGTTATTGGGTCAATAAAGTCACTACATTAGTGATTGATTGCCATTTGTAAAGTCAATTCTTGTGTTGTTTTTATAGTCATTTAGGTCTATGGTCAAAGTTGTGTGTCTTAAAATTAATGTGTTTTGTAAGTGCTGCATGTCGTTTTTGTCTTCATCCGAGTAAAAATAGTCGTGTCAATAGTCGTTTTGTGTTGTCATTATTAAAGTGTCAAAAATAAAAAAATTGCCTCATGGGTGCATTTTCGGTGTTACCTGATGTCCTATAAAAAATAAAGTGTTTCACATTGCCGGGAAGAAAAAAATAATCACAATGCTTCAAGATTGCATTTGTTGAGTAAGCAACACGTCTATCAGAGGATGGAGGCAATGGAGGAAGGAGGACAATCAATGTCCTCTTGTCAGTCACTATAATGTCCCTTTTTGGGGACTTTGGGAATCTAGCTAGGGCTGAATGAGAGATGACTGAAATTAATTTTTAGATGGCTGTAATCAGACTTCCGAGGGCTGGATATGACTGAAAATGCACACTGAAACCTGTAATTTTTCCCTTCCTAGGGCAGCGACCTGTTTTGAGAACTCCCACTCACTTTTGGATGCCCTAAACTCGCTGAAAATGTGCCCAATCAAGCTCAATTTTTTTGATTAATTACCAACAATCAAAATATGAAGGAAAATTGATTTTTTAGTGCCCCAAAAATGAAGATATGAATTTTCTATAAACCCTTTGTCTGCAAAATTTATACATTACTTTAAAAATTCATAACTTTACCTAGGAAGCTCCAAAATTCACGAAACTTGGGATCTTGGGGTTTAAAAATATGAAGAATGCAAATATCAAATCAGCTTGCCCAAACATCCACCCAAACATGCCAAACCTGACTTACAAGCAATTTGTCCCTCTTGGAAATAATGAATTAGTGGCTCAAACATGCAAAGAAATGATTGCTTTCACCTTTAAAAATTAGTACAAGTCCATCCATGCAAGAATCATACCATACATCCATCAAAACACATCCAAAATACTCATGATGCAAGTCGCCTAGGGCAAGATAGAAAGATATCAGCTCCAAATACCTTGAGATATTCAATAGTTCCAAATATCCTTGCTTGAGGGTTTTCGTCCCCAAGACAAGTTCCACTATCAAGGGTTTTCGTCCTTGAAGTGGTCTCAAACAAGGGTTTTCGTCCTTGATGAGAAAGGAAAGGTACAACCTTTACCCAAAAGAAATAATAAGATTCAACATATCACATAATGGCCAAGCATCCTCCTTTTATAACATAAGGGGTGCTACATCACAACTTATGGCCGACCTTATAATAAGTACCTTTTAATTATCTAATTTGTTTTTAGAGCCTACATGCTCAAAATACTTTATATTCTAATTAAATAAGTTCTTCTATTGGAGTGCTTGGCTTCCCAATAGGAATACATGATAATAATGAAAATATCTACTTAGAAAATGTCATCCAAGTCTTCCCCTTGCTTCCTTCCTTAAACCCACGGGGAGGAAGAATGGGTTAAGGTCTTCAATTCCGCTAGTCTCCAAAAAGGGACATGACAGCCACCAATGACAAGGAAAACACTAAAAGAAAACATTAAATCAAATAAAAGAAAACTGAAATGAAGTGCAATTCCTTCCGTTGTTCACTTATTCTTCTTTCCCACGGAAAGGGAATGGCAAGAAGCCTTCATTAGGCCTCAATTTGAAAAAGGGGACGTTACATTGAATCTACTCTTCTATTGTGCAAACTCTTGGTTGCACTTTAAAGGATGATGTGATGGATTGTGGGTGGTTACCAAACAATACCATAAATGCATTTTGGATGAAGTATGGTAAGAAGTGTTATACCACCATTCTGCAAGTGGCAACTAGTCAACCCTTTGAGAATGTTTATCACAAGTAAAACATCGTAGATATCCCTCCAAGCACTTGTTGATAACCTTAGTTTGCCCATCGGATTAGGGGGTGATAGGATTAGCCGTGAGCATGTTGAGTACCCAAACAAACGAACAAAGTAGTACAAAAATTGCTAGGAAATATGGGATCACAATTACTTACTATAATCTTTGAAGTACCATGTGGCTTTTGAATTGTCTTCGTGAATGCTATTGCCACCTTGTTTGCCACAAAAAGACGCGACAAGGTGCCGAAATGGACATAATTTTTGAGTCTATTTATAATCACCATGATATCATTTTTCCCTTTTGATTTTGGCAGCCTCGTGATGAAATCCACGGAATCCTCCTCCCATTGTTGGCTAGGAATAGATAAAGGTTGAAGATTACCTAGGGTTTAAAATGTCTCACCCTTGTTTTGCTGACACCAAACATTTTGACACAATTTTTTTGTACTTTTTGAGTACTTCCCAAAAATAATCTTGCTCGACCCTATGATCAGTCTTTAGGAATCCCTATTGTCCTCTAACCGGAGAAGTTTGGAGCTCCTTTGGAACCTTTTGCTTGAGGCTCAAGTTTTTTTCTCGAAGGTATAGCCTATCCATGTGCCAAAGGGAGTCACCTTCCACACAATTTTTTCTCAAGAGCTTGGATCCCGTTTGTAATGTCCCTTTTTGGGACAAAAACCGAAGATATGGGTTTGGCCACAAACCCAAGGATCAAATCTAAAAATACACACACCACAATTGAAATATCTCCATTTTTAGCTTGTTGATCCACATGTACAACCACTTGCCATGGTTTACAAGGGAGCCTCAACAATGACATATTGTTATCAAATGACTCAAGACAACAAAACTGAATTGGAGTAGAAGAAAGCAATGATTGTAGAACACCTCCATACCTTTGGACATCCCCAATATGTTCAATTCCCTTTATCCCATGAGACTTGCTTGGCATCTTTCCAATATTCCCTTCATTCTCTTGCTCCTCATGCTTCTTTTCATCCTTTTGCTTATGCTTCCAAGATCCTTTAGTATCTTGCCACATGCAACCATTAGAAAGCAAGGGAATATCATTAACAACCAAAAGTCTTTTACCTTCCTCTTTGCTTGGTTCTTGCTTGGCAATTTCCCCATTCTCTTGAGCCTTCGTGGGGCTGTCCGGAAAATCAGTCAAGGAATCCACTTTGATAATGGTGATGGGTGCTTCTAGGGCTCCCAAAAACTGATCCATCATTATGAACTGTTGTTGTGATGGTTCTTCCTTCATAGCATGGTGGATATCTTCCTCTTCCAATGCATCCTTTTCACCCTTAAGCAAATCTGGTTTCCTTCATTTTGCCATGCACACCCATTAGAAGCCAATGAAATATCATTAAATATTAAAGAATTATTACCTTGGGATTCATGCTCCATGATTTCCCTTTCCTTTCTAGGCTCATGCTCCCCATTTTCATCGAACTTTGATGTCTTCAAGCTGCTGTTCTGAAAATCAGTAGAGAGATCCAATTTGGCAAGAGGGTTGGGGGGTTCTAAGACTCCCATGGGCTGCTCCCTCTTAGTAACCAGCTGCTGCAATCTATCTTCCTCCTTATCCTTAGGGAAGTAGGCATGCCCATCTTCTCTTTCCATCTTGAATTCATCCATGCCTTGTTGGCACATGCATGGAGTCTCTTTGTGGTCCTTTCCCAAGCCATGAACACCTTCAAATTGACTCTTAGGTGCTGTTGTCCTAAACAGGCCAACAAGCTGATTATTAACATGTCTCTTGGAAAAATGGTTTCCAATCATTCCTTTTTAATCCTAGAATCCACACATGCTGAAATATTATTAGTATTAGTCAAACAATGATGAACAATTACCTCATAATGATGCCTATTTGGCACAATGATGGGATCAAGGGCTGAATCTCCATCCTTCATGGCTCTGTTTCTCTCAAAGTGTAGATCTGATTTTTCACCGGCATGTGGGTGACTGTTGAAGTTCAAAAACTTGTCATGAGGATTTGAGAACCCTCTACCTTCAAGCTCTTCTTTATGCATGGCGTCCATACTCATGAGTGTGGGGTCCCTAGGGAGGGTTGACCCCTTCCTTGTTGCTTGGGGTTTTGACCCTGTGCCAATCCCCACTCTTTCTATCTCCAACTTCACGAACTCTGCAAAAGGTAGGGCATCACGGATCTTTTCCGGAAGAGCTCTATATTCTTCATACCATGTACTTGATGTTGCTTCCTTTGGATGACGGAGAATTTATGACTTCCTTTGAAGAGATCCTTCCACCATTGGAGCCTTGAACGGTATGGATTAGTTGGGCCATTGTGTTGGCCAATCTTTCTTGCCCTAGGGCAAGCCTTTTAATCATAACATCACTGAAAACTCTATCCACCCCTTCTGATCTTCAAACCCTCAGGCTGGGAAGACCAAAGCTCTGATACCACTGTAATGTCCCTTTTTGGGACAAAAACCGAAGATATGGGTTTGGCCACAAACCCCAAGGATCAGATCTGAAAATACACACCACAAATGAAATATAATATGATTTTTGGGACAGCGGTTGAAATAACCTTCCAAACCCTAGAGCAAATTGAGTAAGGGCGTAGAATTCACCAAATAATCACGCACAACAGCTAATAGATACTTCTAAATAATTATTTCAATTACGGAAACCAAAATCCATTCCACTTTCAATGGATAAAATCAATGAAGTCACACTTTGCTGGGATTAAATAAATGACAGGTTGCAGGACAGCCATAAACCAATGCTGAAATCAATAGATAAACGCCATCAAAAATCATAAAAATATTGATACCGGCCTTATAAATTATGCCAAATCAGAATATGAAATTAAATTTGCAATTTATGCCCTAGAAGGCACTCAAATACCATCAAACCCTAGTCGCTCCAACTAGGAATGGCTCTAAAATGCATGCAAATATTTGTAGATCTCTTTCCTTATTCTCCAATGTCCCAAATCTGCAAAAAGGTCTTCAATATGACTTTGCTTCAACCAAGGATGGAGGGTTTTCGTCCTCCAACCAACCACAAGAAGGGTTTTCATCCTTCTTGAAAGCCACACAATTGGATTTTCGCCCAAAGTGGAAAGACAATGAGCAAACAGCCCAAAGGTCCAAATTAGATAAAATTCCCAAAAGTAGATGTCTCCAAATGAAGTCCTTAATCTCCTTTTATATCTTCATCTTGGCGCCAAAGGCCAAAAAGGCAAGGCCGACCCATATAAAACATATTTAATCTTTTAATTTGCTTTTAAAATGCAACAACTCAGCCGACCCCCTTATAATGGGAAATACAAAGATAAAAACATAAATATGAATGAAGAAAGCTGAAATATAATCCACGATCTTCCCTTGCTCATCCATTGCTTGCCTTTGGAAAGAGGAAAGGCAAGGAATCCTTTATTTTGGATTAATTCGAAAAAAGGGGACATTACACTATTGAAGTTGTTGAATGAGATGCCACATATTTGGGTCGTATTGCCTCTCCAATCTTGCCTCATCCACATAGTTTACGTGGATTATTGACATGGAAAACAACAATTCTTCCTTGTTTTCATCCCATCTAGAGAGTTTGCCTTCCACTATATTATCCTTACCTTTTTGTTGATGCTCGTGAAGTCATACCCCAACATTTTAATAACCCATTTCTGCTGTGGCTTGATCAACGGCGGGGAAAATTTGCAAGCTTGTTAACAACATTGAACAAGGTAGAGTCTGCCATCTTTGAGCCTTAAAGGCTTTATTAAAATGTCATGACTCCCGAGGAAAAGCCTTCGATAATACACTCATTAAAGTGCTTTACAAGGTAGCATCTTGCCTGTTGCAAAAGTAAAACGATTCTTTTTTATACTCCCCTTGTCCCCAACTCTCGGGGTCGTGGGTCGTGCATGCTTCTGTGGTGGCACTTCTTGGCCATTGGCACTCGCTTCATTTCTCTCTTCTCTTTCTGTCTTTCTGTTCTTGTTTTCTCGTGGAAACCCATCTTGGTTTCCCGGCTGGTTTCTGGTCCCTTTGTATGGTGCAGTCCCTTTGACCTACTTTTGTGGTCACCTGTTGGACATTTAATATATTTATCTTATCTTATCTTATCTTGTAAGCGCAAATATTTTATCATATAACTATCACTTGAGCCATTAAGAGCATCCTTATCAGTTTGCAATATTGGTAACTCAACATTCTGCATATATCCAGGCTGTATGCCCATTTTCTAATTACTTTTTACCTCTAAGATAACATTCAAGTAACCAGACGTTCGCAGTCTAAATAAAGAATCCATGGCTAGTTCAGTTTATCCCTTGCAATACTCAATTTCTAGTTTAGTTTTTATCTGTACATGGTGTTTATAATTACTGATCTCATAAAGAATCATAAAATGGATGCAACTCCTAATTCATATGCACCATAGTAGCAAAAGCCTCCAAATTAAAAAATCAATACATTTTTCGCATTTTCAGTCATACGTATAAAACACTTGCTTTTGGAAAGAATTGATCAACATCAACTCACTCTCACACTAGCCACTAATGACCTTACATCAAAATTTCTATATGAAATTCTACATGTTTCGAATGCTTGCTTGAAAAGAGTTTTATATTAGTTTAAAAGGTCATACAAAAATGGCTACTCTTGAAAAAGAGTCATCGGGTGATGGCTTGAGTATTAAAAATACCCCTTAGTTGTCAAAAATGCTGAAAAAATTGAAATATCTAAAGAAGATATATATGTTGTTTTTCTATTTTAACTCTGAAATTCATTTGCTCGTATATATTTCACCAAAACTTTGAACCTTCCATATTTCACTATTTTATTAACATGGCTACTATCTTATGCATATGCAAAGAAAATGGAGAGATACGTGGATTGGTAGTGATGCTTATGACAACCTTATGTTGGGCCTAAGATTTAAGACAGTTTATGTTGTAGTCTCCAAGTCCAATTCATGAAAACCCTTTGTAATGTCCCCTTTTTGAAGACCCTTAGCCTATCTTTTCCTGTGGGCTTTTGGGATGTTGCAAGGGGAAAACTATGCTAGTAATTGAATGATATTGCCTAGAGAGTGATTTTAATCATTTGTCATTATAAAGCAATATTCATTTAATTATTAGTTCTCATTTAATTATGGATGCTAAGTGGTTTTTTCCACCACTTTGAAGAATTGCTCACAAAAGAATATTTATTGAGCAATTAATGTAATTTATTATCTAATTTAATTTCCAAAAATCCAAAATAAAAAGGGAATTAATTAAATAATAATATAGCGACTTTTAATGACAAAAAGACCCTTAGAAAGGGGACGCCACACATAGAGGGGGAAAATAAAATAAAAAGGAGAAATTATAAGGCATGCCTTATAATTTCAAATTGTGGTTTTCCCTCCAAAAGGGAATCGCTCCACCTTGGGAGAAAACTATAAATATATGTTTTTCCATTGAGGAAGGGTTATGTTGATGAATCTATTGATTTCACTCCATGCTTGGAGTAATGGGATGTATGCCCTAGCTCTCTCTCTTTCATTGTAAGCTTCATTGGAAGCCATTGTTGAAGATATTGAAGATTCCATTGTTCTCTCCATTGTGCTCTCTTGTGTTGAGTGTGTTCTTGCAAGGTTTATCCATTCTAAATATTGGTGATTTGGCTCAAAGGATTGGCGCATTTATTTAGAGTGAAATATGCATGTTATTGATCATTGTTGAAGGATTTAATAATATTATATGATCTGTTGTTATTGCTGCAATTAATAGAGCTATAGCGACTTGGATTGGGATTTGTTTAAGCATGTTTTGAGGCCCCAAAAATATATTTATGTTGCAGATCTGATTTAGCATAATTTTGTGAGTGTGTGACCAGATTTGAGGGTTTTGAGAGTAATACAAGTGCTGGAATTAATTTATGTGCAAACAACAATTTATTTTTCCCTAGGCGACTTGCTATTTTGGCTATTTTGGGAGTTTAGCAACTGCTGTTCTAATTTGGTTGGGTTCATCTTATTCCTTGTATTTTTCCAAGTCCGTGCATATCTCATTTGCCCAAATCGGAGTAGTTTTAAGGAAGATATGAATTTTTAAAAATTGCAGCAGACTGGGGTTTGATTGTCAAGTGTTTTCAGCTGTGTATGATCATAATAAAAATCTGATTTGAGTATTAATTATTTCTCGAAAGGGAGTTGATTTGGAGTGTATGGAAGCTTGGAGAAGGGCTGAAATATTTTTATTGATTTTATTCTAACCCTAGCGACTGGATTTCTGATTTTGAGGTCTGTTTTGGAAGGGTTACAGTGGTTCAAAAATTCAAATTGGTAGCTCATTGGAAAACCCTTGATTTATAGAAAATTCTACATTTTATTTGAGGGCAAAATATGGAATATTGAGCAAGTTATGAATTTTCTAAGTTTCAGCTGTTATGGTGCATTTTTAATTAATTCGAGATAAGATTGATTTTCCTAACTAGTTTTCCCATCTAAACCCACTACCTTGGCCTACTCCAACCCCATTTGGGTTGTATTAGTTGTTAAAATATAACACTTTATATAGCATGTAAAGATAGTTATGTAGTTGTTTGGTTTGTAATCTGTTCAACCTCCTCTTCACATATAAATAAACCTCTGCTGTGTCATTCCAACATTGCAGTTTGCCTTCTGTATTCTTTCTTCTTTTTGCATCTGCTAACATTGGCATCAGAGCGGTCGGTTCGTAGTTCGAGGAAGATTTGTCAACGTGCACGAATCGAAGTTTGGGAAGCCACTGTACGGCACAAACCGAAGTTATTCCATCTAGTGCAAAGAACGACTAGTGCGGTCACGAATTCGGTAAAGCGTGAAGGTATTTGGAGAAAAATAACAGACGTGAGGAGCGAAAAAGAAATCCGAGGGTTCGTGGGTTTTATCGAGCCATTCGAGGCTGTTTTTGAAGACAATAATAGTCGCAAATACCCAGTCGTCTACCCACTCGTGTGAAGGAAAACGTGGAGAAGGAAAACAACGTCCGAGTGGAAGAGAAAAACGTCAAGGCCAGATCGGCAAAATCGTGGGCGAAAAAGAACAAAATCGCGGGCAACAACAAAATCGTGGGCACCAACAAACTCGTGGAGAACAAAATCATGGGCAACAACAAACTCATGGAGAACAAAATCGTGGGCAACAGCAAAATCATGGGCACCAGCAAACTTGCGGAGACCAAAATACATGGGTCACAACAAATCCACAATTCGTAGAAGGCAAAAACGAAAGCAAAACGTGACCAGTTCACCATATGTTGAGTCGTGTGAAGAAAGGCAAAAACGTGGACAATCGTGAAGAGTTTTTTGAGCGTGCGTGGGGAGAAATACTGTGTTGGAATTTGTTGAAGTCGTGTGACATGCAAATCGTTGGAGCGAAGTCGTGTGACATGCAAATCGTTGGAGCAAAGTCGTGACTCGAAGGATTCGAGGGCATCATTTGGTTTATTTTCTTCAAACTAGATGAAAATTTTCATCAACAAAGGTATTTACCTTGCTTTTGCATGATTAAATTTGGAGGAATAAGTAATAATAATTTTTACAAGCAAATATAGTTGGAGGGTGATTTCCATAATTACATATTTTTGCTGGAAAAAGGATATTTTATTAAGTGTGGGCAAATTATTATTTTATTATTTTCCGTTGCTTTGGAATAATAAAATGGTAAATATATCACACCCGACTTTGCGAGACACAAAAATTAACGGGCACTAATTTCAATGTTTAGAGTCATAAGATTTTAACGGTCGCGAAGTTCGTGATTGTGATAAAATAATCAAGGGTGATGAAAGTCGACCAATGACGAACTTCGAGGATTATGACAAACGTCATAAGGAAGCGGTATTGCTTCTCAAGTTATCGGTGTTGGATGATTCGATACCGGAAGTGTGGAATGCCACTGTGGCAAGCACGTTGTGGGCCAGTTTGAGGGATAAATATCAGACGTTAGAAAAGAGTCGGGTTTTATACCTAAAAAATATGCTCTTTTCCGTAAAATTACAAGGTGGATCGTTGTCTGAGCACCTACTTCGGATGAAAGACCTCCGAGACCAATTATCTTCCATCAACAAAAAGGTGGACATGTTGGCTAGATTTTCTGCATAGCATCAAACCTAGGCAGTCATGAGATAAATCTCCCTCATTTAACCGGTGAGGCTCCCGTGTCAGATTTGTCAATATAAATGTGTTATTATCTATCAGGGGGTTTTACTTTAACCACTTAGTTCATGAACCATAACTAAGAAGTTTTGCAGCAAGTAAGCAGCTGTTTAAGAAAGGAAAATTATAGAAGAAAGAAGTAAAGGAAATACAGAGAAGAAATGGGGAAGATGTGCATCCCAATTAGTAGATAACAGAGCTAATTGCATGCACATAGAAGAAACTTAATAGATATGAACACACAGAATTATAAAGCAAAGGCAGCTCTAGATCCAGATCTAAAATAACACAAAGTTTATCAAGAGATCTAAGATTCAAAACAAGAAACAAAGTACACCGTGACACAAAGTTCTCCGGAAACCTGCTCCTTTGTATTCCTCTCGCTTGAGTTGCTCTCGGGGTTCAAAGACAAAGTCTAAAACACAAGATTGTTGCTTCTGATTGATTGATTCTTTAACCCGAAGGTTCTTCCTCTACTTATAGAATGTAGAGGGCAATTACAAGTTGGAAGCTTTAGTTGAACTGACACATGTGGAAGTCGGAAAGAAACAATTGGCAATCTTCCTCCTGGAATTCCTCTTTGCATGACATGTATGATTTGCAACTGAAAATAGAACCTTCTATTTTGTACGCCTGCCACCTATCTCCAAGTAATTGACTTCTTCAAGTAATGGCTTTTAAACCAATCACTTAAGTTGTATAATTTAATTGATCGCTCAATTACTTTGTCGGAGGAAAGAAGAAGGAAGAGGAAAGCTGACTTTGTCGGAAGAAAGAAGAAGGAAGAGGAAAGCTGACTTTGTCGGAAGAAAGAAGAAGGAAGAGGAAAGCTGACTTTATCCTTTTTCATGTCTGCATGCAGCTGATTCAAACTGGATCTGGAAGCAGATGGATCTGGAAATAAGTTGGAATTGCAAGCAGTTGGAATTGGAAGCAAGCTGGAATTTTGCCTTCGCATTGTCTTCTCTACGGGCTGCATTCGAAACAAGAGGATGAAGCCTTTGTGTTGGAAGCTTTTGCAACTATGAGATCTGGATCTGCATATGGATTTGCATCTGCATCTGGATATGGATCTGCACCTGCATAACAAACTTTGGCAACTGGGCTATGGATGGAAAATCTGCAACTCGAATAATTCCACTGCTTTTAATCTGCACGCATGAGTGAAGTTTCTCCTGCTCTGGATCTGTCTATCAATTCAGCAAGAGGTTCCGAGCCTAGATTCGTGTCTCCAATATCTGCAAATTTAGAAGTGATGCATGACTCCGTTGTGCTTTCTTTTTCATCTTTCTTCGCCATAGCTTTGTCTATCTTTGTCTGAATAATTATTTTTCTTCTTACTTGGCCGATTTCTTCAATACTGGTGCAGATCTGGACAATTCTTCAGATTCGGAGGATATATGCAATGTAGTGGACATTGATAAAAGCTCTTTATCCTTTGTAAATCACCTGTAATGAATTCCTGTAATTTATTCAAACAAAAATGGCCACCGGAGCATGAATAGTGAATTTTAATTGTAAAAATCTGCACTTTTCAAGCTTGCTGCCCCAAAACATGGTGTTTAATTTGCACATAAAGAGAGCATGAATCCTTTCAACAACACCTGAGCTCCTGTAACACCTGTGTAAACAATTATGCAGACAAAGATCAACCTCCTTCAAAGCATGCGCCAAATTTGGAAGCTTTTAACCTTGTTTCCACCTTGCCTGAGCAAAATCCTTCCCCTAATGGGGGCGCACTTTTTCACTTGGCTGCAATTCTTGACTTGTGATTTGAATAATTCACCCATATGGCTGCCCATGCTTATATAACCTTCACAATTCTATAATTAATAATTGCCCTAACAATTAAAGGCAATTAATTAATTAAAACTCATGCTCTTCTCTTTTAAAAATAGCATGTTTAAGGACAGCCATCCAATAAATTAAATTAATCCAATTTAATCCTTCACACATCACTTCACTCAAGCTTCACAGTGTGCTTTGACCATAGCCACTGAAAATAGGAATTAATATAATCATTTAATACTTTAAAAAGTATTAATTCCTTCTCAAAAGGGGCTGCATTAAATAAATTAAATTTATTTAATTTTAGAATTCTATTTCCAATTGATTTATTCCCCTTTGCTTTTGTTGACTTTTCCACAAGCCTGGGTGCCAAAATTGGGTGAATAAATATTAACAAATATTTATTTAATGCATTATTATTCACCCAATGTGGGTCGCACTTTTTTGCATAATAGAATTCTATTTTTAAGAATTTATGACAATGGGATTTTTTACCCTGCAAGGCAGCCCCGAAATCCCATGATCCACTTAAGTGATTTGACTTTGACAATGGGATTATTTACCCTACAAGGCAGGCAATAAAATCCCATGATTTCACTTAAGTCACTTTTCTTTTATTTCACCATGGGAATTTTTACCCTGCAAGGCAGGCAATAAATTCCCGCCTGCCTGCAGCATCTAACTTTCCCACTGCAGCTTAAGTGGATTTTATATCACGGGAAAAAGTACCTGCTAAGCAGGTACAAAATTCCCACCTGCCTGCTGCTTCTAATTTTCCCACTGTAGCTTAAGTGAATTTTATAACACGGGAAAAAGTACCTTGTTTGGCGGTATAAAATTCCCACCTTGCTGCGCGCTTCTATTTTCCCATTGCAGCTTAAGTGAATTTTATAACACGGGAAAAAGTACCCTGCTAGGCAGGTATAAAATTCCCACCTTGCCTGCGGCTTCTATTTTTCCCATTGCAGCTTAAATCCTTTGTTTTCCAAAAATGCGCCCATCCCCGCAGGGGCTTTTCTGTGCACGACTTCGCTTTTTCCCGGTGATCCGGACCTCCGATGGCGACTTCCTCCGACATAATGTGCGTATATGTTTTCCAACTGCTCCAGGCCAAAAATCGGGCTTACCCGGCAAAGGAATTGTTCTAGAGAAATTTCACAGAAAACGAAACGGGACACCACAAAAACACGAAAAATTGCCAAAAGTTACATATAAAGCCCAAAACTTATTACAAGTTAAAACCCTTCTGGCACATAGGAATAATAACATATTTGCTCATAACAGAGTTAAAACCGAGCGCAAATAGCCTCATACGGGGCTCAAAATAATTAAATACAAATTTTCCGCAGACAAATCCCGACAACAGAATAAACAATTTTGGGCATCTGGGTATTTGGCGAAAAAGGCTAATATGGCTCTTTGGGATTATTTTGACACAATACAGGAACTTTCAGGCAATAAAAACACAAAACGATCCATTATTTTAAAAGTACGAAATTTTTTTGGATAGGGTAGTCGCAGATTTCAGGTGAAATCGAGTGACACTGAGGATCGACAATGATATGGTGGCTTTGGTTTTGAACAACTTACCTTCTTCGTATGAGTCATTTGTGGAGGCACTACATTTAATGGTGAAAGTCAAACACTCACGTTTGACAAGGTGAGTTCTACCATTGCAAAAGGCGAAGACAACTTCAGCAGGAGAATCTAATTGTGACCATCCGTGAGAGTGCTCTTGTCATTCGATCAAAGGGAAAGTGGAAACGTCAATCAGGTGAGTCTTCCACTCGGTATCGACGTCACATCTTTATTACATCACAAGGTTAGGCACCTCAAGAAGGATTCTTTGGAAGCGGATGTATGATCTTTCGAAGTAGAACAAAAAGCCATGTAATGAGGAACATGTGGCAGCAGTTGCAGAAGAACGGGATTCGGATGACGGGCATGCTCTTTATTGTCTTACGACATCATGCTCGATTGACGATGGTACCGATTCTTTGGATCATTGACTCTGGTGCGTTTGCACACTTTTCATGTTGTAGGGACTGGTATGTTTCATTTACTGCAAATATTTGTTTTGAATCAGTAGTACTAGCTGATGGAGAAACACTTGTAGTAGAAGGGATAAGAGATATATGTATTGTATTGAATAATGCTCATAAATTGTTGGTACGAAATGTTAGATATGTACCTTCTTTACAAAAGAATCTTCTATCTATTCACAATTGATCAAAATCTTAATATTTCGTGGATTTTTGTGGAAAGAAGTGTGTTGTCTTTGATGTGAAACAGAGACGGATAATTGCCCTTGGTATTGGGGAAGGTGGTCAATATCAACTTGTTGATCCGGCTGCGATCAACATGAATGCACGTGTGGAGGACAACTCCACCATTCAGGAAGTGTAGGAGGCTGCAATGCCTTGGGAGGAAGTCATTCCTCACAAATCTGTTGACTTGGATACAGTCAACCTACATGCACCTATTGTGGAGGGAATATCCACTATACTAGGTGTACGGGAGGCGGACATGCCTTGGGAGGATGGATTTCCTCATTCTGAAGAACAATTTGTTGTGGACGGAGACTCCACTATTCCAAATGCACTAACGATGCATGGTGAGATGGCATGCCCAACCACTCACTCAGAGGTCCTTGCTCGAAGGACAGTAGAGCATGACCAGTTTGCTCATTGTGTTGTGAACGATCTTTCCCAACAGAGGGGGATAGATGAGCAAATAGATGAGGAGTTGATTCTCACTCCTACCACTGTTGAGATGGAGATGGTTATTTCTCCTACTATTGCGGAGTTGGTTCTAACTCCTACTGCACAGATGGTCACATTTCTCTTATTGAGAAAGTTGGATGAGCACTACACGGTGTTGCAAGGACGTGATTGAGGTGACTTTGATTGCAGGATAATTGAGTCTTTGACAGACTCCAAAGAGCTACACAAGCACAGCAGAGTTTTCAATCCCCTTCTTCGAGGTTACGAGTTCAACACTCTGGAGATGGGGTGACACTCTCGACCATTAGTGATTCATCACTGGTCAATGAATCACATAATAGAGAACTAGTGTACCACTTGTCATATCTTTTGTTCATGGGACCATTTTTGTTTTGCGGTTCTTCATTCGACAACCGCAACACAATCATGGATGATGATTTTGAAGTCCAATGTAATGTCCCCATTTTTGAAGACCCTTAGCCTATCTTTCCCCGTGGGCTTTGGGATGTTGCAAGGGGAACAATTTTATTAAATAATTAAATATTATTGCCTGAAGCAATAATTATTTAATTATTTAATTGTGAAGATTATTTAATTTAATTCCCAAAATATAAAAATTAAATGGGGAATTAATTAAATAAATATTTAAGTGGTTTTTATTGATAAAATCACCCTTTGAAAAGGGGACGCCACACCTAGGGGAAATAAATTGCTTTTATTTAATAATTTCCCTCTCCTAGGGATTTCGAATTTTGTGCCTCCTTGCTTATAAAAGGAGTGTTGGGATCATTGTTAGACTCATGTTGATTTGATCATTTATGTCTCTCCATGCTTGGAGAAATGGGATGTATGCCCTAGATTTTCATTGTGCTCTCTCTCATTCGATTTGGAATTGAAGTGGATCTGATTTTGAAGACTTGATATTTATTTTTGCCATTTTGGAAAGTGGCGACTTTGCTGGAAATTTCTGTTGCATTTCTGGAAAATTTTGTTGGTTGGAATTTGATGAATTTATGTTCATTGGAAAGCTCTTTGTCCAAGCTTTCCAACAAGGGTAATTTCGTGTCAAAATTCCAAGTATTGCTCAAGATATGAATTTATGAAGATTTATGTTATTTACCTAATTTCCCAAAATTAGGGCAGTGACTTGTTTTGGAGTTTCAGGTGACTTTTTAGCATGGCATTCGTGGATGCAAAATTCTAAAATTGATCTCATAATTTTCCTTATAATTTATGCTTCGTTTTGAGCTATGGTTCATAATTTTCGGATAAGTATTTTGCAAGTTATGAGGGTTTGATGCTGCAGCTGTATTTCGGGATTTAAAAATCAGGTTTTCCATATTTTCGTGGTTTTCTTGTACGGAAATTTGCTCCTAATTAATATCTATCATTTCCCTTTCGTTTCATGCAATTCGGAGTTGTAAATCAAAAGTTATGGAATTTTGAATATTTCAGCCTAGGGTTTTGACGAACTTACTAAAAATAGTAAGTTCCAGATTTCAGTGCTTTTGTTGAGGGTTTATGGTTGAAATGTAAGATTCAGATTTTTATTTTCAGATTTGGCTAATTTTCCGGTTTGTTCCAAAAAGGGGACATCACAAAGAGCGGTTGCCGTTGCACCAAAAGACCGGCCTGACAGTGCCCGATACAACCGTGGCAGTTAACGGTGGACCTTCCGTCCACCGGAGGACCGCTCGAGTCGGGGTAGCATGACCAAGGGAATTACGGGGCACATCTCCCTACCTTGCGCTGGGACTGGCGGATGTCCACGAGACATCACAACCCACCACGCCCGCGAGTCTTGACCTCGAGACCTCCGCTCTGCTATCAAGAGCGGTTGTTGTTGCACCAAAGACCGGCTGGCAAAGGCCCGATACAACCATGGCACTTAAGGGTGGACCTTCCGTCCACCGGAGGACCGCTCGAGTCGGGCAGCGTGACCAAGGGAATTACGGGGCACATCTCCCTACCTTGCACTAGGACTAGCGGATGTCCACGGGACATCACATCCAACCTATGGCACGATCTGTAGATGTAATGACTAAACATATGGGTTTTAGGAAATTTGTAAAATTTCGGGACAAACTTTGTCTTGTTTCTGGCTTAGTCATTAAGAGGGGGTGTTAAAATATAACAGTTTATATAGCATGTAAAGATCTAGTTATGTTGTAGTTCGGTTTGTAACTGTTCAACCACCTCTTCACATATAAATAAACCTCTGCTGTGTCATTCTAACAAAGGCAATTTGCCTTCGTATTCTTTCTTCTCTTTGCATTTGCTAACATTGGTGCCAACATTGGGTTATTTGAGGTTGAACTAGGAGGGTTTAATCCTTCTAGAGTCGATTTAATAAATTAAATTGCAGATTTGAATAATATCCGAAAAGGGGATATTACACCCTTTTTGGTAGAATGGAAACTCATTTAAAGAGTCTGAAATATTTCTCTATGCCAATAGTTTCCGTAAACTCCTGGAGAGGCTGAAAACTTTATGAATATTTCCAGGAAATCCGAATACCTTTCTGACATGTTTTAACTGTTCTCCAAGAGTTATGGCAGTGAAACTCAGCTTTTAGGAAGTTTTTTCAATTCTTTTTCTAGGAGTTTCCAAAAGTTTCAAATGCCATTTCCCAAGTTCCCACCGGGGATATTACACCCTTTTTGGTAGAATGGAAACTCATTTAAAGAGTCTGAAATATTTCTCTATTGCAATAGTTTCCGTAAACTCCTGGAGAGGCTGAAAACTTTCTGAATATTTCCAGGAAATCCAAATACCTTTCTGACATGTTTTAACTGTTCTGCAAGAGTTTCTGGCAGTGAAACTCAGCTTTTAGGAAGTTCTTTCAATTCTGTTTCTAGGAGTTTCCAAAAGTTTCAAGTGCCACTTCCCAAGTTCCCACCAGGGGATATTACACCCTTTTTGGTAGAATGGAAACTCATTTAAAGAGTCTGAAATATTTCTCTATGCCAATAGTTTCCGTAAACTCCTGGAGAGGCGGAAAACTTTCTGAATATTTCCAGGAAATCCAAATACCTTTCTGACATGTTTTAACCTTTCTGGCAGTGAAACTCAGCTTCTAGGAAGTTCTTTCAATTCTGTTTCTAGGAGTTTCCAAAAGTTTCAAATGCCATTTCCCAAGTTCCCACCATCTGCGGCACCATTTCCTATCGATTCTCCGTTTGCTGCTGCTTTCATAAGAAGCATACCCCAAAGTTTCTGCTGATTCCTGACCTAGCTATCCCAGCTTCAAATATTCATGTTTGCCAAGCTTTCAAGTATCTGTTTTCCATTCTTGATGCAGCATAAGATGTAGTCTGTATGTAGCTGCGTGGATTTTTCTAGAGTCTTGGACCTTGAGTGTCTCTATCACTCTGGTGTTCATGGTCAAAGACTACTTTTCTGTGTCCAGTTTATTTGATATCTATGCTTATAAGAGCAATTTTGTATACCCTTAAGCCGTCTAACTTCATAAAAGAAATTTAATGAGACAAAGTGTGGGGAAGTTGTATCCTTATGTGATTACTTTTGTATAAATACATGCGAATCAATTATTTGAATCTAAAACTAAAGTATCTATAAGTATACAGCCATAATTGTTATGCATGTCCAATGGGTGGTAAGTATATGCCCTGGGTTAAAATCACCCTCGTTGCAATATGGTGACCCATAATGCCAGTGTACGACATGTGGAGGCTGTTGTGTAACGAAAATGGCTACACTTGAGAGTGAACCAGGTTTAAAACTCTTTAAAATTTAGCCTGAGCACAACCCACTCCATGATAAAGGTTACTGTAACTTCACTCAAGATTTACCCTGCCAAAAACAAAAAAACTTTTATGCACTTCCTCAAGCTGAATGGCTGTGAAACATTATGAAAACATCAGTTCAGAGAGGGAGAGAGAGAGAGAGAGTTGAAATAGTGTTTGATCATGGTTATGGAACAGGTCATGGCAAAGAAAAGAATATTCCCGTCGTGTTGCAGCTTACCTTGATAAGGAGTCCGACCAGAATTTTGATCTCAAGGTCTCTCAGGTACAATTGCCATACGATTAGTTTTTCTATATTTAATATTGTTGTAAATATAATTGCAATGAAAATATTCTTATACAATTGGGTTTACTCTATTTCTTTTATGTTTTGTCTTTAATAGCAAACTTTTTGTGTTGTAGTTGGCGCGACAGATTTCCTACGAAGGTGCAACTACTTGTAATGAGGACATGTTTAGAATAAAACCTCCATTGCAAGAACCACAGAGTAGAAAATTCCCAAAAGGCTTCAAAAGCTACTCTCATGAATTAGGACCACGAGGTGGGATGCGCCCAACCTTCCCTCGAGCACACAGCTTTAATGATTTGAAGGTGATATTCTATCTTGTTATGTTCTGTTGTGACATCTGTTATTTTTGTGGAGGACAAGCCCATGCAAGCATATGCTTCTGCAATGTCTGCAGCCTCGGATTGATTAAGCAAATTTAGTTGGACTGATGTCAATTCCGAGGCATTATCACTTAGAAATGAAATTTTGTTTTGTTAATCTAGTGATATTTTGCTTTTTACTGACAGTTTAGTGATATTTTGTTTGTTACTAACACAAGTACAACATAGTGGAAGAACAAAAAAATTCCACACGTGATCTGTTCAAAGGGAATCCAAACTATTTTGACCAGTTGGTTACTTGTTCATGCAGCAGTTCTTGTTTCGAAAGATTTCACGTGATTTTACATTCTATATGATTCTCAACTCATTTACCTTGCCTACCTATGATGTTTGCTGCTGGACAGGAACTCCTAGGAGCTTTGCATACTAGGTTCAACATGGCTAAAGAAGAAGTGAACTCAGAACTTGAAGTATTTGCAGGACATATTGTTGAAGTTCTAGAGAAAAGGGATTCTTGTAACCCAGACTGGGAGGAGAAAATTGAGGACCTTTTGATTCTAACTCGTGAATGTGTAATGATGTCTCCCAGTGATTTTCGTAGACAATGTGAAAGTGTTGTACAAGATTTAGCTGAGAAGAGGCAGCAGATGCCTGTTGGATTACTGAAGCAACTGCACACACGCATGCTTTTTATCTTGACACGGTATACTAGGTTGCTACAGCTCCAGAAAGAGAGTGGTCCAAATCAAGAAGACTCGATTCTTAAGTTCAAACAATGCCTAAAAGGGGTTCCTGCAGTTGAAACGAGCTGGATGAAAAGTGGTAGCAAGAAAAACAATGTGGTTACTGATTCTGTTAAGTTCCAAAAGCTTGATGATGCTCCCAGAAGTGAGTTGACTAGAGATGGATTGACTATCTCATCGGGTAAACAAGCCGTGCCAATACAATCAGCTTCTGAGACAAATGGTTCCTTTACAGACCATTATGTAGTTATAGAAAAGCATGTGACATCCCTGGCATCACAAATTAAGAAGAAATCTGCAGAAGATTACACTGCAGATTCAAGTAAGTTTACTGTCAAAATGGCAGTTCCAAAAGGTAAGTCATTTTCCAGCTGTGATGAGCATTCTGGATCACAAGACTCTGCAATACATAGTAGTTCACCTTCTAAGATGCACTATAAAGCATATGGAAGTATGTTTGGTGATCAACATACTAATTTGGAAGACCTTGAATCAGTAATTTGTAGAATATGTGAAGAAGAAGTGCCTGCCTCACATTTGGAGCCGCATTCTTACATATGCGCATTTGCTGACAGGTGTGATTTTAAAGGTTTAAATGTGGATGATCGGCTGATAAAAATATCAGAAACTTTGGAACAGATAGCAGAATCATATACTCCAAAAAGTTTTCGAACATCTTCAGGCAGTCCAGACACTACAAAAGCACAAAATTTACATGCTGCAAACGAATTTGAAAGTCACTCCCTGGATTAAGTGACTGGCACCATAAATGTTTGGAAGGGATGGTTGAAGACCTTCATGAGATTGATACAGCTGGTATAGAAGATTGTAGGGGTCCCAGTGCAAATAATTTAAAAGGTCATTTTGCACAAAAAATTGAACAAGGTCTTGCGGCATCATCAACTGGTAGCTTGACTCCTCGTTCTGGTGTAAATACTCCAAGAGCCAATCAAATTGATTTCTTTTGGTTGGAACGCTATAATTTGGCAGGAGTTGAAGACACAGGGCAGGTATGCAACTCTTTTGTCTTTTCTTTGAAGATGTGTTTGGTAATCATTTCATCTTAGAGAATCCATTGGACATGTCCGAAATTTGGATACCAATTTCTTATGTTCTATCTGCCGTCTTTCCTGTGTATCCCTTTTCAACATTGTTCCAAGGTGAAAACTACAAATCAATGTTGTTCTTTTCAATTGAGTGGCATAATCACAAAAAGACAGTAAATACGTCAGGAAGTGTTTTTACTTGAGAATATTTTAAATCTAAAAATGTGATAGTCTCTCTTACAAGAAATAGAAAGTCGCTTTCTTCTTGGATAAACTTTTATTCCTTTATCAATGAAAATGGTATAGTTCTTAAATTCAAGCATCACACTTGAGTCTTAGCAAAGCTTGAATATGAAACAAATAAAATCTTCTAAATCTGGAGCTATGTCCATCTCAAGGATTTATATCTGTTCCTTATTGTTTGTATTGCTGTCTTTTTCTTATACTGTGGAAGTAGCATAGATTTGTTTTTCTGAATGCATTTAATTTGCATCATGTTCATTCGTTATAATTGTCGCATAACCCTTTATACAGTAGTAGCTGGCAGTTGTCATGCTGAAGATGGTAACTAGGTTGCTATCCAAATGATCTGCTGCCAGTTGTCATGCTAAAGATGGTAACAATGTTTCTACCCAAATTGTCTGCTGAAAGTGTTAAATGTCTGTTGAAAGACTCATGGTCATCCTTGTAAGTCCGGATATATAAGTAAAGGAATATTCTGTCCCATTCATAGTTTTCCTTTCCTTAAATATAAGTAAAGGAATATTCTGTCCCATTCATAGTTTTCCTTTCCTGAAATATAAGTAAACTAATATTCCGTCCCATTCATAGCGAAACTTGCAGCTGTATGGGACTTGTTAATGGCTTCTTGGAATTTTCAAATTTCCATGATCGCATGGTTTTTCTCAGATTCAAGTAGCCTTTTTTTTGACAATGCAAAGATGCAAAGGACGAATTCTCCTTCCCTACTTTCTATAAAGATAAAAAGTAAAACATTGCAGAATGGAGCGTAACTTCTGTGCAGCAAATTTTCCTTATGAATGGTTTCAGTTTTAGGGCGAGCGTTTTCAATCTTGGCATGACTTGGATGTTGGGATTCACTTTTCTTTCTTAATGAAGAATTTTCAGGGAACTAGATGTTTATTGATGACAATTATTTTCCTGGTAAATGCTGTGCTTTAGCTGTTTTTGAACGTTAAGGGATGCAGTATGAAGATATTCTAAACATACTATTGGTAAATATTTTCCTATATGACATGGTTAGTTGTAATGTTTGTATCATGTGGCGTGTGGTCTGACATGTTTAAGGTTCACCCATTTTGGGCTTACGTGTTGTCTGACATGTTTAAGGTTCACCCATTTTGGGCTTACCCCTAGCTAGAATATTTTGTTATTTTATGTCTAGCTTTTAGCATGTAGTTTTTTGTTTCTTATGGGCATTTAAGCTCATTTTGGGCTCCTCCTTGCTATTGTAATGAATGTTGTTTTGAATCCCATTGACCTATTTTGGTCATCCATGGACTTCAATATATTTTCTTTCTTTCTTTATTTCTTTCTATGAGACTTATTACTTGAATTTGCAGATGACCGATCTTGCAGATATTGCACGTTGTGTGGCAAATACAAATCTCATGGAGGAAGGATCAACAGAATACTTGACAGCTTGCATGCAAGATTTACAGGATAATTTGCAGCACAGCAAGTTGGAAGCTCTTATTGTGGAAACATTCGGACGCCTTGTAGAAAAACTTTTAAGGTTTTCAAATTGACGATTCATGTCTTCAATGTTGAAGTATACTTATTCAATCTGTCATTCTGCCTTTTTGTATTATGAATTTCACTGTTTTTGTTCTAATGGAAAATCCAGGCTAAGTTTTCTTTTGTTGTTTTTGATTTTAAATGAAAAATTTATAACACATTCTTTTTCCTTAGATGCTTGTGCAGCCTTTTTCAAGATTGCATTACCTATCTAGTGAAGGCAGATGCCATATTTGAATCCCAGAACTACAAATAGCTTCATATATCAAATCATAGATCAAAATTCAGACTTAGCAAAAACCCAGCAGCTCCTATTTTTATTCGGACTTGGTGAAACTCAGCAAAAGACTCAACAATAAAATAAATATATAATTCATATAATAAACTCAAATAGTATGTAAAATACTTGTAAAAAGCATAAGAAATGAATTTAAAGGAACACAATCTATTTTCTATTAGATTTAGACAAAAAAGATAAAATACAAATCAAAATATTGTACTATGATTGGTCATCATCATAGAAAATTACAAATCCCTATAAAGATCTACACCTTCTTCTTCCCCTTCTTGTTGCTCTTGAATTGGAAAGTAAATCTGCCTCCTCAAGAATAAATTCATTATCAAGTATGTCATCTATTACTACCGCTGTTTGCTTCTCCTCCAAATCTGCAATCTCCTCCTTGGTAAAGACAGGCTTCACATCCTTGGCAATGTAGTCAGAATATGTATTGATGTCATCCAAGTCATCATGTCACAAGACTCCTTTCCCTCCACCTTTCAACGCCAAGATGAAGTTAGTATTTCCCAAAGACAAAGATCATTTTGGTGCTTTTGGGTCAACTTGTTGTTGCCTCACACCCAAAGGCGCTATAGGGATGGCACAAAACACAGATTGCTAGCCTTTAAAGATTTAGCGTTTGAGCACCATAATCTTCCCACTACAAATTGGAAAATAGGACATTTTTGGCTTTGTAATTGCATTTATTAATGAAGTCTATGATTAAAGGACAATTCTTGTATGTGGTTGCTAGGTGTTTCTCCGTCAAATGCATAAATCTGAAGAAAAGAACTTTGTAACATCCTCTCCGTGCACATATTAATGGTTGGTGAAGCTGTGTTTTCATCTCTCGATCAATTATATGTCTAATGGCTTTGTATTTTATATTCTTTTCCGTTAATAATACTTGATGTCCTCCTTGGTCTTGTCAATGCTCTCATAGAGATAATCCATTGGCATTTTATTGTTAACTAAATGTAGAAGCTTGACCAAAGGTTCCGTCACTTAAAACTGTTTGGATTTTGAAAATTAAATTTAAACAATAAAAAAGAAAAAAAAGAAAATCAAATAATTAAAATTTCATAAGATTTTACAATCTTAAAAAGTAATAAAGTTAATTTCTTTGTAAGCTATTAAGTTACCTCTAGGATCTCTCGTGTGCTCTTTGAAAACACATTATCAAAAACCATACTTACCTAAGACTCTGGGACGGCAAAAAAACCCCAAATTTTGGGGACGATGGGGACAACTATTATATTAATATATTAAATTTTTATATATTTCAAGCATTACATAAATAAACTGATGTGATTGATCTTACGTCTGCCATGCGCAAAACCGTGTTTCTCACCACCACCGTTTTCACCTTCTTCCCCGCTCTGTCTTAGACTCCTTCCTCCGAGATCATGCCTACGTCATGAGCATAAGTTGTAGTGGCTCTTGCATCTTATCCAACGAAATAAAGTAGGATGCAAAATGTTTCTACCGGCTTGAGAAATTCTTTCTTCGAAAAGGTAAGAAAGAGTGCCAATGATGTATGTTGGTTGTAGATGAATACCTGCACCTCTCTAGCCTCTGTCACTACACTTTTGGCCTAATAAAATTTTCCAATGTATTTCAGTGCATTGTTCATGGCATGCATGCAACATGTGGTCTAAAATATATGCTGTTAGTGAGCCTCCATAAGCTTGTTTGCTGCTCTGTACACATAAGGTGCATCTCTAACAACGTGTACAATGTTGGCAAGGCCAACCTCCTCAATGGCATCTCACAAAATAGAAATTTGAAACTTTGCATTTTTCTTCTTTCTGAACAATCAACGACCTTAAAGAAATAAGGACCCTCTTTGCATGAGACAATGATATTGATGAGTGGGTGATGTCTAATACCCATCCACTTGTCTATGATGATATTACAACCATGAGAGACCCATGTGTACCTCATCTTCTCCATCAATAAGTTAATCTTGGAATAGTTCCTATTCAAGATTGTGGTCTCAACTTTGTGTCTCTTGGGGGTACATAACCTACACTTGCTTTTGCTTGTACTAAGGAGAACGAGAAACATGAAATTGCATGCCATTGAATTTTTCAATGGCATCATCATCGTCCTCCTGTCCTTTGTATCATACATGTCCACAACTGGATTGGGGAACATGACCGTCCTCTTTTGCCTACTATCAAAAGCATCCATTGGATTCACCTCATAACTTGTTGCAGTAGTTGAGAAAACATTCATAAAAGTTCTCTAAGAACTAGAAAGGGTGCCACCAATGCCATGAATTACTATAACGTTTTCCGTGGTATCTCCATTAAATAAGCTCACTATCTTTGCTGTCTCGTCAAATGATAGTTGTCCACAAATGCCAACACCTTTCCTTGGAATGTGCAATAAATGTGCATTCAATCTAGTAATGCTACCCAACCATGTAATGTCCCCAATGGGAGATATTCTAACCAAAAGGGAACACTGGAAAATTCTGATTTATTACAGCAGGCTGGAAATGAAGATATTAGGACAACAATGTATATTTTCTTCCACAAAACAGAGATCTGAAATAAACCCTAGGTAGAGCGAACTGTTATGGAGAAAAAGAGCCACAAAATAACTCAAATCTGATCTCAAAATGCCCAAATCTTATGCCAAAAATATTGATAATAATTTATGAATGCAAAAACACCAAAATATTGAATTTTAGGGACCAAAACAAGAGCTGGAAATTTATTATATGTCTGTAGAAGGACAACTTACAAAAATGGTTGGAAAGAAGTGATCCCAAGCCCAAATTCACTGAAACAAAGCTGAATATGGCCTCCAAAATTATGATAAGGCAAATGGTGTTGAGATCCGGAACAACCGTGCCCTAGAATGCACCAAACTTCACCCACAAAGGGGTTGCTACCATAGAAAATGGCTGGAAATGGAGGTAGAAATCCTCAATAACAACCTTGCCTTCAAACCCTAGCTGAAAGTGCTGTAATTCTGCAATATTGAGACTCAAATCACTGCTGGAAATCTGAAAACACTCTTTAAAGCTCAATAGAAACTCCTGAAATGGAGGATCTTCACAAAGGATGAAGAGTTTTTCGTTCTTCACCTTAGCAAGAGAGGGTTTCCGTCCTCTAATGCAACCACCCAAAGGGTTTTCGTCCTTTAGTGGAGGAATGGAAGAGCAACAACCCAAAACCAAGCAATTGATATCAAAAATAGCTAATAGATGATCTCCCAAGTGTGGCGACCTGCTTTTATGCTTGGAAGGGGCACAAATCTCAACACAAGAGGCCCAAATGGTTCGCCCCACTTTGGAAGGAATTACTTTATATTTAATATTTTATTTCCCCCTTTTTCTCCTTCATATGGTTCGCTTTTTCTCCTTGGGAAAAAAAAAATAAAGTGTTTATTTACTTTATTATTTTATCGCTAATAAAATAATTAAAGTGCTTATAATAAAAATTACTATGCACTAAAATTAGATTATTAGGATTAGTTTCCCTTATTCTCCACCCCTTAGCAGCGGGAAACCAATAATAGGCTAAGGGTCTTCAAACCTGTTAGTTTTGAGAAGGGGATATTACAATCCTCCCTTCCCAAAATTGCTTGCCCTCAAGCAATTGTAAACTTGGATGCTCCAAAATTTCTGCACCTTCCCACGTAGCATCCTCAAGGGGTAAACCTTTCCAACGAACCAAGTATTCCCTTATGATCCTGTTCCTCAACTTCCTTTCACGAACATCCACTATGGCTTCCGGTTCCAAAGTCAACTTTCCCTCATCATCCAAAGGGGGCAGCTCAATAGGAGTGATGTGCTGACCTAATACCTTTTTGAGACATGAAACATGAAAGACATTGTGAATTTTACTATGTGTCGGTAGCTCTAGCTCATAAGCAACTTCTCCCACCTTCCTTATGACTTTGTAGGGACCATAAAACCTTGGTTTTAGCTTTTCAACTCCATTCTTTTTGAGAGAGAGGACTGTCTATAGGGCTGCAGCCTCAAAAAGACCATATCTCCTACCTCAAATGTCCTCTCAACTCTACGCTGATTTGCATACAACTTTTGTTGATTTTGTGCATGTTGTAGGTTATCTTTGAGTGCCTTCATGATATCTTGGCTTTGCTGCACCAAATCCTTAGCTCCTGGAACTCTACTATTGGGAATAACCATATCAACAAAAGAAAAAACATCATAACCATACAAGGCTTTGAAAGGTGTCATACCGATAGACATGTGATAGGAAGTATTGTAACAAAACTCCCCCAAATATAACCACCTGATCCAAGCTGATTGCTGCCCTGTTATGAAGCTCCTTAGGTACCCTTCTATCCACTTGTTGACAATTTCAGTTTTCCCATCGTTTGGGGATGGTAGCTCGTGCTAGGAGTCAACTTTGTACCTGAGAGATGAAAGAGTTCTTGCCAAAAGGAACTCAGAAATCTGTTGTCCCTGTCACTCACAATGTTCTTTGGCAGCCCATGAAGTTTGAAGACTTCCTTAAAAAAATTCCAGCCACTAGTGGTCCATCATACTTAGTGGGAAGAGGAAAAAAATGGGCATACTTAGTGAGTCTATCCACCACAACATAAATACAGCTCTTACCTTGCACCGTGGGAAGTCCGGTAATGAAATCCATAGAAATACTCTCCCATTTTTTATTTGGGATAGGAAAAGGCTGCAAAAGACTTGCTGGAAATTCATGTTCCCTTTACTTTGTTGGCACATGAGGCACTCTCGGATGTGTTGAAGAACTTCCCCTTTGAGCCCTTTCCAAACAAAATTTTCCCTAATTTGTTTATATGTTTTGAAGTATCCCGGATGACCAGCCAAAGAAGAGTCATGCATAGCTTCCAAAATCTTATGTTTTACCTTGGATTCCGGAATCAAATAGACTCTATTTTTGTAGAGTATGATGCCATCCACTACCTTGTATCTTTCATCTTCAATTTCCCCTTCTAGGACAGCACTAGCAAACTAATTTTTGCATATTCAGCTGTTATGACAGCCCTCCAATCTGCTGTAATTTCTATCATAGAACAACAATATGGTTTCCTTGACAATGCATTCGCTGCTATGTTATTTTTCCCTTTAACATACTCAATATCAAAGTCAAATGTGTAATGTCCCTTTCTAGGGCTTAAACCGAAAATAAGGGTTTGGCCACAAACCCTAAGAATAAAATCTGAAAATACACCAACACCCAACTGAAAATAATGTGATTTTATAACTACAAATCCAACAATATTAGAAACCCTAGCAGCGGACTAGAAATTAAACTTTTAGGGTATCAAAATCAGCCTAAGTAGCCAATATGACACCCTTAGGGCACCTAAGATACTGGTACTGTGCAACGTACCCGATATGGGTACTACTTGGATATGTGCCCGAAAATGCCCGAGGATACAATCGGGCAGGTCCGGGTATGATCAGGTACATTTGCAGACGTACTGGTTGTACCCCGGACTGCATGGTCGCATACCCTAGCGTTTCCAGGCCCAAAACTGTGTTTTTTAAATTTTTTTCTAGTTTAAATTTAATATATCATTACAACAGAAATTACAGTTTTCACAAACGCATTATTCTACTTAAGGTATAGTTTAAATTTAATATATCATTATAATAGAAATTACAGTTTTCACAACACCATTATTCTACAGAAGGTACCAAATACAAGCCATCATAAACATGGATAAAAATAGCATGTATGAGATAAATCATAAATGTAATAAACACCTCAACTAGATATGGTAGGGACAAATGAAATTATGAATGTATGAGTAGTTTGTTGTGGTTATTTAGCTTGTTTTGTTTTTCATATGCATAATATGTGGTTAATTCCTATTTAGTAGGCTGGAATTTATATATATATATATATATATATATTTTTTGTACAGCCGTATCCAATGCCGTATCCGGGGCCAATTTTTTTTTGCCGTATCCGCATATCGGATACTCCGTATCCGTACCTGTATCAAAAACGTGTCGACTACTTAAAAATCGGTGTAGAACATTAATTAATATCCCTCTAGGGTAGTGAACTGTACCAACACTTAGGAACAATTATTCATATGCAATATGGGCTGAAAATTAACATAGAAATATCCCAAATAGTCAATAAATCCATCAAGATGAAATTTGGAGAAAATATGTATTTTGTAAATTTATTTCAAGTGCAAATACAACTGAAACTTCAAAAATTCATAACTCCATCAATACTTGGAGTTTCAACACAAACCAATGCTCAAAATGATCTTGAAGAGACCAACTATCTAATGAAAGTGAAATCACAATTTTCCAACCATGGAAACCCTCTCAAAATTGATCCCGAACTTCCCAGGTGGGTCGCTCCAAAGAAGGGTGCCAACACCCTAGAAAGTGCCCTAGCTGAAGTAGGAGTTCCCTAAGCACGGATAAACACCATGCTGCTCTAGAAATCTGTCAATTTAGTCCACTTGTGATTCCCGTCTGAAGCAATCACCAAATGCAACAAATAAGGGTTTTTGTCCCCAAGTATTGTGACTATTCGGGGTTTTGTCCCCAATGAAGGTTTTCGTCCTCAAAGTTGAGCCGCACCAAAGATCTTTGTCATCAGTGGAGAGTAGGGCATGCCGTGCACAAACCCAAGATATCAACCTTTGAAATAAACAGACACAACCTTTCTTAGGCCATTCGATCCACCTTTATATCCCCCTTTTTTGGCGCCAAGGATGAATTAGAAGCCCAATGCACTTTTTAATCTTCCCTTAAGAAGACCGACCTCATAAGAGTATTTAAAAATAATTTTTATTTTATAATAATAATATGAAGTTGTCCCAAAATAAGAATTGGCTGGGCCCAACTTAAAATATTATTAATTATTTTTAATTTAGAAAAGGGAAAATTACTGTCATGCCAACCCTCCAATCTGCTGTAATTTCTGTCATAGAACAACAATATGGTTTCCTTGACAATGCATCCACTACTATGTTATTTTTCCCTTTAACATACTCAATATCAAAGTCAAATGCTTGGATTTTGCTTACCCATTTTTGCTGCCTTTCATTCAAATCAGTTTGGTTGAGGAAGTACCTCAAACTATTGTGATCTGTCTTCACCACAAATCTGCCACAAACTAAGTACTGCCGGAACTTTACTAAGGCATGCATGATTGCCAACATTTCCTTGTCGTAAATGGAGTACCTATGCTCAACATATTTGAGTTTCCTACTCTCACATGCAATTGGATTCTTATTTTGCATCAAAACAGCCCCAATACCTTCTCCGGATGCATCACATTCAACAACAAAAGGAATAGAGAAATCTCAAATTTGCCGATGATTAAATTCGTGAAAAAATCGTTGCTAAAAAAATTAGTGATAAAATTCTTGATTAAATTCGACTATGAGAAATATACATTGTGATTAAATATATAAAAACGAAAGATAAATTCACATTTCAAAAGAGAAAGATAATATCACATTTCATTAAGTAGCTATCACAATAATGTGATTGAAATCAAAAACTTCAAAAACATGTGCTCGCAGCTGCATACTAATATTATAAATGTTTTCAAAAAGTGATGGGTCATCTTCAACTTCCCTACGTAGTATGGGCTAAGTTCTACTTATTACATCAAAAAGTTCTAAATCATTTAGAACACTTGGCTCAATCTCATCATCACTAGAAACATCATCATTATCAACATCACTAGATTCACCCTCATGTCTATCAAAGATCACCAACAAAATCAAGATCATTTTCATTAGAAGAATCTTTTAGGACATCTTTGAAGCTTTTTTTTCTTTGAACCGCATGCATCTTTTGCCGAGTTTTTTCATAGTCGATCGTAAATTATTGCGAACATAAACAAAGTCCCCTAGTTTTCCTGATAACAATCTATTCCTTTTTTGATTGAACATGGTCAAAACTACTCCAACTCCTCTCACATGCTGATGCACTTCCCCCTTGACTCAAGACGCGAATTATAAAATGTTGTAATTCTGGAGTATTTGCTCCGTAGAATCTCCACCATTCATCTCCATCCATGTCTTTCCTGTCATCTATTGCTGATTGGGTTCCAAACAACCCATCCCTCTCCGGTATGCTCTAAGTTGCTCTCTAGTTTTCTTTGCAACATCTCTATTTGGAACAAGCTTTTCAATGGCTATATAAATCCCACTCATCACTTCACGGTCACACTCTTTCAATGTGATAGAGTGTCGACTCCAAATAGCATGTTGCGGACATGCAAATGAATATGCACCATCTTCCATCTTCCATCACAAATATTCCATATCTCATTATATTCTTCTTCCACAAGATTGAATTTGTTGGCTAGATTTTCTGCATAGCATCAAACCTAGGCAGTCATGAGATAAATCTCCCTCATTTAACCGGTGAGGCTCCCGTGTCAGATTTGTCAATAAAAATGTGTTATTATCTATCAGGGGTTTTACTTTAACCACTTAGTTCATGAACCATAACTAAGAAGTTCTGCAGCAAGTAAGCAGTTGTTTAAGAAAGGAAGTATTTTATAGAAGAAGGAAGTAAAGGAAATACAGAGAAGAAATGGGGAAGATGTGCATCCCAATTAGTAGATAGCAGAGCTAATTGCATGCACATAGAAGAAACTTAATAGATATGAACACACAGAATTATAAAACAAAGGCAGCTCTAGATCCAGATCTAAAATAACACAGTTTATCAAGAGATCTAAGATTCAAAGCAAGAAACACAAGACACTCGTGACACAAATTTCTCCTAAACCTGCTCTTTTGTATTCCTTTGCTCCAAGTTGCTCTCGGGGTTCAAAGACAAAGTCTAGAACACAAGATTACTCACATAAATTCGATTGATTAACCCGAAGGTTCTTCCTCTACTTATAGAATGTAGAGGGGCAATTACAAGTTGAAAGCTTTAGTTGAACTGGCACATGTGGAAGTTGGAAAGAAACAACTGGCAATCTTCCTCCTGGAATTCCTCTTTGCGTGACATGTATGATTTGCAACTGAAAATAGAACCTTCTATTTTGCACGTCCGCCACCTATCTCCAAGTAGTTGACTTCTTCAAGTAATGGCTTTTAAACCAATCACTTAAGTTGTATAATTGAATTGATCGCTCAATTACTTTGTCGAAGGAAAGAAGAAGGAAGAGGAAAGCTGACTTTGTCGGAGGAAAGAAGAAGGAAGAGGAAAGCTAACTTTGTCTTTTTTCATGTCTGCATGCAGCTGATTCAAACTGGATCTGGAAACAAGCTGGAATTAGTTGGATCTTGAAGCGGCTGGATCTGGAAACAAGCTGGAATTGCAAGTAGTTGGAATTGGAAGCAAGCTGAAATTTTGCCTTCGCCTTGTCTTCTCTTTTATCCTTGAAGCTTTTGCAGTTCTTCTCCAGTACATGCATCAATGCATTGTTTGCCGTAGATAACTCATCATCCTTATTTTTAATTGCATATGAGCAATTAAAAATCCTGGAAAGCACTTCGGATGAATGAAAATTCAATGAAAGCTTCAACTGGAAGATGAGAGCACATGCACAGGATCTTGGAAGGAATTTTCCACGCACTGACTTCTTCACGGGCTGCATTTGAAACAAGAGGATGAAGCCTTTGTGCGGAAGCTTTTGCAACTATGAGATCTAGATCTGGATCTGCATATGGATTTGCATCTGCATCTGCATCTGGATATGGATCTGGATCTGCATAACAAATTCTGGCAACTGGGCTATGGATGGAAAAGCTGCAGCTCGAATAATTCCACTGCTTTTAATCTGCACGCATGAGTGAAGTTTCTCCTGCACGCATGAGTGAAGTCTTTCCTGCTCTGGATCTGTCTATCAATTTAGCAAGAGGTTTTGAGCCTAGATCCGTGTCTCCAATATCTGCAAATTTAGAAGTGATGCATGACTCCGTTGTGCTTTCTTTTTCATCTTTCTTCGCCATAGCTTTGTCTATCTTTGTCTGAATGTCTTTTTCTTCTTATTTGACTGGAATTCTTCAATACTGGTGCAGATCTGGACAATTCTTCAGATTCGGAGGATATATGCAATGTATTGGACATTGATAAAAACTCTTTTTCTTTGTAAAGCACCTGTAATGAATTCGTGCAATTTATCCAGACAAAAATGGCCACTTTGGAGCATGAATAGTGGATTTTTATTGTAAAAATCTGCACTTTTCAAGCCTCGCTGCCCCAAAAAATGGTGTTTAATTTGCACATAAAGAGAGCATGAATCCTTTCAACAACACTTGGAGTTCCTGTAACACTGTGCAAACAATTATGCAGACAAAGATCAACCTCCTTCAAAGCATGCGCCAAATTTGGAAGCTTTTAGCCTTGTTTCCACCTTGCCTGAGCAAAATCTTTCTTCTAATGGGGGCGCACTTTTCCACTTGGCTGCAATTCTTGACTTGTGATTTGAATAATTCACCCATATGGCTGCCCATGCTTATATAACCTTCACAATTCTATAATTAATAATTGCCCTAACAATTAAAGGCAATTAATTAATTAAAAATCATGCTCTTCTCTTTTAAAAATAGCATGTTTAAGGACAGCCATCCAATAAATTAAATTAATCCAATTTAATCCTTCACACATCACTTCACTTAAGCTTCACAGTGTGCTTTGACCATAGCCACTGAAAATAGGAATTAATATAATCATTTAATACTTTAAAAAGTATTAATTCCTTCTCAAAAGGGGCTGCATTAAATAAATTAAATTTATTTAATTTTAGAATTCTATTTCCAATTGATTTATTCCCCTTTGCTTTTGTTGACTTTTCCACAAGCTCCGGGTGCCAAATTGGGTGAATAAATATTAACAAATATTTATTTAATGCATTATTATTCACCCAATGTGGGTCGCACTTTTTGTATAATAGAATTCTATTTTTAAGAATTTATGACAATGGAATTTTTACCTACTGCAAGTGCATAATAAAATCCCGTGATTTCACTTAAGTCACTTTTCTTTTATTTCATCATGGGAATTTTTACCCTGCAAGGCAGGTAATAAATTCCCACCTGCCTGCAGCCTCTAACTTTCCCACTGCAGCTTAAGTGACTTTTATAACACGGGAAAAAGTACCCTGCTAGGCAGGTATAAAATTCCCACCCTGCCTGCGGCTTATATTTTTCCCATCAGCTTAAATCCTTTGTTTTCCAAAAATGCGCCCATCCCCGCAGGGGCTTTTCTGTGCACGACTTCGCTTTTTCCCAGTGATCCAGACCTCCGATGGTGACTTCCTCCGGGCATAATGTGCGTATATGTTTTCCAGCTGCTCCAGGCCAAAAATCGGGCTTACCCGGCAAAGGAATTGTTCTAGAGAAATTTCACAGAAAACGAAACGGGACACCACAAAAACACGAAAAATTGCCAAAAGTTACAAATAAAGCCCAAAACTTAAAATAAGTTAAAACCCTTCTGGCACATAGGAATAATAACATATTCACTCATAATAGAGTTAAAACAGAGCGCAAATAGCCTCATACGGGGCTCAAAATAATTAAATACAAATTTCCCGCAGACAAATCCCGACGACAGAATAAAACAATTTTGGGCATCTGGGTATTTGGCGAAAAGGGCTAATATGGCTCTTTGGGATTATCTTGACGCAATACAAGAACTTTCAGGCAATAAAAACAACAAACGACCCATTATTTTAAAAGTACGAAATTTTTTCGGATAGGGTAGTCGCAGATTTCAGGGTGAAATCTAAGTAACACCAGAATTCCTTCAGGTGTCTTCTTTACAACGGTCCATGCCCTCATATACCATGCCCATACAAGGGGTATCACCATCAACCATGCAAAGCATACGAACAATGGGTGCACACATTTTTAAAACCTTGACAGCATTTTCCCAAAAGTTAGAGCTCAAAATGATTTTCTCCACATGTTTACCTTTAGAACCTTTTGCAAGAATTGAATCTTCCCACTCTTTCTTTGCGCAAACAATCAATGAAGGGCTCCTTTCTGCTCAACAACTCTTTCCAAAGTGTTATAGGAGGCGATGTTTTTTTTTTTGAAATTGACAATTGTTCTTTCTCTTTGAACTGCTTCATGTACCCAAGGAAATTTAGTTAAGTCATGGAGTAGTAAATCAATGTAGTGCCCTGCACAAGGACTCCAATAAATATGTGGGTACTTATATTCTATGAATTTTGTAGCTCCCTCACGATTGCTAGCATTATCGCATATGAATAACTTGAACTACGGTTTATACACCAACTTCGAGAATTGCTTTATCCAAAATGTTGAAGACATACTCTGAAGTTTTCTTGTGTTCCATGGTGTCGAAAGCTTTTAGAAATACAACACCTTTAGGGCAATAAACCAACACATTGATGAGGGTCTTTGACACATATCTGACCAACCATCACTCAAAATGGTGCAACCTGTTGACTTCCAAGAGTCTTTAATATCTGTCTAATTTTTCAGTGACCCTATTTTTTGATCTCTTCAAAAGTGTAGTCCTCAAAGCCTCTGACCTCTGAAGTTGTGTACCCTTTGCCAAATGAAATTGATTGTTGAACTGCATTCTTGAAATAAGGACTCTGACGACATGGAATGGAATGACAGATTCATTAAAGAAATCAGCCCATGCTTCATTAACTTGCTTTTTTTTTTTTTACGGGTTTCCAAAAGCTATTTAGTGTTGCTGCCCTGCCATTTTGTGACAAAGGTGGCATTACAGAGCTTGTGGACATGGTGGAGGAGAAAGATATGTTTGGCATTTTGGGCCTAGAAAGCTCCCTTGGATTCGTTGTTTTTGTGCCCTTTGCTGATTTAACACTAATGAATGCTTGTAGTCTTTCTCCAATGTTGCTTTTATTTCAGACTGACATTCGACATGTTTCAACACCACCTCCTTGACCACCCGATATGCCAAGGAGGTGGTCCATTACTCTTGTTAATGTGCCAATAAAAGAATGCTAACATAAAATGCATGTTATATTGTTTGTCCGACCCTCATGGCTCATATATTTCCACCCCTCTGCACTTGATTTTGGAGGTGCCATACCAATACAATACCCCAATTTTTGAAAAAATAAACAAAAAGTAAAATACAATAAAATAAAAAGTTTGAACCAAAAAATCGAGTTATAAAATGTTTATTATCATATATTTAATTTAAATGTATGATAATAATAATTATTAAATAATATTTGAATTAAATACATGATTTAAAAAATGAATATATATAATTTATATATTAATATCATATCATTAAATTGAATATATCTATTAAATACATTTATTTTAATGATATAATATATAATTTATAAAAATATATATAGAAATTTATATAGATTAATTGTTATATATTTTATAACAAATTGAATATATTAATGGAATGATTTTTAAAACCTAAAATTGTATAAAATTATTTACTAACTACGTTTATTTTAATGATATAATATAGATTTAAATATATATATATATATATATATATACACACACACACACACACAAATTTATATAGATTAATTACTATATATATTTTATAATAAATTGAATATATTAACATAATGATTTTTGAAAACCTAAAACTTTATAAGCTATCAACTTTATAAAAATTAATTAAATATATTCAATTAATAATATATAAAACTTTTATAAAATATATTATATATTATATTATACATATACACATAAAATTATATATTAAATATTACATGTAAAATATTTATAATTGGATGCGGTTACTTAGATTAAGGTTTGGTTTGTATATATAATTTTATATATTACATATATTTTATAAAATAAATATAATATATTAACAAAACTAATTCATAAACCTAAACCTAAAACTTAATAAATACTACACTTATATTATCTTAAAACTTTATATTATATAAACTGATTAATAAAACTTAGATGAAACATAAAACATTTACAAAAACACATAGAACCTACTTGTGTGAGCTCGGAACGGCATAGATGGAGACTCAACAAGCTTTGCGAACTCTCCAACAATGGTGTCCAAACAACCCCTGCAACAATGGCATCCAAACAACCCCTCCAACAATGGCATCCAAATAGCCCCTCCAACAATGGCGTCCAAACAGCTTAGCAAGCTCCAACAATGACTTCCAAGACTCCAAACAATCAGCTCCAGCGTCAAACTACGAACTTCACACTCGTCCAAACACCAAACTTGATAACAATGGCAAGATAATATACCACGACAAGGGGTTATATACCCAAACGGCGCTGCTCTAGGTTGAAAACCCAAAAATCGAAAAAGTTAAACCCTAAAACAAATTTCGGCGAATTTCAAACACGATTTTGTAGCGAATTTCATAAAAATTTCACATCCAAATTTTGTATGAATAAATTCGCGATTTTCAATGAATTTGTTTCGTGATTTTCAATGAATTTGTTTCTGCTGTATTAAATTTGATGAATTTGTATTTTTTGCCTTAAAGTTTAGCGAATGCGGCTACTTAGGTCGTAGCTACAAAGACCCAAGAATCCCCTTAATTGAGTCAAAGTGGTAGGAGGAGGCCAAACCAAGATGGCTTGGATTTTTTGTTGATCCACTTGTACTCCTTGGGCATTGATGACATGTCCAAGGTACAAAATTTCCTTCATTCCAAACTCACATTTGGATAATTTTGCAAAAAGAGATTGCTGTTCCAAAATTCCCAACACTATATCCAAATGCTTCAAGTGCTCCTCCCATGATTTGCTATAAATTAGAATGTCATCAAAGAATACCAAAACAAATTTCCGCAAATGCTCCCTAAAAATATGATTCATACATGATTGAAATGTAGCCGGGGCATTGGTTAACCCAAAAGGCATTACAAGGAATTCAAAATGACCAAAATGACACCTAAAGGCTGTCTTGTGGACATCTTCTCTTACCTGGATTTGATTTTGTCTAAGAGTGGAAATTCCATTAGACAGATATTGGCGTCAACTTTCACACCTAGAAAGTAAAAATCCAAATGAAAGACAAATCAAATGAAGTTAATATAGCCATTGTTGAAGATCCACCAGGATGTTGAAAGTGGTGAGGAATTTGTTGATGAAGAATACGTATTTTAAAGAAGCCCACACTTTGAAGATGGGAAGGGATCTAGTGTAGATGAAGCCTAGCATGGATGGATGCCTAGTTTGATCGGGAGTTTGTGGATCTTGGGAATTATATCATTACGAGGGTTATGAGACAACTTGATGGAGCATTATACATGTCTCTCGGTATGGATTGTTGTCCAATAATTCGGGAGTTTGGGGAGGTGGAATTCGGGAATTCGAAATTCAGTTCGGGAGCTACACCGTTACAAAGGTTACGAGGCAGCTTGATGGAACTCTACCTAGTCGAAGAATTGTTTTCAAAGAGAGAGCTTTTGAAGAATGTGCGGCTATGTTATTTTAATCTTCTGTCAATATGTTTGTTTTTGCTTTCTGTAGTGTAAGACTTAAGAGGGGTTATTAGAATATAAGGTTTATCGTTTATTATTAAGTCACCATTAGTTATGTATTAACTAATGTACGATTCTAACCACCTCGTCAATTTTTTCACTATCTCTTGCATAGTAAAATGACGGACACACAAAAACTATGTGTGCTTTCTCGGTTCCTCTTCTTTCTTTCTCTATTCACATCTTCTAACATTTACTACAGCTATATGTTTCGATACATATCCTCCCGACTGATCTCAATGTTTTCACACCCCAAGTACATGACTGCACCACAATACTGAAACTTAATCTTATTATTTCTTGGTGCAGTTGCACATGCTCCTATTTTAGAAATATGTGTACTGCTGAAATCAATTATATACATGTATCTATGCTGAAACAATGTCCTGCCGATCTAAAGGTTAGGGGTGCTATGGGGAATAACACACCAAAACAATTGTTTCAATGTGTGATGAGTGGAAACAATTTGTATTACTTCACACAAAGAATAGTTAAAGAGTGCCATGACAAAGAGAACACCTTATCAAGGAAACTGCAAAAAAATACGAGAACTGTAGTGACAATATATTAATTAATAAATATGCAAGTTCTATATAGAATCCGAGAGATTGAATGTATGATTGGTCAAAACTGGAAATCAACTGCATAACTAGAGGCCTTTTTGTCAATGAGTAACTATAGTAGAGATACAAGTTTGAGGGATTAAGTTGAGGCTGGACGGTTACAAAATAAATAACTGTTCATCTTCTCTTGGTTGGTCTCTTAAGATTTGTCTATTTTTGGTGGCAATGTGGAACGAGTGTTAAGTCTTTGTTGGGATTATTGGCACTTGATGTCTTGTAGGAATGCGAGATATGTTGTGTATTATCAACCATGGTTAGGAAGGACATAATGAAGCCAATGGTGGTTAGTGCACATCATGTGGGAATCCATGAGCTGATACACAACAACCGTACTCCCAAAATCCTCCCGGAATAGTTGTCCTTACTTTAGGAGCAATGAACCCATTGTGGGAAGTTGAGAAAGAAAGGATGGAAAATGTTCAGTAACTTGTACTTTGGTGCGCCATTTCTCTTGGTGGGATATCGACCAAGTTTGACAATCTTGTAGAATGTGATTTCCAGGGTTCCTTGTATGTTTGTCTCATGGATCTATGACTACTCATATTTATCCCTTTGTTCTTTAGAGATTTTTGCTTCATTGGCTTTGGATGGATGATGATGGTGTTGGTATTTGGAAACGAACCTACTTTTGCAGTCTATTGGCATTTCTATGGACCAACTCCATCTGTTTAGGTACTCTTTAAATGCCCCTTCTTGTCTCCTTCTAGAAAAGGGGTTATCACTAAATTTGTCGGAAGAATATATATTAAAAATATTTTGAGGTCGTTTTAATCTCTCCATCACAACCCCTCAACCCTAAGATGGCTCTCTATGCCGAGCGTTTCGTTTATATTGTTGATGACATCATTATTAGTTATGAATATATTTAGTGCCATTGGACTCATGGCCTTAGGATTACTCTTGGGCTGTTGAGGGTTTGATCTCACCATTTGTAGGTTGACACTAATCGTGACATTCCCATAGATGTTAGGATTCATTGCCTTTTCACTCTTTAGGGCTAGAGATGACTTAGCACCTTACTTTTATAATTCCTATCTAGAGTGAAATTTTAGGAGATACTACTACTTATACAAATATTCAGGAGGATCACTTGCTTCTTTCTTTAAGCTATCCTAATGATAAATGCTTGGCCCTTTACCTTCAAGAAGCAAATCACCTTGATAAATTGTGTGAGACCTTGCGCTTTACCAAAATAATTATTTTATTCTCCCAAACCTATTCTATTGATTCGTGGTCATAACATTCCTTTAGATGCTACAATTACCTATGCACACAATGATAGATTAATGAGATGCCTCCCTCCATGTGGTGCCTCCTATATCATCTTCTTGTGATGGTCATTGTGGATAAAATCCTAGGTGTCGAGGGTCTACTAATCCTCTCCCACATTCTAGGATATCTAGTTACATGTATTGGTAGCTTCCTCTCTCTCTTGCTAGAGGACCATTGGCGACATGTGTTAGGAAAGTTACTAGTGATGTCCTCATTGTCCCCCTGGATCACCCACCTATGTCTGCTTAGTCTAGCTCACTCTTTTATGGGAATTATGATATTATCAGATCTTGTGTTTGCTCTTTCATAATCATTGATGGGCATGTTGGTCCTTTGTCTATTACAAAGTAGAACAAGGAACAAATTTCATCCCTTGTCTAGGTCCCATCAACTATATCATCTTCCCTAGTGACGTGTCTCACTTTCTTATGGTTATATGTAAGAAATAACATTATCCTTTCAACAAATTTAGGGTTTACTCACTCCAGGTTTGGATCTTTAAGCTTGTATTCTTTTGTCCCTTTTATGGTTGGGCCTCTTTTTGGCTCCCACATGCTATTGTTATTAGTTGCCCTTTTGAGTCCTGTTGGACTACTTTATTCTAATGTGGACATTAATATTTTCTTAATCTTTTTCTTGTATAGAGATTTAGGGGGTTGTCTTGGTGCCTTTTTGTTATCTTGATCAAAGGTGCTTGGATATTCACTTCTAGAAAGCAATCATGCTTAGGTTTCATGTTTTGTAGGGGATTTGAAGTACCGGTAGATTAATTACTTCCTCCTTCCAACCTATTTCAGTTGGTTTAGTTGTTAAGCTTCATTGGATGCTATGATTACCCACATAGATGACGATTTATTGATGAGACCGTATCCTTCTCCACATGCCACTATATCCTTCTATTGTCGTCCCTAGATATGGCATGTCTGATTCACAATCTAGCCACTCCTCCTTGTTTGGTCTCCTAGAGTTTTGATCCATTGTGTATTACAAACTTCCGTTCTATAATTGAAGGATCATCGGTCTTGAATGTTATAAGAGTCTCAAGGAGACGAGGGTTTTACCCCAAGATCTTCTAGCCAAACTTATTGTGTCTTGGCCATTGTCCCATGGATATTGTTAGATATTTTATTGGCTATTTCTTAGTGATTGACGATGAGGGGAACATTCCTTTGTTGTGTGATTTAGATCAGGAAATTCTGTTGCCTCTAGCCACGGCCTTCATTATCCTTATCTTCCTTGGTGACATGTTTTCCTTTATCATGGTTATTTGTAATGTTTGTATTGCATGGCATTATTGTCTTGACATGTTTAGGCTTTACATGCTGTAGGTTCATCCCCTTGTTATCTCGACTCTTTTATTAGTATGCATTTAGTTTAGCTTTAGCTTGTAGCCTCTTTTTGGACCTTTTTGCTCCCCCATGCTATACCAGTCATACTTTGGAGTCCCATTGGCAATTTTGGTTGAATTTGTGGACATTAGGATGATTTATTTCTTTCTTTCTTAAAGGGAAAGGGGCAAAGAAACTTGGGAATAGGTATTTCAAGGCTTATAAATTATTGGTGAGAGGAAGAAAGGGTGCATAGGTTAAGTTATCAATGGGAACATGATTGTATGATATGTTGTATGTCTCATGCTTGAGGAAAGTACTAGGATACTTACTGTGCGTAGATGATGCTGATCATGCTATTATACAGGGTGTGTATGAGGTTAAGCTATTAACGGGAACGCGAGTCTATGATATGTTGTATGTCTCATGCTTGAAGAAAGTACTAGGATACTTGCTTTGCATAGATGATGTTGATCATGGTATTATGATTCAAGCAGACATTTTAATTACTCAAGAGAAGAAATTGTGGAATAAAATATTGTTCAAGTATCTCATGTCAAATACATAATGTAACATAGACAAATCAAGCACAACAAAGGCCGAGAGAGACAATGTATGGGCATAATACACTTGCACTAAATTGATGCTCACAAAGTTTACAATGTAATGTATAACAAATTTATAATGTGCAAAAGCTTTCATCTAATGAACCTTCACATACACCTTGCGTTTCTTCTCATTCACATTCACTAAGCTCCTAATTCCCATGACGGATTCTCCATAATATTCTATAATTCCAACAGTAATAGTGGTTGTTCAACAGAGAAGGTCCTATTTCAAAGTGAAAATGACAATGCTAAAACATTGTACTAATTTAGTGGTAGTTTTGACACGATTGCCTGAAAAAATTACTTAAAAATGAAATTGCACTTTTCTGAAGGAAAATCATTCACTTTGGTTATCTCCTGATTTTTGTTTTTACAGGAAAGAAATTTGCCTTTAGTTTATATGTGCATGACTATTTCATTTACATGTTTTTATGAATTATTTTTCCAGGGAGAAATACTTTATAGCTTGTGAGACACTAGAGCAGAAGAGCTTTGCACATTCAACTACATTGAAGGAAGAAGATAGGTCATTGACAGATGATACTTCCCAAAGTATCATGTCAACACCTACACATCCAGCTCATAAAGAAAGAACAAGTATTCATGACTTTGAAATTATCAAGCCAATTAGTAAAGGTGCCTTTGGTAAAGTATTCCTTGCAAGAAAAAGGGCTACTGGCGACCTGTTTGCTATTAAGGTATTATGAAACTATACTTTGAATTTTCACGAGTTTACCTTCTTGATGTTCCCTAAAATTAATCATATATTCTGTATCTGATTGTTAGTTTTAGTGGTTTATTAGCTTAATTTTTAATGACATTACTTTTTTTTATTAAGTAGGATTTAGAGCAAGAATTGTTCAAAGATCTGACATGCCAATCAAGGGTTCAACGTATGGTTAGGTGCAGTGGTAACACAGACATTCTCATTAATATGCATATGTGTTTAAATGTGTACATCTCACGCCTATTTTAAAATCCCATTACCTATATATGCATGACATCTAATACATGCACATTAGAATGTATTCGTAGGTAAAGCGATATAGTGCAACAGCCTCAAATATTAAGAAAATATTCTTGTCAATTCTCTTTATTTGTACATGTATTCATACTTAATATTATGGCCAACATTCAGCGTTGATCCATTATAAAGACCCATTCGATAGGAATGAAAGACAGATAGACAAATAGAAATAAATTATATTAATGTCCATGAGTGACCAAAGTCAGTCAATGGGACTCAAAATTACATTCAGCCATGACAAGAAAGTTCTATGAGGTAAATATAAAAACACGACTGGAGGGGGTAAACCTAAAGGGATTAAACCCCAAATTATATGGTCTAAATACAAGTACAAATCATTATGTGATGGAAGAAACCTTCAATGAAATGGTACAAGGGGCTGGAGAAGGAAAAGATGGAAATTATTGCCATCATGCTTGTACAAAAGCTTCCCTCACAGGGTTATCTGCTAGCTTCCTTCTTTGTCAGTTTTGCTGATACTCTTAAATACCTATTAGAGGAAGTTGGAGTGCAAGAGATGGTCAAGGGATTCAGCTCCTAGATGCTCGTGAAATGTTAACATTCGTTTTGTAGATGACTTGACATTTTTTACAGAGCTATCACAGTCGATCATAGATCACACTATTCAATTTTGAATATGTTTTGTGCATCTTGAAATGAAGAGTTAGCTCAAGATAGAATTTTGGATTATGGGTTCAAACAATTGTCCTGCTTGATAATTACAAATGGAAGCTTGCGATTGTCTTGTCATTCAGTGGAGGAAATTTAGTGAATGTTTCTTTGTGATCTAGTCAAGTCTAGATTCTAGCTCTGTGCTATATAAGAGTTGAAATTTTTGAGATAAAACTCTAGCAAAAAGTGAAACTTATTTAGTCATAATATGGTTCGTGATTCTTGGGGTGTATAAAGGTGATACTACGTGCTTTGATTCCATACAATTTACACTTTTGCTTCATTGTTTTATGAAGTGACTTTTGGGGCAAGATTAGTGAATGGTTTCAAATTGTGTTATACGGATTCACAAGGATGTAACTTACTCTGAATTTGTAATAGTCTTAAATTCTTCTTTTTATTTTCCGTTCCTCCAGGTCCTCAGAAAAGTGGACATGATCCGGAAAAATGCAGTGGAAAATATATTGGCTGAGCGCAACATTCTTATTACTGTACGGAATCCTTTTGTGGTAAGTTTCCATTTTTTCAAGAACATGTAACAATCTTGACCCTCCCTTTGCAGTTTAGTTGGAGCTGTAGGTGCTATATTAGAGATCATATTGTTGTTTCCAGTCATTGTTGTAGTTGGAAATAGGTGGCTATACCTTCACATTCTGTTTCCAAGGTTCTGTGCCTCGTGCATTTTGCAAAACTTTTGATGCTTTCTAGTACTTCATTATCACACATTAATATCAAGGTTCTGTGTAAGATGAGCAAAAACCGAAAAATATTGCATAATTATTATGAGTGTTTCAATTACAGTTTGGAAGTTTGCATTTATCTTCATCTAAATTGGATTCCACAGGTTTTCTTGGTACTTCTTTCTATATCTAAAAACAAATAAGTACATCTCTGTAACTAACCTAGAGTAGTTGAAGATAATCATCTGAAGGTAATCACAGATATAGCTTTTCCATGATTTATGTGCATAACTTTCATTATGAACAACTCTATAGGACCTTATGATATTCTGATGTAAAACCATGTTACATATAAGAGCAATACTCATGATGAAACTCAAGCCAAAATGTTTTGCTATAAATTAAAAGTTCTGATATGTACTTTGTTTGTTTGTTAAAGAGTCAAAGCTATGTATTAAAGATAGTAAAAAGGTAAAAAATCAGCCAGCAGTATGAGGGGAAAATCATAAGCCGGTGATAATGCTTACAAAAAGCTTCCATCACAAGAGTTAACTTTACGGGATAAGTAGAATACAAGCACCAAGGCTAATACTACAGCTATCTAAGGCTGCTACTACTGCTATCAACAATAGTATCCAAGGCTATATATGTTTGAAGTATCCATAGAGAAATGCATTTGGAGTAAAACCAAATTGAAATGTGGCTTTGAAAGATTTGTACAATAAGCTGAGTACCCTACATTAAAAGACATTACTGTGCACTGCCTTCAAAGCAAGGTTGGTGCCCAGCTCCTTCCACTTCTGCTTGCATGGCTTCCAAGTGTCTGCAATTGCTTCTTGATGGAGTACGAACCTCTAGGCGATATTGGGACATAACAATCTGTTGCTTGAACTTGAGTTATGCTAGAGCTGCCTGCTTGAGTTGCATTATGCTTTGTATTACAGGTATTGCAGGTGGTGGCTTTTGTGGCATTTTAAATCAATGTGGTAATGGGATCATAGAAGAGCTTTCTAGTTGTTTTTGGTTTGTGCTGTTGAAAAGCTAGAATTTGTTTCAACTGACCCGTTGCTTCACTTTATTTTGCATCAAGGGATGTAAACTTCACAATGCACTCATCCAATAAAGGCATTATAGCCCAATAGTCCCCAAGTTTCGCATCACTTTCTCACTTAATTTCTTGAGTCTGCTATTTAGCCTGTGGATGGATTTTGTCAAAACTATGTATGCTTTGGTGACCTTAGGAGGGAAAGGCCAAGCTTTTGTAGTTTCAATGGATTATTGGTGATCAAGATTGGGTCTGTTTTCTGTGGCTTGGGAGAAAAGGGGCTCAGAATAATCCATCGTTTGATTTCATCGACCTTGAAATCCAAAAGAGTATAAAACGATATCTCTGCCAGGGTTTGCTGGAGTAGAGGTATAGAGGATGAACGACTGGGAGGGGGTGAAGAAAGGGGCAGTTCGGGAAGTGGTGAAAGTGATCCGAATTTGGATCTTGTAAACTAGCATTGTTGAGTAGTTATAATCCACTATTCTCAAATACGTATTTCATGTTATAAAAACAAGGTTGTAAAACAATTCATGTAAAGATAGCCGTACAGAGAAGTTGCAGATTAGTTCTGGGGTAATCCAAACATCTTGGGGAAAGTAATCAACAGCTTCTAGTTCCCAAAAGTTGGAGTTTTGTAGAGAGTTGCAGAACTGTCAGTATATGTAGTTGGCATTTCCATAACTGCCTTGGCAACTGTGCAACCGCCGGTATACATAGGTGGCAATTGTGTGAATGTCAGTCTGCAAGAGAGGCAGTTTCACCACGGGCAGTAGTTTAGGAAGAGAAACAGTTGCAAATGTTTCTTCTTCCAGTTGGTTGTTTGTTTCAGCTTCCTGGTGGGTCTCTTGAGGCATGGGTATAAATAGGGGCATCTGATGAAGGTAGAGGCATTCAGTGAGAGTTGGATTCAATTGAGCAGTTGTATGTTTGAGTCCATGTTCAGTTTTCTCATTATTCTCCTAGCTGAGAGCGATTGTTCAGTATTGTGAATTGTCTGTGAAGGTTGTGAGAGTGCAAAGTAGTTATGCAAGCCATGGATAGTTGCTGAATGGTATCTCTGTCCAAAAAGACCATTGTTGGCAGACTCACCCACTGGGATTTTTCCCACAGTGGGTTTCTCCAGGTCAAATACTTGTATTCATATTGTATTTTATGTTGTCATATGCTTCCATGTTTCTTAGAGAAGTCTGTATGTTTAATTATAGTACATTACATCTCTGTTTTAGCCACAGTTACCTAAGTCTCGGAGACAGGGGACGGGGTATGGAGGGACAGGGTTTTCGAGACGGCAAAAATTTCCCAAATTTTGGGGACGGCAGGGGGCGGCTTTTAAAATAATACATAAAAATTAATATTTCAATATTTTAACTTTTTCAATGACATTTAGGGATTTAAACTGTATTTAATGTATTTTAGGTACTTTCAAGATTATAATTTGATGTTCTTGGTAAAAATAACATCTTTTTAAAAGTAAAAACATCATAAAACTTTTGAAAGATTTAAAAAAATTGGGGACATCCCCTCCAAGTCCCCAAGTCCCGAAACGTTCGGGACGTCACCAAAATCTAGGGGACGCGTCCCCGCATAACATTGGACTTTTAGCAAGTAATACATAGAACAACAATTAACTAATCACTTTAAGATTGGGAGTAATAAAAGGATTCATGTTGATAATTCTTGTGTGGAGTATTCACCTAGTTTACAGATCAGATTGGTATCAGAGTTGTATTAGTTCTTTTGTGTGTGACTGCAGTTCACTGTTTTATGCCTATTACCAAAACAAGTGCTAGTGGTAAAGGTATCTTGGCTCCTTTGTAAGAAGAGATTTCCATATGGAAGTGGAACAAAGAAGCACGAAGTACGGTTCATCTTGATGAAAAAGCTATTTGGACAAGCAAGAGTGGTTTGGCAAGTTGGAAGAGAGTGTGACCATCATATCTCTTTCCATGGGCAAGTTTGATAAGTCGGAATCCATTACGGGGATCCTCGTGGCTAAGCTACACATTTCTATGGAAGCTTCAGAAGCAAATGCGGAGAGACAAGCTCTCAAGTAGCCCCATACCAATCGAGCTCCACCTCCATTCAAAGATGAAGTAAAGATAGAGATTTAATCTTATGAAGGAGAGATGAATGCCTAGCGGCTAGACCATTGGCTAGCCCAACTTGAAGCGTATTTTAATTTACATCTTATTAATGAGCGCCAACAGATTTCTTTTGCAAGGTTAAACTTAACCGATCATGCTCTAACTTGGTTTGAGAGTTATGTTCATACCTTAGTTTTTAAAAAGCTTCCTCCTATTATTAAGTGGGATGATTTTAAGATGCTAATCAAGAAGAATTTTTATCCTATTTATTATGAGAAAGAGAGTTCCATGTATTGGCAGTATCTTAGGCAAAAGCAAGGCCAATGTGTGCGGGAGCAAACAAGTGAGTTGTGCAGGCAAGAGGGGCAGTCCAAATGGGTGTAGATATAGCGGACTGTGACATCTTGATGAAGTATGTGGGTGGTCTCCATATGCATTTGGGAGATCCGTACTCTTGGCCAAGCCTATGGATGTAGATAAGGCTTGTTTGGAAGTTCTGTAATGTCCCCTTCTTGGGACATTGTTGAAATTGAAGACTGAAGACCCTCAACCCATTCTCTCTTCTCATGGGTTTGAGGATTGAGCTTGAAGATGGTCCTAAGATGTCTGTTGTCTATTTTGTAACCCCTTGGCATGCCTTGCGCTACAAGGAGGGCTCTCTAAGTTAGTTTAAATGTGCACATATGATAGTTGCTTTTATTATTTAATTAAAAATAATAAAGTGCACATAGTCTTAGTTTATTAAATATTTTATTATAATGAGAGTTTATGTTTTCCCTCCAAAAGGGATAGGTCGGTCATTGAATGTTGCACCCCTTAATTCTATAAAAGGAGGTTGCGTGACCTTTAGTGGGTTATGTTGATTGATCATTTGAATTTACTCCATGCTTGGAGAAAAGGGATGTATGCCCTATGTTGCTGATTGCTCTCTCTTCCATTGTTGAAGTTCTCATTTGCAAGTTTATTGTAGCTGGTTTGAAGATCTAATTGAAGTAATTGCTTGTGCAAATTAAGTGTGATCCTTATACTTGCTATAACGACTTCATTGGTAAAATCTTCTAGCTTTGGCGATTTGATTAAATGTTGTGTTGAGTGTGGTTAATCTCTTTCCTTGGCAGCGATTTCATTGTGGTTCAAATCCTAGCTTGGGTGGCTGGTTTAAGGGTATAAACTGTGTGTTAAAGCTTCTTTATTGCAGCGACTTGCACTAGGAGTTTAGATCTGACTTTATATGCCTTTCTATCACCTTTTGGGAGCAGCGACTTGGTTTAGAGGTTGGGCATTTATTGGTTGATTAAAACTGCATGTTTGTGTTCAATTTTTGAAGTAATCTTTGAGGGTTTGATGGTACTTTTGCTACAGCCGTTACTGCTGCAATTATTTTGGCTATCGCGATTTGCATGGGGGATGGTTTTGTCATGTTTTGATGTCATTTAAGCTAGATCTGCAATCTGCTGGGTGTTAGCATTTATTTTAGAGTAAGGGACAATTATTTGGGGGTGTTTGGAGGCTAGAGAAGGGTTGATAATAATTTAGTTATTTTCCTCTAACCCTAGCGACTTGGACTGAGTTTTCCGGGTCTGTTTTGGTGAGGTTTCATGGCTCAGAAAAATCAGATTTATAGTGCATTGGAAAACTCTTGAATTCTAGTTTATTATGCACTTTATTTCATTGCAAAAGATGATGTATTGAGCATGTTATGAATTTTCCAAGTTTCCGCTGTTCTGGGTGCCATATTTAATTTCATAATTGTTGCTATAAAATCAGATCTCGAAAAGTTTGAGTCTCCAATTGGTCCTCCCATCTAACCCACTACCTTGGCTAATTCCAACCCCATTTTGGGTTGTAATTACGCTGACATTGGGTTATTTGAGGAAGAACTAAAAGGATCTCATCCTTTTTGGTTCGATTGGGTTGAAGTTGTTGCAATTTTCTATTTGCCCCAAATAGGGGACATCACAAGCTCACTATTTAGAGATGAACAAGAAGCAAGATTCATCTACCTCTCAAAACACTCCAAAACATCAAGGTGGTTCTAAGCAAAAGGGATAAAGCAAATTGGAAGGCAAGTGGAATGCTACTACTATTTTTTCTAAAAAGATACTAACAAGCATTGTGGGCATTGTGATGTTGATGGCCATATAGATGATACTTGTTGGAAGTTGTTGGCTAGATTTTCTGCATTGCTGAAAATGTAGGCGATCATAAGATAAATCTCCCTTATTTACCGGTGAGGCTCCCGTGTCAGATTTGTTAATAAAAATATGCTAGTATCTATATGGGGTTTTACTTTAACTATTCAGCTCATGAACCATAGTTGTATAGTTTTGCAACAAGTAAGCAATTGTTTAAGAAAGGAAATATTTATAGAAGAAGGAAATAATAAAACATAGGGAAGAAATAGGGAAGATGTGCAACCCAATCAATAGATAACAGAGTTGATTGTATGCACATAAAAGAAACCAATAGATATCAACACACAAAATTATAAGCAAAGACAACTCCAGATCTAGATCTAAAATAACACAAAGTTTATTAGAAGATCTAAGATAAAAAGCCAGAAACAAAATGCACCGTGACACAAAGTTCTCTCGGAAATCTGCTCCTTTATATTCTTTTGCTTCAAGTGGCTATCAAGGGTTTCAGCACAAAGTTTGGAACACAAGAATGCTACTTACAAATTCTGATCATTAACCCGAAGGTTCTTCCTCTACTTATAGAATGTAGAGGGGCAATTACAAGTCGGAAGCTTTTAGTGAACTGACACATGTGGAAGTCGGAAAGGAAACAACTGGCAATCTCCCTCCTGGAATTCCTCTTTGCATGACATGCATGATTTGCAATTAAAGATAGAACCTTCTATTTTGCACGTCTGCCACCTATCTCCAAGTAGTTGACTTCTTCAAGTAATGACTTTTAAACCAATCACTTAAGTTGTATAATTTAATTGATCGCTCAATTATTTTGTCGAGAGGAAATAAGAGAAAGAAGAAGAAAGAGGAAAGTCAGCTGAGCTTGTCCTTTTTCATATTCTCACACCACCGATTCTTTTGCCTTTGATTCTCACCAAGCTGGATTTGGGAGCATTGGATTTGGAAGCGGCCGGATCGGAATTTTGCTTACGGGTGTTGCCTTCCCCTTGTCTTCCCTTTATCCTTAAAGCTTTTGCAGCTTCTTCTCCCGTGTATGCATCGGTCTGAATGTCTGCCGTAAATAATTCATCATTTTTATTTTTAATTGCGTATGAGCAATTGAAAATTCTGAAAGCACTCCGGGTGAATGCAACTTCAATGAAGGCTTCAACTAGAAGATTGGGAGCACATGCACAAGATCCGGAAGAAATTTTCCACGCACTGACTTCTACACGGCTGCATTAGAAACAAGAGGATGAATTTTTGCCGGAAGCTTTTGCAATTATGAGATCTGGATCTGGGCCGGTTTTGGATCTGAATCTGTGTCTCCAATGTCAGCAAACCTAGAAGTAATGCATGACTCTGCTGAGCTTTCTTTTTCATCCCGCTTTGCCATGGCCGTATCTGTCTTTGTCTGAGCAATTCTTTTTCTCTTTATTTGGCCGGAATTCTTCACAACCGGTGTTGATCTGGATATTTCTTTAGATTCGAAGGATATGTTCAATGTATTGGACATTGATTTAAGCTCCCTTTCTTTTATAAAAGCACCTGTGATGAATTTCTGCAATTAATTCAGATAAAGATGGCAACCGAAACATGAACAGTGGATTTTAATCTTAAAAATTCTGCATATATCAAGCCTGTTGCCCCAAAATTTGATGCTTTATTTGCATGCAAAGCAAGCATGAATTTTACCAATTTCACTTGAGCACCTGTACCACTATGTAGACAATTATTCAGACACAAATCAACCTCCTTCAACCTTGGTGCCAAATTTGGAAGCTTCCAACATTAATTACACCTTTTTCTTTGCTAAATTCCTCTCTAAATGGGGCGTACTTTTTGTTTGGGCTGCACTTATTTGCTTTTGAATTAATTAATTCATCCTTATGGCAGCCCCTGCTTATATAATTCTCATAATTCTATAATTAATTAATGCCTTTCATATTCCTGGCAATTAATTAATTATTTAATAAGCTTTACTTTTTAAATGGGGCGCCTATTTTGTGCATGCTCATGGCTGCCATTAAATAAATTAAATTAATTTAATTTTAGACTTCTGCTTCCAATTAACTCAAGCCTTACAATATGCTTTGACCTTAGCCACTGAAAATAGGAATTAATTAAATCAATTAATACTTAAAAAAGTATTATTTCTCTCCCAAATGGGGCGCACTTTTTTGTCATGAAGGGGCTGCATTAAATAAATAATATTTATTTAATTTTAGAATTTCTAATTCTAATTTCCTTTATCCACTTTTCCTTGTTGAATTTTCCTCATGCTTGGGCACCAAAATTGGGTGAATAAATATTATTAAATGCATTATTATTCACCCAAGGTGGGTCGCACTTTTTGGCAAGGGCAATTTCTATTTTTAAAAGTCAATTGACAATGGGATTATTTACCCTGCAAGGCAGCTCCGAAAATCCCATGATCCACTTAAGTTATTTGACTTTCATAATGGGATTATTTACCCTGCAAGGCAGGTAATAAAATCCCATCAATGCCTTAAGTGATTTTTCTTTTATTTCACAATGGGAATTTTTACCTTGCAAGGCAGGTAAGAAATTCCCTTTGCTGCTGCCTCTAATTTTCCCATTGTGACTTAAGTGGCGTTGCTTTCATGGGAAAAAGTACCTGTTAGGCAGGTACAAAATTCCCACCTACTGCTACTTCCAAAAATCCCATGATTCACTTCAAACCCTCTTTTTCCAAAAATGTGGCCTGCCCAGAAGAAGCTTTTTGGTGCACGACTTCGTCTTTTCCGAGAGAACCAGACCTCCGATGGCGAATTCCTTCTGGCACAACATGCATAGGATATTTCCAGATACTCCAGGCCAAGAATCACCAAACCAGCAAAGGAATTGATCCATAGAAATTTCATAGAAAACGAAACGGGAAAACACCAAAAACACAAAACGTTGCCAAAAGTCACAAATAAAGCCCAGAATCCATTCCTGGTTAAAACCCTACTGGTATATGGAATATTGACATGTACGATCACAACAGGGTTAAACCGGAGCACAATTTGCCTCAAACGGGGCTCAAAATAATTAAATACAAATTTTCCGCAGGCAAACCCCAATGACAGAATAAAACAATTTTGGGCATCTGGGTATTTGTCGAAATTGGCTTATATGGCTCCTTGGGAATATCTTGACACATTACAGAACTTTCTGGACAATAAAAACACAAAACAACCCATTATTTTAAAAGTACGATTTTTTTAAATAGGGTAGTCCCAGATTTCAGGGTGAAATCTGGGGACACCAGTTGCATATGGAATTGCATTTGTTCAAGAAGAAGAAAAATATGAAGAATAAGGAGGGTATGATTTTTACAAGGACAAGTCTTCTCGCTCCTAACGGGACTCCTCTTTTCGCAACCTACTATGACTAAGAAGGTTCTTCAATCCATTCAAAATGAACCTTTAGCTCCATATATTGTTGTTATTGACATTGGAGGTATCTTTCCATCTCTCTCCTATGATTGGTTCTCCGACCCTAATCTTCACATTAAATTCTTTGACAATGTCTACAAGGACTGGTCAAAGCTAATTCTTATGCTGCTGCCAAGCTTTTAGCTAAGACCCTTATAGGTGATGCTTCAAATTGGTATCACACCCTTTCCATGAATTCAATTGTCAAACTTGAGGGTTTAGTTAATGCCTTAGTTGAGGAATTTCACTCTCGGAGTTGGGTGCGCAACTCGATATGGATGAGACATTATGTTGTACCTCTATGAATTACGAGGTGTTTGGGTAGCAGTGCTTAAGAACAAGGTGAACTTTCTCAACTTTTCCATATTAAAACTTAGATGAAGAAAACAAAAGTTGATGCTCTTTTCGATTCTTGCTTAGAAGCAAATTTGATAAGCAAAGAGTTAGTGGACAAATCAAGGTGTAATTTGTCATTGTTGTAATGTCCCTTCTAGGGCAGCGAATGGGGAAAAAGGTTTCTCCACAACCCTAATGGATCAGATCTGAAATTGCACCTTCAAACACACAAACATCAATCTGAAAATGACTGAAAATATACTTTAACCCTATTCAAACAATCAATGATCAGTCCTCTAGGGCAGCAAACTGTATAGGGACTTCACATCAACATATAACCATACAAATAGAGCTGAAAATGCTTCCAAATAATTAATTCAACCACGACAATATTTATCAATCCAAATTATATCAAAATAATAGAGAAAATGAGTGATTACACCCAGCTGTAATTAATTTTATGACAACAGTACAACCAAAACCAAGGGCTGGAAATAGCTCATAAACCACTCCAAAAATCACCAAAATGTAGATTCCAGCCTTATAAAATATGAAGAACAAGAATATCAGCTCAAAATGTCCAAAAGTGCCCTAGATGATATCAAACCCTTCACCCAAGCAAGTCGCCTAGGGTTAGAAGGGAAGAAACAAACATGAAATCCTCCTTAAAGCTCACTTGTGACTTCGGGTGAAGCCACCAATGCACACAAGAGGGTTTTTGTCCCCAAGTGTGTTCCTATTGAAGGGTTTTGTCCTCAATAGGTGACCAAGGAAGGGTTTTTGTCCTTTAATGGCAATGTAATGTCCCCTTTTTCGAATTAATTCATTTAGAAGACTTCTAGCTTATTCCACTTCCCGTGGGCCGAGAAGGTGAACAAGGGAAGTAATTGCTCATAATTTTTAGTTTTCTTTGAGCATTTATCATTTTCTTTCATGGTTTCTATCATTAGCTAGGTGATGAGCCTTGTTAATTCCTATCCAAACCCCATTTTTGTATCATCATTTTGTATTAGACTGATGTTAGAATTTTGTAATTAATACTTTTATATATTTAAAAGGAAGTTTTTGTGCACAAACCTTGTTCATTTTCATCTTGTATAAGCTTCTTTGAATGGGTTGATATAAATTGATATATGTGCTAACAAGTGTGAATGAAGAACCTATTATAATCCTAGCGCAAGACTCATACTGAGCCCAACACATGACTCACTTCAAGCTTAGTGCAGGACTCACTTCAAGCCCGTTGTAGGACTCATGCCATGAAGCACAAGACTCACAATGGAGCGCAGGACTCACATTATGGAAGTGAAAGACTCACATGAAGGAATCAAAGGACTCACACATCGAAGCAAGGAACTAATCTAGTCAGCACATGAGTTGCATGATGGGAGGAGCATCTAACGTGTATCATCAACCAATCAGCATGTGACTTGTGTAATGTGTGGGATTCCTCATCAACAACAGTTTGGTTGGAAAACATGGATTAAGTGTTTGCAATGGTCTTTGAAAACAAATTGATTATCTTCTCTAACGGGAGTGAACTGACAGTCACCACTATTCAAGGGATTTGAATGCATAAGTTTTTCAACTCTACCAAATCTCTAATATCTCAGCTGGGCGTTGATTTAGGACTCCACTCGCAGTTAGCAGAGAAATCTAATCAAGATGCTACATGCATTTGTTATTCCAAACTTGTAACTCCCAATTACGTTGTTGTTCTTGGGGAAATCTGTTAGTTAATTATTAGATAGTTATTACAAATAACAAGTCCTCTTATAGAGGAACTGAACTTCGCCTATTATAAAAGGTGTTTGTATTAGAATTAGAAGGAGGTTGTTGAAAGAAAAGTATTGTATTACATTATTGATTAATAAAGTGCATGGTTTTGAGTTCGATCTCACTGGTGTAATTTCAAGTCTGAAACCGGATCAAAGGGAAGGAGAAAGGGCCACTCCTCCCCAACGTGAAGGGAAGCATTGCACGCTTGTTTAATTTTTTTGTTTATTTAGCATTGGATTACTTGCAAGAATTACAATATTTTTAGTATTTAAAGTTAGTCTGTTTTAGCATTCTTAACTATTTTAATTCATAGATCTTGTAGTCCCTATTTTATTTCATCAAGCATTTCTCAGATAGACAAGTTTTTAGGAATAATATTTGGTTAAATCTTTTAGTTAATACATGCTTAGATACAGCTTTCAACCGTGCTTTGTTGCAAACAGCCTCGGACACCGCCCTGGTATTGACAATCATTGAATAATTGAAGTATGAGTATCAACGACGCTCGTCACTTTTTGGCGCCGTTGGGAATTTTAAGGTGTTATCAAAGATCAAGGTACTAACTTGCGTACTTCTGATGACTGGTAAGTTTCCATTTAGAAATCTCTTTTCCATACTCTTTCTTTTGAAATTAAAGGTCTTGTGGTGACAACAAGACTCTAACTAAGCACTTATAGTTAGGAGATTGTTATTAAGCATGATAGGATTTTATGTTTAGACCTAGAGATCATAGAGGTAGATTTGTTAGAGTAAACTTACAAAACCCCCTCAAATCAACCTGTGGAACAACTTGATCAACAAGGAAGGATGGTTGATGGAGTGGAAAACCCCAATGGTGGAAACAATGAAACCCCCATTAGGAAGGACATTCACCTATCCCATAGAACTGGATCCTAATGACCAAGCCCCTATGAAGAACATATCCCCCTCAATTCTACCAACCTTTAGGGGATTAGTCTCAAAAGATCCTAACCAATTTCTGTTTGAGTTCAAAGTGTTGTGCCAGACCTATGACTATACCTCAGACACTCAAAAGTTAAATTTATTTCCCTCAACCCTAAAAGACAGCCATGAGGTGGTTCATGGGCCTAAACCCCAACTCTATCCATACTTGGGAAGAGATGGAAACAATCTTCTTGGATAAATACCAATATTATTGTAGGGTTAGGGACCAAAAGGAAGAACTCTTCAGGATACATAGGAGGACGAGAGTGTTGAGGACTATCTTGACCGATTCTCTTCCTTCACAGGAGGTGTGGTACAAGTCTTGATATTACTCTTTTGAAAATGATATTCCTTAAAGGATTGGATGAAGACACACAAGAGGCCTTTAATCTAATGGGAAAAGGAGACATGAACAAGATGGAATTTATAGATATCATTGATCTCTATAGAAACTATTCCCAAACTTGCCCAAATTTTCACAAACATAAAGGCAAGATTGCTAATGGCGACATATCTAAACTAAGAGAAGAGATTGCAAACTTGAGAATGGATCTCTTATTTCAGCTTAACACCACGGTGGATAGGGAAAAAGCTAGGAATACAGAGCCACTTTGTTCATATATTGTCTGAGATGTAGGAATAAGCATGGGCTTAAGGATTGTCCCTTGGAAAAAACAAACATTTGCCTTGTTTGTGATTTAAAGCATGCCACTGATCAATGTGGGTTGTTTCCCTTGCTAAAAATTCACTTAAAACATAATACACAAAGTGAAGTTGAGGTTAACTACGTAGCTCACAAGCAAGGAGGAAATTTCCCTTCAAATCAACACCAGTCTTATGCCCCAAAACACAATGGGTTCCAAACCAATGGAACACACCATGGTCATACCCCCAACCTTGGGCTCAACAAGTTCCACAAGAATGGAGTCCTCAGTGGAATGCACCACCAACGTATTATCAACAACCATGGACTCCAAACCCAAACATTTCATCGTCATTCCAACAATTCAACCCACAATTTTGCAACAATGGAATGCGCGTCAAGGATTTGATCAACAAGATCATAACCAAATAAGGCCCTGTACAAACAACAAGCTTTGTTAATCGGGCCTACAAGTGCTGCTCCACTTGACAACCCGCTCAAACACAAATTCCAGCTCAAATCTGTGGCTAACCCAAAGAATGTTTGTCAGGGAAACCCAACATACATTGTTGAAGTTGACAAAATGCCCGTGATGAATTCTATGGATTTTAGAAACATACTTTGTTGCGATCAGGGAAGATTACTTCAAAACCATCATCCCCAATCATTGAAGTTCTTGAAGACAATAAGAATCATAAGAAACACAACCTAGACCTGTTCTTGAAAAGACATTTGAACCACTTGTAGAAATTTCATTTCCGTCTAGGCTTTTGAATAAGGAAAATACCCAAGAAGGACAAGAGTCAGAGTTGATTCAAGGATTAAAAAAATTAAGTATTAGAATCCCTCATTACAAGCTCTTAGAGATATTCTAGAGCTAAACAAAACCATCAAAGAACTTTCGTCTAGACTTCAGGAGAAAGAGAAATCAGTCAAGAACAATACACGTCGATGGAAAATCAACCAACATATTGGAAGGGAAGATGACTCCTCCAAAATATGGTGATCTTGGAAGTCCAATTGTTATAGTTTGTATTGGGGATGTCGAGATTCCAAACGTGCTAATTGACTTAGGAGCTGCAATCAATGTGATGACTACTGATACTTTGTCCACATTGTCTCTTCCAGATCCACAATCAACTCCAATAGTGTTACAAATGGCTGACCAATCATGTTCTAAACCTAAGGGGATCATAGAGGATGTAACCATCACAATTGAAGAATGGGATTATTCGGTAGAATTTATGGTTATTAAAACAAAGAATAAGAAAATTGGATATCCCTTAATCCTATGACACCCATGGTTAGCCAATCGATGTAGCTCTCATTGATTGTAGGCCAAAAAATATAATAATTACAAATGGACATGATTCAAAGAAATTATCTATATATCCAGTCTGAAAACCTTTCGCCACTTAAAACAAACAATGGTGGAAGGATGATTTAGAGGAAGTAGAGGATGTTGTTTCCTCATTAGCTGTGGTAATAATACAAGAACACTCATAAAAACCCGAATTGGGATTCTTTTGAACTTCAGTCACAACCATTGGAGATAAAGGAAGATATGATAGATGAAAACATGCAACCAATAATCTGTCCTTTTGCACGAAACATAGATATGACTGAGTGTATCTTCCACAACATCACTAAAATCCATAGAATGCTTACTCATAAATGCCCCTTGAATTCATTATTGAGAGAATACCCAATGGTAAATTCTCTCCACCCAAATACGAAACAACTACCTATTTTCCCAGGAAAAACATTGGCGCTTAATAGTGGCTGATTAGTCGGAGGAGGTACCCTATTCAAGATTTTATGTTCTCATCCTCAAGCTTTTGCTTGGGAATACAGTGACATGAAGGGTGCCCATCCAAACATATGCACACATCACATTTATGCAACTGATTACAGGCTAGTTTGTAATGACCCTTTCAAGAGTTTTAACCGAACACACCAAGTGCAGATCTGAAAATTAAATTGCAGAAGACTGTAAGAGTAAAATCAGCGACTTGAACTATCTCCAAAAATGCCAAAAATCTCCATAAAAACACCACAAACCAAATCGCCAATATTTAATATATTTTATGGAATATTAGGAGCCAAAATCACAAAGAAATCCTGAAGAATATACTGCTAGAAATTAAATATGAACTGGAAATTGCAGCCACAAGAAAAATATGAAATATGGGTCTAGAAACCCTCTAAATTCATCAAGCTTCAGATTCTGGCCTTTAAAAACATTACAAATCAGATTATGAAAATTCTTCACCAATAGCTCCAAACCCTACCCAAGGTAGGTCGCTCCACCCTAAATAATTCAATTACTAGCTGGAAATTACAAATAGATCTTCAAATCAGCTCTTCACTTCAAGACCAAACAATGATGAAGGGTTTTCGTCCTTCACCCAAGCCACATGAAGGGTTTTCGTCCTTCAATGAAGCCTTACAAGAGGGTTTTCGTCCTCAAGTGGATGAATAAGGAGCAAAAAGCTCTAGATGCCCAAGTAGAATAAAATGCGCCAAGTCTACCTACAAATGATGCCTCTAATCTCCTTTTATATCCTCCTTTTTGGCGCCAATGCTCAATTAGAAAAGGCTGACCTGTATAATGCAAGAAAACACTAAAAGAAATATAAAAATATTAGATAAAATATATTATAAAGATGCTCAAGGGTCTTCTCCTTCATTTTTGCTTCTTTGGCATAGAGAAGGAATGACAAAAAGACCAAATATCAACTCTTAAGTGGGAAAAAGGGACATTACAGTCCTCCCTCCCCAAAATTGCTTGTCCTCAAGCAATTGCAAGTGCCCGGATCCCAAACAAGTTTCAGCTACCCCCTTTTTGTATAATCTCCATCCAAGCATTGGTAATCCACCATCTCCTTCTTGTTGTCCCAATCACCAATAGAATCTCGCTCTTTTCCTTCAAAATTCAAGATGAGAGGAGCTAGAATCCCACCTCCAATTGTACAAAATAGTGCAAGAGTGTCATTGTGTAGAAAATACAATCTCCGGCTATAGAAATGTCTTTTTATGAGCCAAGGCTTCAAGAAGAACAAACTGAAAATGAATAAATCAGCAGACCCCTTTGGTGGAACCATCTTCAATTTGACCCTTGGGTCAAGGTATTTGCCATCCCATCTTTCTCCCATGTTTAGACCATTGATTCCTTGAGAGAAATAGCACCATAGTGACTGAATGAGGGCTGCAAAGTGACTACAACAGCCATGAAGTGTTTGGTACCTCTTCAACCATGTGCTTAGAAGCTCCTTCTTTGGTACCTTATATGTAAACAAATCAGCAATTTTTTTTTGCCCCGGATACGGCATTGATACGGCAATACAATACAAAAATATATAAAAATTAAAAAATATATAAATATCATCCTTCTAAATAGGAATTAAGTTATTAACCACTTATTATGCATAAGAAAGACAAGGTAAAAGACAAGTTATAAGTTAAATAAGTGAATAACCACAACAAACAAGCTAGGATACTTGATAAAATTAGAAACTTAAAAGCTTAAAAGTTAAATTAAAATACTTAAATTGAACACAATGTGAATGTCATGATATAATAAATTCAATCTATTACAATTTACACCAAGTCAATCATGATCAAAGCTCAAACTATCTATCAATATTCATCATATTCCTCTTCATCAAGATAATCAACATCGAACAGATTGCATCATCATTACGTGGTTCATTAGAACCACATGGACTCGAACCACTCCCACTAGGGCCACTTTGCCGCACTGCCCCTCAGTGCATGTAGGTCTCATGATGCCACATAACTCTCCTCATCATCTAATGCTCCATGGTGGGAAATGGAAGCCTCCAAGTCAACTATCTCTGGGTCAATACTCCAATGTTTTGTCGACCCTTGTACTCCGGATGCTTGTGGGATAAAAGGTGCAAGTTGTAATATATGTATACCAAATATTCAGCCTTTTTAGCCCCCAACTTGTTGTGCTTCTATGAGTGGATGAAGTTATATGTACTCCAGTTGTACTCAGAGGAAGATGAACTTGCAACCTATTGAGGCTACGCAAAGTCAATGCAAAGTTCAAACTTAAATTTTAAAAAACTAAAAGTTATAACAAAAAAATGAAAAAGAATAAAAAAGTTACCTATGTGAAGACCTTGATTGCAAGAGGTTGCAAGTAAACCGATGCATGACCATGGAGGTACCACCACATATGAGCATCCATCTTGTATTTGCTCCGAAGAGCGAGAAGGCTATGACCTGTTTCTGCTATGAAATTGCCAAACTCTATCATAACCATGTCTTGGGCCTCAAGATCAGGGAAGAGCCTAGCCAATGCCGTCATATATCCCTCACTGACTTCCACATCTTTGTATGGTGCTACCCTCCCTGGAAAGGAAATGATCTTTGTGTTGTAGAATCTAGGAGTCAATGTAAAAGCAAGTAGATGTAGCGGGGTGGTCATTTTGTTCCATCGCTCAATAAGGATTGATTGCATTTCTTTGTAAAATGTTTCCTCAAGATCCTGATCTTTTGCATTTATGACGGAATTTATCTTCTCAATCATTGAGTCGATACCATCATATATCTCTCCTAGACATGGCTGATCTATGTTAGTAAAGCGGATCATGGTCATAACGGGCTTAGTAAAACTCAACGAGATATTCCACTCGATCCCACCAAATGTCATCTCGAAATCACGCTCTTCACTTTTTGAGCCCGTTGAATGTTTGACCGCCTCCACACGACTCAAGGTTAGAGGTTACCATCCTCATGAGTGCCTCTCGCAGCTTCACAAGTCGCCTCAAGACGATTGTGTGAGACACAAACCGAGTCTCAACAACCTAATATAATAAGAATGAGAAACAAAAATTAAAAAGAAAATTGAAAACTTTTGAATAGTAATTATACTATATTTTAAAAATAAAAAAACTTATATTTAAATTAAAGAAAAAGAAAGGTAGCTTTCCTTACCTTCAACAACTCCAACTGCGAGAATGATCTAAAAATGCCCTGTGACTGGTGATGGTTGGTGACAAACATTTTGATCTCTTCAGCCTCCGCATACACTTGTTGGATTCACTCTGTTTTGCTGGCCATATTTTTAGCATTAAATTTAGTGAATGGATGACACATGGTGTCCAAAAAATATGCCTATACCTTGCCTCAACTAACATCCTTGCAGCTTTGCAATATTTGGCGTTGTCTGTTATCACTTGGACAACATTTTGAGGCCCCACCGCTTCAATGGATTCAAAGAGGATGTTGGCAATGAATTGGACATCCTTCACTTGCCCTCACAATCAACCGCTCTAAAAAACATTGCCCCTTTAGGGCATATTGCAATCACATTGATTAAATGGCGGTTTGTTGCATCTTTCCATCCATTAGAAACGATGGACACACTTGTTTCGCCCATGAGTCTTTAATTGGTCATAAGGTTTCCACATATATTTTTGTTTATCGAATAGGGTAGTGCGGATCTTCTCATAGCCTGGTGATTTGTACCCTTTTGGGGCCTCATTGATGGCTTTCACCATCTCATGCCAATAAGGTGACCTCACAACATTAAATGAAAGCCCATTAGCATATACACATCTTGCAATGTGTTCATCTGCAATTTCCTGCTCTCATTTTGAAAGGCCTTTTCCAATGGCCCTTTTGTCTTACTTTTCTTTCGTGAAAGGGATGCATCCTCATCATCCGTGGAGGTAGGAGCCACAAATGGATGTGGCATGGCCACAATTGGGGATCCACTACTTGATGGGACAACAGGAGGCCTCGCTGATCGAGATGAACTTCCTCTTTTGGCCAATGGATGACCCGCTTTCATAGCCAAATTTGCCTTTGCATCTTCTTGCTCTTTGATATATGCCAAAACTTTTGCTTTTGGCACCCCAACATTATTCTTCCCCTTGCATACTCTTATACTGTTACCCGTTATCGCACACAAGTGGCTTTTCACCCGACTGTAAGAGCCTTTGAATACTGATTCACAATCATTGCATTTCCAAACAAAACAACCACCACTTGGAAGTTGTTCAAGTATTGTTACATGCCTCCATAATGGCGAATTTGGGTCAAATTCCTTGACCAAAGATTGCCCAGAAGAAGTGGAACTTGTTGCCATTGTAGAAGTACCTACAAGGTTCAAAACAAACAACATAAGCAAAGAAAACAATGGCATGTATTGAAAATTTCAAAAATTAAATAGAAAGAGCAAAAAAATGATGAACATAAGCAAAAATGAAGAAATAACAAAAAAAAGAAAAACAAACTTAGAAATTAAATAAAACTTTACCTTCACTTAAAAACCAAAATCCTCCACAAATCCTCCTCTGCAGCTCCTCACACTCCTGCAAGCTTAGGAAAATACTTGCAATGCCTTTTGTTAAAGTATCAAACCCTAGACAAGCACAATGCAATTTTAGAGAGCCAAAGATTAAATGAGGAAGGAGAGGTAAGTTTCTTTGCTTTATGTTTTGTTTTTGTGTTGTTCTTTTGTTTTATTGTTTAGAGTTAGCTTTTAGGGTTTAAATTAGATGAATATTATAAAAACTCATAATTAAATTAAAGAAAAAGAAAGGTAGCTTTCCTTACGTTCAACAACTCCAATCATGAGAATGATCTAAAAATGCCCCGTGTGGATCGGTGATGGTTTGTGACAAACATTTTGGATCTCTTCACCTCTGCATACACTTGTTGGATCCACTCTATTTTGCTGGCCATATTTTTTAGCATTAAATTTAAATGGACGACACATGGTGTCCAAAAGATTAGGAAAAGATTAACATAAAGCAAGCTTAGGAAAATACTTGCAATGCCTTTTGTTAAAGTATCAAACCTTAGACAAACACAATGCAATTTTAGAGAGCCAAAGATTAAATGAGGAAGGAGAGGTAAGTTTCTTTGCTTTATGTTTTGTTTTTGTGTTTTTCTTTTGTTTTATTGTTTAGAGTTAGCTTTTATAGGGTTTAAATTAGATGAATATTATATTTTTTAATATTACAAGGCTTTAAAAACATGTTAAAAGAAACAAAAAAGACGTAAAAGGGGGTGGATATGGCTCAAGAGCGGGCGGGCACGTCGTGTACCCTGCGGATACGCCTAGGTACGCCTCGTAGCCGTACCCGAGCGTATCTCGGGGTACACGACGTACTGGCGGCTCCCAGCCATAACCACCCCCGTATCCGCTCCGAGTACATTCCCTACCTGCCCAAATACCTTTCCCCGCATATCAAGATCCTAGCCTCAAATCTATAGATTAGGAGGGTTTTCGTCCTCTAACCTTCTTGTAATCAATGTTGCGCGGGGACGTGCACCACCGCTTTTTTAACCGTCTCGAATGTTCCGAGGACTTAGGGACTAGGACGAGACATTTCCCCACGTCCCAGAATTTTTAAAAAATAGGGGATGTCTTGACAACATCCCCTAAGGTCGGGGCGCACTCGCACGTTCGGTGATTCAAAATTTGGGGACGGCATAGGGGACATAGTGACGCCCCTTACGTCTTCCCTCTTCTAAATATTAAAAAAAACAAACTTAAAGCTAAAGCTAAAGTTTTATTCTTTTATTTATTCTAATATGTCATTGCCTTATACGTCCCGGGGACATCACGACATCCCCTATGCTTTGTCCCTCTTCTAAATATTAAAAAAAAAAAAAAAAAACTTAAAGCTAAAGCTAAAGTTTTATTCTTTTATTTATTCTAATATGTCATTGCTTTACCCTAACCCTAAAAGCCTCTAAAAAACTTATAAAAAGCACATCTCACACTCATTGTAATAAGGAGCAACGAGGATTGGTTGATATCTCCTTTGCAAATGTAGATGATGCTGATACAGATACTTCTAGTGAAGAGGAGTGGTTCGTGAGTGTTCCTTTAGAGGACTCTGATAGTGATTATTGAGTTGCCATTTTGGTTATGTAATATCATATATGTACTTTTGAGTTATGACTATAAGTCTATGACATAATATTTAATAACATATGTAGTTGTACTCTTCTCATGTTGATTATTGAAGACTTGTAGTTGTTTTTAACTTTCATTGTCATATTGAACTTTGAAAATATAGCATTTTGGCCCTTGGCTTATGTGATGAATAATTGGATTAATCATTAATGGTTTCAATCTTCAAACTTTGAGTTTTAAGGTATGTTCCACCATGTTTTCGGGATAGGGATGGCGGGGATGGGGGACGTGTTTCCTAGAAAGATTTTTTTTAGGCCTTTTTCTAGGGGATGATAGGGGATGATTATTAAAAAATAAGGGAAAATTTAAAAAATATAGGAAATTTCAAATATTCATATAATAACATTGCTAAAGCATTCATCACACACATTATAAAACCTTAATACATAAAATTAGAGTTGAATTGAGATTTCACATAAGATTTAACCTTAAAAATATAGGAAATTTCAAATATTCATATGATAAGTATAACACATTGATAAACTTAAACTTAAAGCATTCATCACACACATCATAAAACTTTAATACATAAAATTGGAGCTGAATTGAGATTTCACATAAGATTCAAGTTTCAATTACAATGAAATGCCCAAGGGCTACAAAATGTATGAAACCTAGAAAATCAAAATGAAAATATATAGCCGCCTAAATCAAACTCCGCTAAAGTGGCATCAAAATCAGACTCTGAGTTTGAGTCATTGGAACTATAAGGGGCTGCCTCATCCAATGGAACCCCAACCAATCCCACCTCGTGCCTCCCGCTCATCAATCATGCAACATCTTCTCAATCAACATCCCAACGTGTGGCCGGAGTCGACGATACAAGATATACTCGGGATTCTCGCCGATGTTGAAGTCTCAAGGCACTACGCACGACTTCTAACTTCTCTCGCTCGTCGAGAGGTAAGGTGGTTCCTCTTAATCGTGTGGATGAGGCCATATGTGGACCAATTCCTCTCAGAGCAGAGGAACTAGCAAACTCCGTGAAAGGAGGCGAGTGGCAAGAATCCTCAAGTTTGGTGCATGCTTGCCATGCCATGTCCACCATCCAATAGGGTCTACTTGAGCTAATGTAGCTCTATCTCGTCCTCGCCTCGGCTTGCTAAATGTTGGTCCACAGAGATTGACAAATGATATCCATTGGGTCTGCAAAAAGCTGATTCCTCATAAGTGCCCATCTTTGAAAGGCCTTCATGGGCCCTTCTTTCGAAAGGCCTTCATGGGCCCTTCTTTCACCTCTTCATCATTAGATGGAGGCACGCTCCCAAAGTGTCAGGTGCTGCATACCATTTGGGATTTAGAGCATAGGCTGCCATATGAAGCAAGCAGTGTTCATTGTGTTCCACCCCGTGTCACAATGGGCTTGAGATGCTCCTCATAAAATCCCAAAGTAGGATCCCCGCTATGAATGGCTTGCTTCATTTGTCCAAACATGTCTTTGTCAAATGTCTCATAAATCTCTCCAAGACTAGGAGAATCTGTATTAGCATATCTTATGACCCCCACTTCAAGTGAGATGAAAGAGCAAACATATCTGCAAACAATTTACAAAAAAAAAAAAAGAAAAAACATTAAGATTCAAGAATGAAAAACTAAACTAATTTACAAGTTACAAACTAAAATTAACTATATATAAAATTAAAAACTAAACTTACATATATAAAAATTAAAAACTAAACTTACATATATAAAATCAGCAATAGCTTACCTCACTGTGGGCCCACCAATCATTGTCGAGGATCTTTTGTTTCACACCTTTTCCTTCAGAAGTGTTTGCCTCGGCCATTTACCCCATTCCCGATTAACCATCATTAATTGCAAAGCCTCCTGCATCTCAAGCATCCTCTCTAACAAAATGAAATAGCTAGCATATCTAGTGTCCACGGGCTTGAGGAATTCTTTCCTCGAAAAGTTCTCAACAGAGCAAGTGAGGTGTGATGGTTACAAATGAAAATATGTGTGTCTAGCCTCTCGCCACCACCGTGTCTTCACCCAATCTATCTTTCTAATGTCTTTCAATGCGTTGTTCATCGCATGAACACAACATGGAGTCCAGAAAATGTGCTTGTAAGCACCCTCAAGCATCATGCCGGCTAACTTACATACGCAGCTGAATCAGTCACCACTTGTACAACATTAGAGGGCCCAATCTCCTCTATGGCATCCTTCAAAATTTGAAATTGGAAGGTTGCATCCTTCCTCCCTATACAATCAATAGCTCTAAGAAAATAAGGCCTAGCAGACATGTGACAATGATATTGATGAGTGGCCGATGTTTAATATTGATCCACCCATCCATGATGATAGAGCAACCCACCCGTATCCAAGTTTGCCTCATCTCCTCCATCACCACACTCAGCTTAGAATATTCTTTATCAAGGAAGCTGGTTCGTAGTTCGTGTTCTCCAGGAGGGACATATAAGGAACCAACAACAATTACATCTTTGAACATTTATTTGAAGAAAGGGGAACGTGACACATGAAATGGTATAGCATTGACAAAGAATAATTTGGCAATAGAAGAGTCAGCTACTTTCCTTGATTGCACATTAAACATCGCCGCAATAGTAAAATACTTTCTCTTTCCCTTGGTAGAATTATCTCCCCTTTGACTTTCAACATTCACGGATTGGGTAGGCACTTGTGTACTATGTGTAGTCTCCAATGGCATCCCTTTTTTCATTGCTTCACCCTCCATGTGCAACCTAGTCACTTCGGCCTTCTCCGGTAATGATATTCTTTCACAACCTCTTACCCCTTGTCCAGCTATGCCCAAAAGATGTGAATAAACCCGCGTGTAACTGCCCCTAAATTCTTTGTTGCAAATATGGCATAACCACACTCTACTCCCCCCTGATTTTTTTTCTTTGTCAATGGTTGTTGCAAATTGTGAAAGAGGCTTTTATAATTGAATGGCCCCTTTGCATAAATGTTGAGGAGTTGTGAAGGGCATTCAAACGGATTATTTGAACGCACCGCTTGTTGCTGCAACACTCTCACTACTTGAAGAAACCCTATTTTTGGTTCTACCTCTATGTTGCATTTCCAATTGAATCTCTTCACACTCACTACCCTCACTGCTGCTCATTGTTTTGTATTGGAAATGCAACACCCTTTCAATCGCAGTGAAAACAAAAAAACAAACAAAAAAACTTCCCTAAGTTTGTGAAGGTTGAAACTTTGAAAAAAAAATGAAACAATGAAGAAATAGTTTGTGCAAATTTGTAAAATGAACAAAGAATGATAAACATACCTCTAATGTAGTAGAATATTGCTCTCCTGGATTCTTCTCTATGCTCTTTTCTTTCTTTGTCTTCTCCGTCACAAAATGAGAAATGAGTCAAATGAGCATCTTTTTTTGTTTTTATGTTTGTTTTAGGTTTAGGGCACTTGAAATGGAAGTGGGGGTCCTTGTGGCCCCCACATGGCTTTAATTTTTATTTAAAGTGTGTTTAAAAAAGGCATATTTTTAAGGCTTGTGGACGCAGGGGACGTCGGGCGTCCCCGATACGGCCGAGGACTTCTAGGAGTCCTCGAACGTACTCGGACGCCTAGATGTCCCCTGTCGCTTCCTGTGAATTTTTGGAGTTCTTGAGACGTTTCCAAAATTTTCTTGATGTTGGGAATGGGGGACGTTTCCTACTCGCCCCCGATGTTCGAAATGTCCCCGATACGGGACGCGCCTGTGGAACATAGGTTTTAAGTCTTAGTTTATTGAATTATTTATGTTATATTTGTAAAATTAATAAATTATATATATATATTTTTATCGGTTGTTACCTTGCCTTCCCCCTGCTATCCCCAAAATTTGAAAAAATTTGCTGTCCGTAAAACCCCTGCCCTATGTCCCGGAGTCTTAGGTAACTATGGTTGTAATGGAGGGTTTCCGTCCTCAAATTGCAGAAATGTTGAAGTAGTAGCTCAAACACCCAATCTAAAATGATATTATGGCAAAAGACCCTCTCAAATGACCCCCACACTCTTCTTTTATAACTTTTCATGTCACGTTCCATGATGAAAGAGTCCCAAAAGCAACTTTCCCTTTTCTATTTCCTCATTGATATTGTTTTATCAAAAAGTAACTTTTTATAATAATAAAACTTTATCAAAAGTTACTTTTTATAATAATAAACATAATTGCGTTTTATAAAGGTAATTTTAGACACTTAAGTTATATTATTAATTGATTATACTTTATTTAGAAAAAGGACATGACAGTTTTTGGGTGCAGTTCAATATTTGAGGAAGTTCATCAAGTCGCTCTCTTCCATAGCAGCACCTTCGAATACCATTACCCCAAGTGGTTAGTCTTTTACTTGGGGTGAGAAGAAACAAGATGCATTTGTTGAGTTTAAACATAAATTTAGCCATGCTCTATTTTTTAACTTTACCTAACTTACAACAACCTTTTGAGTTTGAAACAGATGCGAGTGACTATGCTATGGGGTTGTTCTGTTATAAGGAGGTAAAGCCTGTATGCTACTATTGAGAGTTATTTTATCGTGCAATTTTGAAGTGTTGTGCATACAATAGAGAACTGTATGCTCTTGTTCAAGCGGTCAAGGAATGGATGCACTATCTAATTGGTAAAGAAACCGTTGTTTAGAGAGACCATCAACGCTACAATATTTGCAAGCAAGAAGTAAACTTAGCAAACTAGACACTCCATATGGATGGGTTCTTGCAACAATTGTATTTGGTTATCAAATATAAGAAGGGTGTGTCTAATAAGTTAGTGGACATGTTCTCTCGACCTATTTTTCATATAACAATGGAAACCATAACTCTTCTTTGACCTTTACGTGCGAATCTTATGTAGAGGGATATGAGCATGATGGAGATTTTGGGGAAGCATTTCTTCAAGCAAAGAGGCCCCAAGTTGTAGGTTTTGAGCCCAAGGAGGATTACTATCTTCAAGATGGGTTACAATACAAAATGGGAAAGCTTTGTGTGCCTAAAAGAGAGAAAGTTCTGCTGATGAGAGAAGGACATACTTCAAAGGTCATGCAGGACATTATCGAGTTACAAAGATCATGCACAATTATAGAGGTATATTCATTTTCCATGAATGCAATTTTTTGTCGCTAAGTTCAAAAGGGGATTGTATTGTGTAGCACAAACAAGCTTTGTACCAAGAAGTTGGGTTTGTATATGCCATTACCGCTCCTTTTAGACCATGGGAAATTATCTCCTTGGATGTTTTAAGGGGGTTGCCTTTGTCAAGAAAAGGACATAAATATCTATTTGTGGTAGATTGGTTTAGTAGGATGTGTTATTATTCCTTATAAAAAGACCCTAAAAAATAGTGATGCAACCGAGCCGTATTTTGCTAATGTGTGGGTCACTTTAGTTTTCCCGGTTCTATTGTTTCAGATTGGGATTTTAGATTTGTTGGAAAGATTTGTTCTACATTGTGGGAAAAGATGAATTCTAAGTTGAAATAGTCAACTACTTTTTTATCCACAAACCGATGGGCGCATAAGTGGTGAAGAGAATTTTGCTATAGATGTTGAGAGGGTATAATAGGAAGTATCGTAAGACTTGGGATGAAAATTTGGTGTATAGTTTACATTCCTATAATAAGGTAATACCGTAATACATTCTTCTACAAAGAGATGTAATGTCCCTCTTTCTCGAATAGTCCGGTCGAAGACCTTTGGCCTGTTTTGTCTACCCGACGGCCAAAGGGTGTTTTCAAGGGTGACTTCGGTTTATTATTTTTATTATATGGTGCTCAAAATAAAGTAAAATATCATTAAAGCACATATAATGAATTAATAGACTGTTTGAGTGACTTTGACTTAGGAAAGTGCATTTAAATAAATTAATAAATTATTTAAATTGCCTTCCTAGCCAAAAATGCGACTTGTTTGGGTAATGGCCAAATAAACCCAAAATGCGACTTGCTTAGTGAAGCAAAATAATTAATTAAATATTAATTATATGGTTTTAGCCAAAAGTGCGACTTGCATCTTTGGAGGAGTTTTGGCTATATGGAGAAAAATGCGACTTGTGGAAAGGCATTCGTACTATTATTATTTTCTCCCAGCGATTAGTCATGAGCTTTTGAGACAAAATCCGACAAACCCTCTGGATTATTCGTCTCATGGACGGAAACCCCAGAGCAAGTGAGAGAAGTTTCCATTCGGGATCTTCATCAGTATTCACAGTGTTTTTATTGTTCCAAAGAAGTTTGAAAGAGAAATAAATTGCAGCAAAGGGGCATACAGACTTCTTCTAGAGTGGGGCGACTTATTCTACGCTTGTTTTATGCGATTCGAGGTATTTTTCATGATAGATAATTATTGTAATTTCCAACATCAGTTATATATCAAATCGATTTCGTTTGAATCATTTACAGTGGGTTTTGGGACAATTTTTATTATTAATCTATCTGCAGATTTATAATTGTATTTCCGTAATATTTAGCATCATAAATCATTATTAAATACACGGCTGAATTGTTTATGAAGAAATCTGCTTGTTAAACCCTAGGTGCCTTTTCTGTATTCACCCGGTTTGCGGGGTTTGTTTTATTTAATTTATCTATGCAGTTTTAGTATGGTTTTATATGGATCCTTTTGATGTTATTAGTTCAGATTTGAGCCAGAGCAATATATATAAAAAAAAAAAAAAGTATTAAGGCAAAAAGGGGTTTGGGATCTTTCAAAGGGTATCGAGTAGTGTATCCTCCCAGCCTGTGTGGGAAGGAAACAAAGAGTGTATTAAAACAAAAATCAGCTTTGAATGCAACACAGAGAGGACGGTCCACATAGATACTACACTGCAGATGAGCACGACTCGAAGCTGGTATTACAGGAGGTGACAAAATGGAATATTTGGGTGAGAGACCTGAGAGTCCTCGAGAGGAACATGCAGATCCAGATAGGGATTTCATTCGGGATATGGCAGCCACTCAGAGGCAGTTGTTACAGACCATGGAGTGCATGGGCACTACCTTGGACAGGTTGGCACTAGATAGGCCGGGACAGGCACGACAGGAGGGATAGATCCGTATCAGTTGCCAGTGGTTACAGGATCATAGCAGATCACCTTCAGAGCTTGGGAGTGTTAGGGGATCGCCACGCCGTGAGCGGAGGCAAACTCATACAGATGAGCGGAGACACACTCATACAGAGGAGAGGAGACCTACGCGGACTGCAGATAGGCCTATGCAGCCTAACTTCCTGCCTAGAGATGACCCACCAGAGATTGAGGGACGACTGGAAGAAGTAGCTTTTCCGGATACTATTATGGCAGTCAGTGATGAGTGGAGGAGTTTTCCGCAGCATGTGAGGGATGTATTTCCCCTCCCACAGTATTGTGCTCAGAGGAGAGATAACATGAGGGCTGGACAAGACAGGAGGCCTAGAGCGCAGAGAAACAGGATTTGCAACAGGTTACCAATAAGGTAACCCTCTCCACTTTTGATGGTAGTGGAAAGATCAGTGCCAGGGCTTGGATTCACAAGCTCGACACCTATCTTACCCTCAAACCCATGAGGGAGTAGGAGGCCATACAGTTCGCTACATTACACCTTGAGGGGGTGGCTTATGATTGGTGGCACCATGGGTTAGTTACACAGGGTCATGAGCTTCTATGGTCATACAGGATTTCAATCGAGGTTGATCATGCGAGATTTGATCGCAAGGATGTGGAGCTTTATTACAGGGACTTGGCACAACTCCGACAGAGTGGACACGTTGATTCATACATCAACGAATTTCAACGTATAACATTTATGGTTCCAGAGATGCCTGAGAAGAGGGTGGTGATGTTATTTATAGAGGGCCTTCATGACAAGATGAGAGGATTGGTCAAGGCTCTTAAGCATAGGACATTGCATGATGCCATCCAGACGGCATTGAACTTGGACACATCCCCCACTTCCTATCAGCCCACTTCTTATCAGCCCAATAAGAAGTTTCCCATGAGCTCCAGGCCATTTTAGCGCTCTACCGTTCCGCAGAAGAGTGCACCACCTCCTAAGGTGGATCAGGAGACTCGTAATGAGTTAAGAAGGAAGTTTCGCTTTCACTGCAAAGATCATTGGGAGCTCGGACATCGTTGCCTTGGTAAAGGCAAGGTGCATCTCATTGAGGTTATTTCGAGACGGGGAGGATGATCACTTGCAGATACAAATGCAGAGAGGATGAGGGTGGTGACCATGATGCACAGGGGGAGCAGCCCCAAATAGAGCTTGGCGAGAGTGAGGCATTGGATTCATCCGATGTCACTATTGCTACACTCTCAGGAGCTCTTAGGTACCATCCCTTTCGGCTGAAGGGAGTGCTTAAGGGACAGCGAATTGTTTGTTTGGTTGATAGTGGAGCTACGCACAATTTCATTGATGAGGGGTCTGCGCGGCGAGGATTACAGGTTGAGGAATTTGAGGGGTTTAGTGTACGGGTAGTAGATGGATTTGCTATTAGTTACACTAAGAGGATTCTACAGCTTAGTATTCAAATGGGGGATTACACATTGATCGATGACTTCTATGTTATTGGATTGGGTGAGATTGATACAGTATTGGGTATTCAAGTGGTTACTGACCCTTGCGATATGTGCAGGATTTCAGGAGGATGGAGTTGGAGTTTATGGTGGATAAGAAGAAGATTGTGCTTCGGGCTCTTTCGGCGGTGGGCCTAGAGTTGTTTCAGCCATAGTAGGAAAACTCGCCAAATCCAAAAACTCGCCAGACCCCCAAAAAAAAAAACTCGGAAAAAACTCGCCAATATTCGGCCAATACTCGGGAATACTCGGCAACTTAAAAATACTCAAATTTCTTTAAAAACATAAATTTTAAGCAACACATAGCTACAAAATGTATCAAATGAGCCCATAAAATGTTGGAGAAGTGTTTTCTATTAGATTTGAATACAAATACAATACAAAATCGCATCATCATGCGAATACGACAACCGGCTGATACTAGTCCCCACACTCGGCTGCGTCTCCACGCTCCTCCTAGAAGGCTACGAATCTGGCTCGATCATGGAACTAGATGGTGGTGCTGGTGGCTCCTCTGCTGCATGTTGGAGATCACCTCCAAAGATGTCATCCAATCCAATATCTCCTCGGAGTCCTGCTAGTGCTTCTCCCTCCATAGCCTCCCTCTCAAAAGAAGCAATCTCGTTCGCTGTGAACGCAGGGTTTTCCTCTTCTTGCCCAGTCCACTCACTGTATGGATCTATCTCATCCAAATCAATGAGCTCCTCTGATGTGGCCTCAACTTTTTTTGTGCGAAGCCGGAGATTGTATTGCACAAAAACCAAGTCGTTGAGCCTTTTTGAGTCAACTTGTTGCGCTTCTTCGTGTGATTAGTCCGAGCACGGAGAATACTGTCGAGTTTTGGCGAGTACTCGCGAGTTTTGGAAAGCTATCCAATATTTTTAATTACTAATCTGTCTACAGGCGATCAAAGCTCATGATTCTTTCAGAAGATTGCAAGAAGTTGCTTGGTCCAAAAAGGTGCAAAAATGGATTTTATGAAAATAAGAAAAATATTGCCATCAATGCGTAGAACTCGAGAAAATATGCACTTTTAGAGAAAACGGCACCTGAAACGGAGCCACAGAATGAAAGTTATGGCACATGCAAGTTTTTGTTGCTACATCTTCCTGGACCCTTTCCAAAAATGGCAATTTTTTTCTATGCTTGTGTTTTCTTCACCAAAAATCCAAAAAAGGAAAGAAATGTCTTTGTCTTTGGCAAGTATTCCAACTATACTCGGCAGTTTTTTTTTGCATTTTTGGCGAGTTTTCCCGCGATTTACTCGTTTAGCATAATTTTTGGTGAGTTTTTCTAAACTCGCCGAGTTTTCAAGCAGTATTCTATCTATGGTTTCAGCACACAGGATGGAGTCTATAGTCGAACATGGTGAGGTTGCATGGGCAGCCCAGTTGTTTCATTTCATCCAAATCTTTTTCCTCGACAAAGAGCAACCTTTTCACATTGACATCCACTCCATACTGGATAAGCACGGCCCAGTGTTTGGTGACATTCCTCCAGGTAGACCACCAGATAAAGGGTTTGAGCATGTTATAGAGCTTGAGGAGGGTGCTAAACCCGTGATGACTACGCCTTATCGCCATCCTAAGACATACAAGGATGAGATAAAGAAGGCCATTAGAGAGCTCTTGGAGATGGGACACATCCGTCCTAGTTCTAGTCGCTTTGCTTCTTCAGTTGTTTTGGTGAAGAAGGATGGGACCATGAGAATGTGCATTGACTATCGTGCATGACCGAACAAGAAAAACATCAAAAACAGGTATCCCATTCCTCGCATTGATGAGTCATTAGATGAGTCGCATGGATCTATTTATTTTTCGAAAATTGATCTTTGCTCAAAGCTACCACCAAATTCGAGTTCGGGATGAAGATATTCATAATACAACCTTCAGTGTCACTCACGGCACTATGAGTTCTTGGTGATGCCATTTGGACTCACTAATACCCCCGCTACATTTCAATCATGTATGAACAATCTCTTGAACAGCAAATGAGGCAAAGGTTTGTGTTGGAATTTTTGATGATATTCGATTTATAAAGCAGACATGGGATGATCATTTGAGGCATCTTGATGAGTACTTAGCATAATGGAGACTCGGTCTTTGTTTGCTAAGATGTCCAAATGTGAATTTGGACTTACGGAGATATTGTATCTTGGGCACGCTATCATTGGGGCCAAGGTCAATCAAGAAAAGATACAGTAATGCAGATTGGCCACCACCTAGGAATATCTCGACTTGCGAGGATTCTTGGGGTTATGTTGTTACTACGGGAGGTTTGTTAAGGGTTATTCTCAGCTGGTAGCTCCACTGACAGATCTCACACGGAATTGTGCATTCAGTTGGTCGATGAGGCACATGTGGTATTGTTGGCTAGATTTTCTCATAGATCAAACCTAGGTAGTCATGAGATAAATCTCCCTCATTTAACCGGTGAGGCTCCCATGTCGATTTGTCAATAAAAACGTGTTATTATCTATTAGGGTTTTACTTTAACTACTTAGTTCATGAACCATAACTAAGAAGTTCTGCATAAAAGTAAGCAGCTGTTCAAGAAAGGAAGTATTTTATAGAAGAAGGAAGTAAAGGAAATACAAAGAAGAAATGGGGAAGATGTGCATCCCAATTAGTAGATAGCAGAGCTAATTGCATGCACACAGAAGAAACATAATAGATATGAACACACAGAATTATAAAACAAAGGTAGCTCTAGATCAAGATCTATAATAACACAAAGTTTACTAAGAGATCTAAGATTAAAAGCAAGAAACAAAGTACACCGTGACACAAAGTTCTCCGGAAACCTGCTCCTTTGTATTCCTTTGCTCCAAGTTGCTCTCAGGGGTTCAGCACAAAGTCTAGAACACAAGATTGCTGCTTACAAATTCTGATCGATGATTAACCCGGAGGTTCTTCTCCTACTTATAGAATGTAGGAGGGAAAGTACAAATGGAAAACTCAAACTGAACTAAAGCATGAACAACAAGTAAAGATGACATTTGGCAATCATCCTCAACTAACTTCTTCTTAAGTGACACATGTATCACTTAACTAATAGAATGGTTCCACATGACTTCAAGTAATGGTTGTAAAACCAATAACTTAGAAGTTTTACAATTTCATCCTGGGAACATAGAAAATAGAAGAAGAAAGAATAGAAGAAGTCATGCCAGCTGTAATGTCTACATCTTCTTGTTCTGATATCTGATATACTTGTCGAACATATAATTCAGCATTCTTCCATCTGTTTTAGCCACTGCTTCTTTCTCTGTCCTGAATTGCAGCAACCCTTCATTCAACACTTTGATGCACGCTTCCACATCTTCCAAGCTCGGCCCAAACCTCGCAATGTCTGCCTGCAGTGCCACCAGTCTACTGATAGAATTCATCGTGAAAGGTTTGGTAGCTTTATCAATTCTCTTTTGTACCATCAGAGAGACCCTTCCAGGGAATTAGGCACCTCGTTAGAAACAATCCGCACGTAAGAAGTAACGCCTCCGACCACATCCTCTTCCGTGAAAGAAATGATACTGTCGGGTAAGGATGACGTCCTACTTTCAAGTGCCTGCATCCTTTTCAGCAAAACTCTGCAGATTTCCAAACGGAAAGATACTGCAAATTCTAACTGCTTCCCCTTCTCAACTGATCCATCCGGTACAATCTGCTCCGCAATCAATACATCTCCCGGCAGCTTGTTGATCTCGGCCAAAATACTCAGGTTACTCTCTGCAACTGTATTCATGCCTTCTATGTTTGCCATCAGTTGCTTTAGTTGATTTGCTGCATCGTTCATAACCTTTAGGCGGGCTGACACTTCCCCAAGTTGTACAGAAGCTTGACGAATAATCAAATCCTTCCATTCGTCAATAGCCTTTACTTGATTGCTTGCGTCTTCCATTTCCTGCATAAGATGATCACTCACCTGCTCTGAAATGGGCTGAATAGAAGGTTTAGCAACCTTGGCTATGATCTCACATAATTGAGATACTTGCTTCTGCAGCTCTTCTTTCTCCGCCTTCTCACTGTCAAGCCTAAGGAATAAAGCATCTATCAATGTCTGCGTGTCCTGCTTCAATCCTTCAGTGGTGGCTTGACCGAGTGGTACTTTGGTCACTGTCACATCTCCTGCCACGAGCTCCTCTTCTATCTTTCCTTCTGCCGGAATTGATATCTCAGCAAACTTCTCTCCCGAATTCTCGATGATCAACCTAGAAGTTGCTTTAGCAACTTTAGGCCTTCTGTCTCTTCTGCTCAGATCCTGGAGTAGCTGCAAGTCGTGCTCCTCTAAGTTCATCTCCATTCTCGCTTCTGGAACAAACTGCAAAGCTAACCATTCCGAGAAATTACTTCTCGGAGAGTGAGAAGTCGCTGAGTGTACTACCATCTCCCGCTCTGCATCCTCTCTCGTCAGAAAGTGCCACAGTGTTATGGCTGCCATCTTCTGAGTCATCCAAGGACAAAGCCCTTTCAAATTCCGCCATCTGCAGCTTCAACGTATCCTCTGGAACAGGCGCTGAACGAAGTGGCTGAGGGGAGAAGATGAATGTCGCTGGATTCAGTGGAGGCATGGAAGCATCCTGCTGCTGCGGTGCAATAGTTGGTGAAGCATTGGGTACTGGAGAAACTGGAGTTAAAGTCATGGTCGTAGAAGTGATCCTCTCCTTGGATTGAGATCTTCTATGCACTTTCAACTTCTCGACTTTCCTGCTGCTTTCTCCTCCGTGCTTTCGCTTGAGGGAATCTCCTGCGCCGAAGTTGCCCGTGACTTGATTCATCAATGCTTCATCAAGGCAATATCCCTTCGTCAGCAACCAGTTTGAAGTATTCACCAACACAGCTCCCGACCTTTCTTCAATTGTGTTGCAGCCTCCTATGTTATTCTGCAGTATGGCTTTATCTCCTCCCATTTGATGGTAAGTGTCAAGTACCACATTCCCATCATCTTTAAGATCCGCAGGTATCCGCGCTAGTCCAAAGTCGAACACTTGCTTTGCTGATAGCCTGCTGAAATCTCTCTTTCTAACCTCGTACTCACTTTTGCACTTCATCCAGAAATCTTCTAATGAAGGCACATGTGCGTACTCCTGGGAGATTGTCTTCCTGGCTACTCCAAATGGATCGAAGTTCAGCCGTGCAGGGAAGAACTCTTGCTCATACTCGGATAACATTTGCGCTTCCATCCCTCGAGCTCTATGAATGCTAATGCAGCTGTAATATCCCACAGTGATTGGGAAGAAGCCCATAGACTTGTGCCACTTTGACTAAAGGTCGTGTAACTCCACAAGTTGCCTGCTCAACTCCATGGCGATCAATCTATCATTCGGATACCTGGGCATCTTTATTGGTTCTCCAGAAAAGCCCGTAACCCTGAGGTATGTGAAATCTACAAATTGAATGAATAGACTGCCAATCTTGGACACAGCTTCCCACGCTTCCTTGCTTACCCTGTTGGCCTTCAAGTCTTTGTCTAGCCTGCAGATGAAATCGTAGAAGAAGTCATCGTTGATCACTTTGAAGTCTTTCTCGCATGCAGGTGCAGTAAGCTGCGGGTAGCACTCGAAAATGGGGTCCTTGGAAAGAACACCACATCTATCCAGCTTGGAAAAGACGCCTTGTGAAGCTGCAACATACACCAAGTATGAAGTCATCTTGAAGCTGAAAGTACGCTTCACGTTCCGGAGTTGCTCACCGATGTTGTTGCTAATAATTTCCGACCAATTGATTATAGAATCAACCTTGTTGATTTCAATGGTCCTGATGAAAGCATACATCCATGTACGGAAAGTGTAAGCATTCGCTTCGCCATTCATCCTGCATAGCAATTTTACGACATCATCTACCTCCTGCACCAAATTGGACCGTGGAAGAGTTCTCGGGAACTTTGAAGGAGATCTAGGCTTCTTCATGTATCGGCTATTCATGATGCTAACGCAATCAGCTCTATGCTTCTCCCATCTACTGTCAGCATCCTGAATGCTAATAGAAGTCACCACCTTTCGCACTGGAATCTTCAAACAATAATTGATGAACTCTGCGTCCAAACGAATTATTGTCTTTCCCGAAGCATCACGCACTGATCTGGATGAAGGATGATAAGATCTAGCGCACTCCATCACAAACTCTGGCAATTGGGCTGTACATGGAAAAGTTGCAGCTCGGATAATTCCACTGCTTTTGACCGCACGCATGAGTGAAGTCTTTCCCGCTCTGGATCTATCAATCAAATCGGCAAGAGGTTCCGGGCCTAGATCTGTGTCTCCTATGTCTGCAAGTTTGGAAGCAATGCATGACTCCATCATGCTTTCTTTTTCATCTCTTTTCGCCATAGCTTTGTCTATCTTTGTCTGAATAATTCTTTTTCTTCTTACTTGGCCGGATTTCTTCAATACTGGTGCAGATCTGGACAATTCTTCAGATTCGGAGGATATTTGCAATGTGTTGGACATTGATAAAAACTCCTTTTCTTTTGTAAAGCACCTGTAATGAATTCCTGCAATTTATTCAGACAAAAATGGCCACCGGAGCATGAATAGTGAATTTAAATTGTAAAAATCTGCACTTTTCAAGCCTGCTGCCCCAAAAAATGGTGTTTAATTTGCACATAAAGAGAGCATAAATCCTTTCAATCAACACCTGAGCTCCTGTAACACCTGTGGAAACAATTATGCAGACAAAGATCAACCTCCTCTAAAGCATGCGCCAAATCTGGAAGCTTTTAGCCTTGTTGTCACCTTGTCTGAGCAAAATCCTTCCTCTAATGGGGGCGCACTTTTCCACTTGGCTGCAATTCTTTACCTGTGATTTGAATAATTCACCCATATGGCTGCCCATGCTTATATAACCTTCACAATTCTATAATTAATAATTGCCCTAACAATTAAAGGCAATTAATTAATTAAAAATCATGCTTTTCTCTTTTAAAAATAGCATGTTTAAGGACAACCATCCAATAAATTAAATTAATCCAATTTAATCCTTCACACATCACTTCACTTAAGCTTCACAGTGTGCTTTGACCATAGCCACTGAAAATAGAAATTAATTTAATGTTTTAATGCCTTAAAAAACATTAAATAATACCCAAATGGGGCGCACTTTTTGAGAGGAAGAGGGCAGCCATTAAATAAATTAATTTTAATGCTTTTAAATCCTTTCTTTTATTTCATCTTTGACTTGTTGACTTCCTCCAAGCTTGGGCGCACTTTTTGAGAGAATAGATTAATTAAAATAATCAATTTAAGGCTGCCATTCTATTTTTAAGAATTTTTCACAATGGGATTCTTTACCCTGCAAGGCAGGCACTAAAATCCCGTGATCCACTTAAGTGATTTGACTTTGACAATGGGATTATTTACCCTGCAAGGCAGGCACTAAAATCCCATGATTTCACTTAAGTCACTTTCCTTTTATTTTATCATGGGAATTTTTACCTGCAAGGCAGATAATAAATTCCCACCTGCCTGCAGCCTCTATTTTTCCCACTGCAGCTTAAGTGACTTTTATAACACGGGAAAAAGTACCCTGCCAGGCAGGTATAAAATTCCCACCCTGCCTGCGGCTTATATTTTTCCCATCGCAGCTTAAATCCTTTGTTTTCCAAAAATGCGCCCATCCCCACAGGGGCTTTTCTGTGCACGACTTTGCTTTTTCCCAGTGATCCAGACCTCCGATGGCGACTTCCTCCGGGCATAATGTGCGTATATGTTTTCCAGCTGCTCCAGGCCAAAAATCGGGCTTACCCAAAAGGAATTGCTCCAGAAATTTCACGAAAAAGCAGAACGGACACCACAAAAACACGAAAAATTGCCAAAAGTTACAAATAAAGCCCAAAACTTAATACAAGTTAAAACCCTTCTGGCACATAGGAATAATAACATATTTGCTCATAACAGAGTTAAAACGGAGCTCAAATAGCGTGATACGCGGTTCAAAATAATTAAATACAAATTTCCCGCAAAGAAATCCCGACGACGAATATAACAACTTTGGGCAACCGGGTATTTGGCGAAAAAGGCTAATATGGCTCTTTAGAATTATCTTGACGCAATATAAGAACATTCAGGAATAAAAACACACAAATGACCCATTATTTTAAAAGTATGAAAATTTTTCGATAGGGTAGTCACAGATTTTAGGGTGATATCTGAGTGACACTGTATTTGAGAGGCTCAAGGTAATTATGAGCACCTGTCCAGCTTTGGCTTTTCCATTTCTCTCACCCTTCATTTTAGAGTGTGATGCTTCGGGATTGGGGATTGGTGCAGTTCTTATGCAGGATCGCCATCCTATTGCCTTCGAGAGCCGGAAGTTGAGAGATAATGAGAGATTGTATTCCACCTACGATAAGGAGATGCTTGCCATTATGCATGCTTTGGCAAAGTTCAGACAGTATTTGGTGGGTGGAAAATTTGTGGTGAGAACCGACCACAATAGTTTGAAATATTTCCTGGAACAAAAAGAACTCAATGAGAGGCAACAAAAATGGGTCAGCAGAATCCAGGCATATGATTTTGACATTGAGTATGTTAAGGGGACGAAGAATGTAGTGGCTGATGCACTTTCCAGGAAACCCCATCTCGCTGCCCTATGTTCTTTGAGCGAGATTTCAGCAGATTGGAAATCTCAATTGTTAGTTGAGTATTCCAAAAACACTTGCGCATGTAATATTATGCATGGGAAAATTCAGGATGGCCGGTATAAGGTAATAGCTGATTTGATTTTGTATAAGGGCAGAATTTACCTAGTTCCTGAATCTGAGCTTAAGGAGAAGATTATGCATGCTTTCCATGATGCACCACTTGCAGGACATCCAGGGTATTTTAAAACATACAGGCAGATTAGAGAGAGATTCTCCTGGAAGGGTCTCAAGGATGATGTCTTGCGCCATGTTCGTGAGTGTATGACTTGTCAGCAGAACAAGTCAGAGCATACTTTCCTAGTAGGTTTACTACAGCCATTGCCGATTCCAGAGTATAAGTGGTAAAGTATTTCGATGGATTTCATTACAGGTCTTCCCGTGGTGCAAGGGAATGATCGCATTTATGCAGTAGTTGATCGGTTGACAAAATATGCACACTTTTTCTCTGTCCCTACTAGCTTTAAGGCACCTCATGTGGCTGATTTGTTCTTTCGCCGGATATTCGTGTTGCGTATGGACTTACGAAGAACATAGTTAGTGACCGGGATAGCAGGTTTTATGAGCATATTTTGACAAGAGCTTTTCCGTTTGGTTCTACACCGAGTTGACTCTAACACTAGTTATCACCCTCGACGGATGGGCGAGATAGAGATCAGAACAAGTGGATAGAGGGTTATCTTTGTAACTATGTCAGCAGGCAGCGAAATGGCATGGGTAAAGTTGCTATATTTATGTGAGTATTGCTATAACACCACTTACCATATGTCTATTGGTATGACTCCATTCCAAGCGTTGTATGGATATGATGCGAGATCTTTTGTTGATATGGCGTTTGGGGACAGTAGAGCTCCCAAGGCTCAGGAGAGTTTACAGGATAGTCAGGAAATCCTTAAGGTACTTAAGGAAAATATTCAACGGGCACAGAATCAGCAGAAGATGTATGCAGATAGGCACAGAGTGGAGAGATCATTTGAGGTAGGAGACATGGTTTTTCTACGACTTCAGCCTTACAGACAGAGTACTCTCAAGAAGAGTGGGGCTGAAAAGCTCAAGCCGCGATTCTATGGGCCATACAGGGTGTTGAGGAGAGTTGGTGAAGTGGCATACGAGCTAGAGTTGCCTTTTGAGAGTAAGATACACAATGTTTTTCATGTATCTTGCTTGAAAAGGCCTTGGGGCAGAACATTATTTCTTCTACAGAGTTACCACCCTTGGATGAGGAAGGGAGATTGGACTTAGTGCCAGAGGAGATTTTGGACAGCCGAGAGAGGAGGCTGAGGAATAGAGTTATTCGGGAGTTCCTGGTGAGGTGGAAAGAGTTACCAGAGGAGGATGCTACATGGGAGGGCGAGACTATATTACAGCATCCAACTCTACAGTTGCTTGGGGACAAGCAATCTCGGGAAGGGAGGACTGTAATGTCCCTCTTTCTCGAATAGTCCGGTCGAAGACCTTTGGCCTGTTTTGTCTACCCGACGGCCAAAGGGTGTTTTCAAGGGTGACTTCGGTTTATTATTTTTATTATATGGTGCTCAAAATAAAGTAAAATATCATTAAAGCACATATAATGAATTAATAGACTGTTTGAGTGACTTTGACTTAGGAAAGTGCATTTAAATAAATTAATAAATTATTTAAATTGCCTTCCTAGCCAAAAATGCGACTTGTTTGGGTAATGGTCAAATAAACCCAAAAATGCGACTTGCTTAGTGAAGCAAAATAATTAATTAAATATTAATTATATGGTTTTAGCCAAAAAGTGCGACTTGCATCTTTGGAGGGGTTTTGGCTATATGGAGAAAAATGCGACTTGGGAAAGGCATTCAGACTATTATTATTTTCTCCCGGCAGTTAGCTGTGAGCTTTTGTAGACAAAATCCAAGGACAGAAACCCTTTGGATTATTCGTCTTGCGGACGGAAACCCCAGGAGCAGTGAGAGAAGTTTCCATTCAGGGATCTTCATTGTATTCACAGGTTTTTATCATTCCAGCAGTTTGAAAGAGAAATAAATTGCAGCAGTGGGCATACAGACTTCTTCTAGAGTGGGGCGACTTATTCTACAGTTGTTTTATGCAGTATCTGAGGTATTTTTCATGATAGATAATTATTGTAATTTCCAGCATCAGTTATATATCAAATCGATTTGGTTTGAATCATTTACAGTGGGTTTTGGGACAATCTTTATTATTAATCTATCTGCAGATTTATAATTGTATTGCCGTAATATTTAGCATCAGAAATCATTATTAAATACACGGCTGAATTGTTTATGAAGAAATCTGCATGTTAAACCCTAGGTGCCTTTTCTGTATTCACCCGGTTTGCGGGGTTTGTTTTATTTAATTTATCTATGCAGTTTTAGTATGGTGTTCTATGGATCCTTTTGATGTTATCAGTTCAGATTTGAGCCAGAGCAATATATATAAAAAAAAAAGTATTCAGGCAAAAAGGGGTTTGGGATCTTTCAAGATCTCTGTTTGAAACATCATTTGGTTACCTCCATGTGCACTTGATATTGTTATGAGACAGCCAAACAAAGGAAATGGGAAATTGGATCTAGAGATCCACAAAACTGAAAGGTTTGTTGAGAAGATTCAGAAAATACACTTCCAAGTGCAAAAGAGGTTGAAGGAGTATCTTGAGCCTAAATTGTACATGCAAGTCTGTTATTGACTAACTTTTAAATGTATTGGCAGGAAATTTTCTGTTCATTGGAGATTTTTAATGGATGATTTTTCATTGAAAATTTATAGCTTGCTTCATTTGATCTTTGTAATGTATTGATAACTATGATTGTTATTTGATTGCAAACATGTTTCTTGAAAGCTCAAAGCATTCATAAAAATATAGATACGGAAAGAACTGAAGGTTCTAATTTCCAATTCTGGCAAAATATTTCATAGTTCTGGTTATCTTTGTAGATGCAGTTGAAGACATTGGCACAGATCAATCTCTGAATGGTGTCCATGAGGTGCTGGCTGTGATTTGAATGTCATAGACATAAATATTGTGGTTTTTGCAGGTTCGGTTTTTCTATTCTTTTACCTGTAGAGATAACCTCTATTTAGTTATGGAGTATTTGAATGGAGGCGATTTATACTCTTTACTTGAAACGTGGGTTGCCTGGAAGAGGATGTTGCTCGTATATACATTGCTGAACTGGTCAGTTACTTATAACTTTTAGAATGAAATTTGTGAATATATGTGCTTCACTTTGTAGCTAACCATGGTTTGAAAATTTATTCCGAATGCAAAAATAATATAAGCTATTCTGTAAATACTCAATTGCTTTACAGGTTTTGGCACTAGAGTACTTACATTCTTTGGGGATAGTGCACCGCGATCTTAAGCCTGATAACATACTGATTGCTCATGACGGTCACATCAAGGTGCGCACATCAAAGTGATTGCAATATTGCCATTTTTCAATCTCTCAAAAGCATAGAATTGAAATTCTATCTAGCTAGATTATGACTATGCCAAGCCTGAAAACTATTTGCCCAGGCTTGAGCATGATACAAAAGAAAAACTAAAAACATTATCATGATGAGGAGTCCAGACTTAGAATATGTCTGATATCCCGTTGGAGCTTATTGGACCACCATGCAGAGGCATGCCATAGCAAAGGAGATCTCTATTATCTAAAGCCCAATTTGCTAATCCATCAACAACTTTATTCCTTGCACGGGAATGTGGTACATCTGAACTTCTTGAAACTGCTGCTTCAATTGTTGTATCCTCCATACTTCTTTTGCTATTCGCCAATTAGAGGAAGAAGCATTTCGATCATCGATAACAACTTTAAAATGATTTGAGAGTCCGATTCAATTTGAAGCTTTTGCCATCCAATCTTTAAAGCCTCTTGCATGCCTCTATAGATTGCCTTCACCTCCGCAAAATTGTTAGTAGTAGTACCCAAATTCTCAGCAAAGAAGAACTGCACCTCACCCTGGTTGTCTCTAGCAATGCCTCCCATAACAACTCTTCCTGGATTCCCTCTAGAAGCACCATCTGTGTTCAGCTTTCCATATCCCAAAGGAGGTCTCTTCCATTGACTTATGCTTATGGCCCGATGTTTAATTTGCCTCCAAGAGAGCGTAGCATCCCTAGGGTCCAGAGATACCTAGTTCGAGGAGATGTAACCACTCCGGGGACAGACTCTGGGGTAAAGATATTTTATGTTTCAGAGTTTCCGCTATGTTAATTTTAATTTTCTCCCAGATAAAAGAGCTCTCTTTACTAACTTGCTGAAAAATTCTTCGATTCCTTTCTTTCCAAATATTCCATAGAGTGAGGGAAATGCCAGTCCACAAAATCGGAAGGAAATGTTGGCCTATTGGAAGACTTCTCTGCCATGCTTTGAAAGTCTCCTCTATGGATGCAAAGTTATTCCAGTGTAGTTGAAGCAAAGAAGAGAATTGATGCCAGATAGGAATAACCCAAGGACAAAGGAAGAAAAGATGCGATGAAGATTCTTCGTCCTGTAAACACAAAATGCATCTGAAAGGGCCATACATACCTCTCTTCAAAAGACGATCTCCTGTGAGAACTCTTCTATGAATAACAAGCCAAACAAAGAAACTGACTTTGGGCCACATACTTGGCTGCCATAAATGTTTGAAAAGAAACCGAAGAGGATGAGGATTATCAACCAACAATGAAGAATAGCCAGTAGATACTGAATATGTACCAGAAACATCTTGTCCCCATCCCAGTTTATCTAGGAAGTGGTGAAGAAGACAAAGGTCTAGCCTGTAGGACTTTATGAAGCAGAGTGAGATCCTCATGACGTCTTACGTAATGGGCCATTCTGAAACAAGAATCCATTCTTTTCCATTCTCCCAAGGAAGGGCAAGCAGGTCACCCGTAATGGGCAACCTTAATCCAACCAATGCCCTGCATGTGTTCCATAATGGGTCTGAGGTGGGGAATTGGAGAATGAGAGGTGGTTGACCGTCCCAAGAATCCGTCCAAAAATTAGCCATTTGACCATTGTTAACAATCCAAAAGAGCTCTTTTTTATCATATCTTCTCCCATTCTGATAAATGTCAAGACAAGAGAACCTTTAGAAGGGAGGGTAGATCTGATAATGTTCTCCGGGGATTATTTTCAGCGTACTTAGCTCTAAAAGTAGCAGCCCACAAATCATTAGGGTGAGCAAGTAGTCTCCAGTATAATTTAGCAGCTAAAGCTTTATTCTGTTTAGGAGAAGATCAAAATCCTAATCCTCCTTCAATCTTTGGCCGGCATAATGTCTCCCATTTAACCAAGGACCATTTCTTCTTATTTTGAACTCCGCTCCATAAGAATTTCTGACATATGGAGTCCACTGTTTCAATATAGTGCTAGGAATACTCAGAATAGAGGCAACATATATCGGCATAGCTTGAAGGATAGATTTAACCAACGTCATCCTCCCCCCTGATGAAAGCCATTTGTTCGTCCACTTCTGTAGTTTTGGAATCAATCTTATTGATTAACCAATGCCAATCTTTCAACTTGTTTGAGGCCAAAGGAACACCTAGATATTGAAGAGGAAGCATGCCCTTCCTAAACTGGAAGAGTTCCAAAATTTGCTCTTCTTGTCTAGTAGAAGTATGAAAAAAGAAAATATTGGATTTGCCTTGATTAATCAACTGACCAGTAGCATCTGAAAAGGTATCCAACATTTTCTGAATCTGTCTCGCTTCCTGGAGTGTAGCTCTTCCAAGCATCGTGGAGTCATCAACAAATTGGAGACAAGAAATCGGTTGGCTATTATTGGCCAATTGAATTCCATGAGTTCTCTTTTCCTGGCAGTTTTTTTGATAAGTCACCCCATGCATTCTGCCAAGATAATGAATAGAAAAGGGGATAAAGGATCTCCTTGCCTAAGACCTCTGGAAGCTCCAAAATATTGTGTAGGAGAACCATTAACAAGAACAACAAAGGAAACAAAGGTAAAGCATGCTTCTATCCATTTTATCCATTCCGGAGAGAAACCAAATTGAGCCAAAACCTTACAAAGGAAACTCCAGTCCACTCTATCATAGGCTTTGGATAGATCCAGTCTAATAAACATTGTGGGCTTTTTTGAATTGCCATGGAATGCAAAATTTCTGAGCTAACACAATCTCATCGTGGATATGGCGACCGGGACAAACCCACCTTGCTCCAGGGAAATAAGTTTGTGGAGAAGGGGTTTTAGTCTTTCTGCTATGACTTTTGTGATGATTTTGTACAAAACATTGCATAGGGCTATAGGGCGGAAACCAGAGATATCCTGCACCTCGTGAGTTTTAGGAATAAGTGTAATGTAAGTCTTATTAATTTCCTTAAGAATCGTTTTGGCCAATCTAGCTTCTTCAACCACTTGTAAAGGTCTCCTTTAATGATGTCCCAAAAAGCTTGGTAAAACTCAATCGGAAAGCCATTTGGACCTGGAGTTTTACCTTTCTTCATGTTGAACACTATTCCTTGGAGTTCTTGCTCTGTAACAGGTTGAATCAACTTCTCATTGTCCCGGTGAGAAATGCTAGTAGGTAAAATGTTCAAAAGTTGTTGTTGTGAATCCATATCCAACGATTGAGATGTGAAGAGTTGTTGAAAGTATTGTTGAGCTACCTGCTGCATCTCATGGATCGATTGAGCCTTGGAACCATCAGCCTTAGACAAGGAATGAATATAATTATGTGCTCGTCAGCTAGCAGGGATTTATGGAAGAAGGCAGAATTCTTATCACCCTCCTTTAACCATTGGATCCTGGATTTTTGCTTCCACATAATTTCTTCTCTAATTTCCCATTCTGTAATTCTGCCTTGAGGAGACATTCTTTTTTGAAAAGATCCAAGGATAACCCCATTGTCGGTGAAGAACATTAATATCTTCCAATTGAGCAATGATCTTGTTTTTTTGTTCCTTTATATCACCAAACTCATTCCAGTTCCAGGCTTTTAGCTTAACTTTTAAATATGTCAATTGCTTAGCAAACTTAAACATATGAGTGCCAAACTCTGGTTTGCCTTCCCGCCACCATAGCTCAACATGTTTGGCAATATCTTGGTGTCGAGCCACATTAACTGAAATCTAAAAGGACTCTTGCATGGAAATGTTTTGCCAACTTCCAGGCAAACATGCCAATGATTTGATCCATTATTGTTGAGGATCATAGTCTTAGGTAACCATCCCTTTAACCACCATTCTTCGGAAAGCAGAAAACGGTCAAGTCTTTCCAAAATACAATGTTGACCTTGCCTTCTATTGGACCATGTCATCATACCATTAACCGTCGGTACATCCACCAGGTTATGATTCCGAAGGAATTGAGACATGTCCTCTGAAATGGCATCTAAATGGGAATGACCCCCTTGCTTCTCTTGAAGATTCAGGATAGTGTTAAAATCTCCTCCTAAAATAAGCGGAATCTGGGAAAGTAGTGGATAATCTTTGCCATTCTCTTCCATAGTTGTCTTTTCTCTTCCAGACCAAGAGGGGCATATACATTAAACATTAAAAACTCCTGATCCTCCACTTTAGAGTAAAGATGCAGACATAAGGCTCCTTTAATCGCAAAGGAATTCCGAACAACCATCATTCGGGGATCCCAAAGTGAAACAATGCCACCCGAAGCCCCTTGGGAACTTAATGAGATGTGTTGTGCTTTAGGCCAAACATTGCACCTATAGCCATCATGAGATCAATAGAGGCTTTAGTCTCTTGAATACAAACCAGCGATGGATGAACTGAATTAATCAATCTTTTAAGTTCCAAAACTTTTGAGGGGGAACCCTTCATCCCTCTTATATTCCATGTGACTATCTTCATTGGGAAGTATGTGGGAAGAATTGGGATAAATCCCTAGCTGTTCCTGAATTAGATAATTTTTGACCCTCTTGTTGAAGTTTGGTATGATTCATTTTCTTGCCAACCTTTAGGTTAGTATCCATTTTAAATTTCTTATTCTTTTCCTGATCCACACCTAATCCCAATTCAAGTTGGTGTGTGTCATTAGAATTCCATACAATAAGAGCTTTGTCTAGTTCTTCGGTCTCAATTATTTGTTGGTTATGGCTAGAAAATTGGTCATGGTACTTATTCTTACGCTGATAGCTTCTAACCACATTGCTAATTGTGTTCTTGCTAGGTTGTGCTTGGAAAATAACCATCTGCTGCTGACCATGTTCCTTCGATTGGGCTTGAGATTCTTGTGGCTTATCCATCTGTGTTTCCTGTACCTGTGATTCCATAAGATCCTCTGCTTCTTTTTCCTTTGTTCTGTAGGCTAGCATATCTATTTGTATTACTAGTTCCGACTTGTTCTTTGCCATTCTTTTTGGCAACTTGCTTCTTCTTGGGTGTGATAAAGTCATCCTTAGCCTGTTCTTCCCCTTGCTGTTCTAAAACTTTATGTATGCAATCCTTTACCAAATGTCCATACTCATGACATAACCTGCATCTAAAAGGGAGATTTTCATAATCCAATACTTGGTCCCATTTTTCGTCTTCCACGACTAGGGAAATTTTGGTAGCAGGGTTTATTAAGATCCATCAAAACACAAATTCTTGCGTAGATCATTGTTCTAGCTGTAATGAAGACAAATCCGTCATCATAAAGTCCCCAAGTGTTGCCAATTGCCATAAATACATTTTGATTCCAATATTTTGTTGGTAATCCATACAGTCTTACCCAAATAGGGGCCACAGAGGGGAGTTCTTCATCTGGTTTAAACATGGGATGCCAGGGTTTCATAAACAATCCTGCTCTGCCCATGAACCATGGCCCTCCTTGAAAGATGAGATCACGATCCTCTGCAGATGCAAAGAATATCAAAAAATAACCATTGGGGTACACAAAAATTGAGAACTCACCTTTAGTACTACCGATTTTCTTGGCCCAGTCTTTAAAGACCACTAAAGCAAACTATCAGATCTCTATTCTCCAACTCATTAATACCGCTCTGGACATCAGAATTTTGTAAGTCAAGAACCAGGGTGCCATCTGCTGCTCACATGCATCCTTTCTCATTTTTCTTCGGATCAATCTTGGGCATTCTTAAAGGAGTTCGCTGGAAATTTCTTCCATTTGTAAAAACACCCGAAGAGCCACGAAGGGCTTCTTTAAACGAAGGTTTTAACCCATCCACACCAGAGGAAGAGGGTTTGCTATCAATAATTTTCTTCTGAGAAGTCATTGCTAAAATAACCTGCCCGGAAGGGCAAACTCGTGAGGGCGCAATTGTGGAGGAACAAGACACAATAATACTAAGCGGGAACAAATAAGTTAAAATAAATCGTGACCTGGGGACCACGACAGGTGACACAAACATCACAACGAATGGGGAAAGGAGTGGTCAAGAGAAAACAACAAGGTTGTATACTGACGCTGACAGGGTCACACAAGACAAAGATATATACAAACAAGGGAAACGACATAAATGGCGGTCAAAGCTGTTGCTTCTTTTTCTACAATTCCAATTACCTACTTTTATCTTATATGTGGAAAATTTGTCACATGGAAGGCTAGTTAATTTCTGCTTTAAGAAGCAATGGAATTCTAAGGATATGAAGATTACAAGAGAGAGCATGAGGGATACCACTGGAAGAATAATTAGTAGGTTGTATATGAGACAACCATACACCCCATTAATGGGAATTGAGAATGTTGGCAAAATGATTAAACTTGCAACCACCGGATAGTGTCGGATCCAAAGATGAAAATCCTTAAAGAGTGTGGAGAAGGAATCCTCAAAGAGTGTGGAGGAGGAGATGTCCATTGCCTCAATTGAGGGCTTTCCATTTTTATTAAGATGCCGGACCTAAACATACTATGTAAGGAATGGATAATTTATTGAATTACACCGATGTCCCTGATTTTCTTGATTTGAAGAAAAGCAGATTGGGAAGGAGAAATTATTGTGCTAAGATGAACTTGGATATGCCTTACAGTAATTTTAGAGATAGTTTTATATGTCATGTTGCAAAGAGGAATGAACTGAAGAAATTCAATGTATCTACTTCTTAATGGACCATTGTAATGCCCCTTCTTAGGGGGACTCAAGAAATTGCTAAAAGTTGAGATGTAAACTTCAAAATCCGATTAGGGAGCTGCTGTAGATGGATGATATCAACCCTGCAATCTGCAATTTAGGCACCCTCCCGTGGAAGGAACTTCCTCGGAGAGGTTAAACCCCTCGAAGGTGGGTTAAAACTTGTTAACACCCTTCAAATATTATGCCAAAATTATTAAGAAACCCTCAACAAACATAATCAGCTATTAGAAATCAGAATTGAGCTTGAAAATAATTAATTTTGGAACCCTCAACTAACAAACTTCAGCAAGCTTGGAAAAATAGTAAAACACCTCCAAAATTCACGAAATTCAAGATCTTGGTTTTCAAAAATATGTGGAACAAGATAATAAATTAGATTGACCAAATTATCATCGCACATACCAAATAATACTCCCAAGTAGGTCGCTCCACTTCAAATAAATAGATTATTGATCAAAAGAGATAAATCATTCAAGGAAATGATAATTTATTGCTTTCTTAACTAGCTTGCATACATAAATCTTTATGGAAGGGTTTCTGTCCTCCATAAGTCCTCAATCGTGGGTTTTTCGTTGTTGAGAAAGGTCCTCAATCAAGGGGTTTCGTCCTTGAGAAAGGTAGGAAAGGTGCTTCACAAGCAAATCTTAACCAAGATATGAAATTTCACCAAAACATGATTCAATAATGGCCAAGCGACCTCCTTTTATAACCACAAGGAGTGTTTTACAATAAAAATGATGGCCAACCCCTTAAGATAAAGTGCTTTTAAATATCTAATTAGTATTTGGAGCCTACATGCTCAAAATACTTTTATTTCCTAACTACTTAAGTCCTTCTATTGGAGTGCTAGGCTTCCCAATAGGATACATGATAATAAATAAAATAACTACCTAAGCAACAATAAAAATATAATCCAGATCTTCCACCCGCTTTCTTCCTTAGACACATGGAGAGAAGAATGAATTAAGATCTTCAAAATCAGCCTTCAAAAAGGGACATGACAATCCCCCTTCCCAAGATTGCTTGTTCCCAAGCAATCGAAAATTCGAATGCTCCAAGATAGCCGCTCCTCCTTCCCATGTAGCATCTTCAAGTGGTAGGCCCTTCCAACGTGCCAAGTATTCCCGGATGTTCCGGTTGCTTAGGTTCCTCTCTCGAACATCAAGGATGGTTTCGAACAAGAATGATCTTCCCTCCTCATCTAAAGAGGGCAGCTGTAGTGAAGGAGTAATATGCTTCCCCACCGACTTCTTTAGACAAGAGACATGGAAGACATCATGGAACTTGCTCTCTGGAGGTAGCTCAAGACTAAATGCAACCAGTCCCATCCTTTCCTTTAGCTTGTAGTGCCCATAAAAGTTTGGTTTTAACTTCTTAGTCCCACTTTGTTTAAGCGAGGACTTTCTATAGGGTTGCAGCCTTAGGAAAACCAAGTCTCCCATTTCAAACAATCTCTGTATGCGCTTCTGATCTGCATATTGTTTCTTCTGATTCTGAGCTTGTCGGGGTTCTCCTTGATCGCTTTTAAAATGTTTCAACTCTCTTGGATCAGAGATTTAGCACCGGAACCCTACTATCCCCAATGATCAAGTCCATAAAGGAAAATGTCTCACAACCAGTAGAGTGCTCTAAAAAAGGAAATTTATAATGTCCCTTTTTTCGAATTGAGGGCCTAAAAATGGAGTTCTTGCCATTTCCTTTCCGTGGCAAGGAAGCATGATTGAACAAGGGAAGGAATTACATTTCATTTCAGTTTTTTTTATTTAGATGTAATGTTTTCTTTCAGTGTTTCCCTTTATGAGGCAAGCCGATCTGTGTTGGGAGAGTCATACAAACAAATTAAAACATAAAAGAAACTTAAAAAGGTTGGTCCACTTCAAATTGGATTTTGGCACCAAGTGAAGGATATAAAAGGGACTCAAGGGCTTCATTTGCACCCATCTTTGGCTCATTTTTATCTATACTTGGTTTTGTGGGCAAAGTGCTCTTTAACTATCCCCTTAAGACGAAATCTCTCTTGTGTGGCATTCTAAGGAAGACAAAAACCTTCCTTGTGGCTTGGTGGAGGATGGAAACCCTCCATTTTGGGTGATTTGAAGACATCTCTTGAAGACTACTTGCAGATTTGGATCTAGGGCATCAAAGAGAATATCTACAAAGGCTTTGCATGCATTTTAGAGCTCTCCCTAAAGGAAGCGACTAGGGTTTGGTGAAATTTCAATGCCTTCTAGGGCACATACTTTAGATTTTATTTGATATTCTGATTTGACATAATTTCTAAGGCCAAAATCTATCTTCTTTGTGGTTATCGGGGTTTGGAAACCTCTCTTTTCATTATTTTCATGGGTTGTACTTCTGCTGTTCATAATTAAATTTCCAGTTGAGTGTGTGATCAGATTTGATGATAAAAAGTGTCTTAAATTCTTCCTAAAATATTTATCTATATTGTGGTTGAGTTATTTGATGATATTTGAGTGATTTTCCTCTAATTCTGGATTGTTATAAAAATCAGACTGCTGATTTCCAGCTGTTAGAAAAATCAGTTTGCTGATTTAAAAATCTGAATTTAATCTATTGGGGTTTGTGTGGTTTCCTACTTTTTTAGTTTCAGTCCTAAAAGGGACATTATAGTAGTATCAGAGCTTCGGTCTTCCCATCCTAAGGGTATTCGTGCAAGGCAGTGATAATACAAACATGTAATGGCAACCTAGGTTCTTACCAACGGAAAAGTCCTCTTGAAGGCGGAAGCACGATATCCAAAGGGGTCACAACATTGTGGTTATTTGGTGTCCCTCGATTTAACCCCCAAATCTAGGACTACCCATTTGAAAAAATTTCGTTCTTTTTTAAATAACGGCTCTTTTTGTGTTTTTATTGCCAGAAGATGTCTGTATTATGTTAAGATATTTCCAGTGAATCATATTAGCCAATTTCGACAAATACCCAGATGCCCAAACTCATTTTATCCCTCCGCCAAGTTTTTTGTTTGCGGGAAATTTTTATTTAATTATTTATTAAATAAATAATGCCCGCTTGAAGTAAATTGTGTTCCCGTTGATGTTTTCAGATGCGAGTATTCCATTGTTCATGCGGGGACGTGTCCCGTATCATCAAGACGTTCCGGATGTCCGGGGCCTCTGGGGACTCGGGGCGGGGGCGAGACGCTTTCCTTGCCGTCCCCATTTCCAAAAAACAAGGGGGACGTTCCCTATTAAATGAAACGCACCCGGGACGTCCTGGGTGCAAAATGACTTTGGGTGTGCCGTTGGGGACGCCGTGACGTCGAGGGACGCCCCGGGGACGTCATGGCGTCCCCCAACCTCTTTCACGCGGCGGCTAAGGCGCAACAACCTTTTTTTAATCATTTTTATGTTTTTTTAAATATTTTCTTTAACTTTTAATGCTTTCTAATTAAAACTAACATGACCTAACCCTAAAAGCAACAAAAAAACTTATAAAAAGAGCATTTCATACTCATTCTAATCACACCAAGCAAGAGCAAAAAAAAGAGAAGGAGCAAGAGTAAAAAAAGAGAAGGCAAGAGCAAAGAGCAAGGAGCAAGAGCAAGAGCAAGAGGTATGTACATACATTACTAATTTACTACCATTCTTTGTTTTGTTTTTTTAATTTCCAAATGCAAAGTTGAAAGTGAAGGCATTGCATTTGCTTGTATTTTTTTTCCTATTTGGATTAGCAAGTGATGGAATGAGATAAAACATAAAGGGAGGGTTTTTTTATTGTTTGTTTTTTTTAATTTTTAAATGTATTCATCGCTGGTTTTTTTTTTTAAATGTATTCATCGCTGTTTTTTTTAATTTTTAAATGTATTCAAAAATTGCATTCATTGTTTTATCAGATTGTATAGTTATATTGTTTTGTATTTTAATTATCATAGCTTCAAAATGAGTTCGATAGTGATTATCAAGCTGAATATGAGGTTGAAATGGGTGTGCAAGGAGAAGGAACACAATGAAACACCTAATACCGCTAATAGTTCACAAGGAGTGTGGACAAGTTCACTTGCCCTCTCGAAATGTTGAAAAAGTATGCTAGGGGGCCTTTTGATAAGAAAAAACCTTTGAAACAATTTGGTCAAATTATGCGAGGTCCTAGATCAAACATTTCAGGGGCACTAAAATATGGAAATGCAACATTTGCTCATTATCTTGATCAGCATCATTACTAGGTCAATGCACATTTATCAGCACATTACGGGGAAAGGTGTAGGCATGTGTGGACAACTATCACTTGAAGAGAGGGCAGAAATGGTGAGGTTGTATAATGGAGGTATGGTGGAAAAGGTTCCAGAAGTTCGTGGCCATCATGTTAGTCGCACTGGCACCCCTTCTAGTGCTGTGAGAATTAATACCGGTAGTGTTACAGGTGCATCTTATGAGGTGTTTGAATTGGATGCTTTTGGTAGTAGTAGGGGGAAGAGGAAGGTCGTGGCCTCCAATCCACTTGTTGATATGTTCGATACAAAGGCTAAAGAGGAGGCCGATGATGCCATTGGAAAATTCTTTTTCTTCTAGCATTCCATTTCATGCTTGCTTTCGCTCTCCTTATTTCAAGGAGGTCAGGCTAAGATAGCCAAAGCATGTGTGAGTTATGTGCCCCAGGAGACACGAAGTTGAGAACCACAATCTTGGATAAGAACTATTCCAAGGTTAATTTACTTGGAGGAAATGAGGTGCACATGGGTCTCTCACGGTTGTAGCATCATCATGGATGGGTGGACAGATATCAGACACCACCCACTCATAAATATCATTGTTTCATGCAAAGAGGGTCCTTACTTTTTGAGGGCAGTTGATTGTTCAGGGAAGAAGGATGCAGAGTTCCAATTCACCATTTTGTGAGATGCTATTGAGGAGGTTGGCCTTGCTAACGTTGTGCAGGTTATTACAGATGCAACATATGTGTGCAGGGCAGCAGGTAAGCTTGTCGAGGCTCATTACCGACATATATATTGGACCCCATGTTGTGTGCATGCCATGAACAATGCACTAAAAGATATTGGAAAAATTGATTGGGTCAAAAATGTAGTGGCTGATGCTAGAGATGTGCAGATGTTCATCTGCAACCACCATACGTCATTGGCACTCTTCCGTAGCTTTTCGAGGAAGGAATTCCTCAAGCCGGGGACACACGTTTTGCATCGTATTTTATTTTCTTTGGATAGGATGGCCGAGTTGCAGGAATCATTACAAGGCATGGTCATGACATCGAGTAGTCTAGGTGGGATGGGTCAAGACAGAATCAGGGGGAAGAAGGTGAAAGCAATTGTGGTGAATGAAACATTTTGGATAGATGTGAGATATATCACTAGGAATGAATTCAGAGCTTTATTCGTGACTTTTGGCAACGTTTTTCATTTTTATTTATTTATTTCACGTTTTTCTCGCTTTTCCCGTAGTTTTTCTCGTTAAATTCCCTAGGTCTATTCCTTGTCCAATATAGTCTGTTTAATTGCCTCAAGCATCAAGAGATCATTTACGGCCACCGCACTGCAAAAGAATCACCTCGAAAAACATACTTCTCCGGTTAAAAAGATGAAGTCATGCACAGAAAGCCTCTCTTAGGCAAGTCACACTTTTTGGAATAAATGGATTTAAGCTGCAATGAGATTTTTGTTAGTGGCAGTCAGTGGGGAATTTCTTATCTGCCTTGCAGGGTACTTTTTCCCATGAAGTCAATGTCACTTAAGCTGCGATGGGATTTTTAGAGGTGACAGACAGGTGGAAATTTCTTATCTGCCTTGCAGGGTAAAAATTTCCATTATAAAATAAAGAAAAATCACTTAAAGCACCGATGGGAATTTTCGCTCGCCTGGCAGGCTAACTTTTCCCACCAAAGAGATTTATTCACCCATGCAAGTCGCACTTTATCAAAGGAGGCTAATTTTAATGCAAGTCGCACTTTTTGGGAGATGTTTTAATTTGATAATGGGAATTTTGGCAGTGGCAGGCAGGCGGGAATTTCTTACTTGCCTTGCAAGGTAAAAATCCCCATTATGGAAGTCAAACAACTTAAGTGAAAGAAGGGATTTTTGGAGCTGCAGTGCAGGTAGAAAATCCCATCAAAGTTGACTTCTTATTTTTAGCATTCACCCTTGCCAAAAAGTGCGACCCATTTAGGCATTAAACAATGCTTTTAATAATATTTATTAATAGCTTCTCTGCCTAATTTTGGCGCCAAGAATGGGATGAAAGTCAATGCAAGAGGGTGAGCTGAAAATAGATCATGTATGCATGCTAAAAATAAATAAAATAAATTTATTTAAAGGCAGCCAACAACATGCATAATTGGGCGCCCAATTTGGGTGAATAAACATGATTGTTTATTAATTAAATTGCCAGGAATAGGAAGGACAATTATTAAAAATAGAATGCTTTGAGGGTTATATAAGTATGGGCTGCCATAATGAAGAAGCAATTAATTCTTTTTGCTAAGGATTGCAGCCCAGACAATTTTGGCGCCAAAGAAAGGAGGATTTGTGCATCAGAAGGTGTTTTTCATTGCTAGAAGCTTCAAGGTTTGGCGCCTAGGGTTGGAATAGCTTGATTTATGCTATGATAATTATCTGCATGTTACTATAAGTGCCCAGGTGAATTTAAAAATATTTATGCTTGCTTTGCATGCAAGCAAAGCCTCAAATTTTAGGGCAGCAAGCTTCATATGCAGATTTTTGGTGACAGAAATCAAGTATTCATGCTTTGGACTTCATCTTTGTTTGAAATAATTACAGTGAAAGGGAGTTCAAATCAATGTCAGGTACATTGAATATATCTTTCGAATCTGAAGAAATTGCTAGATCTGCACAAATTGATCCAGTTACAAAGAATTTCGACAGGATTAAAAGAAAAAGAACACAGACAAAGATTGCTTCAGCCATGATGAAGCGTGATGAAAGAGAAGGATCAACAAAATCATGCATAGCTTCCAGATTTGCTGATATCAATGACACGAACATAGGCTCAACCCATCTCCGAAATAATTGACAGATCCAGGGCTGGAAAGACATCTCTCATGCGGGCAATAAAAAGTAGTGGAATTATTCAAGCATCAACATTCCCAGTCACAACTCAGTTGCCCGAATTTGTTATGGAGTGTGCAAGGTCATATCATCTCGCTTCAGAACAATCCGGGATGCTACGGGAAAGACAATAATTAGGTTGATGGACAGCTTTATTAATTATTGTCAAAGATTCCGACACGAATACCAATGGTGATTGCGACAAGATGCCGGATGTAGACAATGATGGGAGAAACACAAAGCAGATTGCGTGGGCATAATGAACAACAGATATACAAAGAAGCCCGTGTCCCCATCAAAGTTCCCGATGACTCTTCCGCGATCCAACTTGGTGCAAGAGGTGGATGTTATTACTAAATTGCTTTCGAGCTAAGTGGAGAAGCCAACACTCATAACTTCCGCTCATGGATATATGCTTTCGTATTGAGATCAACAGAGTTTATTCAATAATCAATCGGGCGTAGATCATCGGTGACAACATTGGTGAGTAACTCGAATGTGAGGCGTGACTTACAACTTCAAAATGACTTCATACCTAGTTTATGCAAAGATCCTCGCAGGTATATTATCCAAGTGGATAGAGGGGGTGTAGTGACGAAAGATCCTATTTTTGAGTGCTTCCCATTGATAGCTTCCGAATGTCACAAAGATTACAAGGTGGTCAACGATGGGTTCTTCTATGGATTCATTTGCAAATTAAATAGCGATTTGAAGATCAGTAGGGTAAGCAAAGACGCTTTGGGAAGTCAGTATCCCAAAGATGGCTGTATTTTCATCCAATTAGACTTCACCTATCTCAGAGTAACCGGCTTTTCGGGAGAACCAGTTAAGTTCACCGAGGTATCCAAACGATAATCGGGTCATCATGGAGTTGTGCAGACAGCTCGTGGAGATGCATGACTTATAATCAAAGTGACACAAGTCTACGGGTTTCTTTTCCAGTCACAGTGGGTTATTACAGTTGCCAGAGCATCCACAAAGCTAGAGGAGTCAAAGCTGAAATGTTTTCTCGAGTTCTTCCCAAAGACAATCGAACTTTGACCCATATGGGTTAGCGAGGAAGACAATCTCCCAGGAATACTCACATGTGCCTTCGTTGGAAGACTTTTGGATGAAGTGCAGAAACGAGTATGAAGTCGAAAGAAAGACTTCAGCAGGTTATCGGTGCAACAAGTGTCTGATTATGGTTTGGCATGGATACCTGCAGATCTCGCAGATGATGGCTATGTGATACTTGACTCGTATCATCGATGGGGGATAGAGTTGCTCTTTCGGAAAACATTGGTGGTCATTAGGCGATTAAGGAAAGATCTTCCATGCTTCTAGTTAACACTTTGAACTGGTTGTTGACAAAGGGGTATTGCCTGGATGAATCTTTGATGAATCAGATCATAGGCAACTTTACCGCAGGAGACTCTAGAAAAAGAAAGTACGAAGGTGAAAGCGGCAAAAGGCCGAAGAAGCTTAAAGTTCACAAAAAGTCTCACACGCAGAGAAGGCCAAATCTACAACTATCGTGCTAGTTCCAGCTTCTCCAACATCAACTCATAGCACTTCGGTAGCCCCAGAACCTCAGAGAGATCTTGTTGTTCCTCCATTGAATCTAGCGTCATTTGTATTTTCTCCTCAACCACTCATGTCTTCACCTCTCCATGTGGAGAAGTTGAAATCACGAGATGATGGGGTTTGAAAAAGCATTGTCGTTGGACAATTTAGAGGTTGGCAGTCACAACACGATGGCAAATTCGGATAGAGTAGAATCAGAGCATGAGATGGTGGTGCATTTAGTGACTTCTCATTCCCCGAGAAGCAACTTTTCATCATGGTTGGCTTTGCAGACAATCCTAGAAGCCGAGAGATCAACCTGGAGGAACACGACTTTCAACTGCTCCTGAGTTTGGGCGGAAAAGATAGAAGACCTAAAGTTGCCAAAATAACATCTAGGTTGATTATTGAAGAATCGGGACAAAAGTTTGTTGAGTTGTCATTGGCCTTCAGCAGAAGCAAAGCACAAGGGAGAGCTCATCAGAACCGATATAGCAAGACCAAAGTGCCAATAGGTCAAACTACCACGTAATCATTAAAGCATGATACAAAGAAGCTAATGAATGCTTCATTCCTTAAGCTTGACAAAGAGAACGCTGAAAGAGCTAAGCTTCAAAAGCAGGTGTCCCAACTATGTGAGATCATTGCTAAGGTCGCCGAACCTTCCTCTCAGCCCATTCTGACACATGAGCAGGTAAGTAATCATCTGATGCAGGAGGTAGAAGATGCAGGGGACCAGGTCAAAGCTATTGCTCAATGGAAAAAGCAAATCATTCACCAAGCTTCAGAGCAGTTTGAAAGAATACCAACTAAATTGGAGAATATGCACAGGGCAATATATCAAATAAAGGAACTGATGACACATATGTAAGATGAGAACATAGTTGTTGAAAGTCATCTGGATACTTTAGCTAAGATACACTCATTGCCAGAGGATGTGCTTGATTGCAGAGCAGATTGTGCTTGGTGGATTGGTGGAAAAGGGGAAGTAGTTAGAAATTTCAGTTTCCTTCCGCGTTGAGATCCTCAAGCTCATGCTGAAAAGGATGCAATTGCTTTGGAAAGTAAGATGGGAGAAGTGTCGAAGAGCATCCCAGATGAATTACCTGCTTCCCGTGAGGAATTTATTCTGGTTGTGCGGAAAGAAGTTGATGAAGCCACCATGCCTTTCACGATGGATTCAATTGGCAGACTCATAAAACTTCAAGCAGATGTTGAGGGATATGGGCTTGGTTTAGAGAAGGTAAATGCCAACACCGCCTTTTTGTTCGGAGGGTTACCGCAGTTCAAAATAGAGAGATGCTATTGTTAAAACAGATGGGAAGATGTTGAATTACATGTTTGACAAATATATTCAATATCAGAACAAAAAGAAAGTATACATGTTACAACTGGCAGATCTTCATTCTTCTCTTCTTTCTTCTCTTATTTTCTATGTTCTCGGATGAAAATGTAAGATTAAAGTTATTGGTTTAAAAACCATTACTTTAAGTTATTTGGAAAGATTCTTTAAGATAGGTGATAGATGTGCACAATTTTGGCTTAAACTTTTGATGCATGTCACTAAGAGAGGAATTCTAGGAAGATGATTGCCAAATGTTCCCTTTACTACTTCATGTTCTAGTTCAATTGAAGTTTCCCATTTGTAATTTCCCCTCTACATACTATACGTAGATGAAGAACCTACGGGTTAAAGAATCATAATTTGTAATCAACATTCTTGTGTTCTAGACTTTGAGCTAAAACCCCGAAGCTTGTTGCAAGCAGAGGAATAAAGAAGAGATTTCTGGAGAGCTTTGTGTTAACGGTGCATTTTGCTTCTTATTTCTTTCTAGATCTATTCATAAACTTTGTGTTATTCTAGATCTGGATATGAAACTATCATTTGCTTTAAATTCTGTATTTAAAAGATCTATTTGTTTTATCTATGTGCATGCAATCAACTCTGTGAACTATTGATTGGGTTGCACATCTTCTCTCCTTTCTTCTTGCTTTCTATTATTTTCCTCTTCTACAGATATTTCCTTTCTTTACAAGTGCTTGTTGCGAAAATGTCTAGCTATGGTTCATGAGCTACATAGTTAAAGTAATACCAACAAATAGATATTAGGAAATACAACTGAAAAAATCTTACATGAGAGCCTCACCGGTAAATGAGGGAGATTTATCTCATGACTGCCTAGGTTTTCAGCTGTGTAGAAAATTTAGCCAACACTATCTATGAATAATATAGGGCTCTTTCAAAGGAGATCCGTGATGCTATTTCGCTTGCTCGAATTCACATAGGTAAGCAAGGGTAGGTATGGGCCCAAACCTAGACCTCAAGTACCACAAGAGGATCTTCAACATGCCTTGGGGAGGGTGACGCTCTCCACATTTGATGATTTAAAAATGGGACAGCTAGAGCATGGAAGAAGATGCTAGGGTTTAACCCTAGACCACAAGAAAGTGCCAAAGAGCCAAACCCAAAAGGGTTTCTCTTGAAAGAAGAAAAAGAAAAATCAGATCTGCAGGAGGGCTTTGAGGTGGAATCACCAAAGAAAGAGGTAGAAGTACCTATCATTTTCCTAAGGATGAGCCATTGACTGATTTTCAGGACAACCGGGTAAATGGACGTGTTTGGTGAAGAGACCATGGAGCATGAGCCCAAAGAAGAAGGGAAATATGATACACCGCATTATGGAAAAGAATTGGTGGATAGAGCCCCATTTCCGGATGATAATGTTGACAATCAGCTTGCTGGAATTTTAGGAACAACAATCAATCAGAGGCAAGTTGATGGAACACATGACTCCGATGAGAACCATGAAGATGTCCTGAGCATGTGTCAACAAAATATGGATGAAGCTAGGGCAGAAAGAGTTTCACTTGTTGAAACTAAGATGGAGGAGGGCCCTTTCATGTTGGCAAGGCAAGAAGAGGCTACAAAGCTTGATGAAGATTCAACCCTAACTCCCATGGTTGTTTTGGAGGAACAACATTATGAGGTAATTAATGATCATTGTTTGGTTAATACTAATTTTATTTTAGCATGTGATGAATTTAGGCATGAGCAAGAGGGAGAAGAGAAAGGGAGGTTTGGAAACCATTTTCCAAATAGATATGATGATAGCAAGCTTGCTGGATTGTTTATAACAGCGGTAAAAAAAGAACATAATGATGAAGAATTGGGCCTTGGGAAGAGCCACAAAAGCATTCCAAGCACAAGTGATCAAGGTATGGAGATAGTACGAAAAGGGGAAGCTCCACTTATTGAAGAAACAAGGACCAAGAAGAGGGAACACCTTGATGACCACCCAAGGGGTAGTAGGGACAACACATTAAATGGTAAGGAGCACATACACCCTCTCATGCAACCTCCGAACTGTGTGAAGACCGCTTTATGTACATGGGCCAAGATGGAATTGGTGAGAAGTTACCCCCCTTCCAAAGACCATGGTATGCTTGTAAAGGTAACCAATTCTTTTTTCCATTTGGATTATATCTTAGCGATATACCGTAATGTCCCCTTTTTCGGGACATTACTAATATTTATTTTCATTTGCATTGTAACCCCTTGACATGCCTAGCGCTACAAGTGGCGTTCTCTAGTTAGTTTAAATGTGCACATAGGATAGTTGCTTTTTATTATTTAATTAAAAATAATAAAGTGAATAGACTTAGTTTATTAGAGACTTTATTATAAGGAGAGTTTATGTTTTCCCTCCAAAAGGGAAAGGTCGGTCTTTATTGAATATTGCACCCCTTAACTCTATAAAAGGAGGTCGCATTTCCTCTAGTGGGGTTATGTTGATTGATCATTTGATTTCACTCCATGCTTGGAGTAATGAGATGTATGCCCATGGGATGTATGCCTAGTTCTTTCAAAGTGTTCTCTCTCATTGTAAGCTTCATTTGGATCCATTGTTGAAGATATTGAAGATTCCATTGTTCTCTTCATTGTGCTCTCTTGTGTTGAGTGTGTTTTTGCATGGTTTATCCATTCTAAGATTGGCGACTTGGCTCATATGTTGATGCATTAATTTGTGAGGTTAAATCTGCATGTTGTGGCTCAAATTTAAGTGATTTTGGAAGGGTTTATGGTGTTTTATTTATTGTTGTTCACTGCTGCATTTATTAGAGCTAAAGCGACTTGCATGGGAGGTTGTTTTGGCATGTTTTGGAGTCTTTTGAGCTAGATCTGCAATCTGATTTGTATTGGCATATTTTTCCAAGTGTGGGACTGATATTTTGAGGGTTTTTGAAGCAAAGAAAGAGCTGATAATAATTTATGCAATTTATTCTAACCCTAGCGATTAGTTTTCAGATTTTGTGGGCTGTTTGCTGTTTTGAAGGGGTTTGGATGCTCAGAAAATTCAATTTCATAGTGCATTGGAAAGGCCTTGGTATTTAGATTATTGTGCAATTTATTTCATGCAAAAATATGGAGTATTGAATGAGTTATGAATTCTATAAGATTTCAGTTGTCTGCAAGCTATGCGGTTGTTGTTAATTGATATTTATTTTAGATCTGCAGTTGGGATCAGTTTAATATTGGTTTTGGTTGTAGAAATTAGGAGGAATAAGGGTAAAACAATTTCATAATTTTTGGAGTGGATTTGATGCCCTAAATGTGTTGGGCGACCTACTTTTTAGGGAAAAATTAGGGTTTTGTGTTGGCTGTGCGAAATCTGATTTTGGAATGTTATTCTTCATATTTTTGTGGCCCAAGATCCAAAGTTTCAGCTCATTTGGACTTTTCTAGCCAAATATATTAATTTTTGAAGTTTCAGTTGTTCGGTGCAATATTAATTAATTAACTGCTGTTATAAAATTAGGTCTGTAAAAGATTAATTATCTAATTGGTTCTCTCGTCTAACCCACCACTTTGGCTTACTCCAACCCCATTTGGGTTGTATTAAAGCCGACATTCGGTTATTTGAGGTCAAACTAAGAGGAGTTAATCTAAGTCGATTTGAGTTAATTAATTTGCAGATTTAAACAATATCCAAAAAGGGGATATTACATATGCATGTGTATAGAAATTTTTTTGGGGTCACAATGGTGAATGCATTGAGGGTAACTCAACCAAATTGATAAGGCCAAGGAGAGAGGAAGAAATTCTCCATGAAGGACCAAGGATAGCAATGGGTGAAGTTGCTGGTCTGTTATCAACAACAGTCAAACGTGGGAGAATTACCAATATATTCAGCCATAATAAAGTTCCGTGCATGAGTACCATTACTAGCTTGAAGAAGCTAAATGATAAAGTGAAGGTAAGCAGCCCTGGACCTAGAGACAATTCAGATTTATTGCCTATCATTGTACCATGTCAAAATTATGGACATCATGAACAAAAGGGAAGAAATGATAACTATGTACTCTTTCTTATGTCACTGCCATGTTTTCACCTCCACAATCCGCAAGACCATAGGACTTAAGGACTTCATTTGCACCCATCTTTGGTGCATTTTTATCTATACTTGGTTTTTTGGGCAAAGTGCTCATTAACTATCCACTTGAGGACGAAAACCCTCTTGTGTGGCATTCCAAGGAAGACAAAAACCTTCCTTGTGGCTTGGTGGAGGATGAAAACCCTCCATTTTGGGTGATTTGAAGACATCTCTTGAAGACTACTTGCAGATTTGGATCTAGGGCATCAAGGAAAATATCTACAAAGGCTTTGCATGCATTTTAGAGCTCTCCCTAAAGGGAGCGACTAGGGTTTGGTGATAGTTGGGTGCCTTCTAGGGCACATACTTCAGATTTTATTTGATATTCTGATTTGACATAATTTCTAAGGCCGGAATCTATCTTCTTTGTGGTTATCAGGTTTGGAAACCTCTTTTTTCATTATTTTCATGGGCTGTACTTTTGTTGTTCATAATTAAATTTCCAGCTGAGTGTGTGATCAGATTTGATGATGAAAAGTGTCTTAAATTCTTCCTAAAGTATTTATCTATATTGTGGTTGAGTTATTTGATGATATTTGAGTGATTTTCCTCTAATTCCAGGCTGTTGTTATAAAAATCAGACTGCTGTTATAAAAATCAGACTGCTCAATTCCAGCTGTTAGAAAAATGTAATAACCCTTTTTACAGTTTTTATTGAATATTCTATATGCAGATCTGAAAATGCAAATTGCAGCAGACTGTAGACAAAAATCAGCGACTTATACTAGCTTAAAAAGATGCCAAAAACACCATGAAACACATCCACACAACTCGCCACTATTTTATATATGATATTTGATATTTTTAGAAGCCAATATAACCAACAAACACTGAAAACACACTGCTGGAAATGAAATACACATTGGAAATTGCAGCCACGAAATAATTATGAAATATAGATATAGAAGTCTCCAAAAATCATGCAACTCAAGATTCCGGCCTTTAAAAATATGACAAATCTGATTACAAAACCAGTTTGCTCCAATTCTTTGCCTATGTCCTCAAACCCTACCCTAGGTAGGTCGCTCCACCCTAGAAAAATAGTATAACTGCTGGAAATGCCAAAAAGATCTTCAAATCAACTTCCTTCTTCAATGTCAAATGGTGATGAAGGGTTTTTGTCCTTCACCCAAGTCTAATGAAGGGTTTTCGTCCTTCAAGAAGACCTCGCATGAGGGTTTTCGTCCCCAAGTGGATGACTAAGGAGCAACAAGCTCTCTTTGCCAAGTATAGAGAAATACGCAAAGCTAGTTGCAAATGAACTCTCTTCTTCTTTTATATCTTTCCTTTGGTGCCAAAACTTATTTAGACAAGGCAAATCTGTATAGAACAAAAGAACACTAAAGGAACCATTATAATATTAGATAAAATATATTATAAAGTGCTCAAGGGTCTTTTTCTTCATTTCTTCTTCTTTGCCATGGAGAAGGGATGGCAAGAAGACCAATTTCCAGCTCTTAGGTGGGAAAAAGGGACATTACAGTCCTCCCTCCCCAAAATTGCTTGCCCTCAAGCAATTGCAAACTCCTTACATCCGCTGCAACAATGTTTTTCTTCTTGACATTTTTGATGTCAAAACCCAAAAGCTTGTACATTGCTGACCCATCAACAAGATATGGCCTAAATTTGACCAAGACATGCATAATGGCCATCATCTTCTCATCATAGTTGTGAAGATTCAGCTCATGTTTCTTGAGTTCTTTATTTTCCAATGCAACAAGATGCTGATTTTGCATTAGAACAACCCCTATTCCTTCATTGTATGCATCGAATTCCACCATAAATGTAGAAGAATCAGGTACAATAAACATTTGGCATGAATACATTACTTCCTTGAGTTGTGAAATGGAGATGGGAGGAGGCCAACCAAGTATGGAGTGTATCCTTTGTTGCTCCACATGTACCCCTCGAGGCTCTATGATATACCCTTGGTCCAACATTTTGCTCCAACCAAACCCACATTTAAATTTCTTTGCAAGTAAAGACTGCTGTCCTAAAGCACTCATTATTATGTTAAGGTGCTGTAGATGTTTTACCCATGCTTTGCTACATCTCAAGACAACATCAAAAGAAACAAGCACCAATTCCTTCAAGTACTTACCAAATATGAGGTCCACATATGATTGGTAAGTGGTAGAAACTGAAAATGGCTCTAGAAGGACTGAGAATATGCAATCAGCTGTTATATTCATTCTAAAATATGTGAGAAGTGTACCTTCTTTCTTCGCACATGTATGGGTGTGACTGCTCCAATGACTATGTTTCATTTTCCCTTCATTCTTTATCCTCCTCATGATGTTGTTTGCAACATTCCTCTGTGTATTCTCAGCTAAAATCAGTCCCTTCTCTACTGCTGGAAATGAAACAAAATCAGATTTTCCTTGCTTCCTTCCTTCTTGGCTGTTAGCTTCTTGAAAAGGCTTCGTAGGCTGCCCCCACTTTGGTACTTTGGGATGAGATAAAAAACCCTTTGGCTGCCCTCCCATTGCTGTTCTGATCTGCCCTTCTTCCCTCATGGTTTTTGATGACAAATCTGTCCTAGGAGTTGCACTTTCTAGATCCCATGACTTCTTGATTGTTTCTTGCAAGGAAGATGAGTCTAACGCCCTCACTAAACTCTTTAAGGGTTCGGTCAGCTCTTCTACCAACCCTATCATGAGTCTCCATTCTGATTTGTGCAACTTATCACAATCTAGATTGTCCTGAAACGCCTAAGGGCCCCCCGTACCAGCTTGGAAACGTATTTCAGGTAATCGGGTACGGGTACGGTGCGTTGGGGTATGCTTGAAAACGCACCCACAGGATAGGGTACAACTGGGTGCGGTTTTGCCGCATTTGCACGCACTCCGTCCCTCGTGGGTATGTTTCCAAGCGCACCGTAAAAAAAAACATGCCAAAGACTGCTTTCTTTCCTTTTTTGGCAATTCTTTCCTTTTTTGGATTTTTGGTGGAAAAATCACAAGGACAGAAATTTTTTTGCCATTTTTGGAAAGGGTCCGGAAGATGTAGCAACAAAAACTTGCATGTGCCATAACTTTCATTCTGTGACTCCGTTTCAAGTGTCGTTTTCTCTAAAAGTGTATATTTTCTCGAGCTCTACGCATTGATGGCAATATTTTTCTTATTTTCATAAAATCCATTTTTGCACCTTTTTGGACCAAGCAACTTCTTGCAATCTTCTGAAAGAATCATGAGCTTTGATTGCCTGTAGACAGATTAGTAATTAAAAATACTGGATAGCTTTCCAAAACTCGGCGAGTATTCTCCCGTGCTCGGACTAATCGTCCCACCTGCCAGCTTGGATCCATATTTTTCCTGCTTAGTTATGATGTTTCAGGAAATATGTCAGACAATACTATCGTGCTGAGTGGATCAAGGAAGGTCACCATGAACAATCAAAACTCCTTGAATCTTATCACAATCACTAAGATAAATAATTGTGATAGAGAAATAATAAATTTCAATAAGTATGCAAATGCTTCTTTAAATTTATAATTTATATACATATTTATAGACATGTATATATATATATATATATATATATAATATATATATATATATATAAAAACGTACCCAAAAGTGTACCGTACCCAAGATTTTTAAAAATTTGCCGTATCGGCATACCGCACTGCACCATACTGCACTCCGCACTCCGTATCCGTGACTGTCTAGATCACAATAGTAAATCTGATTTCCTCTAACCAGATTTAAGGGTGTGAAAATTAAAATCTGCCTAGCATTATTTCCTTCTTTCCATTCAAAATTCAACTCTTTATACAAGCAATGCATGCCCACACCCCTATTTACTTCTTTAGAATTGTTTCTCAATGAAAACATATACATCCCATCCTTAGGAATTGGAAAGAGAATTACATCACAGCTGTAATAATACCTTCCCTTCCTTAGCTCTAAAATGACAAGGGCAAAAAACCACAATGCAACAGCTGAAATTACCTTGTTCGTGGCCCAAGATGGAAGAGGCATTCTTCTCATGTCCCGACCTGTCTTTGTCACTTCGAAAGGCACGTAGTAGGGACCAAGGTTGTTGAGGATTGTAATCCAACAATGTATAACAACTCTTTTATCACAATATTTGTGCAACAATTTCTCTATTTCCCATGCATCCATTTTGAAGGTGACTTCTTCACTATCCAAGCCCCTTTGATTCCATACTTTCCCTTTAAAAACATGTGCATCAGCTAGCTAATAGACCATATGAAAATGAAAGTTGTTACCTTCCCAAATAAACCGTAGGCCTTGCCACGAAGACAATTCCTATTCCATGTGCATAATGCCTCCTTTTCCTTGATCCTCGTGGAATTATATGAGCTTCCCATGATAAAGTTTGATTCCACCTTTGTACCCAAACATTCAAGGATGAGGTCACCAACAACATTGATTTTAAAATGAGACCTTTTTCCAGAATTTACAACAGCACCTATGCGGAAACAATATTGGGGTTGAACCCAACCATCCATACATTCGTTATCACAAGAGATACTTCCTATCTCCCTATTTCTTGGAACATGCTGATCATAAGAACATACACATGGCAGCGACATGGGAAAGAGCAATGAGACTAAAACATAGTTACCCTTCTCAACTGGTTGTGTATGGATGCAACATACCTGAACTGACATACTGATAGGAAATGAATTTGGGATTCTTTTGTGCCATGGGCTGCCTGTGACCTTCGTAGGACTCAGAAATTCTGAGTTAGAACCAGCACTTAGAAAATATGCTAAAGGTACCTTATTTCCATGGATTTGCTTCTTCATAATGTTGTCCTCATAGGCCCTTTGCGATTCTCGCTGGACTGTAACCTTGATATCAACAGGCTGCTTGTTGGTTTCTTGCAATTTTGGAGGATCAATTTCCCTTGATACCCCTCTCAAAGATCCTACCATGTTGCTGATTTGAAAATCAGTCTTGGCCCCAATTAATGAAACACCTTCTATAGCTTTGCTTCTCTCTATGACTGCCGTTAGAAACATTCCCTCGGAAGGTTTAGTTTCATCCACCAATTTCCTTTCACAAAGATGAAGTTTGGCTTCTTTTTCTCCTTCTAAGTGCAGGTCTGATTTTCTCTTTTTAATTCTTGGCTCATGCTCCCAAGTTCCTTTAATATTTTCCCACATGCAACCATTAGAAATCAAAGGAATATTATTAACAGCAAAAGGTTCCTTACCTTCCATCTTCCTTGGTCTTTGCTTCGCATTTTCTCCATCCTCTTGAGCTCTCATAGGGCGGAAAATAAATCAGTCAAAGGTTCACCTTTGCAATGGTGGTGGGTGCTTTTGGTGCTCCCAAAGGCTGATCCTTCACCCCAAACTGCTGCAAGGGTTCTTTCCAGAGGATGATTGAACCTAGGGTTCAAAATGTTGAAGGTAGCTCGAATGGAGCCAATAAGGCCAAGCGACCCATTGGATCAGCCCGAGGATCGAGTTTGAAGCCCACTTTCCTTCCTAGAGAGGAGGCCATTCCGGAAGAAGCAAGACCTATGGGTGGAAGGAATATTGCAGCGAGTTATGAAGAATACATGGCCTTACCAAGGGAGATCTGTGAGGCTATTTCTCTTGCAAAGTTCATAGGGTTGAATAGAGGAATATTTAGGCCCGAGTCTAGACATGCCATGCCACAAAGAGAGGAAGAGGAGAAGAGCTTCCAAATTGCAATGGTGGAGCAAGAAGAAGAAGAAGAACAAGGGAAGACCGATATCCAGCAAGAAGGAAAGGATTCTTTGAAAACAAATAATGTTTGTGTGGGTTCTAATGATTGCATGTGGCGGCAAGTTGATGAAATAAAATCAGATCTACAAGAGGTTCTTGAGGCCAAGAATCAAGATGTTCCGGTTGAGAGGCTTGCCCTTCAAAAGGAGGTCTCACATGATACTCATGAGGGTTTTCAGCTTGCTGGAATTTACAAATCAGCGACAAGTGGTAAGCAATTTAATTTATTGCATCACCCTCATAATATGTGTTTGCAAGGGTTTGACCATCATGAGCATTATTCTAACAAAGATGAGAGGATGAAGGGTACTAAAGGGAAAAATAATCTTTTCCAAGAAGCCCCCATCCATCTTCAAAGCATTCCAAAGATGGGATCAAGGAAAGAAGAATTATATTTGCATAGTTATGGTAATGAAGAGCTTGCTGGAAATTTCAGAACAGTCAATATAGGGCCATTTAATGGTGTACATGACTCGGAAAGAACATTGAAGATGTCCCATGCAAGTATCAACAAAATAGTGTTGAAGACAAAGCGGAAAGAGCTTTATTTGTTGAATCTGAGGTAAAAAAGAAGGTTGATTCCAACTCAGAAATTCTGAGTCACAAGATTGGAAAAATCGAGGATGTTTCGATCACTACTCATCCGGCATGGGAAGAGAGACATGTGGGGAACAACTCAAGGTATGATGACATTTTATCTTCTTTTATATCGCTGCCATATTCATATCATGATGGGAGAATTGTTAAGGATCACATGTCATGTTTGAGTGATGATGTTGTGACAAAGAGAGATGAACATTTTAAGATCAGCTTAAGTCTTTCAAATTCATTGCTTACGACATGTCAATTTGTGGGTCAACATGAGAGGTATGCTAGAGAAATGGATATGGTTTGTAACATAAGTATGGAGAACATTATTTTCAGATCTCATTTCATCATACTTGCTGATTGGCACAAGAAGGCAGCCATAATGAAAGATAATTTTCAGATTTTCAAGGCATTATGGGTTACCATTGAAGCACTCTCAGCTATGGTCACTTCAATTGGGAGTGATATGCATATTTTGAGGCATAGATTGATCAATTTGAAGAGGTTAGGTGCAAAATGTGGCTGCGGATGCTTTGTCAAGGCTGCCACCTTCACCATTGGAGGATGGAGATCTTCAAAAAGAAGAAGAAGAAGAAGTTGGGGCAGCGAATGTAATGGGTTTGCAATTGCTTGGGGAAAAACAATTTTGGGAAGGGAGGACTGTAATGTCCCTTTTTCCCACTTAGGAGCTGATATTTGGTCTTCTTGCCATTCTTTCTCCGTGGCAAAGAAGAAAAGATGGAGGAGAACCTTGAGCACCTTTATGTTATGTTTTTACTAATATTTTATATTTTTTTTTAGTGTTTTTCTATCTTATTGCTACGCCCTTAACCTATTGCTTGTATTAGGATATGAGTAGCCGACTTGTGGCTTACCATATCATTTTATTATATCATTTATACTTTCTCATGCTTAGTAGGTCGGCCTTGGTGATGGCCATAACATATGAATAGTATATATAGGGGATTGTAGGTAGTAATTCATTATCATTGGAGCATTTGAGTATTATTGTATGGTGTGGAGGTTGCCCCTCAAGTGGCGAAGCTATTCTAATTGCATATTGAGATCATTATTCTGGAATATTGTGTTATTTGGTGTTATATTTCTGCTCATGATCTGAATTATACAAGTAATTTCATTACAAGTGGTATCAGAGCTGCGATCTGGGCCAAAATTAGGGCAAAAACCCTAATTTTTTGTTTCCACCATATATTGTGAACAAAAGCGAATTGGTGGGAGATATTTTTACCAGAGTTGTGAAACATTTCAAGTAAGGTTCCCTGAAAATTTCAGACTTTTTGATTTATTTTGCAAAAGTTATTACAAATTTAGGGTTTTTCATAAAATCGCTCCCTAGGGTGCAAATTGTGGAATTTTTTCAAATTCGTTAAATTTTCGGAAAGAAAAACAAAATTTATTTGGGGTTTGTTCTTTAAGTTTTTTTATATTTGGCCAAATTCTTATCGAAATCCAAAACCCTAAAATTTGACCGTGATCCCTACATCCTACTATTTTGGGGCATCATGGCGGGGCCTTCCACAAGGGGAAAAAAGAATCCCATCACTCTAGGTAAAACACCAGAAAAGGATGAGATAGTAGTTGAGGAGTTGGAGATAGAAGATATAACTATAGATTCCTCAGGGTTAGGGTTTACTTCGACAGACCATAAAGTAAGCCAACTTGAGTTTAACCTGAGAGACCTCGAATCTAGGGTGGCCAACAAAGAAGATGTGGATAGGATTGGACATAGATTGGAGGATTTCATGCAAAAATTTAGTACGCATATGATGGGTAATCATACTTATGTCAATCAAGGTGGATCCTCAGGTCAACATAATAGACACATGAGCCAGAGTGGATCTTCAAGTGTGCACAATCCAAATACGAGCACTCTGCAGCCCGTACTATGTTTCCAAAAGTGGAGATGCGCAAGTTTGATGGAAAGGATCCACTCAATTGGATCAACCAAATGGAGAATTTCTTTGAACTACATCAGATTCCATCAGGACAAAAGGTGACCATGGCATCTTTGTATCTCGAACCTGACCAATTCATATGGTATCGATGGTTATGTGCTCAAAGGCAGAAGAGTGGTCTTAATGTTACATGGACAATATTCACTGAAGAGTTGCAATTACACTACAGTTCTAGTGTGTCAGATAATTACTTCAGCCAATTAGCAAAGTTGAGGCAGACAGGATCTGTTAAGGATTACATTCATCACTTCCAAAACCTTTCTCTGCGGGTGGAAAATATTACTGAAGAGAATCTGAATGACCTATTTCTTGGGGGTCTTAAGGATCACATTGAGCATGAGGTGCGTATGTTTAATCCTCATAAGGTTTCGATTCGATGATTATGGCAAAGAAGGGCGAGGAGAATTTTTTTCAAGTAGGAGACAACATTTCACTTTTACTAGAGATCGCAGCACCTTGCCCCAAAGACTCCCTCGGCCGCTTAAATTGACACCTCAACAAATTGAAGAAAAAAGAGAAAAATGGTTATGTTTTAACCGTGATAAGAATTTGGACCCGGACATAAATGTGCTTTGAAAAGTTGTTCTACATTGATGGGCCTAGTGAAGATGAAGAGAATAATGAAGATGCATAGTCGAGGTCTTGGTTGAGCTGAGGAGGAGTCGGAGATCCTCACCAACGATCTCATGCCATGCAATTTCAAGTATTAAGCACCCCAAACCCTAAAGGTGGTCGGATTCCTAAAAACAGAGGGTCACAGTGTTGATTGATTCAGGAAGTACTCACAACTTTATCAATCATAAGTTAGCAGTGCGCCTAAACTGCTTCATTTATCCACTCAAATGTCAAGTAATGATTGGCACGATGGAGGTACTCACATTGTTCTAGAAAATGCCATAACATTAAGCTTTCCATGGGAGATTACATACTAAATAGTCCCATGTATGCCATTTCTATGGGAGGAGTAGACATTGTGTTAGGGGTTCAATGGCTTACCACTTTGGGAACCATTGAGATGAACTTCCAAGACTTGTTCATGCGATTTCACTCTGAAGGAAGGAATTTTGAGCTAAGAGGCTTAAGAGCAAAGTCTCCACAAATAGTAAGTTCTCATTAGATGCACAAAATGCTAAAAAAGGGTGCAGAGGGATTTGTGGCACAACTCTTTTCATTGGAGGCTCATCATTCTAAGGACATTATACCATTAGATATGCAAGCAATGTTGGATGCACACTCTGTTGTATTTGAAAATATACCAAAGGGCTTACCTCCAAAGAGAGATCATGATCATGCTATTCAGTTATTACCAGGAAGTCAACCACCTAACATCAGACCTTATAGGTACCCATATGTGCAAAAGAGTGAAATTGAGAAGATTGTACAAGAGATGTTGGAAGCAGGAATCATCCGCCATAGTCAGAGTGCTTATTCTTCTCCAGTAGTGATGGTACGGAAGAAATATGACATGTGGCGCATGTGTCTTGATTATAGGGAACTTAATAAGTACACAATCAAAGATAAGTTTCCTATTCCTGTTATTGATGATTTGCTTGATGAGTTGCATGGTGTTGTTTATTTTACAAAGCTTGATCTTCGTTCGGGATACCACCAAATCAGAATCAAGGATGAGGATGTTCATAAAACCGCCTTTCGGACACATGAAGGCCATTATGAATTCCTGGTAATGCCTTTTGGACTCACAAATGCACCTTCTACATTTTGAAGTTTGATGAATTCTATTTTTAAGTCATTCTCATGCGAAGTTTGTCTTAGTGTTTTTCGATGATATATTAATTTATAAAGCAAAACATGGGAGGAACATTTGCATCATGTAAATAATGTTTTGGAAACCCTTGAGCAACATCAACTTTATGCAAAGCCCTCTAAGTGTTCTTTTGGACTCAAGGAGGTTGAATATTTGGGTCACATTGTCTCTCATGAAGGGGTTAAAGTGGATCCTAATAAGATCAAAGCCATGATGGAGTGGAAGGTTCCAAAAACCCTAAAGAATCTACGAGGATTTTTGGGGCTTACAGGTTATTACCGAAGATTTGTAAGGCATTATGGAAGCATAGCTGCACCTCTCACAGCTTTATTAAAGAAGGATTCCTTCCATTGGAGTGAGGATGCAACCAAAGCATTCGAGAAACTAAAGGAGGCCATGTGCACCACTCCAGTCTTGGCTACTCCAGATTTTTCCAAAACATTCATTGTTGAATGTGATGCATCAGGGGTGGGTATGGGGGCAGTTCTCATGCAAGAAGGTCGTCCTATTGCCTTTTTGAGCCATCAATTCAAAGGTAAGAATCTTTCCAAGCCGACTTATGAGAAGGAAATGCTAGCCATACTTCATGCAGTAAAGCAATGGAGACCATATCTCATAGGAAGACACTTTAAAGTGAAGACAGATCATGATAGTCTAAAATACTTCTTGGAGCAGCGTTTATCATCCGAAGAACAATAAAAATGGGTCTCCAAGATGTTGGGATATAATTTTGAGATTATCTATAAGAAAGGGAAGGAGAACGTAGTTGTGGATGTTCTATCGCGGAAAGATGACTCAACTACAGCCTTGTTATGTGCCATATCCATATTACAGGAAGATTGGATAGATGAGGCAAGGTCCGAATGGAGAAATGACCCAACCACACAAAACCTCATTCATGATCTCCAGAATGATCCAAGCATGTCTGAAAAATTTGTATTGAAAGGGGATGCTTTAAGGTATAAAGATAGATTATACCTAGGTAAGAACTCCACTCTTAAAATTGGGATTCTATCTGAGCTTCACTCTTCGCTAGTAGGGGGGCACTCTGGATTCTTGAGAATTATCGAGTCAAACAAGATTTCTTCTGGGAAGGGCTCAAAGGGGATGTCCAAAAATTTGTGGTAGAATGCATGGTTTGTCAACAAAATAAGGGTGAAACAGTTCGATCCCCAGGTCTTCTACAACCTCTATCTATTCCTAGCTAGCAGTGGGAAGAGGTTTCCATGGACTTTATCACAGATTGCCTAAATCTGAAGGAAAAAATGTCATCATGGTTGTGGTGGATAGACTCACCAAATATGCTCATTTTTGTGCCTTGGCACACCCATTTGTTGCAAGCACGGTAGCAACAACCTTCATGGACACAGTTAAAAGCTTCATGGGACACCGAAGATTATAGTAAGTGATCGAGACCGTATATTTACTAGTAATTTTTGGACTGATTTATTCTCATGTTTGGGTACTTAGTTAGCTCGTAGCTCTTCTTATCATCCCCAAATCGATGGGCAAACAAAAGTTGTAAATAAGTTTTGAGGGATATCTTCGTTGCTTGACGCGTCGATAAACAAGCAAGATGGGTCCAATGGTCGCCACTTGCGAATGGTGGTATAACACTTCCTTCCATACTTCATCTAAAATGTCTCCTTTTTGGCACTCTATGGGTACCATCCACCATCCATCACATCATCATTAAGAGGAAAACCGCGGGTTAGAGCAAAGTAGAAGAACACATTCGATCAACAAGAGGTCCTCTCTAGTCTCAAGGAGAACTTGGTCATGGCACAAAACCGCATGAAGCAACAAGCTGATCAACATTGCACGGAAAGGCATTTTGAAGTTAGTGATTGGGTTTTTGTGCGGTTACAACCATATAAGCAAATGTCTTTGAAACAACAACATAAGGATAACAAACTTTCACCAAAGTATTATGGCCCCTATCAAGTATCAAGATCGGGCATCAGCTGTAGCATACAAATTAGAACTTCCACAATCCACCAGAATACATCCAGTCTTTCATGTTTCTTGCTTGAAGAAAGTAATTGGACAGAGAGTATCAGCCCAAATAGTGTTACCTGAGCTCGATGAGGAGGGGAGGGTCATCTTGGAACTTGAATGCATCCTTCAAACACGCACTAAAAGATTGAGGACACGGGTTATTACTGAGTACCTGATCAAGTGGAAGAATATGGACAATGAAGATGCAACATGGGAAGATATGACATTCCCGCAAAGAAGACTAAAGCTTCTCAACATTGGGGACAATGTTTCTTTGAAGGGGAAGGGCATGCTACGCCCTTAACCTATTGCTTGTATTAGGATATGAGTAGTCGATTTGTGGCTTACCATATCATTTTATTATATCATTTATACTTTCTCATGCTTAGTAGGTCGGCCTTGGTGATGGCCATAACATATGAATAATAGATATAGGGGATTGTAGGTAGTAATTCATTATCATTGGAGCATTTGAGTATTATTGTATGGTGTGGAGGTTGCCCCCTCGAAGTGGCGAAGCTATTCTAATTTCTAATTGCATATTGAGATCATTATTCGGAATATTGTGTTATTTGGTGTTATATTTCTGCTCATGATCCGAATTATACAAGTAATTTCATTACACTCATACAGTCGGCCTTTCTTTTTGTACTTTGGCACCAAAAGGAGAATATAAAAGAAGATTAGAGGCACCATTTACTAGCTAGACTTTGGTGTATTTATCTTATTGGAGCAAAGTAAGGTTGGAGCTACTTTTTTTCCTGCATTTGGGGACGAAACCTCCTTATGTGACTTGCCTAGAAGGATGAAAACCCTTCTAGAGGTTAAGGGAAGGACGAAAACCCTTCTCCTTGGCTTGGGATAGATTCTAGGGGCTGATTTGAAGAGATATTTGTAATTTCCAGCTAGTATTTGATTTATTAAGGGTGGAGCGACCTACCTTGGGTAGGGTTTGGAGCTTTTGGTGAAGTATTTGAGAAATCTGGTTTGATAATCTAATTTGTAATATTTTATAAGGCCGAAATTTGAAGTTTGGTGAATTTAGAGGGTTTCTAGACCCATATTTCATAATTTTCTTGTGGACACAATTTCTAGTTCATAATTAACTTCCAATAGTGAGATCTTCAACATTTCTTTGTGTTTTTGGTTCTTAATATTCTATAAAATATATACATAATTGTGGCGAGTTGATTTACGGTGTTTTGTGGCGATTTTTGACATATTTGGTGATAGTTTTATATTTATAGTCTGCTGCAATTTAAAAATCAGATCATTTTGTGTGTTTGGTTGAAACCCTTGGAAGGGTCATTACACTTCCACTTTAGTTCTTGCTATTCCCGATTTCCCCAAGATATTTATGGTGTAATGTGATGCTTCCGGTCCTTTGGATGATACATAGACGTAGTGATGATGAAAAAGGGTGCCCCTTAGCCTTTGAGGGTTAGATAACTCAAAGTAAAACACATGTTTAGACTTGTTGTCACCCGGAAGTTGCACCGTGATAGAGAATGGTGTGTACTCTCTCTGCTGCACACAAAATTGGAACACCTCAAGGTCATGGGTAACCTATGTCCGAGGTGAACCTCCGAGAGGGCTGGTTCCTCTTGTGAATCCCCAAAACGAAAACTTGACAAGGAAAAGGAAAAAGGAATGCGGGAAATGGGAAATAGGGTGATACACCAAAAGTTTAACACTTGCATGTAACTTTGCACAGAGAAATCAACGATCCACACACCTGCACAACTCTAGACTATTTTGCATAATAAATTCAAGGGTTTAGGAAAAAGAACAACGGTAGAGGGAGTGAAATCCACACTAAGGCAACACAATATCCTATCAAACACAATGAATAATTTGAAAACAATGGCGCCACTTTTAGGAACAACTGCAGTTGTTCCTAATTTATTTAATTCGTTTATCCCTTCATGTTTGGTGCATGGGCAAGAATGCTGCTATTTTTAATCAATTCCATCTTTATCCAACCTTGGCGCCACATATAGGACAACAATTGATTTATTTATAAAAATTCCTTAGCGCCAACCTCTAAAAATAGAACAGGTTTGTTTTTATTTATTCCTCCTATCTTTGGCACCAACCTCCAAAAATAGAACAACTTGCTTTTTAAAATTACTTCCATGCATCTCTCTTCCTTGTGCCAAAAATAGGAGGTTCTTTTATTCCTTTTTCTATTTCCATGCACCTCTTCCTTTGGCGCCAACTCCCAAAATAGGACAACAGTTTTCCTTTTATTTATTTATTTTAGCATGCACATCCATCTTAGTCTTCTTTTGGCGCAAAATAGCCTAGCTATAAAATATGGTAACAAGACCCACATATGAGAAGGAAATATTAGTGATCATTAATGTTTGTCAACACACTGGTGTCAATACCTCATTGATAGACAATTCAAAGTCGGGACAACTCAGAAAAGTCTCAAGTTTTTTTTGGAGCAACAATTGTCATATGAAGGACAACAAAAATGGGCAACCAAAATGCTAGGGTATCAGTTTTAGATCATTTAAAAGGAGGAAAGGAGATAATAGCAGAAAAATGCCCTTTCTCGATAGGAGACAACAAAGTTAGCATTATGTGCAATTCCTTTACTTGATCGAGAATGGGTTGAAGCAATATGGTTAGAATGACAACAAGACACTCCAATAGTGAAATTGATTCAAAAACTTCAGCAAGACACAAGATCTTCTGATTAAGTATGCTTGGAGAGGATATTCCTTATGGTATAAAGACATGTTATTTCTTATGCAAAAATTCTCAATTGAAAACTGAAATGCATGTATCACCGAAAGGACACTCGGGGTTTTGAGGACCTATCATTGTATGACTATGAACTTCTTTTGTGAAGGTCTCAAGAGGTACGTCTGACCATAGATAGAATACTCGCCAAAAACTCGCTCAAAAATTATGCTAAACGAGTAACTCGCAGAAATCTCGCAAAAAAATGCAAAAAAAAAAACTCGCGAGTATAGTTGGAATACTCGCTTAAAATCTCACCAAAAACTGCTGAAACTTTCCAAAGACAACATTTCTTTCATTTTTTGCATTTTTGGTGAAGAAAACACAAGGATAGAAAAAAATTTGCCATTTTTGGAAAGGGTCCGGGAAGATGGAGCAGCAAAAATTTGCATGTGCCATAACTTTCATTCTATGGCTCCGTTTCAGGTGCCGTTTTCTCTAAAAGTGCATATTTTCTCGAGCTCTACGCAGTGATGGCAATATTTTTCTTATTTTCATAAAATCCATTTTTGCACCTTTTTGGACCAAGCAACTTCTTGCAATCTTCTGAAAGAATCATGAGCTTTGATTGCCTGTAGACAGATTAGTAATTAAAAATATTGGATAGCTTTCCAAAACTCGGCGAGTACTCGCCAAAACTCGACGAGTATTCTCCCGTGCTCGGACTAATCACACGAAGAAGCGCAACAAGTTGACTCAAAAAAGGCTCAACGACTTGGTTTTTGTGCAATACAATCTCCGGCTTCGCACAAAAAAAGTTGAGGCCACATCAGAGGAGCTCATTGATTTGGATGAGATAGATCCATACAGTGAGTGGACTGGGCAAGAAGAGGAAAACCCTGCGTTCACAGCGGACGAGATTGCTTCTTTTGAGAGGGAGGCTATGGAGGGAGAAGCACTAGCAGGACTCCGAGGAGATATTGGATTGGATGACATCTTTGGAGGTGATCTCCAACATGCAGCAGAGGAGCCACCAGCACCACCATCTAGTTCCATGATCGAGCCAGATTCGCAGCCTTCTAGGAGGAGCGTGGAGACGCAGCCGAGTGTGGGGACTAGTATCAGCCGGTTGTCGTATTCGCATGATGATGCGATTTTGTATTGTATTTGTATTCAAATCTAATAGAAAACACTTCTCCAACATTTTATGGGCTCATTTGATACATTTTGTAGCTATGTGTTGCTTAAAATTTATGTTTTTTAAAGAAATTTGAGTATTTTTAAGTTGCCGAGTATTCCCGAGTATTGGCCGAATATTGGCGAGTTTTTGCCGAGTTTTTTTTTTGGGGGTCTGGCGAGTTTTTGGATTTGGCGAGTTTTCCTACTATGCGTACAACATTGTGGCAGAATGTTTGGTATGTCAACAAAATAAAAGAGAAACAATCAAAATTCTGGGTCTGTTACAGCTTTTGGCTATGCCAGCACAATGTTGGGAGGAAATAGCAATAGATTTCATTAGAAGGTCACCAAAACTAGAAAACATGGATCTGCCATTAGTAGTAGTGGATGGATTCATTAAGAATGAACATTTTTGTGGACTTAGCCATTTCATGCTAGTACGGTTGCATAAGTATTCATGGAGAAGGTACAAAAATCCATGGCGCTTACTAAATCATTGAGAGTGATAGAGGGCCCATCTCCACTAGCTTTTCTTGGAAGGACCTATTTGTTTCATCGAGCACAAAACTGACACACAACTCTTCTTATCATCTGCAATCAGATGGACAAACAAAAAGTGTGAACCAATGTTTGTAGGGATATCTTTGTTGCTTTGCTTTAGCCAAGAAATAACAATGGTTCAAATGGATTTTGATGGCAGAATGATGGCATAACACCAAATTCCATACATCAAGAAAGATGACTCCATTTGAGGTCCTTTATGCCTGCCCCTACCATCTTTACTACTACTGATTTCCCAAAGTCTGTATGATTGAGGATCATCTTTACCACCAATAAGATATTCTCCAAATTCTTAAGGAAAGCTTGAGAACGGCTCAAAACATGATGAAACAACAAGCATTTCAACACTGAAGTGAGGCATTTTGAAGAAGGTTATTAGTCTTCCTTCGGTTGCAACCTTACAAATAAATGTCATCAAGGCAGAAAAGAACAACAAATTAGTGCAAATTTTTACAGTCCCTACAAATTTTTCGATCTGATTGATATTGTGGCCTTCAAATTGGAGCTTCTGCCCTCTTCCCGAATTCATGTCACATTTCATGTTCCCTGTTTGAAGAAAGTGTTTAGAAACAAACTTCCACTCCAGTCTGAGTTTCTAAAGTTACATGAAGAATGGAAATTCATCATGGAACCAGAGGCATTCGTAAGGAAGAGAGTGACCCAATTGTGCAACCGAGTCATCTCGGATTTTGGAAGAGCCTGCCAATGGAAGATGCAATGTGGGAAGACGAGCATTTCATGCAGAAGCCTCCAAAGTCATTACATGTTACACCTCTAGTATTCTATCTTCATCAGTATATTAAGGTTACAGAGTAACTGACTTGTGGTACACATTGTATTCATCTTTTCTGTTGTTAGATTCCAAAAGTTTATAAATTCTGTTAGGACGACCTAATCAGGACCTTGAGGTCGCCCCTACCTAATTATGTCTTTAAATAGGGGTAGATATTCCCTTTTTTTATTGAAAAGCGCACTTTTATAGATATAAACAGGTAATTACAACGCTGATCGTACAAAAGATGGGTGGAAAAAATCACAGCCCAGAATGCCAATCATATCGAACCAGCAAGGCCTCTAGAAGGAGGCCAATTAAAAATAAAATAAAAGGGCAGACCTCAATCAAAAAGAGGGCGATCAAAACAAGGAACCGGAAAACAAGGTTGCAGCCAGAAAACTAAGCTGCAACAGCGAACATGGCGGCAAGAGGCGGAGGACTGTCCGGCTTATCTCCCCAGCCAGAACTAGGGTGAGCCATGTAGAGGTTCTCTTTTAAATCATTATAAGGAAAATTCTCCATTTAAGTTCCTTCTTGTTCTGCATCCTAGAGGTTTCCCCCTCAAAATGGCTAGCATTTTTGTTCTAGTCATAGTTTCATTCGGTGTTGCCATATCACCATCTTTGGATCTGTTATTATTTTCACAGTTAAGTGGATTTGCTATTGTTATTTTACTTTATGCTTCACATCTAAGAAATATCATAACAGTTAACATATGTGAGAAAGAAAGTCAAAAGTCAATAGAAGTTTTTGGAAAGTTATACTAACTCATGAGTCCAAGACTAATATGAAGTGGAAAAGACTTGTATTTTTTTGATCTTAATTATTTACAAAGCCACAGATTTTAAGACAATCAGGGAAATCAAATTTACATGTTAGAAGATGACAAATAAGACATACAGTTTATAGATAAAATCTACCTTCAATCACTGTTACTTCCACTGGTGGCGGCAATTCTATGATAATATTTGCTGAGGTAGCCTCCACTGTTGAACTTTCTTCACCACGATAGATGTGTTTTCCTGGCAAATCTCTAGGTCATGTGTTGCTAATGTTATTTGTTTTTTAATAACTGTATGCAATCAATGTCATTTGTAAACTACCATGCTTGGATGAAGCTGGGGGCGGGGTGTATTGGATGCTCACCCTCACATATGGTTGCTTAGTATTAGTAAAATGAGCATAACTTTATACTCTATGTTGTATAAATTTAACTTATTAGCATTGATAAAAGTGTTCATTTTGTGTTGTCTTGAGCCATAACATGTCAAAAAGATTGCATTGCATGAATTAGAGATGTTTGATGGGATTACTGGTCTTTCTTTCCGATTTTCATCAGTCCATGCTATTTGGGGGTTCTTGCCTCCCCAACACAGCTATTTGTATTGGTACCTTAACCTCATGGGCTGGGGATTTACTGCTTTGGTTCCACTCCTTGTTTATTTTCAGTGCTTTTTTTCTTTTTGTTTAATCTGTCTTTGATCCCAGGGTCCTTTTGCCCTATTTTATTTTAATTAGCTGGATCTATTCTCAAGTCCCACTGACCTAATTTAGGTCATTCGTGGACTTTACAATTTTATTTTCATTTACAAGTGAACATTGTTCTTTTAATTTGATATCCTTTAACTATAATTTTACAGTGTATCCTTCAACTATACATGAGAGAAATTGAGTAGATTGGAACAATTTTTCTGGTATTATTATGCTGTTATCTATTGCTAATTATTATGTTAACTCATGGATCATTTAGATCTCTAGAGGCGCAATGAGAAGTACACTTTTTCTTTCTCTCAGATATGCTATCAAAATTTTATTATATCAGTTAAATGAAAATCCAAACGTGATTTTTAAAGTTAATGATCTTTTTCTTTTCATGTTTTCAAACAGTATACAAGTTCTACCACTAGAAGAGGCATTGGTAAATAAATTCACCATCACCAAAAAATGTTTTTGTTTAGTGTTCTGAACTCTTACCTGTCTATGGCCAGCTAACAGATTTTGGGCTTTCAAAACTTGGTCTTATTAATAGTACTGATGATCTAGCTGGAACGGGTGCAAGTGGATCTATGATACTTGAAGATCACAGTTGTGATACTTCATCTGAAGATGTTCATTACAGGAAAGGAGGAAAAATCGCTCTGCAGTAGGAACACCTGACTATCTTGCACCTGAGATCCTCCTTGGGACTGAGCATGGTAACTTATTTATCTTCAAAAAGATGGACGTAACTTAATATAAATCTAAGATTTAGATTATCAATAATTACTTTATAAAAACACCCTTACAGGTTATACTGCTGACTGGTGGTCAACTGGTATAGTCCTTTTTGAATTATTAACTGGGATTCCTCCTTTCACAGCAGAACACCCACAGGTACTTGTTGGGACTAGGTCAGGGATACCTTATTCACTTCCTTACTGTATATATAAATGTTGTAACTTCTGTCCCACATGTTTTTGATTGCTTCAGAACATTACCATGTTTGCTTTTTGTTTTTCTTCAAATTATCGTATTACGGAGGTTTTTTTTTTTTTTTCCCGTTTATCTTGTACCTAGTCTAAATTAATTGATTATTCAAAATTCATGCATGTCTAAATAAATTCACATAATTTGCAGCTTAATAGAGTGATGTTTGTTTGTTATAAATTTGACGAATATGAAGCTTGTCAAAATCCTTTTCCTAATTTCAAAATTTTCTAGCTGAGTCTTATATCTCATATCTTTGCTATTTATAAATGGTGTTGCTGGCAACATTTGGGCATCCTTATCAAGTAATGAAAGAGCTATTGTCATGTCCCCTTCCCAATTCCAATTCAATTAGAAGACCCTTAGCCTATTCTCCATTTCCCGTAGGTTAAAGTGGTGGTGCAAAGGAAATAATTTAATAATTTAACTTAAGTTGTCAAAAAAAAGTAACTTTAAGTTATATTCATAAAAAGGCAACTTATGTTTTATAAGTCAAAAGGTGAACATTATTAAATGCAACTCAAAATTAAATAAAAGGAGGGGACATTGCTTTATGAGTGTTTTTCCTTGAAAAACATGAAAGTGAAATTATAAAAGTGGGGTGGTTGGGCTCATTTGGGCATCACTTTTCAATCATCTATGTTTACATTATGAATTTGAGCTTCTGCTTTAGCTTTTAGCATCTGAGGACGAAAAACCCTTGGTTGTTTGGAGATCTTAGAGGATGAAAACACTCTTGGTTTCCAAGGTTGGATTTGAGGACGAGAACCCTCTTATTCATAAGAATGATTCCATCTAGGGATCACATTTGTGCTCAAAGAATTGAAGTCATTTTCAGCTTGTTACAATGTCACTACAATGATATCAACCCTAAATAAGATTGCTATAGTGACGCTATGTAATGTCCCCAAATGGACATATTTCAACCCCAAGTAGATTTGAGGCAAATCCCAACTGAAATTCAGAATGAAATTAGGCCACAAACTGAATATTTTCCAGAAAACCCTAGTTTGCTGCCCTAGGCCAGCGATTTAGCAAAAATAGCTTTTTCCACCTCAAAATACCTCCAAAAATTATGAAAATTTGTTTGCAAGTAGATAATGAATAATCAGAATAGGATCTCCAATCAGATTCGAAAAAATATTAATTCTGGAATTTATTAGGGCAAAAATGCAACAGAACTTGTAAATTCAATAACTTGCAAAATACTCCACATTTCTGGGCAAATGATAGCTCATACTGAAGCTTGAAAAATAAGCTTTCCAATGAACCCAAAATCATAATTTTTCAATGGTAGGAAGACACCCAAAATAGGCTTAGAAATCTGGAAATGTGTAGATAAACCCTAGCTGTAAGTGAAAGCTGGAAATACAATTTCGCCCCACTTAGGAAAGGCCCAAAAACACCTCAAAACTGATCAAACACTTCAGATCTGATCTCTCCTTGAATTTAGCTTGAAATTGATCTTCAACAATTGCTGGAAAATAATAGAAAACACAACTAACTCCTTAATGCCATGAAACCCCAAGGTGGAGAATCCTCTCAATTAGAGGAAGGGTTTTCGTACTTCTCTAGATCTCTTGGATGGTTTTCGTCCTCAAGAGTGAAGATGCAAGTAAAAATGCGCAACATACAATTAAGAAATTAGAAGATAAAACAAGTGATATCTCTCCAAGCAAGTTCACTTGCTTAAATAGAAGAATAGGGCCCAAATGGCCACTCTCACATCCAATCAGAATTTTCCTTTCATTTAATACTTTCCCCACCCATTTTCCCCTCCTAGGCAAGTTGCATTTTTCCCTTGAAAAAATAACTTTTGATAAATGCCTTTTGCCTTTTTCTATTTTTATTTTATCATTAAGTTTATAATATTTTATTATAAGTGCTTATACTATTTTCTTTTTAATTTTTGCACTTTATAAAAACTATCATAACTTAAGTCCCCCTTGTGTTCGTTCCTTAGCCGTTGGGGTGACAAATGAGATAAGGGTCTTCGACTAGGGAAGGGATATTACACGCTATTGACGTACTAGGGTTTCAAATCTACCGTTTCAGACTTCTAGACATTGTTGGCAGCTAGGGCATCATTCTTCAGCCAGCTTGGACGCCATTTCTAGCCAATCAATTCATCCGTATGGTTAGCCGTACAAGCACGGTTCTACCCTTAGGGTTTGCTGTTTGTAAATGCCAAGAGGGCATAAAAATCTAGGGTTACAATTATGAATTTTGCATGCATAATTTTGGCTAGGGTTTCAGCCAATATATTTTGTTTTGTACTTTGCATTGCAATATGATTTTAATAAAAATTATGCTCTCCGTGGGCGTTCAACCACTTTAATTATTTCTATAAAATTCCAAGTTAAAAGGGATTTATCCTCAAATTTCAGAATTCAGGGTTTATTTAGAATCTTAGATTTATTTTTGATAAAGGGTTTGCTGACAAATCCCATAATTCAGTATTTCACCCGGAAGGGGACATTACAAAGTGGTATCACAACGAAATTCTTGCTAGCCTATGGATCAAACGAAAAACATGGGGAATAGAGGAAAGAGGGTTCCTACAAATGAGATGAGTTTTTGCAAGAAATGATCAGCTGGGGTCAAAGAGATCTGGAAAGAACAATCCAGAGGACAAAGTGAAAGAATCCATGTCAGAGTTAGTCCAAGCCTTGTAGGGTATAAATCAGAATAAGGCTATCAAGGGGAAGGAAGCTCTTCAACTAATGAGAGGATCTCAGTCAATCCCCCTTCCAAAACTTTCCAAGCAACATTTCTGTGAGAAGAAGCACGTATGAAGAACCCAAGTTTTAAGGATCAACTATTGAAGCAATTTTCTATTAGCTTCAAAGCTTTAGCTTCATTTAGAAGAGCACGAAAGAAAGATCCTATTCAAGAGGTGTGGTTAAAAGAGCAGTGTGATAGAGATGAATGCAAACTTCTTGCCTTTGATGAATATGATAAGAAGTTTGACATTTACAAATCTTATATCACCTTTGAAGAATTCTTGGAAATATTCAAAGAAAATAAAAGTGGAAGGCTGAAGAAGAAAGAAGAAAAAGTTGAACCAAAACCACAAAAAGTCACCAAGGAGCAAAGACCGAAAGAATTAAAGATGGTGGAACCAGAAATTGTGATGGATACACTTGAGCCAAAACTGCTAGAAGTAGTGGTAGAGCATGAGCCGAAGAACAAAGAACAATTAGAGCTGCAAGAAATCGAGAGGAAGCAGCCCATGGAGAAATCCACCATACAAGAGGAAGTTGAAAAAGATGTACCTGTTCAAGAAGCAACCATCAATCTCCCAAAGATTGAGTTCATTCCATATGAAGGTGATTTGCAAGATGGCTATAAAAATAAAAATGAGAAGAATCTTTTGGTAAAACTCAAATTCCCGAGTTATCCTAATGATGGAATTAATGCAAATTTATCAAAGGCATCAATAGAAGAGGATAAGCACTTGAACCATTCCTATGATGTCAATTCAAATTATGAAAGGAATGTTCCGATCCATGACACATATCAGATTGACTTTCAGAATTGTTCTACTGCTAAACATGCACTTGAAAAAAGTAATTTAGTAGAGGTAGGCGTTGAGTTTACAAATTCAATCACTATGGGTAAGCAATTTGACTATCTCTGTGATTATAGTTCGGGGCATGAAAATATTGATTCTAGTGGAGATTTGACATTATTGCAAGATTCTTGCCATCATGGAAAGTACCATAAGAATGGAGAGAAGGTGAAGAACACAACTCGTAGCAAAGGGCATATAGATCCTTTCACTCAAGGTTGTCTACTCATAAGAGTATGGGATCCAGTTGATTGTTTGAGACACCTAATACTGAAGTCCGAAGTAATGGAAGCAATACACAGTCATGTCATTCACATATTCAATGATGAGACTACAAAATACAAACAATTTTCTGCAGATATTGTGGGGTTTTTCATATATCTAGGAGAGCCATGTCATGTATGCCAGCTGCTTTTGACAATTTCCCATGATGGAGACGACTCTTCATCCCCTACTTCAGTTGATGTTTGAACAGGAAGCAATCTTGATGGACTAAAGCTTGTTGTTGAGGGAACAACTATACCACAATGTGCAAATGGAACAAAAATCACAATTCCATTACCTACTGTAATGAATCCAGAGGATGTTGCTGTAACTGGTGCAGGTGTGTGACCTTGCCTTTCCATGGCTGTATGATTTTGAAGAACAGGAGGAAGATCTGAACCTTTTGCCACACATTGTGGCTTTGACATTTTACCCTTCCATTCTTGGAAACAGTCCTATTACACTCGGTGAGATTGAAGTTCTTGGAGTTGCTCTTCCATGGAGAACTATATTTGCTAATATGGGTCTCACACTAAAATCACTGGAGAATTTTCACAAAGTGGTGGTATAATATTGAGGTTCTTTCTCAATGAACTTAAATGATTCAGTATCTTATGCCATTTCAATTGATAAGAGAGGAACAAAATACCAAACTGCAGTGAAGAATAGAGATGTCATTCATTACTCTCGGTCATTGACTACTGTAAACAGAAGTTGCTGCATTGGGAAAGATGTTTTGTGGACACTGCATCAACTGATAGCCTAATGTCCAAGTTTACGTGATTTGATCAAAATATTAGAGGAAAGAATGAGAACTAAGAAATAGAGAATTCAATATCTTATTGAATAGATAGATAAACTGATAGAGAAAACAACTTGAAACAAGGAAATAAATTATATTAATTGGTTTCTTGAGTAAAACTTGTCAAGACATGTTAATATTCTTCTCCCTTTTATAGATGTGGAAGTACTACGGCAATCTCATGATTTGATCAAAATATTAGAGGAAAGAATGAGAACTAACAAATAGAGAAACCAGAATCTTATTGAGTAGATAGATAAACTGATGAGAAAATAACTTGAAAGAAGGAAATAAATTATATTAAAATCCAGGAATAACCTAAATAGGTTGATGGGATTCATAAAATTATTTATAAACTGTAATTTCCCATTTTAGGGGACTTAAGAAATGACCAAAAGCTGAGATGTAACTCACAAATCAGATTATGGAACTGCTGATATAACCCTGCAAATCTGCGAATTAAACCCTTCCTAGGGCAGTGACTTTCCTAGAGGAGTTAAACCCCTCAAAGGTGGGTCAAACCTTGCTAATGCCCTTCAAATCTTATGCCAAAATTATTAGTAAACCCTCAGCAAACACAATCAGCTGTTAGAGATCAGAATTGAGTGTGAAAATAATTAATTATGGAACTCAACCAACGAACATCATCAAGCTTGGAAAAATAGTAGAACACCTCCAAAATTCACAAAACTCTAGATCTTGGCCTTAGAAAATATGGAGAACAAGATAGTAAATTCAGATTTGCCAAATTAGCATCACACATACCAATAATCACTCCCAAGTGGGTCGCTCCACTCCAAACAAATAGATCATTGAACTAAAGAGACCAATCATGCAAGAAAATGATAATTTATTGCCTTTCAAATCAACTTGCATACATAAAACCTCATGAAGGGTTTTCGTCCTCCACAAGTCCTCAACCAAGGGTTTCCGTCCTTGGAAAAGGTCCTCAATCAAGGGGTTTCGTCATAGTTACTGGTTCAGAAATCCGATTAAATTCGGAAGGGCAAAAAAATCCGAAAATTCGGAGTTCTCGAAAAATTCGAAAAATACGGAAAAATCCGGTTCGAATATATATACTTATATACTTATAAATTTATATTATTGTATACTTATATCATTATATATAGACAAATCATACAAAAAGCATCCATCTACCATAATCATCATCATCATAATGATTCTTTCAAAAGATTGCAAGAAGTTGCTTGGTCCAAAAAGGTGCAAAAATGAATTTTATGAAAATAAGAAAAATATTGCCATCAATGCGTAGAGCTCGAGAAAATATACACTTTTAGAGAAGACGACACCAAACGGAGCCACGAATGAAAGTTATGACACATGCAAGTGTGCTTGCTACATCTTCCCGACCCTTTCCAAAAATGGCAATTTTTTTTCTTTCCTTGTCATTTTTTCACCATTTTTTCACCAAAAAGGAAAAAAATGCCAAAAAAGGAATTTTTTTTTTTGTGCAAAAAAATGGCCGAACCGAACCGGATTTATTCGGTTACTTCAAAAAATACGGTTCGAACCGGATTTCATACAAATCCGGCCGAACCTGAGTAACTATGGTTTTCGTCCCGAGAAAGGTAGATGATGTGCTTCACAAGCAAACCTTAGCCAAGATATGAATATTCACCAAAACATAATTCAATAATGGCCAAGCGACCTCCTTATATAACCACAAGGAGTGCTTTACAATATAAAAATGATGGCCGACCCCTTAAGGTAAGTGCTTTTAAATATTATAATGGTATTTGGAGCCTACATGCTCATAATACCTTTACTTCCTAACAACTTGGTGTCCTCAGATTTCATCTTGAAATCTGAGACTACCCTATTTTAAAATTTTCGTACTTTTAAAATAATGGGTCGTTTTGTGTTTTTATTGCCAGAAAGTTCCTGTAATGTGTCAAGATATTCCCAAGGAGCCATATAAGCCATTTTCGACAAATACCCAGATGCCCAAAATTGTTTTATTCTGTCGTTGGGGTTTGCCTGCGGGAAATTTGTATTTAATTATTTTGAGCCCCGTTTGAGGCAATTTGTGCTCTGGTTTAACCTGTTGTGATCGTACATATCATTATTCCCATATACCAGTAGGGTTTTAACTAGGAATGCATTCTAGGCTTTATTTGTGACTTCTGGCAACGTTTTGTGTTTTTGTGTTTTCCGTTTCGTTTTCTATGAAATTTCTCTGGATCAATTCCTTTGCTGGTTTGGCCTGATTCTTGGCCTGGAGTATCTGGAGATCACCTATGCACGTTGTGCCAGAAGGAATTCGCCATCGGAGGGCTGGTTCTCTTGGAAAAGACGAAGTCGTGCACCAAAAAGCTTTTTTTGGGCTGGCCGCATTTTTGGAAAAAGGGGGTTTGAAGTGGATCATGGGATTTTTGGAAGCAACAGGCAAGTGGGAATTTTGTACCTGTCTAGCAGGGTACTTTTTCCCATGGAAGCAACGCTTCTTAAGTCACAATGGGAAAATTAGAGGCAACAGGCAGGCGGGAATTTCTTACCTGCCTTGCAGGTTAAAAATTCCCATTGTGGAATAAAAGAAAAATCACTTAAGGCATTAATGGGATTTTATTGCCTGCCTGGCAGGGTAAATAATCCCATTATGAAAGTCAAACAACTTAAGTGAATCATGGGATTTTCAGGGCTGCCTTGCAGGGTAAATAATCCCATTGTCAACTGACTTTTAAAAATAGAAATCTCTTATGCCAAAAAGTGCGACCCCTTTAGGGAAAGAAAGGCAGCCTTAAATTAATTAATTAAATTAATTTCTTCTCCAATTTTGGCGCCCAGGCTTGTGGAAAAGTCAACAGAGGAAAGTGGACAAAAGGAAGTTGGAAATAGACAATTCTAAAATTAAATAAATATTATTTATTTAATGCAGCCCCTTCATGTCAAAAAGTGCGCCCCATTTGGGAGAGAAATAATATTTTTTAAGTATTAAATGATTTAATTAATTCCTATTTTCAGTGGCTAAGGTCAAAGCATACTGTGAGGCTTGAGTTAACTAGAAGCAGAAGTCTAAAATTAAATAAATTTAATTTATTTAATGGCAGCCATGAGCATGCACAAAATAGGCGCCCCATTTGAAGAGTAAAGCTTATTTAATAATTAATTAATTGCCAGGAATAGGAAAGACATTAATTAATTATAGAATTATGAGGATTATATAAGCAGGGGCTGCCATAAGGATGAATTAATTAATTCCAAAGCAGAGAAGTGCAGCCCAGACAAAAAGTGCGCCCCATTTGAAGAGGATTTTTGCTCAAAAGAAGGTGTAATTAATGCTGGAAGCTTCCAATTTTGGCGCATAGGTTGAAGGAGGTTGATTTGTGTCTGGATAATTGTTTGCATAAGTGATACAAGTGCTCAGGTGAAGTTGGTAAAATTCATGCTTGCTTTGCATGCAAATAAAACATCAAATTTGGGGTAAAGAGGCTTGAATTATGCAGATTTTTATGATTAAAATCCACTGTTCATGTTCCGGTTGCCATCTTTGTTTGAATTAATTGCAGGAATTCATTACAGGTGCTTTTATAAGAGAAAGGAGCTTAAATCAATGTCCAATACATTGAACATATCCTCCGAATTTGAAGAATTATCCAGATCTGCACCAGTTTTGAAGAATTCTAGCCGAATAAGGAGAAAAAGAATTGTTCAGACAAAGATAGACACAACCATGGCAAAGAGGGATGAAAAAGAGAGCACAACGGAGTCATGCATCACTTCTAAATTTGCAGACATTGGAGACACAGATCTAGGTCCGAACCTCTTTTCGAATTGATTGACAGATCCAGAGCAGGAAAGACTTCCCTCATGCGTGCAGTTAAAAGCAGTGGAATTATTCGAGCTGCAACGTTTCCATACACAGCCCAGTTGCCAAAGTTCGTTATGGAGTGTGCTAGGTCTTACCATCCATCATCTAGATCAGTCCGAGATGCTACGGGAAAACAATAATCCGGTTGGACGCACAGTTCATCAATTATTGTTTGAAGATTCCGACATGAAAGGTGGTGACTTCTATTAGCATTCAGGATGCCGGCAGCAGGTGGGAGAAGCATAGAGTTGATTGCGTGAACATAATGAACAACAGATACATGAAGAAGCCCAGATCTCCTTCCAAGTTCCCAAGAACTCTTCCGCGGTCCAATCTGGTACAAGAGGTAGATGATATTGCCAAATTGTTGTGCAGGATAAATGGCGAAGCAAACGCTCACACCTTCCGCACATGGATGTATGCTTTCATCAGGACCATTGAAATCAACAAAGCGGATTCAATAATCAATTGGTCGGAAATCATTAGCGACAACATTGGTGAGCAACTCCGGAACGTGAAGCGTACTTTCAGCTTCAAAATGACTTCCTATTTGGTATACGCAGCAGCCTCACAAGGCATCTTCTCCAAGCTGGATAGATGTGGTGTTCTTTCCAAGGACCCCATTTTCGAGTGCTACCCACAACTTATTGTACCTGCGTGCAAGAAAGATTTCAAAGTGGTCAACGATGGATTCTTCTACGAATTCATTTGTAGGCTGGACAGGGACCTAAAGGCCAACAGGGTAAGCAAGGAAGCGTGGGAAGTTGTGTCCAGAATTGGTAGTCTCTTCATTCAGTTTGCGGATTTCACATACCTCAGGGTCACCGGCTTTTCTGGAGAACCGGTTAAGCTGCCCAGATATCCGAATGATAGATTGATCACCATGGAGCTGAGCAGACAACTTGTGGAGATGCACGACCTTTAGTTGAAACGACACAAGTCTACGGGCTTCTTCCCGATCACTGTGGGCCATTATAGCTGCCAGAGCATTCATAGAGCTTGAGGAATGGAAGCGGAGATGTTCTCTGAGTACGAGCAAGAGTTCTTCCCAGCGTGGTTGAACTTCGATCCATTTGGAGTAGCCAGGAAGACGATCTCCCAGGAGTACGCACATGTGCCTTCATTAGAAGATTTCTGGATGAAGTGCAAAAGTGAGTACGAGGTTAGAAAGAAAGATTTCAGCAGGCTATCAACACGACAAGTGTTCGACTTTGGATTAGCACAGATACCTGCGGATCTTAAAGATGATGGGGCTGTGTTACTTGACACATACCATCAAATGGGAGGAGATAGAGCTGTACTTCAGGAGAACGTAGGGGGCTGCCATACGATTGAGGAAAGGTCTGCCGCCGTTCTGGTGAATACTTCAAATTGGTTGCTGACGAAGGGATATTGCCTTGATGAAGCATTGATGAATCAAGTCACGGGCAACTTCGGCGTAGGAGATTCCCTCAAGAGGAAGCACGGAGGAGAAAGCAACAGAAGGCCCGAGAAGATGAAAGTGCATAGAAGGTCTCAATCAAAGGAGAAGATCACTTCCACGGCTATGACGTTAGTTCCGGCTTCTCCAACATCCAGTACTTCACCGATTGTTGCACCTCAGCAGGACACTTTGCCATTCCTCAGTTGAATCCGGCAACATTCATCTTCTCTCCTCAGCCACTCCGTTCAGCACCTGTTCCTGAAGAAACGTTGAAGCTGCAGATGACAGAGTTTGAAAGAGCTTTGTCTTTGGATGATTCAGAGGATGGCAGCCACAACACTGTAGCGGTTTTTGATGGAGAGGAATCAGAGTGGGAGATAGTAGTACACTCAACAACTTCTCATTCTCCAAGAAGTAATTTCTCAGAATGGTTGACTTCACAGTTGGTTCTAGAAGCTAGAGTGGAAATGAACTTGGAGGAACACGACTTGCAGTACTCTTTGAGTCTAGGCGGAAAAGATAGAAAACCTAAAGTTGCTAAGGTAACTTCAAGGTTGATCATCGAGGAGTCGGGGTAGAAGTTTGTTGAGATGTCAGTTCCGGCGGAAGGGAAGAAAGAGGATGAGCTCATGGCAGAAGACATAATAGTAACCAGAGTACCTATCGGTCAAGCCACCACAGAAGGATTGAAGCAGGACACGCAGACATTGATAGATGCTCTATTCCTTAGGCTTGACAGAGAAAAGGCGGAGAAAGTTGAACTTCAGAAGCAGGTATCTCAGTTGTGCGAGATCATTGCCAAGGTTGCTAAATCTTCCACTCAGCCCGTTTATTGTAGACGGTGAGTGATCATATGATGCGAAATGGAAGATGCACCAACCAACCAGTGAAAGCTATCGACGAATGAAAAAGTCTGATCATTCGTCAAGCTTCATCTGACTCGAAGAGGTGCCACCGCTGCCAAGGTTATGAAAGATGCAACAGATCAATCAAGAAACCGGTGACAAGCATAGTAGATATGAACACAATTCTGAGAGTAACCTGAGTACTTTGGCCGAAATCAATAAGCTGGCTTAGGAGAAGTGTTGGTTGTAGAACAGATTGTGCCTGACGGATCAATTGAGAAGGGGAAGCAACTGGAGTTTGCAGTATCTTTCCATTTGGAGATCTGCAGAATTATGCTGCAGAGGATGCAGGCACTTGAGAGTATGGCATCGTCTTTGCCAGACAATATCATTGCTTTCACTCATGAGGAAGTGGTCGGAAATGTTACTTCATACACACGGATCATTCCTAGCAGAGTGCCTAATTCCCTGGAAGGGTCTCTTCTGATGGTGCAGGAGAGAATTGATGGAGCTACTAAGCCTTTCACGATGAATTCCATCAGCAAACTGGTGGCACTGCAGTCGGATATTGCGAAGTTCGGGCCGAGCTTGGAGGATGTGGAAGCATGTATCAAAGTATTGAACGAAGGCTTGCTGCAGTTCAGGACAGAAAAAGAAGTTGTGGCTAAGACAGATGGGAAGATGCTGAATTACATGTTCGACAAGTATATTCAGTATCAGAACAAAAAGAAGATATAAATGTTACAGCTGGCATGACTTTCTTCTTCTATTTTCCACGTTCCTGGATGAAATTGTAAAACTTTAAAGTTATTGGTTTTGAAACCATTGCTTTAAGTTATGTGGAACGATTCTATTAGTTAAGTGATAGATGTGTCACTTGAAGAGAAGTTAGAGGAGGATTGCCAGATGTCATCTTTACTTCTTGTTTATGTTTCAGTTCAGTTGAGTTTGCCATTTGTACTTTCCCTTCTACATTCTATAAGTAGAAGAAGAACTTTCGGGTTAATGATCAAAATTTGTAAGCAGCATTCTTGTGTTCCAGACTTTGTGCTGAAACCGTTGATAGCCACTTGAAGCAAAGGAATATAAAGGAGCAGGTTTCCGGAGAACTTTGTGTCATGGTGCATTTTGTTTCTAGCTTTCTATCTTAGATCTTTTAATAAATTGTGTTATTTTAGATCTAGATCTAGAGTTGCCTTTGCTTATAATTCGTGTGTTGATATCTATTGGTTTCTTCTATGTACATGCAATCAACTCTCTTATCTATTGATTGGGTTGCACATCTTCCCCATTTCTTCCCTGTGTTTTCTTATTTCCTTCTTCTATAAATATTTCCTTTCTTAAACAATTGCTTACTTGCTGCAGAGCTATACAGCTATGGTTCATGAGCTGAATAGTTAAAGTAAAACCCCATATAGATACTAGCATATTTTTATTGACAAATCTAACACGGAGCCTCACCGGTAAATGAGGGAGATTTATCTCACGACTTTCTAGGTTTTCAGCTATGCAGAAAATCTAGCCAACACTACTTAAGTCCTTCTATTGGAGCGCTAGGCTTCCTAATAGGATACATGATAATAAATGAAACAACTACCTAAACAACAAGTAAAAATATAATTAAGATATTCCCCTTGCTTTCCTCAAACCCATGGGGAGAAGAATGGGTTAAGGTCTTCGAAAATCAGCCTTCAAAAAGGGACATGACATAAGCAATCAATTCTAGGGCACATATACCCCAAGATAGGAAAATTAATTAAACAAAATTGCTACCAACGGTGAACAAAACAAGGGTGGGTAAACCTAAAGTAGTTAAACCTAGAGCCATAAGACAATACAGTAAAATAGCCCAAAGAACTAAGGATCCCTAAGCATGGAATTGATGTAGAAGAAGATATTTTAATGTCCACGAGGCTACCAAAGACAACCTATGGGACAAAAATCCTACTAAAGATCTTTCTGACATTTAGATCTCTTGTTGGTGAGTTTGATAATTAGCTCTATTTTTTTCAACCATATTCTCGCTGAAGATATCTTGAAAGGATGCAGCCACCGTGTTAACAAACTAGGCCCTAATGTCATTATAAGCATTACACTCCAACATGAAATGTTTCTCGACTCCATTGCCCCATACACGCAAAAGATACAAATTCTCTCTTCCCATGACTCTTTAGGTCTTTTCCATCTTCTTGTTTCACACCAAAGATGATGTAAAATTAGTTCTCAATTGAGCTATGAAGATCTTTTCTTTCCACGGGATATTAGCCCCTATAAAAGCCTTTTGTTGATGATCACATGTAGAATTAAATTCCTCCAAATAATACCTCTTCTTTCTCCCTAATGGTTTTCCCATAACTTGGCGGAATTTATCTATAACAAAAGTTTTTATCTCTTGGCTATGGTTAAAGTAAATGTTCCATTTTTAAAGCCATTTGTTTTGATTCATCCATGACTTCTTTCTTTTCTCCAAAAACTCATTGAGGACAACCTTAGGCCATCTACTACCTTCCATTTGCTTGATCCTTTTTAAATATGTTATGAGACGAACCATAACAATAGCTTCAAGAGGTACCCTTGTTTCAGCTAGAAGAATCTCATATGGGACCGAGATCTTTAATTTGAATTTGTTAGTAATCATGCTTTTTTGAATCCTCTCAAATTATTTCCACCTTGAATTCGAAATGCTGCTAGCCCAAACTTCACAACCGTAAAGCACCACTGGAGTCACTAAAAGCCCAAACAAAGTCTACATAGTTTTCCAATCCCATAATTCCTTCTTGCATTTGTTTTGAAAAGCATAAAAACCTCTCCACCCCCCTAAAGTTATGTTTTTGCTACAAATATCCCAACTTAGCTTGTTATTAAAGTCAAACCCAAGATATTTATACCCCGTTACTTTCTCTAAAATGTTTCCATCGAAATAGAAATCATACTGAGTTCTTTTCTTTCTATTGGAGAAGATCATAATTTTGGTCTTATTGGTGTTGACTTGCATCCCCATTTCTTTGCAAAAGTGTTCAAGCGCACATAAATGCTTTTGAAGGCCTTAAATAGACCTAGCAATCAAGATAAGATCATCAACATAAAGTAGAAGTCTAACAACATACTCTTGTATTCACTGTGCATGTTCCGTTGCCATCTTTATCTCAAATTAATTGCGGGAGTTAGATACAAGTGCTTTACAAAAGAAAAGGAACTTATCAATGTCCAATACATTGAATATTTCCTCCGAATCAAGGATTATCCAGATCTGCACTTTTGAGTTTTGAAGAATTCCAGTCAAATAAGAAGAAAAATAATTATTCGACAAAAGATAGACAAAGCTATGGCGAAAAAGATGAAAAAGAAAGCACAACAGTTAGTTATGCATCACTTCTAAATTTGTAGATATTAGAGACACGGATCTAGGCTCGGAACCTCTTGCTAAATTGATAGACAGATCCAGAGCAGAAAAACTTCACTCATGCGTGTAGATTAAAAGCAGTGGAATTATTCGAGCTGCAACTTTTCCATCCACAGCCCAGTTGCCAAAGTTTGTTATGCAGGTGCAGATCCATATCCAGATGTAGATGCAAATCCATATGCAGATCCATATTTAGATCTCATAGTTGCAAAAGCTTCCGAGCACAAAGGTTTCATCCTCTTGTTTCGAATGCAGCTCATGAAGAAGTCAGTGCGTGGAAAATTCCTTCCAAGATCTTGTGCAAATGCTCCCATCTTCCAGTTGAAGCCTTCATTGAATTTTCATTCATCCGAGTGCTTTCCAGAATTTTTAATTGCTCATATTCAATTAAAAATAAGGATGATGAGTTATCTACGGAAAACATTGCATTGATGCATGTATTGGAGAAGAACTGCAAAAACTTCAAGGATAAAAGAGAAGACAAGGCGGAGGCAAAATCCAACTATTTCTTGATCCAAATTGTTTCTAGATCTATCTTGTCGTTTCAGATCCAGCTATTCGCTTCCCTGCAGATCCAAATTGTTGTTTCCAGATCCAGTCATTTCCAATTCCAGCCGTTTCCAATTCCAGCTTGCTTCCAGATCCAGCTGCTCCCAGATCCAGTTTGGTGAGAATCAAAGGCAAAAGAATCAAAGGCGATGATGCGTTTCACATGAAAAAGGACAAGACTGCAGCTTTCCTCTTCCTTCTTCTTTCCTCCGACAAAGTAATTGAGCGATCAATTAAATTATAAAACTTAAGTGATTGGCTTAAAAGCCATTACTTGAAGAAGTCAACTACTTGGAGATAGGTGGCGGACGTGCAAAATAGAAGGTTTTATTTTCAGTTGCAAATCATACATGTCATGCAAAGAGGAATTTTAGGATGGAGATTGCCAGTTGTTTCTTTCCTCCGACTTCCACATGTGCCAGTTCAACTAAAGCTTCCAACTTGTAATTGCCCCTCTACGTTCTATAAGTAGAGGAAGAAACTTTGGGGTTAAGAATCAGAATTTGTAAGCAACAATCTTGTGTTCTAGACTTTGTGTTGAACCCCTGAGAGCCACTTGGAGCAAAGGAATACAAAGGAGCAGGTTTCCGGAGAACTTTGTGTCACGGTGTACTGTGTTTCTTGCTTTTAATCTTAGATCTCTTAATAAACTGTGTTATTTTAGATATGGATCTAGAGCTGCCTTTGTTTTAGAATTCTGTGTTTATATCTATTGGATTCTTCTATGTGCATGCAATCAGCTCTGCCATCTACTGATTGGGATGCACATCTTCCCCATTTCTTCTATGTGTTTACGTAATTACCTTCTTCTATAACTTTTCCTTTCTTTAAATAGCTACTTACTTGCTAAAAACTCAAGTTTAGTTATGGTTCATGAACCGTAGTTAAAGTAAAACCCCATTTAGATATTAGCATACTTAAATTGACAAATCTGACACGGGAGCCTCACCGGTTAAATGAGGGAGATTTATCTCATGACTGCCTAGGTTTTGTGCTATGCAGAAAATCTAGCCAACAAATAACAAACCGTAATTGTAATATCCTTGTTGGCTAGATTTTACGCATAGCTGAAAACCTAGGCAATCATGAGATAAATCTCCCTCATTTATCAAGTGAGGCTCCCATGTAAGATTTTGTCAATTATATTTCCTAAGTATCTATCTCATTGGTGTTACTTTAATTGCAGTAGCTCATGGACCATTAGTAGACAATTTTACAAAGTAAATAGTAAAGCAATATCTCGAGGAAAGGGAAATAATTAAATACGAGATGAAAGGAAAGGAGATGTGCAACCTAACCAATAGTTGTTAGAGTTGATCACATGCACATAAGCATAGGCGAAACAAATAGATCGTAAAGTGCATAATTTTAAGCAAAGGATAGTTTCGATCTAGATCTAAGACAACACAAAGTTTGTGTAGAGATCTAAAATAAATAAGAAACGAATGCATTGTTGACACAAAGTTCTTCGAAAATCACTCTTCTTTTCTATTCTTCCGCTTGCAAAAAGCTATCAAGGGTTTTAGTTGAAAGTCTGGAACACAAGAATGTTGATTACAAATTCTGATTCTTTAACCTGTAAGTTCTTCCTCTACTTATAGTGTGTAGAGAGGAAATTACAAATGGGAAACTGCAACTGAACTAGAACATGAAGTAGTAAAGGGAACATTTGACAATCATCTTCCTAGAATTCCTCTCTTAGTAATATGCATCAGGAGTTTAAGCCAAAAGTGTGCACATCTCATCACCTATCTTAAAATTTTTTTCCAAATAACTTAAAGTAATGGTTTTTAAACCAATAACTTTGATCTTACATTTTCATTCGGGAGCATAAGAAATAAGAGAAGAAAGAAGATCTATCAGCTCTAACACCTATACTTTGTTTTTGTTCTGATATTGAATATACTTGTCAAACATGTAATTAAACATCTTCCCATTTGTTTTAACAATAGCCTCTCTCTCGGTTTTGAACTTCAACAACCCTCTGGACAAAGCAACAGTGTCAGCCTTTACCTTCTCTAAACCAGGCCCATACCCCTCAACATTTGCCTGAAGCTTTATGAGTTTGCCAATTGAATCTATCGTGAAAGGTATGGCGGCTTCATCAATTTCTTTCTGCATAACCAGAATAAATTCCTCATGGGAAGCAGGTAATTCATTTGGAATGCTCCCCGACACTTCTCCCATCTCATTTTCCAGCAACTACATCCTTTTTCTACATAAGCCTGAGGATCTCTACGCGAAAGGAAACTGAAATTTCTAACTGCTTCCCCCTTTCCATCAATCCACCAGTACAATCTACTCTGCGATTAGCACATCCTTTGGTAACGAGTGTATCTTAGCTAAAGTATCCGTGCAACTTTCAACAACTATGTTCTCATCTTCCATCTATGTCATCGGTTCCTTTATTTGATATATTGCCTGTGCATATTCTCCAATTTAGTTTATTCTTTCGAACCGCTTTTGAAGCTTGGTGAATGATTTGCTTTTTCCATTGAACAATAGCTTTGACTTGGTCCCCGCATCTTCTACCTCCTGCATCAAATGATTACTTACTTGCTCATGTGCTACAATGGGCTGAGAGGAAGGTTTGGCGACCTTAGCAATGATCTCACATAGGACACCTGCTTTTGAAGCTTAGCTCTTTCAGCCTTCTCTTTTTCAAGCTTAAGGAATAAAGCGTTCATTAGCTTCTATGTATCATGCTTTAATGATTCTTGTGGTAGTTTGACCTATCGGCACTTTGGTCACTTTGCTATATCAGCTGCCATGAGCTTTCCTTGTGCTTTCGCTTCTGCACTGAACCGATAACTCAACGAAGTTTTGTCGATTCTTCAATAATCAACCTAGATGTTATTTTGGCAACTTTTGGTCTTCTATCTTTTCCGCCCAAACTCAGGAGCAGCTGAAATTCGTGTTCCTCCAGGTTGATCTCCTCTCTGGCTTCTAGGATTGTCTGCAAAGCCAACCATGATGAAAAGTCATTGCTTCTCGGGAATGAGAAGTCGTTGAATGCACCACCATCTCATGCTCGATTCTGCTCTATCCGAATTTGGAGGTCGACCATGAGGATTGGGCCTCTAATTCATCCTTGGCACCAAAGAAGGGGTACTTAAGGAGGATCAAATGGAGGAGCATCATCATGTTTCATCTATTTTGACATTTCCTTGTAGTGGAGGTAGTGTAGCTTTTCTTCTTACCATTTAAGGATGAAAAACCCTTCCTTGGTCACCTATTGAGGAGGAAACCTTTCAATAGGATCACACTTGAGGATGGGAACCCTCATTTGTGCATTGGTGGCTTCATACGGAGGTCACATGTGAGCTTTAAGGAAAATTTCATATATACTTCTTCCCTTCTAACCCTAGGCGACTTGCTTGGGTGAAGGGTTTGATATCATCTAGGGAACGTTTTGACAATTTGAGTTGATATTATTGTTCTTCATATTTATAAGGTCGGAATCTACAATTTGTTGATTTTTGGAGAGGTTTATGAGCTATTTTTAGCCCTTGTTTGTGGTTGCCCTGCTGCTGTCATAAAATATATTGCAGCTGGGTGAAATCTCTTATTTTATTTATTATTTTGATGTAATTTGGCTGGATAAATGTTGTTGTGCTTGAAAGAATAATTTAGAAGCATTTTCAGTTATTGCATGGTTGTATGATGATATGAAGTGCCTATACAGTTCGCTGCCCTAAAGGACTGATTATTGATTGCTCAAATAGTGTTAAAGTGTGTTTCCGGTCATTTTCAGATAGATGCTTGTTGGTTGGTGTATTTTCAGATATGATTCATTTGGGGTTGTGGCCAAACCATTATTTTCAGTTTTTTCCCTTGAAAGGGACATTACAATAATCTTAATAGATGTATCTATGAGGGGATATCCTGTAAATGTATTTGAAAGCATTGGTACTCCAAGATTGAAAGTCGATTACAAAGATGAAATTGGGAAGCAAGCTTGAGGCCAAAGATGGTGCATTGAAGTAGAATATTTTTTATTTTTATAAACTCACCGTTGTAGAAAACGTGAAGGTTTTATACCACTTTGGATATGTTGAAGACCGTGAACTAAGTAATACTAAGATTCACCAAGTGATTCTCACAAAAACAAGTGAGGGCATCAAGCCATCTTTGTAAAAGTTCGGAAGAGTGCGATAGGAGGGCAACATCATCAAAAAGAGTATTTTAGTAATCAAAACATGGTTTAACAATTGATCGCTTTTCCACATGAGTATGTTGCCAAAGAAATCCATGAAAATCATAAATGTCAAATGGAGTCCGCAAGAGAGGGGAAAAATTGCTTGATTCTAATAGTATTCTCAACAAGGTTAGAGAGACCATGGAGTGTTTTGAATCGACAAACAACTATGTCATAGAGCCTCATGATGGTAATAATGAAAGAATCTGAAATATCAATGTCACACAATTTTTGGAAAGGCGATGTCTTGGAACCGAGTCAAAGGCATTCCTAATGTCTACAAAGAATTAAAAGACTTTGGAATACATTGTTGACAAACCTCCTAAATAACAACCCAAAGAGTAGAAATATGGTTGATTGTCTGGAAATATCTCTTGAAGTTGGCGTGCCCTTTTCTCAATGATAGAATTTGATATCTCGCTTAAGATAACCTAGACTCATCAAATGTAATGGGCCTTTTAGAGGAATGTTGTTAGTGATCGAAGAAACCCTTTAGTGCGAGATAGAATATGAAATTACATACTCTAACTAGTAGTGGACAACTTTGAGATGGGAGAAGTGATGCTAAATACAAGAAAACTCCGTAAAGGTTTATGCCATCCGTAATATCCCTTTTTGGGGAGATTTGGAAATTTTTGTATTTCCCTTGAAACCCTTATGATTCAAATACTTCAAATTCGACTTGCAAGTTGATAAATATCTTCAAATCCTAACAACAATCTGTTTTTTATTTTTTTAATGGCATCGTGCATGCAAAAACAGATGGAAATAAATATAGAAACCCACCAAATTGTTTTATTCAAGAGCCGAAACAAACATAACACAAGAGAACACCGAAAATATGATTTTTGTATTTTTCAGACCAACCGAATTAAAATATGACAACAAATATACTTCACCAACACGGCTGGAAATAATGATTCCAAGCCCAAACACAACATAAGAGTGTAAACAAAAATTATGAAGAAGCCAAATACAACTGAAATTTGGGTTGTTATGCCCTAGAAGCCCACAAACTCCTCCAAGATGCAAGTCGCCACCCTAGGAGAGGGTCTGAAAACTTCTGCCAAAGCTCTAACAACCCTTCTACCCCTTGCGCCAGCCAATGATGGAGCTTTTACCCCTTCTTTTCCAGCCAATGATGATGTCCTCATGCACAAATATGACTTCTGAGTGAAGCCACCAACAAAATTGAGGGTTTTCGTCCCCAAATTCTGATCACAATGAGGGTTTTCGTCCTCAAGTGATGAATGCTAAGAGGGTTTCCATCCTCAATAGCTGAAAGTAGAAGCACAAGTGCTCAACTCCTAAAATCAAGATGATAGATTCCCAAATGAACCCCTTCATCCTCCTTTTATAACTTCTCTTTCCTCTTTCTTTCAATTTTGGTGGCTGACTTACTTTATTTAAAAGTCACTTTTATAAACATATATTGCCTTATAATATAACCTATGTTGCCGGGAAACGGAAACAAAAACGGGTACGAAACGCAGAAACGACAATTTTCAAAAAACCTTGGATACGAAACGTTGACGGAAACGTCCGTACAATATATTATTAAAAATAAAAAAATATATATATATATGCATAGTACTCATTTTATAATTGTAGACCATAAGAGATAATTGATAAAGCACTCAAAATATTTTGAATTCATTGAAATTTGAACTTCTAAAGAGTCATCATTCAACATGGTTACAATTTCAATGATTCACATATACATAATAATAATCTAGATTCTAGAATATATCATCTAGATTTTCCTCATAATCATCTCCATGAACAACACTAGCACCGACATCTCCACTCCCACTAGCTCCGCTCTCCCTCCCTTCTGCAAAAGATCCCGATTCTTCTTCATCAATACCAAGCAATGAAAGTTGGCTAAGAGTTGCAGCAGAAGCATCAAAGTCGCTAGTCTTAGGATCAATATCCCAAAGTTTGTTGGGACCTCTCGACATAGGGTTCACTCTTGTGTGATAGAATGCGCAAATTGGAATGCACATACACTAAATCCTCAGCCTTCTTGGATGCTAACTTGTTCCGTTTGGCTGAGTGGATGAAGGAATATGTACTCCAATTCCGCTCTGCTGAAGAATTGCTAGCCACCTGTTACAAAAAAGAAGTTAGAAATTTTCAATTAGTAATACTAATAATATTAATTTACTAAGAAGTAAGAACATACATTTTTAATTAATAAACAAACTTTTGATTTCATTTTAATATTTGATACTTGTGAAAGGATTTTAATGGCAACAGGTCGCAGCCACTTGGCATCATGGCCATGTGCACACCACCACATGCATGGGGTCATCTTGTACTTGTCAAGTACTGCATCTATTTCACCCATGCTACTATTAGATGAAGAGACAAAGAGTGTCATTTCACACGGACCGTACTAGTTACATTTGGATCAAGGAAAAGCCTCCGGAATGTTGCCTTAGCTCCACTTGCAACTTCATGGTCATCATATGGTTTTTGCCTACCAGGTAGTGCAAGTATTTCACTGCTATAAAATTTGGGATTCAGGGCATAGGCTAGGAGATGCAATGGGGTGGTCATTTTATTCCACCTTCTCATGATCACGGTCTTAACTTCACTGTAGAAGTTTTCTTCAGGATCCTGCTCTTTTTGTTGTATGATGTCTCTAATTTTTTCAAGCATAGAGTCAATGCCATCATAGATCTCCCCTATGCAAGCATTATCTGTGTCTGCATATCTAATCATAGATAAAATAGGCTCAGTAAAACTAAGCAAGTATGCAACCTTTGCCCACCAAATATCATCAAGTATCACTGATTTTACTTTGATGGCTCTTTCTGTGTTTGCTTGCCTCCACACGGACCAAACATCATCAATCACCATAAGCCTTAAGGCTTGCTTTACCTTCATGAAGTTGTCTCAAGACGAGCATGTGAGAGGCAATTCTTGTTTAAAACCTATTAAAATAAATTAAAGCAAGTTAATAAAATATAAAAATAAATTTAAACGGAATTCAATTGATAATTTGATATTTTATAAAAAGTTAGCAAATAAAAATTAGAAACTAGGAAATTGTTTGGTTACCTTCAACAACTCCAATGTCGAGAACCTCCTAAAGATAGTCTGGGACATATGATGATTTGTGACAAACATTTGGATCTCATTTACCTCTACATAAACTCCTCAATCCATGGTATTTTGCCAATCTTGTTTAGCATCAAATTCAAGGAGTGTACTGCACAAGGTGTCCAAAAAATGTGCTCATATCTCCCCTCAACAATCATCCCTGCTGCTCTACAATTTTTGGCATTGTCTGTGATGACTTGGACAACGCTTGCAGGGCCCACTGACTCAATAGCCTCAATCAAAATATTAGCAATAAATTGAGCATCTTTCACTTCACCCTCACAATCAACAACCCTTAAGAACATTGCCCCTTTAGGGCACACTGCAACAATGTTGATTAGGGGTCTATTTCGGGCATCTTTCCATCCATCTGAAATGATAGATACCCTGAGTCCTTCTATGAATCCCTAATTGGTTGTAAAGAAGTATGTACATGGGCCACTTCTTTCACCAACAATGTGGTTCTCACCTTCTCATAACTAGGGCTTTTATACCTTTTCGGTGCATCATTAATACCTCTCACCATTTGTTGCCAATAAGGTGAGCGCAACACATTGAAGGGCAACCCACATGCATAAATGCATCGAGCAACCAACTCATCAGCAACATCCCTTTTCTCATTTGCAAATGCTTGCTCTAATGGGCCTTTGGAAATTCTCTTTTGTGACAAACACTCTCCCTCTGTTGGAGTTTCAACTGCAACTTGGATAAAAGGATGGTTTTATGGGTTGGGTGGTTTTGTGAACCCCTATTTTGCAAAGGAGCAGTTTTAAATCTAGCTCTTGAAGCTTCCATATCAGCATCCTCTTGCTCTTTTAGATATGCCAATATATGTTTCGGTTCAACCTTGCCACATTTTCTAATCCCCGTTCCTGATTTCCCCATTAAATGAGCTTTGAGTCGGGTATAAGAGGATTTAAATTGTATTTGGCAATGATTGCATACCCAAACTTGAGAGCCACCGCCAGCAAGGTTCTCCACAACTTGCACATGTCTCCAAAGAGGAGCTCTAGGATCCACACCCCCACTTTGGCTTTCTTCCCCTTCCCCATGCCCTCCCACTGAAGCTGAACTGGATGCCATTGAATCAAACGTGCACTGAAAAATAAAAACATAAACTTAGATAACAATAAATTATTAAATAGAACCACACCCTACATATCCTATTCTGCTTTTGATCACCAAGTTCACCGTTTAGGCGTGAGGTGAGAGCATACACAGAGTTCGGATTTTTTAATTTAAAAAAACAAAATAAACTTTTTAAAAAACAAAAAGAATTAAATTTAAAAACCCTACACATCCTATTCTGTTTTTGATCACCAAGGTCACCGTATAGGTGCGAGGTGAGAGCATACACAGAGTTCGGATTTTTTAATTTAAAAAAAAAATAAACTTTTTTAAAAAAGCAAAAAAGAATTAAATTTAAAAACCCTACACATCCTATTCTGTTTTTGATCACCAAGGTCACCGTATAGGTGCGAGGTGAGAGCATACACAGAGTTTGGATGATATTTATAATTTAAAAAAAGAATATATGCTTTTTATTTTAAAAATGCAAAGAAAATGTTAAATTTTTTATTTTTTAAGCATAGAGTTTTAAAATTACTAAATTAAACCTACATATTGACATCATGATCAATGATCACGAATGATGTGTGCATAATGCACACATCATTCGTGATCATTGATCACATTAACATTTTCTTTAGCAAAAAAAAAAAAACTTGAAAAATACCTGGTTTTTCCTCCTTGAAGTCAATCCCACCTTCCAAATCTGATTTGAAATTCCTCCTTGAAGCCCTTAGCTCTTAGCAACATGTCCTAAACTCTTCCTTCAACCTGCTCCTTGATGTCTCTTTGCTCTTCACAATGCTAAATGCTAGTTTAATGAAAACTGTATTTAGCAAGAGAAAAATGAGAGTGTGATTTAGAATGGACCCAAGATGTCATTATATAGCTTTTAGGAAGTGTGTTTAGCAAGTCTAGGTAGTTGTATTAGGGTTAGAGTTCATTTAATGCAAGTTTTTTTTATTTTTAAAAAAGTAATCACGTTTTTTAAAAGCAAAAACCGTTGGGAATGCCAAAAGTGTTTTACGGAAACGCTTTTGGCGTTTCCCCGTTTCTGTCTCAAACGCTTTCCAAGGGGAAACGTGACCCCCTGCTTTCTTGGCTTCACGAATAGAACATAAAGTTACATTTGGCCTACTTAGTTAAATCATTAATTTTACTTTAAATATTTAAAAGTACTTTTTATTTTGATAAATTTTTTTATTAAGTTGCCCAAAGATTAGAAATGACCAGGCCCAACTTACATAATATTATTAATCATCTTTAATTTAGAAAAGGGGACATTACGCCATCATCGTTACTATTTATAATATCATTTAACTCGCACAATCGTCATGAAATTTTCGAATTTCTGATTGCAAACCTTGCCATTGTTTCTTGTGTCCAACCTAGCATTTAGTGGAAAATTTATCTATGGCTGGCTGACTGGGCTTACTGCTGCCAGGTCAGTCCTGAGAAATTGCAATTGCTACTTAATAATATCAATAAAATATTCTCATTAATGTATCATTCCAATGAATCTTCCCTCTTTTTTGATTAGTGCTGAATTTATTTGCCAAGGAATCTGATTATCAACCATACTTCTAACGGCGGGAGTGACATTAGTAAGGCTTAGTGCATTGACTGAAATATTTGCTTACTGTGTTGACTGACCCTCCATTGATCCAATTACTTCTGAATTTTATCAATGGCTGTTGTTTATCCTAAATCGAGTGCTTTGGCCAAGAGATCTATGGATTAGCAAGGACTTCTGTTTTAATTCACTCTATTGATCATATTTTTCGCTTGTTTGATGGGCAAGCCTACTGTTTTACCGAGAAAAGTGAAGGTACTAGTGCATCCGTTATCACCGTCTTTTATTTTTCATGTGCAGGTATCCAGGTAGGATAATCCATGAAAGGTGTGCATTTGTGCTAGTATTATATTTGTTTCTTTTTTTATAGTTGAGCGCTTGGTGAGGAAAGTTGGTCTTTATTATTGGTGATGATTAGGTTGATGTTCCATCTGGTGACAAGTATGATTACCTCTATCAATTATTGATACACCTTTCATCAGGGCTTTAGATGTTGGATTAGTAAGGAGAGCAGGAAGAATTGCGGAACTATCTTAGATTAGAGTGTTGATGAGAAACAATTTTTAGAAAAGGAAATGAAATGCCCATAATATTTTAGATTGAAAAGCCTTGTTTTATCGATAGCTTCTTGTCGTTAGATATAATTTAGCGAAAGATTTTAGATTAGATAACAGGTTTTTTGCTAGAATGACGTTATTGTATATAACTCTGTCAGCATGACCACCTGCCATTGGAAATGGAAACATAGAGATGTTTTTAATACTGTTGCTTAAAAGTTGAAGTACATAGCTGTATTTGTTATAATTTGTTGGAATTGCATTTGTTGTTATTTGCCAGATAATTTTGCCTTTGGAAATGGAAACATAAAGGTGTTTTTAATACTTTTGCTTAAAAAATTGAAGTACATAGCTGTATTTGTTATAAGTTGTTGGAATTGTATTTGTTGTTATTTGCCAGATAATTTTTGACAACATTCTAAATCAAAAAATTCCATGGCCGAGTGTTCCTAAAGATATGTCACATGAAGCAAAGGACTTGATTGACAAGTAACCTCTTTTTCTCATATCAAATTTCTTTCCAGTATGATATTAAGTAATGTTTTCTATGATAATATGGTGTTTTCATCCTTAGAAGCTTCATTGGTGTAAGGCACACAATAAAATTACTTTCCATTGACTGATAACCATTATAGGGCACACTATAAGTTTATTTCAACTGTATTTATAGTTGAATCTTTAAGTGTCTATATTTCCCATTGCTTGCATCGGCTAGAAAGCTGCCATAATAATTTAGATGGCAGTACCTGTATAGCTCACATCTTGACTTCCATGGCACATATCTTTTTTTGATAGTCAAAATATCTGTGTAAATTTTAGTACAAATTTACAAACAACAGAATTATGGAAACCTGATCTTTCCAAGGTTGAAAACATAGTCTATGATAAGAGCAGGACATAGTGCATACATCATTTTATTTAGGTAACATACGTGATTGTTTTGTCTCGTAACATTAAATTTCCCTAGGGTCTATCAAACACATAAAATCATCAATATACTACTTATCTAGGCTGGATGCCCTGTTGCCAGAGTAGAAGTAAAGGCTTTTGCTAGCTGGACTAGTTCTCCCTGACTGCTAGGTTGCCTTTTTGGAGGGACCTGTAGATTTCCTTATTATTTCTGATTTCCTTGGCCTTATCCTCAGTTTTCTTGCTTGAATTTAAGTAGGAGAGGTAGGAACGCTTAGCCATTTACTAATTTAAAGTGGGGGTGATCCTTGAAGTATGGCCACCCGGCTCGGAGGAATTGTAATGTCCCTTTTTGGGGGCTCTCAGGAAACTACCCAAGCTGATCACAAAATACTATTTTCAGATTTATGAGCAGGTTGTTAGTGACTGAAATAACTATGTAGAAACCTTCACTAGCTGTTGGAAGACTTCCTCCTAGGCAAACAGACCCTTTGGAGACTTCAAGCTCACTTTTGGGCCTTCAACACTGCTGAAAATGCAAACTTCTGGTTCTCTAAAATTATTATAAATGTCCAACAATCACATCATGCAAGAAAAACTGATTTTGCAAGCTTGGGAATAAGAGATCTGATTTTTAGTTGAAACCCTCAGACTGCAGGAATTAATTTATTATTCCAGAACTGTAACTAACTTCCATGAGCTTGGAAAAATAGCAAAACACCTCAAAAATTAATGAAACTTCAGAACTTGGCCTTTAAAATTATGAAGAATATTATGCCAACCTCAGAATCATGAATTTATTGCAGGAAAGTACTGAAATGCTCCCCTAGGTGGGTTGCTCCACTTAGAACAACCAATAAACATGTAAAAACACTCCACAAAGTAGGTTGCTCCACCTCAAATAAGCAATTATGCATGCACAATTAGAAATAGGGAAAGATCCTTCAATTGATAGACAAATAGCTCCTTAGATCAATTCGCCTAGGGCTGGAAATGAAGATTACAGCAGCAAGAGATCCCTCAAGGGGGTGGAGACTCCCGTGTTGAAGTCTTCCCTAGACTTGGTGAGGGGTTTCGTCCTCACACAAGACTCTCCAAGGGTTTTCGTCCTTAGGAGAGGGAGAGAGATGCTTCACAAGCAATCTTTCTAGAAGAGAGAGAATTCACATAATAATCAAATGGCCAAGCAACCTTGTTTTATATCATAAGGGGTGCTACAATTCAATAATGGTTGACTGCATAAAATACTTTAATAATCTTTTACAACTTGAGCCTACATGCTCACCAAATTAACTAACTAATTAATTAATTAAATTCCTTTATTGGAGCACAACTCCTAAACTATCATCGAGATATCTTCAGAAATGTTCCTCTTGCTCCAACCCTTAATCCCACAAGGAAGAAATGGGATAAGGTCTTTATGTGCGCTAGTCTCCAAAAAGGGACATGACAGAATTGCTTGGAGATGTCAACGAGAGTTGGGGAGAAGATCACTAAACAAAATCACTTATAAAATTTTGAATTTAGGCCAACCCTTTGTGGCAAACTGCCAAAAATACGAACTAATTTTTTTAACACACACTTGTACATTAATTCACTCAACCATCATATCAAGGTTTACAACATAGCCAAATCATTTAACAATAATGATTAATTTACTTTAGAGTTACACGAATACATTTTCAATGCGGAACATAATCATTACAACTTTGACCTCCGATAGGTCAATAGTAGATCAACTTTTATATACAACAATTCCCATAAGGGAAATAATTACAAGTCATAAGAAAGAGGTCAATAGGCCATGCTTGAGACTCCATTCAGTATACCTCGAAGTATTGCTTCTCTTTTCATCCTTGAATTTCAGCTCCATAGTGAGTTCTTCAAGAGTAGAACTTGGCTCCAAGGAGTGTCCTACGAGCTGATCCTTCACAACTTTGTTAGAATACACCACATACCCTATATGATTCCTCATGGACTTCCTTTCTATCCAATTGCAAGAGATGGAGAACTCAATAGTGATATTAATGCCTCTATCCACTTTGACCCTCAAAAGATCACCCGGATCCCATATGCAAAAACAATCTTGAACTTGAATCAAAGAGTCCACATGCCCTGTACTGCAAGTTGTGTCCTTCACCCTTTCTCCATTCTTAGAGTGCTTACCATGATGACAACAAATCTGAAATGGCATAGTATGTATTGTCCCCTTTTTTCGAATTAATTTGAAATAAAGAATTCTTTGGCAAACAATGGTTGAACAATGGAAAATCATGGATTATATTTCAATTTCATCATTCATATTCATGTTTTATTCTTGTATTTCCCATTCTTAGTGGGTTGGCTGGGTTGGTGAGCTTTTAATAAGCTCAAATTAAAGAAATAAGCTATTAATGAGGTCGGTTGGGTTTAGTGCCTTTAATGAGGCTTAATAAAAGATTAAAAGAATATTTTAACGGGTCGGCCTTGCTATTCCAAGCTTTGGGGCCAAAAGGAGGTTATAAAAGAAGATTAAATAGGACATTTGTGCATCTAGATTTGGTGGATTTATCTATTTGGGCATTGTGAGTTTGTTGCTCTATGTTCTTCCACTTAAGGACGAAAAACCTCATGTGTATCTTTCTAGAAGGACGAAAACCCTTCTAGTGGTTTTGTTAGAGGGACGAAAACCCTTCAACATTGATTGAGTTTGAAGATTATTGCAAATTTGAGGAGAATACTCGCATCTTTGAGCTATTTTGAAGCTTGGTGAATGATTTGGCTTTTCCATTCATTGATAGCCGTGACTTGATTACCTGCATCCTCCACCTCTTCAATCAAATGATTGCTCACTTGCTCATGTGCTAAAACTGGCTGAGAGGAAGGTTTGGCAACCTTAGCAATGATTTCACACAACTGGGAAACCTGCTCTTGAAGTTTGGTTTTCTCTACCTTCTCTTTGTCCAGCTTGAGGAATAAAGCGTTTATTAGTGTTTGTGTATCTTGCTTTAATCCTTCCGTGGTAGTCTGACCTAGTGGCACTTTGGTTACTGAGATATCCGAGATTTTTATTGGCATTGGGCAGCCTTCCTAGGTGGAACGACCTACCTTGGAGGGTGGTTTGGTGCCCTAGAGGGCATAAAATTGAGATTTCACTTCATTTTCTGATTTGGCATATTTTATAAAGTCGGAATCTCCATTTTGGTGATTTTTGGCAAGGGTTTACTATTTTTCCTAGCCCTCGGTTTTGGCTAGTCTACTGCTGATTTAAATAATTAATTCCAGCTGTGTAATTTGATATTCCATCCATCTTTTGATGTATTTGTGATTCATAAATATTGCCGTGGCTAGAATAATTGTTTTGTGGCATTATTCATTGATTTGCTTGGTGAAAAGTGGATTTGAATTTCATAATCAGTTCTCTGCCCTAGTAGATTGCTGATTTCAGAATTATTTCAGTTTGCTGATTTTAAAATAAGACTTGCTAATATTACACTAATTTCCGTAATTTTTAGTTTTGTTCCCAAAAGGGATATTACAGTGGTATCAGAGCTCGAATTCTCAAAGGCCTAGGGTTTTAGTGGAAGAAGGCAACAAGGGTTTGATTCTATCAAAGAAGGAAAACAATATGGACTCTCAAGTAGCCAAAATTGACAAGTTGATTGCTGGCCAAAGGAGACCTTTTCAATCAGTCCATCAGGCACAAGTTGCTCCGCAATCAAAACCTCCTCCAAACACATTTATTTTAACCAAAATGTCCAGGTTACCTTCAGCCACTGCATTCTCATCCACTATGCCTGTCATCAGTTGCTTCAGCTGAGATAATGCACCTTTCATAACTTCCAGACTAGTTGGTACCTCTTTGAGCTGTTTTGAAGCTTGGTGAATGATTTGGCTTTTCCATTCATTGATAGCCGTGACTTGATTACCTGCATCCTCCACCTCTTCAATCAGACGGTTGCTCACCTACTCATGTGCTAAAACTGGCTGAGAGGAAGGTTTGGCAACCTTAGCAATGATTTCACACAACTGGGAAACTTGCTCTTGAAGTTTGGTTTTCTCTACCTTCTCTTTGTCCAGCTTGAGGAATAAAGCATTTATTAGTGTCTGTGTATCTTGCTTTAATCCTTCCGTGGTAGTCTGACCTAGTGGCACTTTGGTTACTGAGATATCTGCCGCCGTGAGTTCTCCCTTCTGCTTTCCCTCTCTGGAACTGTCAACTCGGCGAACTTCTGCCCTGATTCTTCAATAATCAACCTTGAAGTTACCTTGGCAACTTTAGGTCTTCTATCCTTTCCGCCCAAACTCAGGAGTAGCTGCAAGTCATGCTCTTCCAGGTTGATCTCCTCTCTGGCTTCTGGAACCGTCTGCAAAGCCAACCATGATGAAAAATTGCTTCTCGGGAATGAGAAGTCACTGAGTGTACCACCTTCTCATGTTCAGACTCTGACTGCATCCAAATTTGCCACAGTGTTGTGGCTGCCATCCTCTGAATTGTCCAAAGACAATACTTTTTCAAACTCGCTATCTGAGCTTTCAACTTCTCTGCAGGGGAGGTGAAGATCTGAGTGGCTGAGGAGCAAATACAAATGACGCTGGATTCAACGGAGGAACAACAACATCTGCCTGGGGTTCAGGGGGCTGCCGAAGTGCTATGAGTTGACACAAGAGAAGCTTCGTTTGAAAGTGGTACTAGCACGATAGCTGTAGAATTGGCCTTCTCCAGTATCTGAGACTTCTTGTATACTTTAAGCTTCTCTGGCCTCCTACTACTTTCACCTTCGTGCTTTCTTTTGTTGGAGTCTCCTGCAATAAAGTTACCTGTGATCTGATTCATCAAAGCTTCGTCCAGGCAATACCCCTTTGTCAACAACCAGTTTGAGGTGTTAACCAGAACCGCGGAAGACCTTTCCTCAATCGTCTGACAACCACTTATGCTTTCCTGAAGAGCAACTCTATCTCCTCCCATCTGATGGTATGTGTCAAGTATCACATGTCCATCATCCGCGAGATTTGCAGGTATCTGTGCTAAACCATAATCAGATACTTGTTGCGTTGATAACCTGCTGAAATCTTTCTTCCTGACTTCATACTCGCTTCTGCACTTCATCCAAAAGTCTTCTAATGAAGGTACGTGTGCATACTCCTGGGAGATTGTCTTCCTCGCTATCCCATATGGATCATAGTTCAATCGTGCTGGGAAGAACTCATGCTCATATCCGGAAAACATTTCGGCTTCGATTCCCCTCACCTTATGGATGCTCTGCAGCTGTAATAACCCACCGTGACCGGAAAGCAACCTGTAGGTTTGTGCCGCTTTGATTGTAAGTCATGCATTTCCACGAGCTGCCTGCACAACTCCATGATGACCCATTTGTCGCTTGGATACCTCGCAACTTGACTGGTTCTCCTGAAAAGCCACTGACCCTGAGATACGTGAAGTCTGCAAACTGGATGAAGATGCAGCCATACTAGGATACAGACTTCCCAAGCTTCTTTGCTCACTCTGCTTGGTCTTTAGATCACTATTCAATTTGCAGATGAATTCATAGAAGAACCCATCATTGACCACCCTATAATCTTTGTTGCACTCAGGAACTGTCAACTATGGGAAGCACTCGAAAATAGGATCTTTCGACAAAACCCCTCGTCTATCCAATTTGGAAAATATACCCTGCGAGGCTGCTGCATATACCAGGTATGAAGTCATTTTGAAGTTGAATGTCTCGCCTCACACTTCGAGCTGCTGCTCGCCAATGTTGTCATTGATGATCTTTGCCCAATTGATAATTGAATCAGCTCTGTTGATCTCAATGGTTCTCACGAAAGCATACATCCATGAGCGGAAGTTATGAGTATTGGCTTCTCCATTTAACCTGCAAAGCAATTTAGTAATATCATCAACTTCCTGCACCAAATTGGATCGTGGAAGAGTCCTCGGGAACTTTGATGGAGATCTGGGCTTCTTCATGTATCTGCTATTCATTATGCCCACGCAATCTACTTTGTGCTTTTCCCATCTATTGCCAGCATCCAGCATGCTAATTGCAATCACCACTGGTCGTGTCAGAATCTTTAAACAATAATTAATAAATTGTGCATCCAGCTTGATTATTGTCTTTCCCGCATGATCCCTTCTAGAAAGAGGATGATATGACCTTGCACACTCCATAACAAATTTAGGCAACTGAGCTGTGACTGGAAACACTGAAGCTTGAATAATTCCGCTGCTTTTAATTGCCCGCATGAGAGATGTCCTTGATCTCAATTAAATCGGAGATGGGTTCAGGGCCTATGTCTGTATCATTGATGTCAGCAAATCTGGAAGCTATGCATGATTCAGCTGATCCTTCTCTTTCATCATGCTTCATCTGGTATGGAACAATCTTTGTCTGAGCTCTTTTTCTTTTAATTTTGCCAGAATCCCTTGTAATTGGCTCAATTTGTGCAGATCTGGCAATTTCTTCTGATTCAGAAGAGATATTCAATGTATCTGACATTGATTTGAACTTCCTTTCACTAATATGAGCACCTGTGATGAATACCTGCAATTAATTCAGACAAAGATGAAGTCCATGGCATGAATACTTGATTTTTATCACCAAAATCTACATATAAAGTCTGCTGCCCTAAAATTTGAGGTTTTGCTTGCATGCAAAGCAAACAAAAATATTATTTAATTCACCTAGGCACATATGCCAGTATGCAAATACTCAGAATGACCAAAATTAGGCTATTCTAACCCTAGGTGCCAAAACTGGAAGCTTCCCGGTAGTGGAAAATAGTCTTTAATGCAAAATCCTTCTTCTTTTGGCGCCAAAACCTATTTGGGCTGCAACCTTCATAAAAAAGAATTAATCTGTTTCTCCCTTATGGCGTCCCATGCTTATATAGCCTTGTGCATGTTATTTTTAATAATTGCCTTCTCTATTTCTAGCAATTTAATTAATTAAAAGCCACATCTATTCATCCAAATTGGGCATCCATTATACATGCTACTGGTTGTTTTTAATAAATTTATTTAATTTATTTATAGCATGCATCCTTGAATTATTTTTAGTTTATCCTTCTGCATTGACTTTCCTTTCCTTCATAACGCCAAAATTGGGTAGAAAGACCATTAATAAATATTATTAAATGCATTGTTTAATGCCAAGGTGGGTCGCACTTTTTGGCAAGGGTGACTGCTAAAAATAAGAAGTCAACTTGATGGGAATTTCCACCCTGCACTGCAGCTCCAAAAATCCCCTCTTCCACTTAAGTGATTTGTCCTTCATCATGGGAATTTTCACCTGCAAGGCAGGTAAGAAATTCCGCTTGCCTGCCACTACCAAAATTCCCACTGGCAACTTAAATCATCTCCCAAAAAGTGCGACTTGTATGGAAAATAGCCTTCTTTGAAAAAGTGTGACTTGCATGGGTGAATAAACCTCTTTGATGGGAAAAGTTAGCCTGCTAGGCAGGCAAGAAATTCCCACCAGTGCTTTAAGTGATTTTTCTTTTATAATGAGAATTTTTACCCTGCAAGGCAAGTAAGAAATTCCCGCCTGCCTGCCACCTCTAATATTCCCATTGCAGCTTAAGTGATTCTGACTTCATGGGAAAAAGTACCTGCAAGGCAGGTAAGAAATTTCCATCTGCCTGCCACTGCCAAAATTCCCATTGCAGCTTAGATCTATTTATTCCAAAAAGTGTGACTTGCCTAGGAGAGGCTTTTTCTGCTTAACTTCATCTTTTTGGGTCAGAAGTTTGCCTTCTGAGACTGATTCCTTCTGGTGTTGAGGCCATAAATGATCTCCAGACGTTCCAGGCAATTAAACAGACTATACAAAACAAAGACCGGATCGAGGGAATTTAATGAGAGAATACAGAGAAAACCGAAAACAAACGCAAAAGAAATAAATAAAAACGAAAAACTTTGCCAGAAGTTGCAGACAATAATCTAAATTCATTCCTGGTGAAAATCCTATTGAGATGTGTGAATACTGGCATGCAAAACTTTAATAGGATTCAACCGGAGCACAAATTACTTCAAACGGGATTTATCTATTTAATAAATAATTAAATAAAAATTTTCCATAGACAAAACTTGGCGAAAGGATAAAATGAGTTTCAGCATCTGGGCATTTGTCGAAATTGGCTTATATGATTCATTGGGAATATCTTAACGTAATAGTGACATCTTTTGGCAATAAAAACACAAAAGGACCCGTTACTTTAACAAGAACGATTTTTTTTAAAAGGGTAGTCCTAGATTTCAGGGTGAAATCTGGGGACACCACATGGCCACCATCTTTTGGGCTTCAATGAAAAGTATGAGAAGTTTGAAGGAACATGGTATGAACTTTTCTCAAGGCATTTCATTTTCAGTTGTGCATGTGGATAATTTTCAGTTTGTTATAATTGAGGATGAAATTTCAGCTATATGGGAGCCATTTTTATTCACTAGGTTGATGTTCATTCATGTTGGAAGAATTTTTTAATTATGCTAGTTGTTGTCCTCTCATCTTTATGGATGATATCACCTCCATAATTCAGATTTTTTACATGCATTCGATGACATGGGTGATGGTACTTGGTTTTGGCTCATGGGTGACTGTTTGGGGGTGGAAACCAGCCACTCCAATTCTGATTTTTGAAGGCTACAACAGTATTTTGGGCCACATGACAGAGTTTGGGGGCAACCCATATATAGAGGAGACTTGCACACCATGGAGGCACCTTGAAAGGGTGTTCTTCAACCCTTATTTTTCTAATTTGTTTGCTTCTGTGCAGATTTGAAAGAAAAATTACAACGGAAGACACTCCTAATTTTTAGGAGAAAGAAGGCATTATCCATATTTCACTTCCGAGTTAAATATTGGATCGAACCATGACCCCGCATAGGAGGAACCCGAGAAAACTCATTCAAATCCTGCAAATTGGTTGCAAAAAGATTCAAAGAACGGCGAAGTAGACGAGAGGCCAAGAGAGATCAAAGGATCTTGTACAGAAAAGAAAACAACTCTGTCGGGCCGTTTCTACATCTTAAATCCATCCTCCAAGTTACAGACAAAACTATAAAATAACAGGGTCAGACAATAAGGATCAATGCTACAAAGAAGCCAGAAGAAGGAAGAACGGCGAAGATTTGAAGTCCTTGGGCTCGAATTGGTTCAGGAAAAGGGCAAAAAATGACTATGTATGGAGGAAGAAGTGGAAAGGGCCACGTGCCTTAACGGCGTTGTTTCAAGGGTGAATCCAAAAGGAGAAGTCCAAACTTGCGCCAGGAGCTTCCACGCGTCCAAAGTCCCCAAAAGTTGCGGGCGTTGAAAAGTCTTCGGCTGAGAGCGAAGCGTGCCAGGTGTCAGCTTGGTGCAAATTCGCAAAGGGAACCCAGGGCGGAGACTCAAACTTGCGCCAACCCTCCACGTAGCCAAGGGTCAAACAAGGTCAAAAGGCGGGCTTTGAAATTGGTTAAGTATAGAAGTGCAAGCGGAGAGTGCCGTGTGTCAGTCTGGCGCATTTCCAAGAGTCAGTCCTCGGGTGAAACCCAAATGAGCGCGAGGCCGCCATGTAGCTCAAAGTCTAAAAAGTAAGAAGGACCGTTGAACAGTCCACAAAGCAGCGGAGGTAGACAAGTGTCAACCCGACGCTCCTCCAAAGGAAAACTTTGGGTTGGATTTGTAAACATGCGCGGTGCCTCCACGTGTCCTCAAAGGGGCAAAGTTAGTTGAAAAGTCAAAACATTAACAGGGGCGGAGGTCACAAGTGTCTCAATGGCGCTGATTCAAGGGTCAAAAGGAGAGAAGGTTCCCAAGCAAGCACCAGGGTGACGCGTGTCCCAGGGGAAAGCGGGAGTCGAGGAAAAGGTTAGTTTTTCACCCTTTGCCTCAAAAGGGGTAAAAGTTATAAAAAGACCCGCGACTCCGCCCAAGAGGGAAAAAGTCAACATATAAACCCGAGTCAAAGCCAAGGCGGGGCATCGGGAGAAAAGTGAAAATTTGCCTTTTGTCCAAAAGGCATAAAGGTAAAAATGGAAACGCGTTTCCCAGCCAACCAAAAGGAGCCACGTGTCCAGACGGAGTTTTGGGGCTGCGGAGGTTTTTGAGTTTTTGTGTTTTTTTGCGCAAAGGGCCAAAAGGTAAATTACGGGCCGTGGACCCGAATTTTTATCCCAATCTGGCTGCCACGTATCCCAATCAAAAGAGGGACCCATTTTCAAGTTGTTTTCCCGCCTATTTGTATAGAATCGATGCAAAACTTCAAAAGGGCATATCTTTCGACTCAGGGCTCAAGAGATTGCGAATCTGATATCGCTGGAAAGATCTCGACCTCGTCTACGCCATGGGAGTCTAAAACTTTAATTTTTGAGAGGGTAGGTGGAAGAAAAATGGAGAAACGTCTTTGAGCTTTCAATGTAGGATCATCAGTCTCAACAACCAGATCGGATTCGATCTATTTCCGCCGTTTCCTCTTCCTTCAAGGCGCCGAATTGAGGATCGATGCAGTAAAGATGGATTCGGGGGAAAATTTCAGCAGAAAACATTAACAACGGTGGTTGAGCTTCGACCCACGTTTTCCCGCTTCTCTCTCCCTTTTTCTTCTCTCAGATCGATTCTATAAATACGGGACGGATTCATTGTGAAGGGTTGGATATTCCTAGTTTTGCGGGCTCCCTTCTCCTTCTAAAGAAAGGATTTATGGGGTTCAGGCCTTCCTTTAAAATTGTATTATGTTTCGCCTTTCGGCTATTCTGTAATGAACTGTATCAATCTATTAGAGCAATAAAATACGTTTGTGATCGATCTCAGATCCTTCTTGTTTCTTTTGCTTCTCTCTAATCTCTCGTTATAGATCTAGCTGTCTGTGTTTGTTTATTGTATGCATTTTATTGGTTTGTGTCGAAGGCAAACTAAGCATTCATCATTCCTTTGGTGCATCACCTGGTAGTTTAGTTATTTTTCATTTCTGTACTCTTTTATCCCTGTCTCCTTGGCAAGTCTTAGACTAGGTATAGATATAGATCCTCTGCAAATCCTCACGTATGCACCTAAACAGAGGAATAAGGAACCAACCTTTAATCTAGAGAGCTTTTCCAATTTGTAAGGTCCCACACCTTAGGAAAAGTTCCATGTTATGCAATCACACCAAATGATTCTGCCTTAGAAAAGCAGATCTTTAGAAATCATCTGGGGGTGATGTGATTTCGCACTAACATGAAGCATCCTAAGTTATTACAAATGCTACACCATTTGAGTGGCATGGGAGCTCGGTTTTTGGAGTGCTTCACTTTTGGACCCGGATGCATGAGCTTGCTATTGCTTGAGGGCAAGCAATCTTGGGAAGGGAGGATTGTAATGTCCCCATTTTTGAAGACCCTTAGCCTATCTTTCCCCATGGGCTTTGGGATGTTGCAAGGGGAAAATTATATTAAATAATTAAATATTATTGCTTGGAGAGTGATTTTTATCATTTGACATTATAAAGCAATAATTATTTAATTATTCAATTATGTAATTTAATTCCCACAACGTAAAATTAAAAAGAGAATTAATTAAATAATTTTTGGGTGGCTTTTAATATTAAAATCACCCTTAGAAAGGGGACGCCACACCTAGGGAGGATAAACTATTTTTATTTAATGATTTCCCTCTCCTAGGGATTTCGAATTTTGTGCCTCCTTGTTTATAAAAGGAGAGCTTGGGATCATTGTGAGGGTTATGTTGATGAATTATTGATTTCACTCCATGCTTGGAGTAATGGGATGTATGCCCTAGCTTTCTCTCTCTTTCATTTGTAAGCTTCATTTGAAGCCTTTGTTGAAGATATTGAAGACTCTCTTGTTCCATTCATTGAGTTCTCTAGTGTTGATATGTGTTTTGTGCATTATTTCTCCATTAGAAGATTGGCGCATTTATTTAGAGTGAAATATGCATGTTGTTGATGAATGTTGAAGAGTGTTCTATGATCTGATTTTTAATGCTGCAATTAATTCCAGCTATGGCGACTTGTGTTGGGTCATGTTTGGCATGTTTTGAGGGTGAACAAGTTAAAATATAATCTGATCTATGTTGGCATAATTTTCCAAGTGTATGACTATTATTTGGAGGGTTTTTGAAGCATAGAAAGAGCTGATAATAATTTATGCCATTCACTCTAACCCTAGCGACTGGTTTGGATTTTGGGGGCTGTTTTGGAGGGTTTTCGGTGGTCTAAAAATTCAAATTTTTATCTCTTTGGAAAGCTCTTGAATTATAGATTAGTCTGCACTTTATTTCATGGCAAAAGACGTAGTATTGAGCAAGTTATGAATTTTCCAAGTTTCAGCTGTCTGTGAGCAATATTTAATTATTGTGCCAGGGTTTCATCTACATAGTTTCATATTTTGTGGGATGATTTGCATGCCTTCTACTTATCAGAAAATTATGTTCTATAGCTTGTTGGAAAGCTAAAAGTATGAAGATTATTTTGGCATTGGTTTGATAGGAAAATATTGAGTTTGGAGCAAGTTGTTAATTTTTGAAGTTTTCAGCAGCCTAGTGCATTTAATTAATTAATTACTGCTGTAATTAATTTCAGATTTGAAGAGATTAATTTCCTAACTGGTTCTCCCATCTAATCCACCACCTTGGCTCACTCCAACCCCATTTGGGTTGTATTGAAGCTAACATTGGATTATTTGAGGTCGAACTAGGAGGGTTTAGTCCTTCTAGAGTCGATTCAATAAATTAAATTGCATATTTGGATAATATCCCAAAAGGGGACATTACACGTTTTTACAATTTCCATATTATCTATCATAGGCTACTAATAGCATAATTACCATCACCAATTTCAAATATTGAGGCCACCATGCTTTACAAAAGGCCTTTAAATTTTTCTATCAACACCGGCAAGGCAACAACATGGCAAATATATCATTTTAAGTGAAAATATGTGATCCCTCACTAGGCTGTGATTTCTGAATAATAAGGAATGCTGTGATGAAATCATTTGATAATTGGAGCTTGCTCTTCAAATCATAATTCTTGTGATTCTTAATGGAATTGTACAAAAACTGAGTATCAACCACAAGAGTCCACTACTAGTCAAAATCCAACCAGCCTCTCACATACGATGGGCCTCCTCACTTCAAATAAACCTTACACATATTATTATATGTTTAATGCATTAAATCATTTCCAGATATAATACTACATGGAGACTTTCTCATAAAGTTATTATATGTGAAAATTTATTTCCTTAACAATGATCTGCATAGGACAAAGCATTTAACTGTATCACAAGTTATTTTATGATTATCAATTCTGAGAAAAGAGAAACTGTCAAAAACCAAACAGGCTGTACTTGATTTATCCGCAGAGAGAAACAAGCTTTGCAGCATGTTGACGACTTTAAATACAATTACACATATATTTTTAATGGTGAGTTGTCAACGTGTCTTTCCTGAGGAAGCTGCCCTTTATTTACCTTTTTGCTATGTTATATACAGGCTGCTTACAGAGGATCCAAACCAACGGCTAGGGGCAAACGGAGCAACGGAAGTATGCTTTGAACTTATCCTTCTTGCTAAATTAGAAACTTGGTAGATGTGTGTTGTACTTACTAAAATATGAGTTTTCTTGTGAACTAAAGATAATTTTTTTTTTTATTATAATTCAATTTTTTTAAGGAGAACTTATTCACAGTTTATTAGGGTTTGCAATTCTTCTGGATCATTCTGGAGTATAATTTTTGACACCAGATACTCTAGAATAATTACAACTATAATTTCAATGCTTTCTGTTATTTATGGAATGTGTGCATGTTTGTTTGCAGGTGAAAGATCATCCTTTTTTAACCACATAAACTGGGAGACATTGGCAATGCAAAAGGTGAGGATAAATATGAGATGCTTTGCACTTGTGGCTTATTTGGACCATACATCTTGGATATATATGTTGGACGCCAAAGTATGGATTTATTTTTAGGACATGGATATATTCTTATTTTCATATTGGTACTGCGTCTAAAGTTTCTATTGGGGATTCTTCAATCAAAGTCTTACTACCTTTTTACACGTTTTGAAACCGAAATTGGCAGTTTAGAAATGTCATGTTGAAAGCGATTCCAGGAAAGCATGTGAAAATAGCGCTGTTAATGTCCTCATCTCATATGCATTTTCTTTTACAAGTTTGCAGCTGGCAAATAAACTTCTAGATGAAATGCCAATCAATAGGTCTGAAATATTTTATGTGATAATGAGGGAGATTGGATATGCCTTTGGGTTAACATCAAAACAAAAATTGGAAATTTATGCTTTGAAGGATAACAATCATATAAGAAGTCAACCAAACATGCACAACCGTTTATAGAGCTAGAGACTATGTGATGGGAAGCGAGAGTGATCCAACTTATGTATGTCACTTTCTATGATGCCTTTGATCCCCTGGAAAATTTTGGTGACATGTAAATGCTTGGAAAAAGTCAATGAATTAGAATCTATGCATCCTAAGAAGTGCAGGGCAAATTATACTGGATGAATGAGTGGTTTACAAGTAAATAAGATGTATAAGCACAGTTGCATGACCTAGGCTTGAGAACAGCTTTTCCAAAGAGTAAGAGACAACCCACAACCTGGGAATAACTTGGCAAATAAAAATCTTATGTAGTCAATCCTGGTATTGGTATGGATTTGGGTAAGGGGATCTGGTCCAACGTTTTTTGGGGCCTGTCTACGGCTGTACAAAATTTACATAAAATATTTAAATGTATAGCCAAATAAGGAAAATTAAGCATATTATATGCCGAATAAACACAGTAAGTTTAATAATGACAAGACATACTGATAATTCAATGCCAAATGTCATGATATTTAGTGGTTGAACTTAGAACAAGTACATTATGCAAATGTTCCAATGTATACACAAAATTCAAGATAAAACAAAATATTCATAATCAAACTGCTCTTCAATGTGCAATGAGAGATAAGTATGCAATGCGAGGTAAACACGTTGTTTAAAAAGAGTCTGGGAGTATCTTTTAGTCTTAGTTATGTTTTTTAAAATAATTTTTGAAGCCCATGTTTGACCTTTTTAACCAAAAAAGAAAATATAAAAAAATGTTTTTTTCTAGGTACTTGTTGGGTACCCCTAAGATATGGTGACACAGGTCCAAGTATACTTGGGTTTGTCCTAGGCTGAACTGGCCGTACCCAAGTATGTGTCGTTGTAGTTTGTGTGTACCCATTCCGAACCCTAGAGTGTACCTTACATGGATTGGCTCCCCTACACAACAGTGCCCGGTAACGTAGAAAACATGACAAAATATTTTATATTATCTAAAAAAGTAATGATTTACAAATTTCTTTTCATAGACATTCAAATAATCATGTAAAAATAATGTGTGGAGTCAAATTTGCGTCTAATTTTTATATAGACAAACTTCTAATAATGTTTTGTACAAAATCATCAAAATTAACATTCACATAGTCCAAAGTTAGTGGAAGATGTACCATGGCATAAAAATAGTCAAACAAAATGAATTGCATTGCCACGTTCCAATTGTCAACACAATAGTGAACTTGTATGCTCACAATCAAGAACAATCTTTCTTTGCATCAAATGGTTCTACAACAAAGTCCCTTTCTTCTTAGCATTTAATCCGGAGTTGGAACAACTGATGCAGGAGCATCCACGGGCATATGCGTTATCCTCATCACCCAAAAATATTCACATTTTACTTCAGTAAGTCCCTCTTTTGCTTGCTAACATTTTTCCGCAGCCACAAAAGATCACAGCGTGTTTTAGCGATGCCAAAGTGATCACAACGTCGTCCCCATGGCCATAATAGATCATGTGTTTTAGCGGTCACAAAGTGATCACATTGTTTTTCTCATAGTCACAAAGGATATCATCATAGCATTGCTTTTGCAGCCACAAGAGATCACAGTATCTTTTGTGCATTGAATGTTGGCAACAACAAAGGGAAAACATTGTAGTGAATAGTGATTCAGATGTGGTAGTTCATCAAGTGGAATGGAGAAAATAATGCATCCACGAAATCACAAGGGGTTTTATTTCACAAAATGGCTAGTGTGCGAGTGTGTTGTGTGGAGTAGTGAGATGATGCGACATGGCGCAATCACATAAGGCCGCAATTCACCATGGATTTAATATCTCGTCGCATCCATGCAAGGAGGAGACACAATACGGTGGAAAGGGAAAAGCACTACATAATGTAATGTGCATTTGAATGCCACGTGTTACAAAAGCGACCACTGTGAAAAATCAAAGTGTGATAGTATGTTGGTCTGTTTTAGCGTCATGTGTTACAAAAGCAGCCACTATGAAAAATCAAAGTGTGATAGCGTGTTGGTGCATTTTAGAGCCATGTGTCACAAGGAGGCCATAGGTGACAGCCACCAAATGGGCATGACAGAATATGTTGTGGAGTTTATAAGCCTACGCAGATCTCTATGTTGTAATGAAAAATTGTGAAAACTTTCAAATCTGCACAAAGAGGTAGTTCATAGGTCATGGAGGAAGATGAAGCTTTGCTAAGAGTGTAAACTGAAGCAGTTGGGCAGCCATAACGGTCTGTGAGGCTCAAGGATTCAATCTGGAGAGCATGTCAGAGGAGCAGTTGGTTCCATATTGATCACAACTAGAGAATTGAGAATACAATGTTATTTCTCAAAGCAGAGCATTGCAGGAGATGTGCAGTCTAAGTAGTGCTGTAGAGTGAACCAAATCCCCGAGTGGATCGAGATTGTGGCATTGCACATTGTGAAATCTGTGTAAATTGAGAGAACTGTTTATTTTAGTTGCATGCTTGTATTTTTGTCTTTAAAAATAAATATATTTTTTTATTGCGTGCTTGTTATACGCATGGATTGTTGTGTTTACATGTCCATAGCAATGTTTTAAAAATCGGAACCGGACTCGGAACCGGCCGAGGGTCTCACCGGAACCGAACCGAACGACCAATTCAAACTTTATGAACCGGTTTACTAAAAAATACATAAAAATTTATATTTTTAATGAAAACAATATATGTTGGTTGTGGAGACTGATAGCGATGGGGGTTGCCAGTGAGCCCGCCCCCTTGTAGGGTCTCAGGGGCAGCGCCCCCAAAAGCCACATTTTATATGTATTTATGCATTGTGAAATCTGGACCATTCATTATCAGGTCACAGATCTAACGGGTGGTTTTCTATGTTTCCCCAAAATGATAAAAACCCTAATATCTTTAAAGGGTCGTTATGTATGAGGCTCATAGTAATAGTGGCGGTCTTATGAGAGAGAGTTTTGCAGGATTGAATAATAAGGATTGGATGTTTCTGGTGGACGTAGCCCATTTTGGGTGAACCATGTTAAATTTGTGTCTTTATTTTATTGCATTTTTTTCTGTTTTACATTTTCTGCTTTATTCATTACATGCTTGTTTATCTATACAACTGGTTATAATCCTAACAATATATTTGAAAGGTTAAAAACCACGATTCCAACAATTACACACAAAATATGCAAAGTTTGCTCTTATATATATGTAAGAAAGGTGTTTATAGCAAAATTAGGCAAATAAAAAATAGAAAATGTTTTTTTATTAAAATTGTTGCATACGGTTGTGCAGGGTCAAACCGGCCGGTTTGAGTTGAAACCGGACTGGTTTGACCGGTTTGAGGCCAAACCGGCTGGTTCAAGATCTTGAACCGGCCGGTTTGGCCTCAAATTGGTCAACCGATCCGGTTCTTTGACCGGTTCATGAAAAAAACTATTAAACCGGTCCAACCGGTCGGTTCCATTCGGTTCGGCTGGTTTTTAAAACACTGATCCATAGTTGTGTGTGAATTTGTGGGCTGTACAATCTAAGGTAGTCTTTCATTGGACCCCCTTAGCCATGATTGCATCAACAACCTTTCAAGACCCAACACACTTTTGTTTGTTACAATAGTTCATTGTGGGGAAGAACATTTTGATGCCCAAATACTAAATCATTCATCTTGTTTTGTTCCAATCCATTTTGTTTCTTGAAGTCTCATGTGTTTGAACATATTTTCATTACATCTGCATCTGGAAGCATTGTAGATTGGTCTCAAATTTTATATCAAGCCTCTAAAGCTTAGCAGTATTCCTTTCACCATTATAGTTTCATACAATGATTGTTGTATTCTTCAATGTAACTCTTGTGGCAGTACTTCAGAAATTAGTAGACAAGTGACCAATATTAGATTAAACTACTACTAAGGTAATACAAAGTATTAGATTAGGTTAGGTTTATTTCCAATTATGGCAATATTGGCTTGTTTGTTATTGTATTTCTGTATATTAGCTTGTACTATTGATAGCACTTATGTGATAAGCTAGCCCTTAGATTGTAGGTTTGTATTTGAGTATATATTTAAGCCATTCTGTAAGGTAATATTAACCGGCTGAAATAGAAATCTGATATGGTATCAGCACCTTCGACTAAAAGACCCTAGTAAGAGAATCTTATGAGGTTTTTTATTGCAGCAAAGTGCCGGTAAAACAAAGCCTTAGAGTAAAAGAAGATTCTTAATCTTTATTGTTTCTATTTTTTTGAGGATGCATAACAAACGGTCTTCCTGTGCAAACGTTGCATAACAGTCTTCCTGTGCAAACGTGGCATTGCCTGGAGATTCTGGAGGAGGCGCTTTGTGATTTGCTGAATGCAGCCATTTCCTGTACAAAAGCGAAGCCTGATCCTGTGCATGGAGAGCATGGCAAGAAGAGTGTGAGCACAGCCATTTTTAAGTACAGCCTGCTATAACGGCATGATGCTTCTGTAGAAGAAAAGGTGGGTATGAGAAAGCCAGAAGAAGGCACAGCTGATATGGTGGCATGAGGAAAATAAGAAGAGGCACTTTCCTAAGTGCTGGACACAGCCAGAGGAAAGAATGGTACAGGAAGGAGGCATGATAATAAAAGAGTGAAGTGTGGTGCAACCAGAGAAAAATGAAGTTAAAATTCAGCTGTTAATTTCTTTCCTGAAACATTTATTGTCTGAAGACGATGACACAACAATAAGAAGTGTGACAAGGGAGAGAAGAATCAGAACAGCTGAAAAGGAGTGCTGGATTTTTCCCCTGAAGAATGACAAGGAAAGAAAAACAGACGAGGCATGGGCGTTTGGAGTTGGAATTCAGGCAAGTGCAGATCTGGGTATTTCTATTTAAGTTGGTGAAACACAGATCTGAGTATTTTTAGTTGTTGCTGGAACGTTTCATTTTTCTGAGCATGAGAGTTTTGGGGCATGACTGCAAGATAGAAGGATGTGTTTGCCACGTGTTTGCTTGATGCCGAGGAGTGAGGTATTAATCCTTGGTAGAAAAGGGGCGTTGATGTCTCTAGGATGTTTTTGAAGCCAAGATTCTACATTTTCTGACTTCCATCCTCTGCTAAGCATGCATTTCTTCTTACTTTGCGTGGTTACTAACTTACTGAGCATGTATTCTGATGTGGCGCTGTGTTTTTTTTTTTTTGTGAAAGGTGTTGGAGATAGCATCTGAAGGTTGTGGCTCTGATTTGACAGCAGCTATATGGCCTCCATATTCACAAAAACAAAAGTATTTTACTACTTAATTTTTCAATAGTTATTCTCCAACATCTTTCTCAAAGTTGGAATGGGCTATCTCTGAGGCGGTTTCTGCTAATTGGTCCCGCTTTCATCACTTCTCCAACATTGACAGGGAAATCGAGCAGTGCTGGCCTAGAATCGTCAAGCCCGGAGTAGGTGCTCAGCGCCCTTCGATCTCCTCAGCCTCGCTCCGTCGGTTAGCCCGTTGGCTCCCCCCACCCCGGGTTTCCTCAAACTAAATTTTGATGGAGCGGCCAGAGGTAACCCGGGCATCTCCGGCGCTGGATGCATTATAAGAAACGAAAAGGGATTATTGGTTGGTGCCGCCTCCTACAAGCTCAGGGATGGCACTTGTAATTCGGCTGAACTACAAGCTCTGAGCAAAGGTCTAGATCTAGCGGCCTCCTTAAAGATAGAAAAACTGGAAATCGAAGGGGATTCGCTAGTAATTGTGAATGCCATAATTAAAAAGAAAGCCCTGTCTTGGAAACTGGACCTAGGAGTTAAAAAGGTCCTTTGGCAACTCGGGAATTTCAGTGCCTGGAACATTAAGCATGTGTTTTGGGAAAGTAATAATTGCACGGACAAGCTGGCGAATGCAGCGATCGAGCAAGCACAACAGAGATAGTGGCATTCAATTCCAAAGCGTGGGAAGGATTGGGGATATTGATCTCGCGCGAGGCAGATTTCAGAGCACACGCCGTCTAATGATACACTTGCGGGATGTGAAGGGTCTATTTAATGCTTTGGACAAGGGCTTCTCCTTATATTTTTTTCTCCCTCCTTTTGCTAGCTATGGCTGTCCCTCGTCTGCCGTGAATTGCCTTGAGCTGTGATCTGCGTGAAATGGCGTTTCGTTCCAGGATAATAGACAACCGGCTGAAAAGAATTTTTCGTCTCTCCTGCGTCAAAGAGTTGGATGCCATTAAAGGATTCCTGGGCGAAGACTATCTATCTGTTGTTGGTTGGCCACGCGTCAACAGTGGCATTGCCTCTGTATTCGTTGAGAACCTGCTGATAATCCGTCCCTCTAAAGCGGATGTCGTGAGTCTGGCTCTACACTGGCTTCGACCGGCATACTGTGGTAACCTGGCCTCCGAAGTGGTGAATTGTTGTCTGGCATTCTGGGCTGTGCATGAGTCTTTGCCGAGTGCGTTGGGGGTGGTTGTGGGTGTCTTCAGCGAACTCGAAAAATGGTTCGGCATTCTCCTGGCCTTCACTGAGCAGCTGGTGGTGTATGCCCGGGACCGGGCTGCCAACCGTGCCCGCCTGGTGCTTCCTAATCTGAAGACCCTCTGCGCTCCGTTGGACCCTATCCCGCCTGGATGGACCGAGCTGCGGCTGTCTGCGGCAGGGGCCTATGACTTTCTCTGGCTGAACTGGGCGAATTCTGAAGTGAAAGTTGAAATGGAAGATGATACCAGCCTTGGTCGGTGTCTCAGGCTGCTAGTGTTGCTGTCACCTTGGGGTCTGGAGAGTAATCCCTCTCTTGCCTAGTACTATAGTTATAGTATATCTTGGATAATGTTGGCCTATGTTCGTGTATATCCAGCTGCTTTTTTGCTCTTATGATTTTGCTGTTTTGCTTTGAAATCTTGAGGCCGGGCCTCTGTTTATGTAAATAGGGAACGGGTCCCTTCAACCCGCTTTATCTATCAATTTTTTTTTTTTTCAATAGTTATGAATATTTAGGGCAATTTGTTTTGTTTAATGTTATTTTATAAATATAATGAAGTAAACTTTATAAAAATAATTAAATAATTGTACTAATTAAGCCTGGGAAGGGATTAAATCAGTAACTTTTATTGGAAGTATATTTTTGTCTGAAAATTTTCTTGGAGGTTCATTTCATGATAATAAACATAGCAGTCAAGAAATTTGGTCCTAAAGTTTGTAAATTTTTTTATTTTTTGTTTTTTTTGTTTAAGTGGTCTATATGTAAGGACAAAATGGCCAAATATATAACACCTGTTTTTATGTGATTCTCAGAAATTAATACTTACTAGGTCGAATATAGGAATAGTGCCCAAATTCTGCTTGTTAAAGAACAGAGACTCGCAAATAATTCCAAAGTGTATGGTAAAGGACATAATGAGCCTTTGATGCTTCTGAAATTATCATTTGCTGATAACATAGTGCCAGAGGTTATAAATGGCATTATAGCATCTGTGTTATGGAAAAATCTGAATATTAAGTATCAGGCATCAGAAGTTGGGTGGGCTTTGTCCTTTTTATATTTATTAATTTCCACTAAGCTACAAGGAGGTGGTTCTGTTTCTGAGTACCTCTTACGTTTGAAGGATCTTAGTGATCAATTAGCTGCTTTGAGAAGTGAGTGGATGATGAGGATAAGGTTGCATTGGTGTTGCATATCATACCTTCTTTTGATTCATTTGTCGAGTCCTTTCATTTGATTGTGGGGACTCAAAAACACAATTTGAGAATGTCTAACGCTTTCTGTTGCAGAAGGAGCGAAGGCAAGATCAGACAGAAGCATCAATTTCATCCAGTACAGAGAGTGCATGCAGTGCACGGTTTAAAGACCGAGGCAGACAACACAATGCTAGCAGTTCGTTGAATGATAATTCTTTCAAAGGTGATAACACATCAAAGAGGTCAAAGTGGAGTTATTTTTACTACAAAGAGTTTGGACATTTCAAGAAAGATTTTTGAAGAGAGAATATGACATAGCCAATGGTCGAAAGAAATCATGGTATGCAAGTGTTTCTATTGGGAGTTCATTGTTATTGCTCACAGTGGTTGTGAGTCTATATATTTGGGATGATATGTTTGTAAGTGAATGTACGTGAGTCATCAACTCACCTATAGATAGGAGATTAGAGATAATTTAGGGATTGTTAAGAAGTTAGTGATAAGCTTAGACTCCTAACATTTAAGAGTTCATTAAGCTATATATTTGTAGCAATGTTTTGCAGAATGAATTGGAGTTAATTTGTGTCAAGCTCTACCAAAAATTTCATTTGGTATCAGAGCAAGATTATTGGCTTGTCACGAAGAAACAGCTTTATATATAGAGCAACGACTGTAATTCCCTGTTGTTTTCCGTAGATGGAATTCATTAATATATGTGAGCTTAGATTATTTTAGCACGCTTTAACATAATTTTTGAATTCTCTCTGTGCACATTAAGGATCTATCATGACCGAATTTGCCTGTGCACAGACCTCTCTGCCAGTCCTGTGTGCAGACCTGTCAGCCAGTCCTGTGTACGGCGCACCTAAAATTTCTTTTATTTTTCCATTTTCAATACTCCATGTACACACTTAAGCTTGGAAGCATATTAATCAATAACTTGATCTCGGTTGTGTCTTCCGTTAATACTTTCTCTATCAAAGCTTCCACCTTGAACATGTCCTCTACCCTTTGGTAGCCGCAATCTGCTATTGACAGCATTCCTTGACAAAACGGATTTGTCAGGACAGCATGAAGATGTCAATGGATTTCATGTAGATATAGACCAAAATATGTGTAGCAGAAGCATGAAAGAGTGTGTAATGTCCCCTTTCAGGGTAAAATTAGTACCAAACGGGTTTTCCCCAAAACCCCAAAAAATCTGAAAGTATGCAAACTCAGCTAACAATAAATTCTGGAAAAGAATGAATATTCAGTAATTTAATTCTCCAAACCCTAGTGCCTAGGGTAAAATCAGATTCCCACAAACTTTTTGCAAAAATATAACAGCAGACTGAAATTTATGACAACAATCAGCTGTTAATGCCAAGAATAAGATAATGTCCTGATTTTTATTTCAAACCCTTGATACCAAAAATGCACACTTCTGAAATTTCTATTTATTGATCAAAATATCCGTAATCTAGAATACCCAAAAGGCTTAAAACATCCAATAAGCCTCTAGGAACATAATCATGAAAGAAAATAATTTTTCTAGCAAGTTTACGAATTTATCTTATTTATTTTTCACACCCCAAAACCAAGAAAATACCCATAGCAATTTTCGATAACTGACACTACTGGATGGCATGAAGAGGCCAAATGATGAATATGCAACCCAAAATCGAAAAAACCTTCCCACGGATGATGCCCTAAATGTCCTAGCTGTCCCTGCTTGAAGTCTTGGCAGATGTCTCTCCACTAGTTGATTTTTTTCGCTTGGAATGCAGATCTGAAGTGGAAATGTCGAAAATGTGCTCTAGCTCTGAAAATCTGATCTTTGTGCCCAAATGTGACCTCTGAAGGAATTCACCCAATAGATGTTGAGGGTTTTTGTCCTCAAATCTGAATTCTATTAAGGGCTTTCGTCCCCAATAGGATACCAAGGAGGGTTTCCGTCCTCTATGGCTGAAAGTGAAAGCAAATGCATTCAACTCTCCAAAGTGAAATTAGATAAATGACCAAAGATGTCTCAAATGAAACCCCAACCCCTCTTATAATTTTCCATTGCCTTTTCCCAAGTTGGGCGCTCCATGTGGGATTACTAAAGTGACTTTCCATCTTCTAATTTATTGTTGGCTTTTACTTTATTTGGAAAGTCACCTTTATTTTTATTTTAATAATAAAGTTATATTAAGTTGTCACCTTTTTAATAAAAAGTGAGTGACTTGACAACTTAAAAACATTAACTTTATTATTTTTCTTTATTTGAAAAAGGGGACATGACAGAGTGACATGTTTAGAAGAAGCGTATAAGAGTTTAGATCGAGATTGGCTGAGAGAGGAGATAAAGTTTTGATCATCTTAGATTTGTGTACTCTTTATTTTGCACCGATGGGGTAGTGGAATCAGAAAAACACTTTATTTTTTAGTGTAATGCTTACAATGACATCCGGACCAAATATGCAAGTGTTTTAATAAGCAACCTCATTACAGGATATGTTCACCAAGGAGAGGGTGGAGAAAATGGGAGATTTCATTATCAATTTGAGCAGGTTCATGAGAAGAAATTCAAAAGGCAAAAATGGCAGCGTTCTTGCTCCATAGGCTTCTATTGGTCTTGTGGACGTTAAAAGATATCTATCTTTTTCCGGGTTGCGAAATCGTTGATTTTTGGTTCCAAGGTGACAAACCTCATGGCGCCCCAAATTGCTAGTTAGATGACGAAACAATTGCATTCTATGGGCCAACCGACCCCCATGAGTCTCCTAACACACTTGTCTTTGTTGCCATCAACTTGACCCTCGAACCAGCCACCTTGGTGTTGATAAACCAAAGATTTTAAGTTTTAATATAGTCTGCATTCAACTAGTTTTAGTAAAGTCATTGGTACTTATAAACATAATCATTTAGTCGTGTTTCTTTAGCATTGCTAAAAAAAAGAGCAACGTGGTTCGCGTAGATTGTGTAATTATGGGCTTTTAATTTAGAATTGTTTCTAGTTGTCTATTAAGTAATTTTCCTTTATAGGTTTAATTAGTAGTTTGACATTTATAGGCTTAAACATTAAATTTGTCTTACTACATTCATGGGTCGAGTAACATATAAATGCAATGTGATTTATTTTTAAAGTTAATATTTTATAGGGTAATAAGTACTTTTGAGTCGAGTGCCTTTGTCCAAATTTTCAATAAACAATGTATGTCGTTAGAGCGCAAAGTTTTAAAAGTCAAATCTCTCCTTGTAGGGATACATTTTCAGTTGAAATTGACATCCTAAGTCAATTTTATTTGTGGGTAGGAACAACAGTCATGGAGAATGGTGCTCCTATTTTTAAAGCCCGCGAAGGAAGGAATACATGCTTGGCTTTGGGTGGCTCTTCCCTTGACTTTGTGCTTCCTTGGGACCCTAGAATGGGTGCTTCCCCGATCCCGTTGGAGGTTGCCCCTAGTTCCTTGCTATTTCAATTTCAAATCCATTGAAAAAAAAATTATGGGGAAGCAACGACAATAAAAGGGGATATGAATTTGAGCTTCAAAGTTTATCTTGGTGAATCTAGTGAACACAATATTCAACACCAATTTCTGTTTTACTTGGCAATTGCAGCTTCTAATTATCCATACACTCGGGAGATGTATTGGCGACCATAAAGGACACTTGGTGATATTACTGCATTAGCGAAAGATTATACTTTGATGAAGTTCATGTCCTGTTTAACATCACTAAAAACTGAACTAGATTTTTTTTAATACAAAGTCAATACATAGCAAAAGTGGACATTAAAGCAAAATTAAAAAATTGTAGGTGGTGTCCCCAGATTTCAATCTGAAATCTGGGACTACCCATTCAAAAAAAATTGTTCTTTGAAAATAACATTTTTTTGTGTTTTATTGCCGAAGATGTCCAATTATGTTAGGATATTCCCAGTGAATCATATGAGCCAATTTCAACAAATACCCAGATGCCCAAACTCATTTTATCCCTCCGCCAAGTTTTGTCTACGGGAAATTTTTATTTAATTATTTATTGAATAAATGATGCTCTGTTTGAAGTAAATTGTTCTCTGGTTGAAGTTTTGCATACCAGTATTCACTCATCTCATTAGGGTTTTCACCAGGAATGAATTCAGGGCATTGTCTACAACTTCTGGCAACATTTTTCGCTTTTATTTATTTCTTTTGTGTTTTTCTCCGGTTTTCTTTGTAGTTTCTCTGTGAAATTCCCCTAGGTCTATTCTTTGTCCAGTATAGTCATTTAATTGTCAAGCATCTGGAGATCATCTACCGACGCAACACCAGAAGGAATTAACCTCAAAATGCAAACTTCTGACTAGAAAAGATGAAGTCATGCACAAAAAGCCTCTTCTAGGAAATTCGCATTTTTTGGAATTAATGAGTGTAAGCTGCAATGGGATTTTTGGTAGTGGCAGGCAGGTGGGAATTTCTTACCTGCCTTGCAGGGTAATTTTTCCCATGAAGTCAAAGTCACTTAAGCTGCAATGGGAAAATTAGAGGCGGCAGCGGGCGGGAATTTCTTACCTGCCTTGTTGGGTATTTTTTCCCATGAAGTCAAAGTCACTTAAGTTGCGATGCTAAAATTAGAGGCGCGTAATGACAAAGAAAGGAATTTCTTATTTGCCTTGTAGGGTAAAAATTCCCATTATAAAAGAAAATCACTTAAAGCACCATCGGGAATTTCTTACCCTTGCAGGGTAAAAATTCCCATTATAAAAGTCAAACAACTTAAGTGAAAGAGGGGATTTTTGGAGCTATAGGGCAGGGTAGAAATTCCCGTCAAAGTTGACTTCCTATTTTTGGAAATTACCCTTGCTAAAAAATGCGACCCACCTTGGGTGAATAACAATGCAATTAATAATAATTATTAATGGTTTATTCACCCAATTTTGGCGCATAAATAGAAGGAAAGTCAATGCAAGTAGAAGAACTAAGGAGAAGTCAAGGATGCATGCTAAAAATAAATAAAATAAATTTATTTAAAAGCAACCAGCAACATGCATAATTGGGCGCCCAATTTGGGTGAATAAACATGATTGTTTATTAATTAAATTGCTAGAAATAGGAAGGACAATTATTAAAAATAGTATGCTGAGGATTATATAAGCATGGGCTGCCATAATGAAGAAACAATTAATTCTTTTTGCAAAGGATTGCAGCCCGGACAGGTTTTGGCGCCAAAGGAAGGAGGTTTTTGCATTAAAGAGTGTTTTTCATTGCTAGGGAGCTTCAAGGTTTGGCGCCTAGGGTTGGAATGGCTTGATTTTTGCTATGATAATTATCTGCATGTTGGTATAAGTGCTTTGGTGAATTAAATAATATTTTTGTTTGCTTTGCATGCAAGCAAAGCCTCAAATTTTAGGGCAGCAAACTTTATATGTAGATTTTGGTGATAAAAATCAAGTATTCATGCCTTGGACTCCATCTTTGTTTGAATTAATTGCAGGTATTCATCACAGGTGCTCATATAAGTAAAAGGGAGTTCAAATCAATGTCAGGTACATTGAATATATCTTCGAATCTGAAGAAATTTCTAGATTTGCACAAATTGATCCAATTGCAAGGGATTCCGACATAATTAAAAGAAAAATAATTCAGACAAAGATTGTTCCAGCCATGTTGAAGCATGATGAAAGAGAAAGATCAACAGAATCATGCATAGCTTTCAGATTTGCTGAAGTCTATGATACAAACATAGGCCTCGAACTTATCATCAATTTGATTGACAGATCCAACTCTCATAATTGCAAAGGCTTCTTGCAAAAATTCATCCTCTTGTTTATAACGCAGCCCACGTGGAAGTCATTGCATGGAGAATTCCTTTCAGAAGCTTGTGCATGTGCTCCCAATCTTCTAGTTGAAGCCTTCATTGAATTTATTTGTGTTTTCCTTCACTCGGAGTGCTTTCCAGAATTTAAAATTGCTCATATGCAATTTTAAATAAAAGATGATGAGTTTTGTCTGAATTATTTACGGAAAACATTGCACTAGTGCATGTACTGAAGAACTGCAAAAGCTTCAAGGATAAAAGGGGAAGACATGTCAGAGGTAGCACCCGCAGGAAAATCACAGTCAGCTGCTTCTAGATCCAGTTTGGTGAGAATCAAAGGAAAGAATTCAACAGCATATGGGAGTATCTCAGATCCACGACAAAGATATCATTCAGATCATTCATTGCTAAAATAGATGAAGCAAAAGTACAATACAGGTTGGATCAACATGCAAAGTATGGAAGGAGAACAAGACTGGGAGGGTTACAGACTTTCTTCTTATTTATTTTCCTCTTTCTTTTATTTTCTCCGACAAAGTAATTGAGCAATCAATTAAATTATAATACTTAAGTGGTTGGTTTAAAAGCCGTTACTTGAAGAAGTTAATTACTCGGAAATAGGTGGGAACATGCAAAATAGAAGGTTTTATTTTTATTTATAAATCATGCATGTCATGCAAAGAGGAATTCTTGGAGGAAGATTGCCAGTTGTTTCCCTTTTCATAGCTTCCGCATGTGGAAATTCATTTAAAACTTCCTATTTGTAATTTCCTTTATACACTATAAATAGAGGAAGAACCTATGGGTTAAAAGATCGAAATTGGTAGTCAACATTCTTGTGTTTCAGACTTTGAGTTGAGACCCTTGATAGCTTTCTGCAAGCAGAGGAATAGAGAAGAGATTTCTGGAGAACTTTGTGTCAACGGTGCATTCATCTCGTATTTATTTCTAGATCTATTCATAAACTTTGTGTTATTCTAGATCTAGATCTGAAAGTTTGCTTTGAATTATGTATTTCATGATCTATTTGTTTTAATCTATGTGCATGCGATCAATTCTGTAAACTATTGATTGGGTTGCACATCTTCTCTCCTTTCTTCTCGTTTCCTATTATTTTCCTCTTCTGCAAATTTTTCCTTTCTTTTACAACTGCTTACTTGCTACAAAACTGTCTAGCTATGGTTCATGAGCTACATAGTTAAAGTAATACCAATAGATAGATACTAGAAAACATAACTGACAAAATCTTACATGGGAGCCTCACCGGTAAATGAGGGAGTTTTATCTCATGACTGCCTAGGTTTTCAGCTATGCGAGAAAATCTAGTCAACAACAGAATTTTTCTAGAAGTGCAATTTTTCCACATTCTCCAGGATAGAAATAAAAGTGCAGATGGTCTAGCCAATTAGGCTCTTGATAATAAGGATCTCTTGTGCTATGGCTTGCCTCCTACATGGTGGTCCAACCAGCTACAAGACGACATCAAATACATTTTCAACCTTGAATCTTCACTATGATGATTGCAACTGCCTTTTTGTTGTATAATGTTATGGCTTGGACCAATAGTTTTCAGGCTTGGCATAGCCATATATGTAAATTTGGTTACCATCTAATATACAATCTTTTTGTTTTTTCTTTTTCATTATAAAAAAGTGGACATTAAAGTCCGGTGAGAGTGGATTTATTAAAAATTAAAACCAAACTTGATTGTGAACTCCTGTACCAAGTTTTACCATCCTAACTTTTACCGAGAAAACTTATGTCTAAGGTGTGATGTTGGGAAAAACCTAGTCCATAATCTATCCCTTGAATCACTAAGTAGAGGTACTACATGTCTATAATCGAAGTTTCCTAATTCATATATTGAATTAGGGTTGATGTATTTGTGTAGAAGTCATATGATGAAGTTGCGGGAATTAAACACAAGCTTTAGCCACCACTATGAATCCCATTGCATTTGTCTTTTAATACCGTAGGGAAAGTCTCAATAATTGATTACCATTCATATCACTACATTTGTTATTGCTCGAGTCAAGAGAATCAATTTAATTGTCTTTACACTATTGAATATATAATGAACCATACGGTTCTGGACGAGTTAAGGAGTTGTAAGTAATAACTAATTGTAACTACCCCTCCTAGAATAAATACTCTTCCTATTATCATTTGAACAACACGCTTTTCCTTCTCATTTTTCTCTTTGCTACAATATAAGTACTAGGGAGAAGTTATTAACACAATTGTATATATTCTCAATCGAAGTCCTTGCAAAGCTTTGCAGGACATCACACCGGAAGAGGCTTGGTCCACAATCAAACCAGAGGTATCAACATTTCGTGTTTTTGGTTCAATTGCTTATACTTTGGTTCCTGCAAGTAAGAGGAGTAAGTTAGATTCCAAATGTTCTAGATATTTTTTTGCTGGTTATAGTGATCAATCTAAAGCCTATAGATTGATTGATACTTCCACTAATAAAATCATTGTTAGTCGGGATGTTGATGTAAAAGAAACAAAGTCTTTCTTTGGTTGTAATTAGCAAGGGGACCAGCAAGGGGAAGGGATCAACAAGGGGTCATAATAGAGTTTGGTACTCTTTCCTTACCCGATCATGAATTTGGTTCTTCTCATACTCCTCCACAGACTCCAAGACAGTCTGTGCACTCTCGTTGCGATTTTTGAGTGTCCAGAAATCAACTTGCGTTGGTTTCTCCTCCGGAACTTCCGTTGGTTTCTCTTCCAAAAACAATTCAGACAAAACTCATCACCCTTCATCGTGCCTGAATCAACCTTTGAGTTTTTTTTTTTAATTTCTACCAGAAGACCTTGCAAATATGAGAGCTGGATCTATTTGTGCACAGAACCTGCAATTTCTCCTTCTAATTCTGAAGATATATTCAATGTATCTGACATTGACTTTGCCTTCTTTTCACCAATATGAGCACCAATGAAGTATTCCTGCAAATAATTCAAACAAACATGGAATCCATGGCATGAATGCTTAATTCCTTCACCAAAATCTGATTATAAAGCTTGCTGCCCTCTATTTTTAGACTTTGCTTGCATGCCAAGCAAGCTAAAAATATTATTTAATTCCCCTGTGCACTCACATCAACATGCGATAGCGAATAATAATAAAAAACCTTTCCAACCCTAGGTGCCAAAATTAGATGCTTCCCGACAATTAAAAGAAGTCAGCTTTTAGGCATTTAGCTATGCCAGAATGGGTCGCACTTTTTGGCTAGGAATTGTGGAAAAAATATGTGGAAGAGGAAGTGGGAATTTTCACCTTCCAAGCAGCTCCAAAATTCCCATTTGTACTTTAAGTGATTTATCTTTAATAATGGGAAAAAACAACCTTCCGGAAGGCTCCAAATTCCCACCTTCCTGCTGACACCAAAATTCCATCATGGGAATTTTTACCTTCTAGCTGCACCTCCAAATTCCCACCTTCCAGGCAGCGCCAAAATTCCCACTTTTCACTTGGCTGAATTAATCTTTAATAATGGGAAAAAACAACCTTCTAGGAAGGCTCCAAATTCCCACCTTCCTGCTGAGCACCAAAATTCCCATTGGCACTTAAGTGATTTGACTTTAATAATGGGAAAAAACAACCTTACAGGAAGGCTCCAAATTCCCACCTTGTTCTTTAGCACCAAAATTTCCATTGGTACTTAAAAACCATCCTTCCAAAAAATGCGACTTGCATGGAAGAAAACTTCTTTCCAAAAAGTGACTTGCATGACTTCTACTTTAAAGTTGCGTGAAAACTCATCAGCAACATTTTATTTCCATTTTTGGATTTTTGGTGAAGAAAACACAAGCATAGAATAAAATTTTCCATTTTTGGAAAGGGTCCTAGGAAGATGTAGCAACAAAAACTTGCAAGTGCCATAACTTTCACTCCGTGGCTCCGTTTTAGGTGTCATTTTCTCTAAAAGTGCATATTTTCTCGAGCTCTACGCATTTATGGGCAATATTTTCCTTATTTTCATAAAATCCATTTTTGCACCTTTTTGGACCAAGCAACTTCTTGCAATCTCCTGAAAGAATCCTAAGCTTTGATCACCTTTAGACAGATTAGTAATTAAAAATATTGGATAGCTTTTCAAAACCCTAGGCCCGAGGAAAGATCTGGCAGGAAGAATGAATAGGCTACGGGAATTGCCGGAGAAAACAAACCAAAACACAGACAAAAAGAAATAAAACAAAAAAGAAGTCATGGGGCAATTGCTCGAAAAATTTCTCCAATTAGCTAATTTGCAAAAATTCTTCCCCCCAGGTGAATGTTCTATGGTAATAATGATGGGGTGAAGTGCTTTATATAACCTAAATCCTCCAATTTTAGCTCAATCTATTTTTAAAAGAACTTTATTTATTTAATAAATAAATAAATAAAACACTTGCAGACAAAGTTTGGCGAAGGAATTGAGTGAGCTTTGGCATGTGGGTATTTGTCGAATTTGGCTTTTATGACTCTCTGGGATACCCTAGAGCAATGCAAACAACTGCAAGCAAAATAAACACAAAATAATCTGTTACTTTGAAAAGAATGAATTTTTTTAAAAGGGGTAGTCCTAGATTTCAGGGTGAAATCTCGGGTCACCATAAGTTCTTGTGGTAGTAAAGTTGTATTGCTCTTGCATGCTTATTCTTGGGTGGATGCCCAACAATTTTTATTCATTAATATTTATGCTTTCAACTTTGCTTTATGGAAGATAAGTTGTTGTAATGGCGGCATATTGATCTTATGATATGGTGCTATCTTGATGTTCTGTGATTCTTGGAGGGGATTTTAACACAATCCTTTATTTACAAGAAAAACAAGGAAAAACTTCTAACTTGGATTCCAGCTCAACTAATATGGCTAGATACATACAATCTCTTCACTTAGTAAATGTTCCAATTGGCAATGGGTTGATGACTGATGCAACAAAGACAAGGTCTAGATTGTATCCTGGAATGACTGGAACGTTTTTTGGTGTCCAAAGAATGGTGTTTAAAGGAGTATATCCCTAAGGCTCAGATTCTCAAAAACATTGGGTCTGATCATTGGTGAGTATGTTTGGAGATGAGAAATTTTTTTCCTTGTCATGCTCCGTTAAGGTTCTATTTGATGTGACTTCAGCATGAAAATATAGGCAATCTTATTCACAAGTGATGGTTGGAAGGAAAACCCAGGTATGGGACACATGATTTCCTTTGCCAAATGTTTGAACTACCTAAAGGCTAAACTAAAAATATGGAATTGGATTGAGTTTGGAGACATAAAAGAAAAAAAAAAAACTTGTACAACAGCTGGAAGAGCTCAATTTTAATCTTCAAACTTCTGCAAGTAATGTTGATCTTATCCATCAGGAGGTCTCTTTAAAAGCTACTCTTCATGAATGGGAGACCAAAGAAGAGATTATGTGGCGGAAAAAATCTAGAATTCAATGGTTAAAAGAAGGTGATAAAAATTCTTCCTTCTTTCATAAATCCTTGTTAGCCAAATGAGCTCATAACCACACCAATTCCTCACTACGGAAGATGGGAAGAAAGGGTATTCTTTCGAAGGCATGCAGCAAACTGTAGAGCAGTATTGCTATTAGTTATTTACAGCTCAACCTCTTGATGAGATGGCCTAGAAGACAATGTTGGATACTATTCCTAGGCTCATCTTAGATCATGATAATGAGAGGCTTACCATTCCAATCATGGAAACTGAACTGTAGAAAGTGGTGTTTAGCATGAAGCAAGAAAAACTCCAGGACCTGATGGATTTCCGATTGAATTATACCAAACTTTCTAAGATATTATTAAAGGAGAGCTCCTCCAAGTGGTGGAAGAGGTGAGGACAGCTAAAACAATGTTAAAGGAAATAAATAAAACTTTCATAGCTCTCATTCCTAAAGGAACAAAAGTGGGGATATTTTTGGATTCAGACCTATAGCTTTGTGTAATGTTTTGTACAAAATCATCATTATGGTGGAAAGGATGAAACCTCTCCTTCATAAGATCATATCTCCGAACAAGGAGGGTTTGTTCCGGACGACAAATCCATGATGAGATTGTGCTAGCATAGGAAGCCTTACACTCCATGGATATCCAAAAATCTTCTACTATGTTTATCAGATTGATCTATCCAAATCCTATGATAGAGTGGACTAAGAATTTCTATGTCAAGTTTTGGCTCAGTTTGGATTCTTTGGGGAATGGGTTCGAGTTTGTTTATCTTTAGTTTCCTTTTCTGTCCTTGTTAATGGCACTCCCTCGCGGATTTTCTTATCATCTAGAGGGACACATCAGGGAGATCCTTTATCTCCCTTTTTATTCATCATTCTGGCGGAGTGTCTTGGCAAATTGGAAACTAAAGCTTCTAAGGATAAAAATATCAGTGGTATTAAAATGGCCAAAGGAGCTCGTCCCGGACACACATCTTCAGTGTTTGGATGGCTCTACAATTCTAGGTAAAGCAAATTTGCTTGAAGCCCTCCAAATGCAGAAAATTCTTTAGGTATTTTCCAGAGCTATTGGTCAATTGGTCAATCGTGACAAATCTAGCATCATTTTCTTTCATTTTTCAAGTAGACGAACAAATTCTTAACATCTTTCACTTCAGAAGGGGCTCTCTTCCACTCCAATATTTGGGGGTCATATAGCAGCTAAATAGATAAGAGAATGGCACTGGCTCACAAACAAAACAAATATGAAATTGCAGAAATGGACTAATAAATGGCTATCCTCGAGAAAGAGGAAGAATGACATTGGTTAAGGCAATCCTCCAAACCATGCCAATATATGTCTCCTTTATTTTAAACATTCCAGTTGGAATTCTGAAACAAGTGGACTCTTTGTGCCAGAAATTCATGTGGAGTGGCTTATAAGAAAAAGAAAATGATCTTTAGTTAAGTGGGAGACTCTTTGTCAACCTAAGCAGGAAGGTGGTGTAGGACTTAAATCCACATCTAAGCACAACAAAGCCTTAACATCCAAACTTTATTGGAGACTGCTCATGGCTCCACCTGATCTGTGGACTGCTAATATTAGGGAGAAATATGCAGAGAATAATCCTCCTGAGAGAATCATTCGGTTGTCTCTTCCTTCCAAAGGATCCCCCATTCTTGTTGTTCTAAAAGTGGGGGAAGAACTTATAAAAAAGCATTTTTTTGGATAATTAGTAATGGTCAAATTGCCAACTTCTGGACTGACTCTTGGGATGGGCATCCGCCTCTCATCACTCAGCACCCAAAATTAAAGACAACCATGGATGTGTTGCATGAAAAAGGATGGATTAAGGTTGCCAACTATTGTAAGCATTCTACTTATTCCTGGGAGATTGGGCAGTGTTGGATTCCCACTATAGATTGGCCAATTCAACTTGGGGAGTAGCAAAATCAGATAAACACTATTCTTTTAGCCCGTCCTCTTTCAACTTCTCCAATGCTTGATTCTTTAGCTTGGGGGAAAATCTCTATAGGTACTTACACAGTCTCTTCAGGATATGATTCTCTATGTTAGATGGTTTCTCATCCTCTTAAGGACATCTTTCACCATGTATGGCAGCCTGCTTTATGGCCCAAGGTGAGCTTCTTTGTATGGTTGGTTTTAAGGAGAAGAATCTTAACAGGAGATAGACTCATGAGACGTGGATTTTATGGTCCTTTTAGATGTGCTATGTGCCTGGATAATGAGGAATCCATAACTCATCTGTTTTTTCAATGCCCCTTTGTGGTCCACCTATGGCAACATTTATCCAAATTGTTCTAGCTCCCCTGGATTGGATTCCAATCATTAGAGAAGCTGATAACATAATGGAGTAACCACTTAACCAAGCGACAAAACTTGTTACCAGCTATGTCGTCTGTATCACCCTTCTACTCTGGAACACATGGAAGGAACGAAATAGAAGAATTTTCCAACAGGACAGCAGGAATATTATTTATGTTTGCGAAAATATACAAATGAATGTGGTAGAATCTATCAAGCATAAGATCTGCATACCTCAAATTCTTCCGCAAGAATGGGATCACTTGTGTAAAAATATTTCTGTACAACCCACGACTTCAACAATGGCTGTCTTCAGACCAAAAAAGAAAACTCAGCTGGATAGACAGTGGACACCTCCTCCAATAGGGTATGGTAAGCTGAACACTGATGGAGCTTCAAGGGGCAATCTGGGTCAGGCTAGTATGGGAGGCATTGGTAGGTCTTCTGATAGGTTTGTAGCCTTCTTGTTTTCTGAAAAATTGGGATATACAACAAACAACTTAGTTGAGATAAAAGCTATCTATAAAGGGATGCAAGAGGCATTGAAAATTGGATGGCAAAGACTCCAGGTTGAATTTGACTCTATGCTTATTGTTAGACTATTATCCTCTCATGATGAAATTCACAGCAAAAATTGGCAAATAGCAAGAGAGTTGGGGAAGATACACAAATTGCAGGACCAGTTTCAAGAGGTCCAATTCATACATGTTCCTAGAAAAATCAATAAAGTGGCGGATGCGTTAGCCAATTGGGCTCTCGATAACCATAACCTTCTTTGTTATGGTCTCCCTCCTCTGTGGTGGTTGACCAAGCTTCAAGTTGATCTGAGAAAGATTCTAGATTTTGGTTTGCATTAATAATTGCTTATATGTATCCTTTTTTGTGTACTTCCCAAGCTTGGACTAATAGCTTTCATGCCTGACACTATATAATATGTATACTTTGATTTCTCTATAATATAAATGGGGTGTTTTTTGTTAAATTCTTCGATACGAGTCAAGGGACTGTAGCTACAGGAGGAGAATACCTTGTACTCAAGATCAAACTTTGTAATATCCCCTTCTCGAAAATAATAGGTAGAAGACTCTTAGCCTATTCTTTGTTTTCCGATGGCCAAGTGGTAGAAAATAAGGGAAACTTATCCTAATAAATTAATTTTAGTGCATAATGATTTTATTATAAACACTTCAATTATTTATTAGTGATAAAGTAATAGAATAAAAGGTCACTTTATTTTTATTTTTCCCTAAGGAGAAATATCGATGTTAATGTTAATGCTCAAATATTGGGCACAAATTCCAGCTAGGGCATTCATTTCCAGCTTGATCTACCCAAAAAAGAGTGCCCTAGCTGGAATGTGTGCCCTAGTAATGATAAAGCCCTTGCCGTTTTGAAATTCTGATTTTTAAAGCTCCAATGTGACTCCTGGATTAAGTCATCAATGCAACAAATGAGGATTTCCGTCCCAAAGTGTTGTGACTATTGAGGGTTTTCGTCCCCAATAAGATCCAATGAGGGTTTTTGTCCTCAAATTTGAGCCACACCACAGGCCTTCATCTTCAGTGGAGAGTAGGGCACGCCGTGCACAAACCCAAGATATCAATCTTTGAAATAAACATGCATAACCTTTCTTAGGCCATTCGATCCACCTTTATATCCTCCTTTTTGGCACCAAGGATGAATTAGAAGCCCAATCCTCATGGCCGACCTCTTAATGCACTTTTTAATCTTCACTTAAGAAGACCAACCTCATAATGAAGAAATAGAAATTCTCCTTGCTTTGTTTGACAAGTCTTCTCCCCCTTAGTCGAACCATTCCAATGCCATGATTAGTAAATAAAATAATTAATTATAAAGGTACATCATTTACAACCATGGCAAGTTCCCCTCCTTTGCTCCTTCCTTGATGCCCATAGGAAGAGGAATGGGCATAAGGTCTTCCATAGTGACTAGCTTGGAAAAGGGGACATTACAATTGTGTTCACTCTATCGAAACCTCTCTACTATCCTTTCCATGCAAGGAAACCCTCTTAAATTGCACGTGTACAGTTGTTCATGATTGAAAATATTATGACTAGCAATATAGAAATGATACAAATATGACAAACCCATGCAAGTTTCAATGTGATTGATGTAGAAGCGGTGGGTAACCATACAAGGAGTGAAAACTTCCCATCTTCAGCTGCAATCCCATATGCTCCATCATTTTCTTGGGTGGGAAACAAACTTAGTTTCTCATCCCTTTTTATCTCTGATCTTGCACATGGAACAAACTTATTAAAGGACTCAAGAGTTTCCCTCATCGTTTCTTCTTCATGCCTCATGGATATGATGACAAGTTCTCTTTCATTACTTCCACTCAAGTGATGTATGTTCAAAAGGTCACCGAGGCTGTCCCAAACACAATTGTAACCATGTGTTGTGTCCCCCAAAATCAAAAGGATAGTGGTTGGGATCCTTCTTAATGCATTAATGATGATAGTAGATTGGAAACTGATCCAAAAATGGATTTGAAAATACCCAATTCTATGTATTCTCCATATTTGATACTTGCAGTGTAGATTCTCAGGATATTCTTTATTCGGAGATGGTCTAGTCAGCTAAGGGTGATCCGGACACCTTCGAATGACATCTAAAGGCCATTGATCTGTTCGAGAAGTTTTTAGGTGATGGTTAGAAATTGCCTTGGCGGTTACATAACCTCCGCTCTTCCACAGAGTGGCGATCGCACAACCGCCACGATGGTTATGCAACTGCCGTTACAGGCTGGAGGTTGCACAACTGTTAATCTATCTTTACCGGTGGTCTTGTCCCCGATGATGCCAAAATTTGGGAAACTCAACAGTTGCAAATGTTTGGGCTTCCAATCAATTTGGTTCATCTTTCCCTTTGTCCCTGGGCAAAGAAACTATAAATATGCATGCATTTGATCATTCTAGACAAGTGTTTTTGGGTGAATTCAAGTGTGAGAAAAGAGAGGAAGTTAAGAATGTTCTTATTTTGTTCATGAGAAGAGTTGAGTTCTTGTTGAGAGTTGCAAGCAAGTTATACAAGTAGAAGGAGTTAGAATCTTTCTTGAAGGTCATTGTATGACAATAAACTTGTATTATTTGGAGATTTGCATAGTGAAGGGAAGCAATTGCTTACCCAACTGGAGTTTTTCCCACACCGGGTTTCTCCAGGATAAATTCTTGTGTCTCCTTGTCTTGCAATTTCCTATTTTCAATATTGTATGGATGTTTCTTTCATAAACATGCTGGTTTAATGAACTTAGATTCTTCATTCAATATCACTTAAACATGATCTGTTAATTGTTTTAAGAGGCAGCTTACGGATTAGAAACCCTTCACCTTCATGGTTGGATACTCATCTCAGGCTGTCAAAAAAATGGATAGGGAGCTGAAACTATTGCGGACAGCAAATGAAAAAAGGCTGCACCAACTGTCAAACTGAAAACTCCTCCTTGAATATTGCAATGTCAATGATTTGGGGGCTAGAAACAACCCAAAAGTGATTGACAATGCTTCAATAGACTAGAAATTATCCCATTTTATGAATGTTTTCATTGTGGCAGCAAGCAAAGTATTTGGCAAGCGGGAAATGTTGATAACAACACAAACATTTCTAACAACATCCCTCATAGACCAAACAATGCCATGATACGTTACTTCATCTTGGCTCATGAAAACTGAATTATTGCATACCTTGTTTCCCCACCAAGTTGTGGGAAATTGTTGTATCTTCATGAAGCAAGGAATGGTGAAGTCTTTCAGTGTAATCTCAGCCTTCTTGAAATCTTCCCTCATGTAGTATCTCATTTCCTTATTCTGAAAATTGTGTGTAATCTCTTCCCCAACACAACCACTTAATGCTTTAACAGTCTTATCAAGTCCCCTTTTATTATCCATGTAGCTGAATTTACATTTTCAGTAGATGAATTATCCATAGCTTTCACATACATCCAAAAGTGGCAATCTTGAAAGTAACTCGAGTCCCACAAAACTATAGCAAGTTGATTCATACAATCTTGATTATAAAAATAACATCTGGTTGAATTATCTTCTTTTGGCGATTCCCTACGATCTTGTCTTCATGTGTGTTACGTAGCCCCCATGAGTGTTCTATTGACCAAGAACATTGATAATTCACAATGCGGTTAGAATGCACAACAAACCCTCTATGATTGCTCATAAATTTCCTTTCAATCCAAGTGCCTGAGAAAGAGAACTCAATAGTGACATTAATGCCTCTATACACTTTGACCCACAAAAGATCACCCGGATCCTATATGCAAAAAAATCTTGAGCTTGACTCAAAGGATTTACATGCCCTATGCTGCAAGTGGTATCCTTGACTCTATCACCCTTCTTAGCATGCTTTTCATGACGACAAAGATTTTGTAAGAATATCAAACCTTTGTTATAACCAATACTTCCATGCTTTGATTTATAATCATAGATACAGATTAAAATGCTTACCCTTCATCTTCCCATCAATTTTAACATGCTGCTCAAGATAAAAAATATATTGCAGCGACATAGGAGGAATTAACAAATCTGAAATATGATCATTACTATCATACCTTAGGCTGTCCTCAACATGTTCACCTTCCTTTACCGGATGAAGAATGATTGAGATATCTTCTTCTCCTCCATCCTCGTGACTCAATTACTGAGTTAGAATCAACATTCTCCTTCCTCTTAAGATCTTCATATTTAACAAGTGAAGTCCTTTCCGCTTTGACTTCATCCATACTTTGTGGACATATGTATGGAGGACCTTCATAGCTCTTGCTAGAGCCATAAACACCATTATCTTGCTTCTTATAGGTTGTTGCTCTAAAAATTCCAACCAGATGAAAATCAACATTAGCAACCAGTAAAGCCCTTTTCTCCTATGTATGCCCTTCAGCATGGTCTTCTTGGGACCCCCCTCAAAACCCTTTTGTGGATCTATTTTTTCTTTTTGTTCGTTCAAGAGAAACCCGTTTGGGTTTGGCTCCTTGGCATGTTCTTGTGGACTAGGATTTAACCCTAACATCTTTGTCCATACACTGACTGTCCTTTTGTTGGAACTCTCAAATGTGGAGTGTCATCTTCCCCAAAGTATTTTGAAAATCCCTTTGTGGCGCATGAGGTCTAGGATCCGGCCTTGACCTTTCCTTGCTTACCGCTATGAATTCGGCAAGCAAAATATGTAATGTCCCCTAACGGACACTTTATAACCCAAGATAGATTTAAGGCAATTCCCAAACCCCAAATAGCAATTATAGAAAATATAGAAAAAGATATACTGAAAATGTGATTTTTATACGAAATTGGTGATTTGCATAAGAGAGGAAAACCCACCAAATGAGATGCAAAACCACTAAATATTTAATGGAAACAAATCAACAATTTTTGCAAAGATGGAATCATGAAGAAAATACCAGATTTGAGCTTCAAACAGGCTGAATTTATTTTATTAAAATCTGCAGATAGTTGCCCTCAGACACAGCTGAAAATACCACTTCTTCCACTCCAAAAATTATGAAAAATAGCTGATATGATCTCTAAAAATCAGACATACGAACAACAATAAAAATATGATCATAAACAGCTTCAGAAACCCGTAAACCAGCTCCTTAGATAGGTTGCTCCATATAGAAATGGCTGGAAATGAAGGGAAGGCTCAACAACAATTCTTCTTCTTCAAAACCCTTGTATAGATATGCAATTTCAGCCCTCAATACCGTTGGAAAACTACTGGAAAATCAGCTAACTCCTTGATATGCAATGGAAACCCTATGTGGAGAATCCTCTCAACTAGGAGAAGGGTTTTCGTCCTTCTACTAGATCCCTTAGAGGGTTTATGTCCTCAAGAGATTCTTTCTAAGGGTTTTTGTCCTTAGAAAAATATTTGTTAAGCTCAAAGGCTCAGACAAAATTAGATTTATGTAAAATAGAAAAGCATGCCCTCGATAAGCAAGTCCACCCGCTTTTATAGATGCAACAGGCCAAATAGCACCCCTCGCATTTAATGCTTTTCTCCACCTTTTTCATCCTCTAAAGGGGTCGCATTTTCTCCTAGGGGAGAATAATAAATATAGTGTTTTCCCCTTTTTTCTCATTTTTACTTTACCACTTTATATTTTTCTTTTCTATTTTTAGTTTGACTTTATCATTAATAAATTAATATAAAGTGCTTATAATATTATTTTATATTGCAATTTTATAATTAATTTATCATGATAAGTTTTCTTTTTATCACCCTTTAGCCGTTGGGAAACAAAATTGGGCTAAAGGTTTCACCAAGAAGGGGATATTACAAAATAGTATCACAAACCTCATTCGGAAGAGCCCCATATTCTTCATAGTCGGCCGCATGATATTATGCCCTACTAAATGCCCCGTGTATACCTCCGGAACGACTTCTTCCTTGGGAGGAAGGTAGGGTGAAAAATCCTAGCTATAGGATCCATCACGGATCTTGGTGGTTGAAGATTGTTTTTTTCCCTTGAAGAACTTCTTAGATGCATGTTATGGATCAATTGTGCCATTATATCGGCCAACCTCTCTTGCCCTTGGGCAAACCTCTCAAACCTAGCATCATCAAAATTTATGTTTGCCATTTTATCTTCTTCTTCTGAATGCATACCCTCCAGGTTGGGAAAATCTATGCTTTGATACCACTATAATGTCCCTTTTAAGGCCGAAACTAAAAAAACCGGGAAATAACACAAATCCCAATTAAGAGTAAACTGATTTTTACAACGACCAACCAACAAATATTATAAATCCTAACAACGAACTGTATAAATGCACTTTGAGGGCATCAAACTCCCACCAAACAAGCTGAAAATTGATATATAAATTCTTAAAAATATTATAGTCAACAAATGGAACAAACACCAAGAAAAAACACTTCAAAGCATATGCAAATTTGGTAATTCTACGCAACTGCAATTAAATTTATGACAGAAAAATTACACCTCACAACAATGGCTGGAAGTGGAGATTCCAAACTCCAAAAATTTCATGTAAGTGTGCAATCAACCTCTAAAATTATGAGGAATATAAATATCAACTCCAAATGAAGAAATGTGCCCTTGATGGCACCCAACTCCACCTTTAAGCAAGTTCGCTACCTTAGGAGAGGGGCTATAAATCACTCTAGGATCAAACCCTCGCTGAAAATCTGCAATATCAATCCTCTTGAAGTACTTTGGAAACCCCGGAATGGAGAATCCCCAATAAATTGAAGAGTTTTCGTTCTTCAATCAAGCAAGGAAGGGTTTCGTCCTCCTTGTTAGTGACACCAAAAGTATTTTCGCCTTTAAGCGAAGTAATTGAGCAATCAGCCCAAAAACCATGCAAGTTATAATTTTTTTGACAAGAGATGATCCTCAAATGAGCCAAGTGAACCCTCTTTATACCTTGTTGTGGCACCAAAACAGATTAGAGTGTCTCCAAACTAGGACTGACCTCATAAGGATGCTTTTCTTTTATTTTTACTTTGGCCTTTCACTTTCTTAACCTAGCCGACCTGACTCATGTAGAAAAACTATTAAAGAAGAATGCAAATGCTCATGAAAATAACTGAAAAATATGAAAATCACTTCCCTTGTTCACTTCCTTCTTGCCCACAGAAATAGAATGGGCACAAAGTCTACAAAAAGAACTAGCTTGAAAAAGGGGAATTACAATCATACTTATAAGACCCTCCTCCTAGTGCCTAGGCCGACAAGGTCTCTACCTTGTGCTATTTAAATGTTCCGAAAAGCAAACAATAAATAACTCACTAAATTGTAACCTATATGGCTAATGGTCTTGATGTGATTTGTAATCTTGTAATGTTGTGGCAACAAATTAGGTGTTGTAATTACCTTGTTTTTAGTTGTAATTTTGGGTTGAAAATATTGGGCATCACAGAGGGTCAATGAAGTTATATGTGCTACCTAAGTCGATAAAAACATTGGGGGAATCTTCTTAAAGTACCCTTTTGACTTTCATAGTTTAAGGGTGACTCGTGTCAAGTTGTGTATAGAGATTTCTTGTTGGGAATCCAAATGAATAGATTCTTCCGCAATGTTTTCTTGTTCTTGGTATTGTTGAGCATCTTCCCAATCTTCGACATCCGAGGGTGAGTCAACATTTAATAGATACAACTATTGTTTTGTATATCCATGGCCCCGATGAACTTGTCATCCCAATTATAGCATAACCCCTTTTCTTTTCTAGCTTGTATTTTAACATCTATAAGGTATTTGATGGGGGTTCTTTTTGGAGGTGGGATTGGAGATTGCGTTGGGATGAGGTATTCTTAAATGTGAGCTTGTTATTTGTTAATTTGGCCAATTCGACTTGTAATGTCCATTTTTTCCCACTTGAGAGCTATTATTTGGTCTTCTTGTCATTCCTTCTCTGTGGAAAAGAAGAGAGGAAGATGGAGGAGATGTAATGTCCCCTCTTAGGACAATTTAGAAAATGTAGAAGTACTTATCAAGATCAAGCAAAGAATGGATAAACCCTTTTGCTTCAATCTAAAATATCCTAATTTCAGCTATTTCGAACTTAAATGGGGTTGGAACTAGCCAAGGTGATGGGATAGATTGAAAGAAAACAATTGGAATTTAAACACATTCAAATCAGATTTTTAACAACTGAAAAATAATTAATAATCACACCCCAACTGCTGCAATCTTCCAAAATTATTTCCCGCTTAACCATCCAAGTAAAAACCTTCAAACTTTGGATTTTGGGCCACAAAATATGAAGAATAATATGCAAAAATCAGATTTCACATAGCCAACACAAAACCCTAATTTTTCCCTAAAAAGTAGGTCACCCAACACATTTAGGGCATCAAATCAACTCCAAAAATTATAAAATTACTTTCTCCTTATTCCTCCTAATTTCTACAACCAAATCCAATATTAAATTGATCCCAAACTGCAGATTTGAAATAAATATTAATTAATATCAACCAGATAGCTTGCAGATAGCTGAAATCTTCTAAAATTCATAACTCATTCAATACTTAGTGTTTTTCCATGAAACAAGATGCAAAATAAACTAGAAATTTAGGGCTTTCCACTGCATTAAGAATCTGAATTTTCTAATCAACAAAACCACTCCAAAACAACCCCAGAAAAACTGATTTCAAGTCGCTAGGGTTAGATAAAATTATATAAATTATTATCAGCCCTTCTTTAGCCTCAAAACACTCCAAATAACTGCCCCAAACTTAGATAATAATGCTAACACAGATCAGATTGCAAATCTAGCACATATGACACCAAAACATGATAAAATAAACCCCAATCCCAGTCGCTATGGCTAAATAAATTGCAGCAGCAATAACAGTCACAAAAGTACTTCAAACCCTTCACATACAATGCAGATTTACTCTCAAATGAATGCACCAATACTCTAAACCAAGTCGCCAATACTTAGAATGGAGAAACAATGCATAGATTCACTCAACAATGATTGCAAGAAGGCTTCAAAGCTAGGGCATACATCCCATTTCTCCAAGCATGGAGTAATTTCAAAAGTTCAATCAACATAACCCCACTAGAGGAAATGCGACCTCCTTTTATAGAGTTAAGGGGTGCAATATTAAAAAGACCGACCTTTCCCTTTTGGAGGGAAAACATAAACTCTCATTATAATAAAGTCTCTAATAAACTAAGACTATGTGCACTTTATTATTTTTAATTAAATAATAAAAGCAACTATCCTATGTGCACATTTAAACTAACTAGAGACTCCCACTTGTAGTGCTAGGCATGCCAAGGGGTTACAATGCAAATGAAATAAGTTATTAGTAATGTCCCGGAAAAGGGGACATTACAGAGAACATTGAGCTTCCATTTGATATGTTTTCACTAATTTTTAATATGCTCTTTTAATGTTTTCTTTCTTATAACATTTCGGTTGAGTTTTAATTAATTAATGGAAGCTAATGAAAAAAAACATCTTTAAGAGGTCGGTCTTACTATTCTAAGCCTTGGCACCAAAAGGAGGATATAAAAGAAGATTAGAGGCATCATTTGCATCTAAACTTGACACATTTTATTCTACTTAGGCATTGTGAGTTTGTTGCTCCATGTTCTTGCACTTGGGGACGAAAACCCTCATATGTATTTGCCTAGAAGGACGAAAACCCTTTTAGAGGTTAAGAGAAAGACGGAAACCCTTATCCTTGGCTTGGGATTGGTGTTTGAGGCTGATTTAGAGAGATATCTTTCATTTCCATCTTGTTAGTGATTTATTAAGGGTGGAGCGACCTACCTTGGGTAGGGTTTTAAGATTTTGGTGAACTATTTGGATAATTTGATTTGTAATATTTAATAAGGCCGGAATCTGTAGTTTGGTGATTTTTGGGGTTTCTATGACCAAGATATCTAATTTTCTTGTGGCTGCAATATTTATTTCATAATTAATTTCCAACAATGAGTTCTTCAAGATTTCGTGTATTGGCTCTTAAGATTCCATAAAATACATATAAAATCGTGGCAAGTGGATTCAAGGTGTTTCATGGTGTTTTTGGGTCATGGTAGATAGTCGCTGATTTTGCATTAACAGTCTGCTGCAATATAAAATTCAGATCTGCTTTTTGTGTGTGTAGTTAAAACCCTTGAACGGGTCATTACATCCACAACTTCCATCATATCATTGGGCTTAAACATTTTAACCGCAATGTTAATAGTATCCATAAGGCCACTTGTGAAATAACTCTCGAAGAAGTCATCATATAAGCCTTCAATGTGATTGGCCAATTTTTCAAATTTGGTTTGGTATTCGCGAATTGTATTTGTTTATTGAGGTTTTGTGACACTCTAGTAAAATCATTATATGCACTACGGCCAAACCATTCAATTATTAATTTGACATACTTTTCCTATTTGGGTTTGTCATTAAATTTCACATACCATTGATGCCATTGGATGGCCTCTTGTTCTAAGTGAAAAGAGGCAATAGGAACCTTGTTCGTAGAATAAGTATTGTAGAGACTGAAATATTTTTCTGTCCTTTAAATCCAACCAATCGGATTTGTGCCATTAAATTGGGAAAAATCAAGCTTTTGGCCATGCGTCATGTTTGGAGATGAAAAGCTATTCTTAGAGTGGTATCTCAATGTTGATATTTCTAGTGACTATTGCTTTTTGTTGATTAAGTCCATGCACCATTTTTTAAGATCGAGACATGGGATTGTAGGTTGAGGACTTCTTCCTCCATGTTCATTGTGATGGCACTAGTCATTAGGACCATGACCGGGAGGATGTTTTGAGGGTTGATGGTATTTTATGGGGTTGTCAAAGCGATCAGCTTGATGAGATGGTTGCGAATGGTATAATTATCCCAGGGCAAATGTTTTTTCCCGGAGGTAAAAAACAACCCCTTAAAAATAACAATTTGATAAAAAATGTAAATTTTTATGTATACGCCAAAAATGAATACCACAAAGGAGAAACCTGACAATGACACCAATGCCCAACAAGAAAACTATATATTTTGTATTTTTGAATTTATATTATGCCTTCTTTTACTTTTTTGAATATTTTTGAATAATATTATAATGTCCTACAAAATCTGTTGTATCCCTTGTATATCACTAGCACTCTACATGTTTTGTTCTCGTACTCTATAGAAAGTGACCGTGAACTGACACTGCAACTTTGTAAACAATATCTCTATTTTGTATTCAATTATTGAAGAGATCCTCTAATGGTGGTTTTTGCCAACTCCAAATTACTAAGGTTACATAGTCAGTTGAAAGTGGTAGGGCTTTGTAATGTCCCCTTTTCATATTAATGTCGAATGAAGACTTCTTGCCATTCTCTTCCCATGGCAAAGAAGAATAAGTGAACAAGGGAAGTAATTGAACTTCGTTTCAGCTTTCTTTTATTAATTTTAATGTTTTCTTTTAGTGTTTTCCTTTATAAGGCATGTCAACTTGATTGGAGGAGTTATAAAGGAAAATTAAAAGATAAAGTGAAGCTTAAAGAGGTCGGCCATCATCTAATTGGCCTTTGGTGCCAAGCAAGGGATATAAAAGGAGTCTTAGGGGCTCATTTGGAGAGCATCTTTTGGCACATTTACATTTACACTTGGTTTGTTGGGCTAGTTGCTCAATACCATTCCACTTGAGGACGAAAACCCTCTTATGTGGCATCAAAGGAGGACGGAAACCTTCCTTGTGGCTTGGTGGAGGATGTAAACCCTACCTTTGAAGACTCTTTGCAGATTTGGATCAAGAAGAAGACCTACAAAGGCTTTGCATGATTTTTGGAGCTCTTCCCTAGGGGAGCGACTTGGGTTAGAGTGTGATTTGGTGCCTTCTAGGGCACATAACTCATTTATTCTTTCATATTCAGATTCAACATAATTTATAAGGTGGAATCCATAGTTTGGCTATTTTTGGAGGAGTTCATCTAGTGTTTTCAGCCCTTGCATGTGGTTTTCCTCTGTTCCAAATTTAATTACAACAGTGTGTTATCTCTAGTTTTCTCCATTTCTTTGATGCAAATTGAATGGATAAGTGTTGTTGTACATGAAATAATTATTTAGAAGTGTTTTCAGCTATTGTGCATGGTTTTATGGTGCATTTAAGTCCCTCTATAGTTCGCTGCTAGGGTTTCTATTATTGTTGGATCTGTTGTCATAAAATTAGATTATTTTCAGTTTGGTGTTGGGGTATTTTCAGATCTGATTCTTGGGGTTTGTGGCCAAACCCTTATTTTTTGGTTTGAGCCCTAGAAAGGAATATTACAGGCTTTTGAATGTGTGGTTTGTGGGCTCGCATTCAAACTTATCTCATTCATAAATAGTGTTGGCCCACTATTTCAAGGCACTAACTACTCGAGGGTTATCCCATTCTTAATAGCTCAAAGGATGACTTACAAGTTACAAAGCATATGCGTCCATAGCATTTATTACAACAAGATAATAAAGATAAAGGTAGGACAAAGGGTTTCGACTCTTAACATAATGCCTAATATTGGTGTGTTCGTTGCTATTGTATTTTCCTAGATTAGCTTGTGTTATTGTTAGCACATATGTGATAAGCTATCTCCCTAGATTGTAGGCTTGTATTTGGCATTATATTTAGCCATTTTACAATGTAATATTCATTGGCTAAAATATAAATCTGATAACCAATGTTGGGTGGTGTCCCCAGGATTTCACCTTGAAATTTGGGACTACCCCTTTTAAATTTTTCGTTCTTTTTAAGTGACGGGTCATGTTTTTGTGTTTTGTTTTACTGTTGTTCGCATTGCTCAAAGGTATCTCCAGGAAGTCATAAAGCCATGTTCGTCAAATACCCATATGCAAAAGCTCACTCAATTCCCTTCCCAGACTTAGTCTGGTTATATAAAAGCATTTTATTTATTTTTATATTAAATAAATAAAGTTCTTTTAAAAATAGATTGAGCTAAAATTGGAGAATTTAGGTTATATAAAGCACTTCACCCCATCATTATTACCACACCAGTATTACTTTCACCTCAAAGTGGAGCATTCACCCGGGAAGAGTTTTACAAGCTAATTGGAGAATTCTTTTCGAGCAATTGCCCGCAACTTCTTTCAGTATTTTGTTTTTATTTATTTCTTTTGTGTTTTGGTTTTAGTCTTTCTCCGTGTTCCATCTGCAATTCCCCATAGCTTTTCTTTCTTCCTACCGGATTTGTTGTAATATCCCCTTTTCGGGACATTATTAATATTTATTTTTCATTTGCATTTGTACCCCTTGGCATGCCTAGCGCTACAAGTGGGAGTCTCTTTAGTTAGTTTAATGTGCACATAGGTTAGTTACTTTTATTTATTTAATTAAAAAATAAATAAAGTGCACATAGTCTTAGTATTAAATATTTTAATGAGAGTATGTTTTCCCTCCAAAAGGGAAAGGTTGGTCTTTATTGGATATTGCACCCCTTAGTTCTATAAAAGGGAGGTCGCATTTCCTTAGAGGGTATGTTGATTGATCATTTGATGTTCACTCCATGCTTGGAGTTGGGATGCATGCCCATTAATGTTCTCTCTCTCTTGCGTGGGAGTTATTGTGTTGGTTTGATATTCAATTGAAGTATTTTCATGAGATTTGCAAATCTACTTGTTGGTGATTCTCTTTCTAGCTTTGGCGCCTTTTATTGAGAGTAAAATCTGCATGTTATTGAATATTATGAAGGGTTTTATGGTGTTTTAGATTTGTTGGTTATTGTTGGTTTTATTCTAACTATGGCGACTTGATTAGGGTATCTTTTAGCATGCTTGAAGGATTATTAAGTGCTGGAAATTAGTTGTGCAATTTATTCTAACCCTAGCGACTGGGTTTGGGATTTCGGGGGCTGTTTTGAAGGGGTTTCAGTTATCATAAAATTCAGATTTTAATATCTTTGGAAAGCTCTTGAATTATAGATTAATTTGCACTTTATTTCATGGCAAAAGATGAAGTATTGAGCAAGTTATGAATTTTCCAAGTTTCAATTGTTTTATCTACACAGTTTCAAATTTCATGGGTTGATTTGCATGCCTTCTACTTATCCAAAACTTGTGATCTATAGCTTGTTGGAAAGCTAAAAATATTAAGAATATTTGGCATGAGTTTGATAGAAAAATAATGGATGGTGAAGGAGTTATTAATTTTTTAAGTTTGCAGCAGTTTAGTGCATTTATAAATTAATTATTGTTGTAATTAATTTCATATTTGAAGTGATTAATTTCCTAACTGGTTCTCCCATCTAATCCACCACCTTGGCTCACTCTAACCCTTTTAGGGTTGTATTGAAGCTAACATTGGATTATTTGAGGTCGAACTAGGAGGGTTTAGTCCTTCTAGAGTCAATTCAGTAAAGTAATTTTGCATATTTGGATAATATCCCAAAAGGGGATATTACATTTGTTTCCTTGCCTAGGGTTTTGAAAAGCCATTCTTTGCCTCAGACAAAGGGAAAATTAATTGATAAACGTTGGTTTTCAAGCTCTTATTTTCAACGCAGCCCTGAGAAAAGAATGCAGTGTTTTGGAAAGGAAAGTCTTGAGTCTAGCGTGGATGTCTGTGGCCTTGTCTGCCAATTTGAAAAGAGTCCAATTGCCCCTGTATTCACGCAGTTGTTCCTTCAAAGCTTCCACGCAATTTTCCTAAGCAAGTCGTGAATTTTGGCAGCCTTGTCTTCTATTTTCCACGCAGCCTTCCCTCTCAAAATCAATGCAATTATGGTAAAGAGCCAAGGCAAGGTATTTAAGTGCAAATCGTGGATTTCCAGTGTCTTGTCTGCCAATTTGAAGTTGCCTTCCCACTTCAAAATCCATGCAATTTTAAGGAGAAAGTCACTTAAGCCAAGTCGTGAATTCTCATGGTCTAGGCTTCTAATTTCAACGCAACTTTTAGAAGAGAAATCACTAAAAGGAAATTGTAAATTTTCATAGTCTTGTCTTCTAATTTGCAAAGCTGCCTTTCCACTTGAAAATCGACACGTGTCTTTAAAATCTCACTTAAGTGAAATCGTGAATTTTCAGTCTTGTCTTCTAATTTGCAAAGTTCCCTTTCCACTTGAAAATCCACACAGGTCTTTAAAAGCTCACTTAAGTGAAATCGTGAATTTTCATAGTCTTGTCTTCTAATTTGCAAAGTTGCCTTTCCACTTGAAAATCCACACAGGTCTTTAAAAGCTCACTTAAGTGAAATCGTGAATTTTCATAGTCTTGTCTTCTAATTTGTAAAGTTGCCTTTCCACTTGAAAATCCACATAGGTCTTTAAAAACTCACTTAAGTGAAATCATGAATTTTCATAGTCTTTTCTTCTAATTTGCAAAGTTGCCTTTCCACTTGAAAATCCTCACAGTCTTTAAAAGTCACTTAAGTGAAATCGTGAATATTCAAGGCTAAGTCATCCTTTTGCAAAGCATCCTCCCTCCTCAACATTCACGAGGCTTTATGTTTCACCGCAGCCTTTGGGAGAAGAGCAAAAATAGCCAAGGAAATTGCGTGAATCTTCTATATTACAAGCAGCTTCATCCTTCTAATTTCAACGCAGCTATCTAAATTGCAAATATCCACTCTGAAAGCCCAAACGCAACCCATGTGGAAGATAATCATAAATTGCATGCAAAATCCCTCTCAAAGCTCATGCATGTTGTTCCCAATCTCCCAGTTTAGCCCATGTTGAGCCTACTTCTCTTTACTTGCATCCGGAGTAATTCCCAAAATTTACGGCTGCCCATATATATAAATAAGAGGGTGATGAGTTGCATATTTGTCTGAATTGTTTACAGGAATATTTCACTTGTGCACATACTTGTGAAAATTAAGCTGAGGTTGATGTCAAATACATTGGATATATCTTCGAATCAGGGGAAGCAATTGCAGCTTCTGCACAAATAGATCCAACTCTCACAATTGCAAAAGCTTTTGGTAAAAGTGGAAAAAGGGAGATCTCAGACAAAAGTTGGTTCAGGCAGAATGAAGGGTGATGACAAAGGTTATCCGGCAGAATCATGCATAGTGTCCAAGCTCGCTGAAGTGAGTGATACAGACATGGGGCACGTGTCTATCAACGAATTAATTAACAGATCAAGGGCAAGAATGAAGTGTTGCAGTTGGAATAACTTCTTTCTTCTTTCTTCTCCTTATTTTCTCGAGACAAAAATTGTAAAACTAAAGTAATTGGTTAAAAGCCATTACTTCAAGTTGTTTGAAAAGGTCCTTTAATTAAGAATAGGTGGCAGACATGCAAGGCATTGATTTAGTCTTCAGTTGTAAATCATGCATGTCATGCAAAGAGGAATTCCAGGAGGAAGATTGCCAACTGTTTCCTTTTTATAGCTTCCACATGCGGGAAATCATTGAAAGTTTCCTATTTGTATTTTCCCTCTATGCACTATAAATAGAGGAAGAACCTACGGGTTGATGATAATTTTTTTGTTCATCAGAACTTGTTTAGCAGAGGCTTTTGTAACTGGAGCATTTTTGAGATTTCAGACTTTGTGCTGGAACCCTTGATGTGATTTCTGTGAAAGCTGGGATTGAATAAAAGGTGGATTTCTAGAGAACTTTGTGTCTACAGTGCTTTGTTGAGTACTTTTATTCAAAGGTTTTAGATAAACTTTGTGTTATCTTAGATCTAGGTTAGAAGTTATTTCTTTCCTTTTTGTTGAATGTTGTGATTTATCTATTTATTTAATTTGTGTGGATGAGACCAACTCTGATAACTATTGGTTGAGTCAACGCACATCTTCCTTTCTTCTTTCCCTACTTCTATTTTCTCCCTTCTGCAAATATTCCCATCACAACTGCTTACTTGCACTTGCCAAAAAATTACCCAGATTGTGGTTCACGAGCTAAGGAAATTAAAGTAAAACCCCTAAAAAGTAGTTATTAGGATTCACCACTGCAAATAGATAAACATCTTACACGGAGTTTGTAATATCCCCTTTTGGGATATTAATTAAATTCGAAAATTACTACTTGCAAAAGTAAACTTAGAAGAGCAACCCTTCTAGGTTCACCTCAACTAACCCAGTGTCGGCTTCAATACAACCCAAATGGGGTTGGAGTGAGCCAAGGTGATGGGTTTAGATGGGCTAACTAGTTGGAGATGTCACTTCATTAACCATATTAATTGCAATGTAGTAAATTAATTTAAAACACTGAAAAAAAACTGAAACTTCAAAATTCCATAACTTGATCAATACTCAATATTTTTCAGTGAAATAAAATGCATTTGAAAGCTAAAATTATGGCCTTTCCAACCAGCTATTAAACAAAATTTTCTGAGCACCTGAAACCCCTCAAAATTGCCCACAAAAGTTGGAAACAAGTCGCCTAGGGTTAGAACAATAAATAAATTAATTTCCAGATTTTTCCCTTGGCTTTCCAACACTCAAAATGTCATTTCCAAATCTGCAATGAAAGATTTATAACAAGTCATTCATTTTTAGAACACCTCACCAATGATGTCAAACTCACTCCACACAAGTCGATTTACCATAAACAATTACCAGTAGCATATGCAAGCTTAAAATGGGTCAAATCATGGGCATAACACTTAGAAAAACATGTTGGAACAGATCAGATTTAAACTCACTTCAAATACCAACAAATTGCACCACAAATACCTCCAAAGCAAATCGATTTGGTCCACAATAACCAACAACAAAAATCAGATTAAAATCACCATATAAAGCTCACAAATACCCTTATAAATCAAGCTCAAATACTCTAAAAATGGCAACTTCACATAGGCAATAGATTTAAACAACTCATCAATTCATAGCTCAAAGGGCATACACACTTCACATATAGGTGGTGTTGAAGAACACCTTTTATTTTAGATCATTAGTGGGCATACATCCCTCTTCAAGCATGAAGATAAGTTTGCAAAAACCGTCAACATGCAAAAAGGGTGCCCATCATCTCCTTTTATAGATTTGTCCTTGTGCAATCTTCAATGTTTCTCTCCTTTTTGGCGCCATCTTCTAGAGAGAGAAGCTTTTAATTTAAAATAGTTTGAAAGTCAAACTCCAATGCAAATGTTAATTTCCCAAAGTAATATTTGAAAATAAAATACATGGGAGAATTAAATATAATAATTGATGCCCAAAAGGAATCGACCTTTGCCAAATAAAGTCGATTTGCCCATAAATAATAATTAATTAAATCCAAAAGAAATCGACTTGTCTTTTATTTAATTTTTTTCTCCAAATAAAATCAATTTACCTCAAATGATATTTGATTGGCCCAAAATAAATCGATTTTCTCCTTTACTCATTCGATTTGCACAGAATAAATAATATTTAATTTTAAATTCACATGCACAAATCGATTTTCCCCCAATTTAATTTTGTATAATCCAAGGGGAGTGGATTAAAAGATACCAACCTTACTTGCTGCAAAATTACCTAGTTGTGGTTCACTAGCTGAGGAAATTAAAGTAAAACCCCCAAAAAGTAGTTATTAGGATTCACCACTACAAATAGATAAACATCTTACACGGGAGCTTCACCGTTAAATGAAGGAGATTTATCTCATGACTGCCTAGGTTTTACGTTGTGCATAAAATCTAGCCAACATTGAGTTTTATTTGAAAATATGTTTTATGTATCCAAGCCACAATGACATTTCATGCAACTTATGAGCTCCTCAAAGTATGACACATTGCTAGAGGGAACTAAATTTTATGCAAACCCTGACAAATATGTAAAGCCATCATAGATGGAAAATGAAGCTAGTTATGATTTTGATGCCAATCTTAGCTCAACCTACTCTATTCTAGTTATGAAATATACTGATTTGAGATCCCACAGTATATCTTAGGTAGCAGTCCTTAATATAGAGATCACAACAATGTTCAACATTGAGTTATGTAGATCCATACCTTCATTATCCAATACATGACAAGTTCTTGTAACTTCCAACTCAGTGCTCAAGAACATATTACCTCTAGTTTGATATCCACAATTCAGTCTAGAGGAGATGAGGCCAAAATCTGTCAATGCCTTTTCCTGAGATCACAACATTCATTTGAGTTAAGTCTTAGTTCTTAAGAACTTCCCTTGCCTTCAACTTGATTGTCACTTGGTCCATTAAGAGATATCACAACAGATGCTTATATCCTTCACAAGCTACATCAACCAACTTAGAATACTTCATACAATCACAGACATGCACAAGATGTTAGAACATACAGTCTGCAGAAATTTTCTGATCTGAATATCTTTTGCTGCACAAGGCCAATTGTTCCACAATTTTGATAGCTTCTAGAAATATCTACAAGGATCATATGTTCCAAATTTCATCCATTTTAATTAAGGAATTTGAAATTTATGACTGTTTTCCCGGACAGACATTATATCAAACAGTTTGCATGCATTCTCAAACCAGATAGGAAAATGATTCATAACTCCAAAACTACTCAGAATTATTATAAAATATTAAAAACCCATCTGTAGAATGACCTCTTTCACTTACATACCAAATTTTAGATCATTTGAAGTTGGGACTAAAAAGTTATCATGACTAGTTCGAACCCCTATTTTAAGGAAGCAATGAACAAACAACATAGTACAAGTTGTTTGGAGGTAGATCATGACAATCTGAATATTCTTATTAAAACATGAACTCATACCATTGAAAATGCTCCCATATACACCTGAGGAACCAATTGAAACACAAAATTCATGCATTCATAAGCTTTGATCTTCTTCCCCATGACTTTACAAAGTTTGCAGTCTTACATATGTCATCCTTTCAACACTCTATCCTCCTCTTCTATCAGCTCCTTCACTCCATGCATGCTAACTCTTTCTCTCTCCTCCTATGGAGATATTCGACCTATATCCTCAGATAAAACTTCTTTTAATTGTCATAATCTCCTATTCTAAGATAAGACTTATCCTATCCTCTTGTTGAGATATTTTCTCAACTTACAAGCTAGAATAGGTAGAGCTGTTTTACCAACTTATATGGTTATGATAGCTTACACATGATTCCCTCAATATCCTATAACATCCTAATTCTCCTCCTCCCACGTAGGCTAAGCATAATAACAACTCATATCTGCCTTTACTCTCATATAATGAGATTTTACATACAAATTCAAATATAAACAATAAACATGGTTTTGGAGGGAAACTTATTCAAACACCTAGTGCATAGTGTCCATGCCTTGAGAAGGCTTATTCAAACTTGGTTATGCTTCTTAAGGTATCATGTGATGCTCCTACATCATATTTTTCATAGGATTATTAAGAATTTAACCCAAGCCTAAAACTATTACTTTTCTTTATCTGAATTAATTTTTAAAGGGTATAAAATTCAAAGAGAAACAACACAATCAATAAAACAATATTAAACCTCCTAGTGGGAAAACCCAACATCAACCTTTAACAATAAGATTGGATTGTGATACCATAAAAAAATCATGGAGATATACAAACACTATCATTCGGTGACATGAAAATATTTTATCCAAACTACAATTGTGTGCCATCATGCAACATTTCTTCAGATTTATCAGTGTTTGAACATACTAGCCAGAATCAGCATATTGCTTTTGTGTTTTTCACTTAATGCTCAATGAAAATATTCCAGGTCTATTTTAGAATTGCAATCTAAAATGGATATCAAGCCATATGTATTGGTCATGAAAACATCTTGGAAATCTATTGAAGAAGCATTTGTTAGACTGTCTTACGAGTTATCTAATTTATTTTGAAATTATACTCAAAGAATTAACAGTATTTGTTTTGATATTGGCTATTGGTTTATAGGCAGCTTTTGTACCAAGTCCTGAAAGTGTAGATGATACGAGTTATTTCACATCACGACATTCACAAAGTTCATATACAATACAAGAGTATCCAGAATCAAGTGACTGTAGCAGCAGTGCAACTAGTTCTAATTCATTGAATATTGGGCTTGATGATGGGGTATGTAATATGAAAATTTTCATTTTATGTATTATATATCATATATATTTCTTTAAGTTCGTACAATTTGATGGATCTCTTATGAAATTAGATGCTAATTTCTAGTAGCTTTGAAACAGCTGAAATGGTCTTTGAAAGCAACTTAAAGAAATATAATATCTAAATTCTTTTCACGTAGCTATTACTCAGAAATCTGATTGTCTCAAATAGAATGTAATTTTGGATTTATGGAGTAAACATCAATCTAAGTTTACATTTGTTAAATACTCATACAATGTGTAATGACCCAAAACTGTAATTTTAGGACAGAAATGGATCATCTAAGAGATTCATTAATTTTTCAACTTCAATAACAATATTACTTCAAGGCAGCAATATAAAATCTCCCACAATCTTCTAAATGTTTTGAAATGAGAGAAATAACCTTGAATAGCTCCACTTGACGATTGGATCAGGCAAGTTGCCTTGAACACAACCGAGGTTTGGATCTAATCAGGCCTTAGTACATTAAAGAAATGCTCAATAAATCCAGGAGATGGATTTAATGGCTCCTATTTGACTCAATAAACCCAAGGGAGGGTTTAATGGCCTTCAACACTTCAAATAATTCTTAAAAATAAGATCTTTCAGCTGAGCATAAGATCAACCACTTTGAGGAAGTAAAAGCCCTTCAAAATATTTATTGAAATCTTCAGTCCAGTCGCTACACTTGGGCAAAAATAAATAATAAATTTCAGATCTTCAACCAGCACTCAAACAGCCACAAAAATGAGTATTAGCCACCGCAAAACACTTGCAAAGATGTTAGGAACCCATAGAGATTTATTGTGCACCAAATCGACCAAATTGGAGGATGAAAACCTCACCAAAACACAATCACAAACCCCAGAACCAGTCGCTGCAATAAAACTCATGAAATCACACCCAAATACAGATCTGTATCTCCTAGAGCATATGAATATTTTAAATCTCGGAAAGACAGTCTTCAACATGCAGATTGCTGCCTTCAAACAGTCATACAACACAAGAGAATAATTGCAAAATGAAATCGCTGCCTTAGGGCACAAACATCACATTGAAATCTGGCTTTTTTACACAGAAATATTTCACCATCAAATTCGCTGCTCAAGAGATCATCCAATGGCACACAAACAGGTGTAAAACTGCTCAACACAGTTTGCTACAGTGTCGCTACAGTGTTTTGAGCTCAACAATGCGTAAACAAGCAAACACAGATTTGCTACAGTGTTTTGAGCACAAAAATGCATAAAACTACAAGCTGCCAACAAGAGATCAATGCAACATCACACAACAATATGATTGCAATAGAGAGTCTTCAATATCTTCAACAATGAAAGAGAGAGCAATCAACAACTTAGGGCATACATCCCTTTTCTCCAAGCATGGAGTAAATTCAAATGATCAATCAACATGCCCACTAAAGGTCACGCAACCTCCTTTTATAGAATTAAGGGGTGCAACATTCAATGACCGACCTTTCCCTTTTGGAGGGAAAACTAATAAAACTCACATTAAAACATAATTAAAACATTTAATACTAAGACTATGTGCACTTTATTTATTTTTCCTAATTTAATATTAGGAAATTACTAACCTATGTGCACATTAACTACTAAGGAAACTACCCCTCCTTGTAGTGCAAGGCGTACCAAGAAGGTTACAATGCAAAATAAAGTAGACAATAATGTCCCGAAAAGGGGACATTACACAATGCATCTCTAGTCTCAACTATTGTCACACCCAATGCTAGTGATATTGTTGTAGTAAGCTAAAATAGAGGTATTATAATCTATCGTACTCCCATGCATATTTATGCGGGAATGCATCTCTCCCATTGCTCGGATATTCCAAACATTTGGGTTATCTTGGGGATCGGGGAAAAATGTCTCCCACCACACTTGAAACATTAGGAAAAACGGGAAGTCACTAGGATGTCCCTCAATTTGGGGAACGTTTGTGCGATGTCCTTGAAACGTCCCCTTGTTTAGGGATCAATTGATGCTTCTCCTGAATTTTTAAAAATGTATTTTAAATATTTAAATGCTAGTGAAAATATCTTTATTTCTTCCAAACTCTTTTGCAAAACAGGATCCTTTGTACGAATTTGACATCAGATACTTTGGGATGGGGAACTGAGCCGGATGGAAAATATTCAGTTGCTGAGGGATACAAAATATTAGTGGCCCCTCATCCACATCCTTGGAAAGATATCTTTGTGGACCTTTGGCAACCTGTTTTATGGCCTAAGGTTAGATTCTTTGTTTGGCTTCTTATCTATCATAGAGTTCTTACAGGTGACAATTTGATGAAAAGGGGCATGGTTGGACCCTTTTGGTGCCCTTTATGCAGAAATGCAGAAGAGACCCTTACTCATATATTCTTTCAATGCCCCTTCACTTTGGCCCTATGGTGTACACTAGCTGATTGGCTTTTGGTAACGTGGCAATCCCCATGAATATAGTGGACACTATTAGAGGGTGGAAACATTCAGTTAGGGATACTCAAGACTTTGCCAAAGGAATATGGTTGGTTATTTCTCTTTTGTTGTGGAATGTTTGGAAGGAAAGAAACAAACACATTTTCAAGTTAGAAAGCAGAGACAAGTGGTATATTTTGGACTTGACTAGAAGTAATATTGCAGAAACTATCATACACAATCTAAAATTACCGTCCCCACTTTGCTGAGAGGTGGAAAGCTCTCTTACAAAAACTTAATTTGGGCAATAGGCAATTGCAGATAAAGCAAGCTACCAAACAGAGGGTACCTCTCTGCTCTTCGAATATGGAAGCCTCCTCCATTCGAGTTATCAAATTAAACACTGATGGGGCTGCTAGAGGTAATCCGGGTCCATCCAGTATGGGAGGAGTAGCTCATGACTCCTTAGGAACTCCTCTTTTCTTGTTTACATATTATCTAGGACACTACAATAACAATGTGGCTGAAATTATGGCTAACCAACGTGCTCTCCTGGAAGCTATTAAATTGGGATGTCCTAGTATCATAGTAGAATCGGACTCCAAGGTTATTATTACCCTTCTTCAAGCCCCTGAGCAACATCCGTCTAATAATTGGCTTATTGCCAGAATTCAGGATCAGATAAAACACATTGCCAGACAGTTCCAAACAATCAGATACTCTCATGTTCCTAGGGAGCAGAACAAGATAGCTGATGGATTGGCCAACTGGGCTTTAGACCATTCTAATCTGCTAAATTTTGGTCCTATACCCTTGATATGGCCTCAGGAGAAACAGAAACAAATAGAGCAGATCCTCTCTCTGAAATCACATGATGGATAAATCACATATATGCTCTGTCTTCTCTTTTATTCGTACTTTGAAATCAAAATATATTTCATCCAGGATGAGTATAATTGCTTCGCATTGTAATTTGATCAATATAAGTATGGTGGTTTTTTTTTTTTAAATATATTTCAAAAACACCAATATGTATTAGTATCAAGGTGCTTAACTTGGATTTGTCACATAGTTTCGTCTATTGAAGGTTTCCACATCGATTAACGATTCCATCTTCTCTGAAAATTTCCCACTGCGCGTTGGGATGGATGGCCTCAATCTAGCTGCACCTTTGGGTTGGGCTCGAAAAAAAAATCCTTACGGAAAAACCGGGGCTCCAAACTCCACCGTGCCCAACTGCTTTGATTTTTTTATAGCTTTCTCCAAGCAAGAAGGAAAAGTCATAACTTCCTTGATTGTGAAATGGACATCAAATTTAAGCTATGTACATGATTATAATCCAAATAAAATTTTTGGAGGATAAAATCCGAAAAAAAAATGTTGCATAACTACAATAAAACTCATGATTAGGTTCGACTAAAAGAAATATACTTCCAGTTAAAAATTCAAAAAAATATCATACATTAAAAAAATTATATTTTAAATATATAAAAATAGGATACATCTTTAAATTTTTATAAACTATAACACTCATTAAGTCTATAGGTGCATACAAACATTAAAATTATAAGATCCTAATTATTTTAGGATTTTTGAAATTAAAAAATATATAAGCTATAACGATTTATGAAATTTAATATTCTTCTTTGTGAATAATTCTTTGAAGTAGGCAGCCTCGAAGAGCTTGGATTTATGCCCGCCTTCGTTGGATTTAAGAGGGCAATGAAGGTTTAAAATTTTTCTATGACTATTTTAAGCGGAAAATATCTTTTGAAAAGGTGCTTGGTCTTTGTCGACTGATGGATCTTTAGAGGAGGATCTTGTAGGTATTAGGATTTTATTTCAGCAGCATTTTCAGAATATTTTTTCTCCTTATCCCACCTCCTCTACGGTGATGACAGCTAATAGTAATTGTCTCAAAGTAATTCTCGAACAAAGTGATTTGCGCATGTGATTGTAGTAAACATGATTTTTTCCAAGGAGGAACTATATACTACTGTTTCCTCAATGCGGGATGGAAAATCCCGAGGATTTGATGGGCTTCCTTGTGAGTTTGGTGTCACTCGATTTCACCCCAAATGTGGACTACCCTATCCAAAAAAAATTTCGTACTTTTAAAATAATGGGTCGTTTGTTGTTTTTATTGCCCAAAATTGTTTTATTCTCATAAGTCGGGATTTGTCTCAGAAATTTGTATTTAATTATTTTGAGCCCCGTATGAGGCTATTTGCGCTCTGTTTTAACTCTATTATGAGCGAATATGTTATTATTCCTGTGTGCGAGAAGGATTTTAACTTATTTTAAGTTTTGGGCTTTATTTGTAACTTTTGGCAATTTTTCGTGTTTTTGTGGTGTCCCGTTTTGTTTTCTGTGAAATTTCTCTGGAGCAATTCCTTCGTTGGGTAAGCTCGATTTTTGGCCTGGAGCAGCTGGAAAACATATACGCACATTATGCCCGGAGGAAGTCGCCATCGAAGGTCTGGATCACTGGGAAAAAGCGAAGTCGTGCACAAAAAAGCCCCTGCAGGGATGGGTGCATTTTTGGAAAACAAAGGATTTAAGCTACGATGGGAAAAATATAAGCCGCAGGCAGGGTGGGAATTGTATACCTGCCTGGCAGGGTACTTTTTCCCATGTTATAAAATTCACTTAAGCTGTAGTGGTAAAAATAAAGGCTGCAGGCAAGTGGGAATTTATTGCCTGCCTTGCAGGGTAAAAATTCCCATGATATAATAAAAGGAAAGTGACTTAAGTGAAATCATGGGATTTTAGTGCCTGCCTTGCAGGGTAAAGAATCCCATTGTCAAAGTCAAATCACTTAAGTGGATTATGGGATTTTGGTGCCTGCCTTGCAGGGTAAAGAATCCCATTGTGAAAAAATTCTTAAAAATAGAATTACATGTGCAAAAAAGTGCGCCCCCTTTGAAGTGATGGTGAAAGGATTAAATTTGATTATTTTAATTAATCTTTCCTCTCAAAAAGTGCGCCCAAGCTTGGAGGAGGTCAACAAGTCAAAGATGGAATAAAAGAAAGGGATTAAATGCATTAAATTTAATTTATTTAATGGCTGCCCTCTTCCTCTCAAAAAGTGCGCCCCATTTGGGTATTATTTAATGTTTTTTAAGGCATTAAAACATCAAATTAATTTTTATTTTCAGTGGCTATGGTCAAAGCACCTTTGTGGAACTTGAGTGAAGTCTTTGTGTGAAGGATTAAATTGGATTAATTTAATTTATTGGATGGCTGTCCTTAAACATGCTATTTTTAAAAGAGAAAAGCATGATTTTTAATTAATTAATTGCCTTTAATTGTTAGGGCAATTATTAATTATAGAATTGTGAAGGTTATATAAGCATGGGCAGCCATATGGGTGAATAATTTAATTCACGGGTAGGAGGAAAAGTGTGCCCCCATTAGAGGAAGGATTTTGTTCAGACAAAGTGCTAACAAGGCTAAAAGCTTCCAGATTTGGCGCATGCTTTGGAGGAGGTTGATCTTTGTCTGCATAGTTGTTTTCACAGGTGTTACAGGAGCTCAGGTGTTGATTGAAAGGATTCATGCTCTCTTTATGTGCAAATTAAACACCAATTTTTGGGGCAGCAGGCTTGAAAAGTGCAGATTTTTATAATTTAAATTCACTATTCATGCTCCGGTGGCCATTTTTGTCTGAATAAATTGCAGGAACTCATTACAGGTGCTTTATAAAAGAAAAGGAGTTTTTATCAATGTCCAATACATTGCAAATATCCTCCGAATCTGAAGAATTGTCCAGATCTGCACCAGTATTGAAGAAATCCGGCCAAGTTAGAAGAAAAAGAATTATTCAGACGAAGATAGACAAAGCCATGGCGAAAGGAGATGAAAAAGAGAGCACGATGGATTCATGCATCGCTTCCAAACTTGCAGACATAGGAGACACGGATCTAGGCCCAGAACCTCTTTCTGATTTGATTGATAGATCCAGAGCGGGAAAGACTTCACTCATGCGTGCGGTCAAAAGTAGCGGAATTATCCGAGCTGCAGCTTTCCCATGTACAGCCCAATTGCCAGAGTTCATGATGGAGTGTGCTAGATCTTATCATCCTTCATCCAGATCAGTGCGTGATGTTGCGGGAAAGACGATAATTCGTTTAGATGCGGAGTTCCATCAATTATTGTTCGAAGATTCCAAAGACGAAAGGTGGTGACTTCTATTAGCATTTAGGATGCTTTGAGAGTAGATGGGAAAAACATAGAGCTGATTGCGTGAGCATAATGAGCAGCCGGTTCATGAAGAAGCCTAGATCCCCTTCAAAGTTCGAGAACTCTTCCACGGTCCAATTTGGTGCGGAGAGGCGATGATGTTGTCAAATTGCTATGTAGGTTGAATGGCGAAGCGAATGCCTACACTTTCCATACATGGATGTATGCTTTCATCGGGACCATTGAAATCAACAATGTTGATTCTATAATCAATTGGGTCGGAAATTATTAAGCAGCAACATCGGTGAGCAACTTGGAACATGAAGCGTACTTTCGGCTTCAAGATGACTTCATACTTGGTGTATCTGCAGCTTCACGGTGTCTTTTCCAAGTTTGGATAGATGTGGTGTTCTTTCCAGGACCCCATTTTCGAGTGCTACCCACGACTTACTGCGTACTGCGTGCGAGAGGACTTCAAAGTGATCAACGATGGCTTCTTCTACGATTTCATCTGCGAGGCTGACAAAGACTTGAAGACTCATAGGGTAGCAAGGAAGCGTGGGAAGCAGTGTCCAAGATTGGCAGTTTATTCATCCAGTTTGCAGATTTCACATACCTCAGGGTTACGGGCTTTTCTGGAGAACCAATAAAGATGCCCAGGTATCCGAGTGATAGATTGATCGCCATGGAGCTGAGCAGGCAACTTGTGGAGTTACACGACCTTCAGTCGAAACGGCACAAGTCTACGGGCTTCTTCCCAATCACTGTGGGATATTACAGTTGCATCAGCATTCACAGAGCTCGAGGGATGGAAGCGCAAATGTTATCCGAGTATGAGCAAGAGTTCTTCCCTGCACGGCTTAACTTCGATCCATTTGGAGTAGCCAGGAAGACAATCTCCCAGGAGTACGCACATGTGCCTTCGTTAGAAGATTTCTGGATGAAGTGCAAAAGTGAGTACGAGGTTAGAAAGAAAGATTTCAGCAGGCTATCAGCAAAGCAAGTGTTCGACTTTGGACTAGCGCGGATACCTGCGGATCTTAAAGATGATGGGAACGTGGTACTTGACACTTACCATCAAATGGGAGGAGATAAAGCTATACTGCAGGATAACAATGGAGGCTGCCATTCAATTGAAGAGAGATCTGGAGCTGTGTTGGTGAATACTTCGAACTGGCTGCTGACGAAGGGATACTGCCTTGATGAAGTATTGATGAATCAAATCACGGGAAACTTCGGCGCAGGAGATTCCCTCAAGCGAAAGCATGAAGGAGAAAGCAGCAGAAGGTCCGAGAAGTTGAAAGTACACAGAAGATCTCAAGAGAAGGAGAAGACCACTTCTACGACCATAGTTTTGACTCCGACTTCACCAACTATTGCACCGCAGCAGCAGGACGCTTCCATGCCTTCATTGAATCCGGCGACGTTCGTCTTCTCTCCTCAGCCACTCCGTTCATCACCCGTTCCAGAGGAGATGTTGAAGCTGCAGATGACGGAGTTCGAAAGAGCTTTGTCCTTGGATGTTTCAGAAGATGGCAGCCATAACAACTGGCACTTTCGGCGAAGAGGATACGAGCGGGAGATGGTAGTGCACTCAACGACTTCTCACTCCCCGAGAAGTAACTTCTCGAATGGTTAGCTTTACAGTTGGTTCCGGAAGCAAGAGTAGAGATGAACTTAGAGGAGCATGACTTGCAGCTACTCCAGGATCTGAGCAGAAGAGACAGAAGGCCTAAAGTTGCTAAAGCAACTTCTAGGTTGATCATCGAGGATTTGGGAGAGAAGTTTGCTGAGATATCAATTCCGGCAGAAGGAAAGATAGAAGAGGAGCTCACGGCAGAAGATGTGACAGTGACCAAAGTACCACTCGGTCAAGCTACTACTAAAGTTGATCAGCAGGACACGCGAGACATTGATGGATGCTTTGTTCCTTAGGCTTGCAGTGAAAAGGCGGAGAAAGAAGAGCTGCGAGAAGCAAATATCTCAATTATGTGAGATCATAGCCAAGGTTGCTAAACCTTCCATTCACCCATTTCAGAAAGCGGTGAGTGATCATCTTATGCGGAAATGGAAGATCTGCAAGCGATCAAGTAAAGGCTATTGACGAATGGAAGGATCTCGATTATTTGTCAAGCTTCTGAACTTGGGGAAGTGCCAGCCCGCCTAAAGGTTATGAACGATGCAGCAAATCAACTAAAGCAACTGATGGAAAGCATAGAAGGCATGAATACAGTTGCAGAGAGTAACCTGAGTATTTTGGCCGAGATCAACAAGTGCAGGAGATGTATTGGTTGCGAGAACAAATTGTGCACTTAGGATGGATCGATCGAGAAGGGGAAGCATTAGAGTTTGCAATATCTTTACGTTTGGAGATCTGCAAAGTTTTGCTGAAAAGGATGCAGGCGCTAGAGAGTAGAACATCAGATTTACCAGACAGTATCATTTCTTTCACTGAGGAAAGAGTGGACGGAGGTGTTACTTCATATGTGCGGATTGTTTCTAACGAGGTGCCTAATTCCCTGGAAGGTTCTCTTCTGATGGTGCAAAAGAGAATTGATAAAGCTACCAAGCCTTTCACGATGAATTCTATCAATAGATTGGTGGCGTTGCAGGCAGACATTGCGAGGTTTGGGCCGAGTTTGGAAGAGGTGGAAGCATGCAATGAAAGTGTTGAATGAAGGGTTGCTGCAATTCAGGACAGAGAAGAGAAGCAGTGGCTAAAACAGATGGAAGGATGTTGAATTATATGTTCGACAAGTATATCAGATATCAGAACAAGAAGAAGATGTAAACATTACAGCTGGCATGACTTCTTCTATTCTTTCTTCTTCTATTTTCTATGTTCCCGGATGAAATTGTAAAACTTCTAAGTTATTGGTTTTGCAACCATTACTTGAAGTCATGTGGAACCATTCTATTAGTTAAGTGATACATGTGTCACTTAAGAAGAAGTTGAGGATGATTGCCAAATGTCATCTTTACTTGTTGTTCATACTTTAGTTTAGTTTGAGTCTTCTATTTGTACTTTCCCTCCTACATTCTATAAGTAGGAGAAGAACCTCCGGGTTAATGATCAATCAGAATTTGTAAGCAGCAATCTTGTGTTTTAGACTTTGTGTTGAACCCCTGAGAGCAACTTGTAGCAGAGGAATACAAAGAAGCAGGTTTCCGGAGAACTTTGTGTCACGGTGTACTGTGTTTCTTGCTTTTAAATCTTAGATCTTTTAAGTAAACTTTGTGTTATTTTAGATCTGGATCTAGAGCTGCCTTTGCTTTATAATTCTGTGTGTTCAAATCTATTAAGTTTCTTCTATGTGCATGCAATTAGCTCTGTTATCTACTAATTGGGATGCACATCTTCCCCATTTCTTCCCTGCATTTCCTTTACTTCTTTCATCTATAATTCTCCTTTCTTAAACAGCTGCTTACTTGCTGCAAAACTTCTTAGTTATGGTTCATGAACTAAGTGGTTAAAGTAAAACACACGATAGATAATAACACATTTTTATTGACAAAGTCGACACGGGAGCCTCACCGGTTAAATGAGGGAGATTTATCTCATGACTGCCTAGGTTTGATGCTATGCAGAAAATCTAGCCAACAGAGTTCTGCAAGGAAATGTCAGCCACTATAGGTGATGATTTCAATGAAGGTTTGGTGTCCCCAGATTTCATCCTGAAATCTGAGACTACCCTATCTGAAAAAATTCGTACTTTTAAAATAATGGGTCGTTTTGTGTTTTTATTGCCAGAAAGTTCCTGTAATGTGTCAAGATATTCCCAAGGAGCCATATTATCCATTTTCGCCAAATACCCAGATGCCTAAAATTGTTATATTCTCATCAATGCCGGATTTGCCTGTGGGAAATTTGTATTTAATTATTTTGAGCCCCGTTTGAGGCAATTTGCACTCCGGTTTAACCCTGTTGTGATCGTATATATCGTTATTCCAGTATACCAGTAGGGTTTTAACCAGGAATGAATCCTGGGCTTTATTTGTAACTTCTGGCAACGTTTTGTGTTTTTGTGTTTTTCCCGTTTCGTTTTCTGTGAAATTTCTCTGGATCAATTCCTTTGCCGGTTTGGCCTGATTCTTGGCCTAGAGTATCTGGAGATCACCTCGCACGTTGAGCGGAAGGAATTCGCCATCGGAGAGCTAGTTCTTTGGGAAAAGACAAGTCGTGCACCAAAAAAACTTTTTCAGGCTAGCCACATTTTTGGAAAAAGAGGATTTGAAGTGGATCATGGGATTTTTGGTCAGCGCAGGTGGGATTTTATTACCCTTGCCTGCAGGTACTTCTTCCCATGAAGGCAAAGTCACTTAAGTTATGATGGGAAAATTAGAGGCAAGAGCGCAAGCGGGAATTTCTTACCTGCCTTGCAGAGTAAAAATTCCCATTGTGGAATAAAAAAAAATCACTGAAGTGAATCATGGGATTTTATTGCCTGCTGCAAGGTAAATAATCCCATTATGAAAGTCAAACGACTTAAGTGAATCATGGGATTTTTAGGGCTGCCTTGCAGGGTAAATAATCCCATTATGAAAGTCAAACGACTTAAGTGAATCATGGGATTTTCAGGGCTGCCTTGCAGGGTAAATAATCCCATTGACATCTGAATTTTAAAAATAGAAATTCTTTATTCCAAAAAGTGCGACCCGCCTGGGAAAATAATAAATGCATTAAATAAATATTAAATAAATATTTGTTAATATTTATTCACCCAATTTTGACGCCTTGTGCTTGTGGAAAAGTCAACGAGGTAAATGGACAAAAGGAGGTTGAAAATAGATCGCTCTAAAATTAAATAAATAATATTTATTTAATGCAGCCCCTATATGTCAATAAGTGCGCCCCTTTTGGGAGATAAATAATACTTTTTAAGTATTAAATAATTAAATTAATTCTTATTTTCAGGTGGCTAAGGTCAAAGCATACTTTGTGAGGCTTGAGTTAAGTGGAAAAAAAAGTCTAAAATTAAATAAATTTATTTTATTTAATGGCAGCCATAAGCATGCACAAAATAGGCACCCCATTTTGAGAGTAAAGCATATTAATCAATTAATTAATTGCCAAGAATAGGAAAGGCATTAATTAATTATAGAATCATGAGGATTATATAAGCAGGGGCTGCCATAAGGATGAATTAATTAATTCACAGCAGAGAAGTGCAGCCCAGGAAAAGTGCGCCCCATTTGAAGAGGATTTATGCTCAAAAGAAGGTAAAATTAATCTTTGAAAGCTTCTAGAATTGGTGCACGAAGTTGAAGGAGGTTGATTTGTGTCTGGATAATTGTTTGCATAAGTGATATAGTGAAAGATCCCAAACCCGTTTTGTCTGAATTTTTTTATTTATTTATTTATTTATTTTATATATTGCTCAGGTATAGAGCTGAACTGGTAATATCAAGATGAATCCATGAAATAACATTCTCACACTGCATAATAATCAAAATACTGCAAACTCCCGCAAACCGGGTATTTATAGAAATGGCGCCTAGGGTTTAAATGATTGATTTCTTCATAAATAACGCAGCCATACATTCAACATTGATTTTTAATGATAAATAACTAGGGCAAACACAAATAGAAATCTGCAGATGGAATAATACAGATACTACCCAAAAACTCAGCCAGAATGAATCCCAGTCAAATCGATTTGGCATATATATATGGCTGAAATGTATAACAATTAACTATCATGAAAAATACCTCTGAAAATGCATACATCAACTGTAGAACAAGTCGCCCCACTCTGATGTTGCCTGAATGCCCACTGCTGCAATTTATTTCTCTATCTGACACTGCTGAAATGAAAATAACCTGTGTAAACAATGAAGATCCCTGGGTGGAATCTTCTCTCACTGCTCCTGGGGTTTCCGTCCGCAAGAGTAATAATCCAGAGGGTTTCCGTCCTTGGATTTTGTCTGCAAAAGCTCTGTGCTCACTGCTCTGTAAAAATAATAATAATCTGAATGCCCTTTCCCCAAGTCGCATTTTCTTCATATAGCCAAAAACCCTCCAAATCTCCAAGTCGCACTTTTTGGCCAAACCCAATAATTAATAATTAATTAATTATTTTCCTTTTCTAAGTGGGTCGCATTTTTGGGTTTAATCAACATACCCAAGCAAGTCGCACTTTTGGCTAGGAATTGCATTTAAATAATTTATTAATTTTATTTAAATACATTTTCCTAAGTCAAAGTCACCCAAACAGTTATTAATTCATTATATGTGCTTTAATGATATTTTACTTTAATTCGAGCACCATATAATAGAATAATAAACCGAAGTCACCCTTGAAAACACCCTTTTGGCCGTCGGGTAGACAAAACAGGCCAAAAGGTCTTCGACCGAACTAAGAAAGAGGGACATTACATATAGGTGCTCAGGTGAAGTTGGTAAAATTCATGTTTGCTTTGCATGCAAATAAAACATCAATTTTTGGGGCTGCAGGCTTGAATTATGCAGATTTTTATGATTAAAATCCACTGTTTATGGTCCGGTTGCCATCTTTATGCAATTAATTGCGGGAATTAATTACGGTGCTTTACAAAAGAAAATGAGCTTAAATCAATGTCCAATACATTGAATATATCCTCGAATCAAGAATTATTCAGATCTGCACTTTTGATTTTGAAGAATTCCACCGAGTAAGAAGAAAAAGAATTGTTCAGACAAAGATTGCTCCAGCCATGGCAAAGCGGGATGAAAGAGAAAGCTCAGCGGAATCATGCGTAGCTTCTAGATTTGTTGAAGTCAATAGGCTCGATCCAGATCCAGATCTCATAATTGCAAAAGCTTCCGGCACAAAGGCTTCATCCTCTTGTTTCTGATGCAGCCCGTGTAGAAGTCAGTGCGTGGAAAATTTCTTCCAGGATCTTGTGCATGTGCTTCCAATCTTCCAGTTGAAGCCTTCATTGAAGTTGCATTCACCCGTAGTGCTTTCAAAATAAAAATGATGAGTTATTTATGGCAAGACATTGCACTGATGCATGTACAGGAGAAGAACTGCAAAAGCTTCAAGGATAAAAGAGAAGACAAGGCGAAGGCAAAATTCCAGCCGCTTCTAGATCCAACTTGCTTCCAGATCCAGCTTGTTGTTTCCAGATCCATCGTTTCCAATTCTAGCTTGTTTCCAGATCCAGCTTGCTTCCAGATCCAGCTACTCCCAGATCCAGTTTGGTGAGAATCAAAGGCAAAAGAATCAGCTGCATGCAGACATGAAAAAGGACAAGACTGCAGCTTTCCTCTTCCTTCTTCTTTCCTCCGACAAAGTAATTGAGCGATCAATTAAATTATACAACTTAAGTGATTGGTTTAAAAGCCATTACTTGAAGAAGTCAACTACTTGGAGATAGGTGGCAAACATGCAAAATAGAAGGTTCTATTTTCAGTTGCAAATCATACATGTCATGCAAAGAGGAATTCCAGGAGGGAGATTGCCAATTGTTTCTTTTCCGACTTCCACATGTGCCAGTTCAACTAAAAGCTTCCGACTTGTAATTGCCCCTCTACATTCTATAAGTAGAGGAAGAACCTTTGGGTTAATGATCAGAATTTGTAAGCAGCATTCTTGTGTTCCAGACTTTGTGCTGAAACCCCTGAGAGCCACTTGAAGCAAAGGAATATACAGGAGCAAATTTCCGAAGAACTTTGTGTCACGGTGTATTGTGTTTCTAGTTTTATATCTTAGATCTTTAAATAAACTGTGTTATTTTAGATCTAGATCTAGAGTTGCCTTTGCTTATAATTCTGTGTTGATATCTATTGGTTTCTTCTATGTGCATGCAATCAACTCTGTTATCTATTGATTGGGATGCACATCTTCCCCATTTCTTCTCTGTGTTTATATAATTCCCTTCTTCTATAAATATTTCATTTCTTTAAGCAAATTGCTTACTTGTTGTAGAAGCATGATGACTATGGTTCATGAGTGAATTGAGCTTAAAGTAAAACCCCATATAGATACTAGCATATTTTAATTGACAAATCTGACACGGGAGCCTCACCGGTAAATGAGGGAGATTTATCTCATGACTGCCTAGGTTTTATGCTATGCAGAAAATCTAGCCAAGAAGGTTTAAAAAATTTTATGACTATTTTAAGTGGAAAATATCTTTTGAAAAGGTGCTTGGTCGTAAATCGACTGATGGATCTTTAGAGGAGGATCTTGTAGGTATTAGGATTTTATTTCAGCAGACATTTTTAGAATATTTTTCACCTTATCCCACCTCCTCTACGGTGATGACATCTCATGGTAATTGTCTCAAGGTAATCCCGAACAAAGTGATTGCATGTGATTGCACGGTAAACTTGATTTTTTTCCAAGGAGGAACTATATACTACTCTTTCCTCAATGCAGGATGGAAAATCCCGGGATTTGATGGGCTTCCTTGTGAGTTCTGCAAGGAAATGTCAATCACTATAGGTGATGATTTCAATGAATGTTTAAAATTTTTTATGACTATTTTAAGTGGAAAATATCTTTTGAAAAGGTGTTTGGTCTTCGTCGACTTGATGGATCTTTAGAGGAGGATCTTGTAGGTATTAGGATTTTATTTCAGCAGCATTTTTAGAATATTTTTTCACCTTATCCCACCTCCTCTAGGGTGATCATATCTCATAGTAATTGTCTCAAGGTAATTCCGAACAAAGTGACTGCATGTGATTGCGGTAAACTTGATTTTTTTCCAAGGAGGAACTATATACTACTCTTTCCTCAATGCGGATGGAAAATCCCGGATTTTATGGGCTTCCTTGTGAGTTCTCGAAGGAAATGTTGGCCACTATTGGTGATAATTTCAACCGTTGGGCAAGATAAATATTCTCTTTAGGATCTTTATCAAAACACCTCAATCAAGGTTTAATCGAGTTGGTTCCTAAATATTTTATGAGAGACATGATTGGAGGATGGCAGCCTATTTCTCTTTGAAGTGTTGCATATAAGATCCTTGCGAGGCTTTAGCACTTAGGATGAGGACAATTGTAAACCGGTTTGTCGATAAAGATTGAACCGATTTTGTTCAGGATACTTCATTAAGGACATTGTTCCATTGGCTTGAGAAGCTATGGATTGGACTAAAGAAACTAGTCAACAAATTTTCTTCCCCAAAATGGATTTTGATAAAGCATATGACAGAATTGATTGGGCCTTCATTACTAAATATAATCAATTCTTGGCTTTGGTTCAAGATTTTGAAAATGGCGAGCACTTATTCTCTTGTGCTTCTTCCTTTGTTTATGTCAACAGTTTCCTTTCCCCACGCATTTTACTTCATCATTCTATAATGCAAGGCCATCCACTTGTGCCTTAGCTTTATGTGTTGATTCTTGAAGCATTAGGATATTTATTGGAAATTGCTTGTGTTCGAGGAATAATACGAGGTACTTGTTTACCTAGCTCACGAGATGCTTAAAAATCACTTTGTTAATGACACTCTTCTTTATTCAAGCAAGAAAGAAGAATCATGGGGTTTGTATTTGCAGATCTAGATACATAGTATATGAATCATGGGGTTATGTAATATCCGCTTCTAGGATATTAACCGATTATTATCAAATATTTGCAAAAATAAACACTTAAAAGATAAACCCTCCTAGGTTTACCTCAAAGAACCCTAGTGTCGGCACTTCAATACAACCCAAATAGGGTTGGAGTGAGCCAAGGTGAGGGTCTAGATGGGCAATCCAGTTGGTATTTACACTCCTTTATCCAATACAATTTGCAGAAGTAAAAATAATAAATAATAATTATTGAAAATTAGCTGAAACTTTGGAAATTAATAACTCCCAAAATACTAACTCTTTTAACTTGAAACCAAATGCAGTAGAAAGGGAAAATTATGAGCTTCTCATCAAAATAAATATCAGATCTTTGCATGCACTAGAAACCACTCAAATCAGCCCCCAAAATCCCAAACCCAGTCGTTAGGGTTAGGGTGAATTGCATAAATAATTTCCAGCAGTTAGAACCCTTAAAAATACTCAATACCATGCAGATTTTACCCTCGATAAAATGCACCAATGACCTAGACAAGTCACCAAACCTAGAGAGAAAATATCATGCACAAACACCTTGACACAAGAGAGCAAACTGGAAAGAACAATGGAGTCTTCAATAATCTTGATAATGGATCCAAATAAGAGAGATCAATGCAAGAACCAGGGCATACCTCCCAATTCTCCAAGCATGGAGTGAAATCAATAATTCATCAACATGCCCTCTAAGCAAATGCAACCTCCCTTTTATAGAACTAAGGGTGCAATATCCAATAAAGACCTACCTTTCCCTTTTGGAGGAAAAACATAAACTGTCATTAAAATATTTAATACTAAGACTATGTGCACTTTATTTATTTTTAATTAAATAAATAAAAGTAACTAAAATATGTGCACATTAAACTAACTAAAAAGACTCCCACTTGTAGCGTTAGGCATGCCAAGGGTTACAATGCAAATGAAAAATTAATATTAATAATGTCTCGAAAAAAGGGGACATTACGGGTTAACAAGTGAAGGAGAAATAAAAATGCAATTTTACATTGAGGAGATGGATTGATCCTCCACACCTTTCAAGAGATGTGTTGGTTAGCGTTTTGGAAGAATCTGCAAATTGTTTGTCCATGGTAAAGTAATCGGACTATGGCTCCATGTTTTCAACATTAAACTCTTTGGTGACTCATTTGGCTAGATCCGAACTGTTGAGGCATGATGAGGTGGATGTGAGGCTCATGGTCATCACTTGCATTAGCGAGGTGACAAGGATAACATCCCCAAATTTGTCATACGATGACACCACCACCATGGAGGAAGTCTTTGAGCTCATGATAGGAAGCTTTCAAAAGCTTTGGGACAGCACAAACCCTTACTTTGATAAGAGGGTCAAAATCAAACCAAATTTTAACTATCGACACCAAACCCTAATTTTTGCCCAAAAATTAGGCCGCCCAACACATTTAGGGCACCAATTCAACTCAAAGATTTATGAAATTAATTTCTCCTTGTTTTGCCACACAAACCCCCACAAGAGTAGAGGAAAGAAGCTCTGATACCACTATAATATCCTTGTAGGATATTAACCGATTATTATTAAATACTTGCAAAAATAAACACTTAGAAGATAAACCCTCCTAGGTTTATCTCAACGAACCCTAGTGTTAGCTTCAATACAACCCAAATAGGGTTGGAGTGAGCCAAGGTGAGGGTCTGATGGGCAATCTAGTTGGTATTTACACTCCTTTATCTAATACAATTTGCGGAAGTAAAAATAATAAATAATAACTGTTGAAAATTAGCCGAAATTTTAGAAATTAATAACTCCCAAAATACTAACTCTTTTAACTTGAAACAAAATGTAGTAGAAAGGGAAAATTATGAGCTTCTCATCAAAATAAATATTAGATCTTTGCATGCACTAGAAACCACTCAAATCAGCCCCCGAAATCCCAAACCCAGTCGTTAGGGTTAGGGTAAATTGTATAAATAATTTCTAGTAGTTAAAACCCTTGAAAATACTCAATAACATGCAGATTTTACCCTCAATAAAATGCGCCAATGCCCTAGACAAGTCGCCAAAGCTAGAAAGAAAATATCATGCACAAACACCTTCAACACAAGAGAGCGAAATGGAAAGAACAATGGAGTCTTCAATAATGGATCCAAATAAGAGAGATCAATGCAAGAACTAGCGCATACATCCCAATTCTCCAAGCATGTAGTGAAATCAATAATTCATTAACATGCCCTCTAAGGAAATGCGACCTCCCTTTTATAGAACTAAGGGTGCAATATCCAATAAAGACCTACCTTTCCCTTTTGGAGGGAAAACATAAACTGTCATTAAAATATTTAATACTAAGACTATGTGCACTTTATTTATTTTTAATTAAATAAATAAAAGTAACTAACCTATGTGCACATTAAACTAACTAAAAGACTCCCACTTGTAGCGTTAGGCATGCCAAGGGGTTACAATGCAAATGAAAAAATAATATTAATAATGTCTCGAAAAAAAGGGGACATTACAGTTAACAAGTGAAGGAGAAATAAAAATGCAATTTTACAGATTGAGGAGATGGATTGATCCTCCACACCTTTCAAGAGATGTGTTGGTTAGCGTTTTGGAAGAATCTGCAAATTGTTTGTCCATGGTAAAGTAATCGGACTATGGCTCCATGTTTTCAACATTAAACTCTTTGGTGACTCATTCGGCTAGATCCAATCATTGAGGCATGATGAGGTGGATGTGAGGCTCATGGTCATCACTTGCATTAGCGAGGTGACAAGGATAACATCCCCAAATTTGCCATACGATGACACCACCACCATGGAGGAAGTCTTTGAGCTCATGATAGGAAGCTTTCAAAAGCTTTGGGATAGCACAAACCCTTACTTTGATAAGAGGGGTCAAAATCAAACCAGATTTTGACTAGCCAACACCAAACCCTAATTTTTGCCCAAAAATTAGGTCGCCCAACACATTTAGGGCACCAATTCAACTCCAAGATTTATGAAATTAATTTCTCCTTGTTTTGCCACACAAACCCCCACAAGAGTAGAGGAAAGAAGCTCTGATACCACTGTAATATCCCCTTGTAGGATATTAACTGATTATTATTAAATACTTGCAAAAATAAACACTTAGAAGATAAACCCTCCTAGGTTTACCTCAACGAACCCTAGTGTTAGCTTCAATACAACCCAAATAGGGTTGGAGTGAGCCAAGGTGAGGGTTTGATGGGCAATCCAGTTGGTATTTACACTCCTTTATCCAATACAATTTGCAGAAGTAAAAATAATAAATAATAATCTTTTGAAAATTAGTTGAAACTTTGGAAATTAATAACTCCCAAAATACTAACTCTTTTAACTTGAAACCAAATGCAGTAGAAAGGGAAAATTATGAGCTTCTCATCAAAATAAATATCAGATCTTTGCATGCACTAGAAACCACTCAAATCAGCCCCCAAAATCCCAAACCCAGTCGTTAGGGTTAGGGTAAATTGCATAAATAATTTCCAGCACTTAGAACCCTTCAAAATACTCAATAACATGCAGATTTTACCCTCAATAAAATGCGCCAATACCCTAGACAAGTCGCCAAAGCTAGAGAGAAAATATCATGCACAAACACCTTCAACACAAGAGAACAAAATGTAAAGAACAATGAAGTCTTCAATAATCTTCAATAACGGATCCAAATAAGAGAGAGATCAATGCAAGAACTAGGTCATACATCCCAATTCTCCAAGCATGGAGTGAAATCGATAATTCATCAACATACCCTCTAAGCAAATGTGACATCCCTTTTATAGAACTAAGGGGTGCAATATCCAATAAAGACCTACCTTTCCCTTTTGGAGGGAAAACATAAACTGTCATTAAAATATTTAATACTAAGACTATGTGCACTTTATTTATTTTTTAATTAAATAAATAAAATTAACTAACCTATGTGCACATTAAACTAACTAAAAAGACTCCCACTTGTAGCATTAGGCATGCCAGGGGTTACAATACAAATGTAAAATTAATATTAATAATGTCTCGAAAAAAGGGGACATTACGGGTAACAAGTGAAGGAGAAATGAAAATACTATTTTACGTGATTGAGGAGATGGATTGATCCTCCACACCTTTCGAGAGATTTGTTGGTTAGCGTTTTGGAGGAAGTACTGCAAATTGTTTGTCCATGGTAAAGCAATCGGACTATGGCTCCATGTTTTCAACGATGAACTCTTTGGTGACTCATTTGACTAGATCCGAATCAAGGCAGGCATGATGAGGTGGATGTGAGGCTCATGGTCATCACTTGCATTAGCGAGGTGACAAGGATAACATCCCCAAATTTGCCATACGATGACACCACCACCATGGAGGAAGTCTTTGAGCTCATGATAGGAAGCTTTCAAAAGCTTTGGGACAACACAAACCCTTACTTTGATAAGAGGGTCAAAATCAAACTCCAAGATTTATGAAATTACTTTCTCCTTGTTTCACCACTCAAATCCCCACAAGAGTAGAGAAAAGAAGCTCGATACCACTTGTAATATCCCCTTGTAGGATATTAACTGATTATTATTAAATACTTGCAAAAATAAACACTTAGAAGATAAACCCTCCTAAGTTTACCTCAACGAACGCTAGTGTCAGCTTCAATACAACCCAAATAGGGTTGGAGTGAGCCAAGGTGAGGGTTTGATGGGCAATCCAGTTGGTATTTACACTCCTTTATCCAATACAATTTGCAGAAGTAAAAATAATAAATAATAACTATTGAAAATTAGCTGAAACTTTGGAAATTAATAACTCCCAAAATACTAACTCTTTTAACTTGAAATCTAATGCAATAGAATGGAAAAATTATGAGCTTCTCATCAAAATAAATATGAGATCTTTGCATGCACTAGGAACCACTCAAATCAGCCCTCGAAATCCCAAACCCAGTCGCTAGGGTTAGGGTAAATTGCATAAATAATTTCCAGCAGTTAGAACCCTTCAAAATACTCAATAACATGCAAATTTTACCCTCAATAAAATGTGCCAATGCCTAGACAAGTCACCAAACCTAGAAAGAAAATATCATGCACAAACACCTTCAACACAAGAGAGCAAAATGGAAAGAACAATGGAGTCTTCAATAATCTTCAATAATGGATCCAAATAAGAGAGATCGATGCAAGAACTAGGGCATACATCTCAATTCTCTAAGCATGAAGTGATATCAATAATTCATCAACATGCCCTCTAAGGAAATGTGACCTCCCTTTTATAGAACTAAGGGGTGCAATATCCAATAAAGACCTACCTTTCCCTTTTGGAGGGAAAACATAAATTGTCATTAAAATATTTAATACTAAGACTATGTGCACTTTATTTATTATTTAATTAAATAAATAAAAATAACTAACCTATGTGCACATTAAACTAACTAAAAAGACTCCCACTTGTAGCGTTAGGCATGCCAAGGGGTTACAATGCAAATGAAAAATTAATATTAATAATGTCTCGAAAAAAAGGGGACATTGCGGGTTAACAAGTGAAGGAGAAATGAAAATGCAATTTTACAGATTGAGGAGATGGATTGATCCTCCACACCTTTCGAGAGATGTGTTGGTTAGCATTTTGGATGAAGCTGCAAATTGTTTGTCCATGGTAAAGTAATCGGACTATGGCTTAATGTTTTCAATGATGAACTCTTTGGTGACTCATTTGGCTAGATCCGAACTGTTGAGGCATGATGAGGTGGATGTGAGGCTCATGGTCATCACTTGCATTAGCGAGGTGACAAGGATACCCAAATTTGCCATACGATGACACCACCACCATGGAGGAAGTCTTTGAGCTCATGATAGGAAGCTTTAAAAAGCTTTGGGACAAAGACAAACCCTTACTTTGATAAGAGGGACAAAATCAAACCAGATTTTGATTATCTAACACCAAACCCTAATTTTTGCCCAAAAATTAGGCCGCCAAACATTTAGGGCACCAATTCAACTCAAAGATTTATGAAATTAATTTCTCCTTTTTGCCACACAAACCCCCACAAGAGTAGAGGAAAGAAGCTCGATACCACCGTAATATCCTTGTAGGATATTAACTGATTATTATTAAATATTTGCAAAAATAAACACTTAGAAGATAAACCCTCCTAGGTTTACCTCAACGAACCCTAGTGTCGGCTTCAATACAACCCAAATAGGGTTGGAGTGAGCCAAGGTGAGGGTTTGATGGGCAATCCAGGTTGGTATTTACACTCCTTTATCCAATACAATTTGCGAAGTAAAAATAATAAATAATAAGCATTGAAAATTAACCAAACTTTGGAAATTAATAACTCCCAAAATACTAACTCTTTTAACTTGAAATCAAATGCAATAGAAAGGAAAAATTATGAGTTTTTCATCAAAATAAATATGAGATCTTTGCATGCACTAGAAACCACTCAAATCAGCCCCGAAATCCCAAACCCAATCGCTGGTTAGGGTAAATTGCATAAATAATTTCCAGCAGTTAGAACCCTTGAAAATACTCAATAACATGTAGATTTTACCCTCATAAAATGCGATGCCCTGCATAAGTTGCCAAAGCTAGAGAGAAAATATCATGCACAAACACCTTCAACACAAGAGAGCAAAATGGAAAGAACAATGGAGTCTTCAATAATCTTCAATAATGGATCCAAATAAGAGAGAGATCAATGCAAGAACTAGGGCATACATCCCAATTCTCCAAGCATGGAGTGAAATCAATAATTCATCAACATGCCCTCTAAGGAAATGCGACCTCCCTTTTATAGAACTAAGGGGTGCAATATCCAATAAAGACCTACCTTTCCCTTTTGGAGGGAAAACATAAACTCTCATTAAAATATTTAATACTAAGACTATGTGCACTTTATTTATTTTTAATTAAATAAATAAAATTAACTAACCTATGTGCACATTAAACTAACTAAAAAGACTCCCACTTGTAGCGTTAGGCATGCCAAGGGGTTACAATGCAAATGAAAAATTAATATTAATAATGTCTCGAAAAAAGGGGACATTACGAGTTAACAAGTGAAGGAGAAATGAAAATGCAATTTTACAGATTGAGGAGATGGATTGATCCTCCACACTTTTCAAGAGATGTGTTGGTTAGCGTTTTGGAGGAAGTTGCAAATTGTTTGTCCATGGTAAAGCAATCGGACTATGGCTCCATGTTTTCAACGATGAACTCTTTGGTGACTCATTTGACTAGATCCAAACTGTTGAGGCATGATGAGGTGGATGTGAGGCTCATGGTCATCACTTGCATTAGCGAGGTGACAAGGATAACATCCCCAAATTTGCCATACGATGACACCACCATGGAGGAAGTCTTTGAGCTCATGATAGGAAGCTTTCAAAAGCTTTGGGACACCACAAACCCTTACTTTGATAAGAGGGTTAAGATCTTGGAGAACATGGAAAAGGTAAGAACTTTTATACCAATGTTAGATCTTGATTGTGATGATCTCATTCTACACATGTTTGATGTATTCTTTGCTGCCATAGATGATAGTCATTCAGAAAATGTAATGGATGTAATGCAAACTATCATGTCTTTGGTGTTGAATGAATATGATGACCCCCACAACAATTGCTATCCATACTTGGGAAGGTATGAGTCAAGAGGAGTCATGTATTTACACAATGTTTGAAGATTCATCTAGGAATATTCATCTTGATGCAGCTCTTTCACCTTGTTTGAAGATGCTTTCATATTTGTCAAGCCTTACTATCCTTGATTGAAAGGTAATATTTTAGGTGACTTCAAGTGAGACTGATCGCCAAAATGAAAACAAATATATTTACATGAGAGGTGGATACCTATTCCGAGGTTGTGTTTTGTGTGGGCACGCATGCATGTATGCGCGGGCACACACATACATGCCCACTTGCTTTGACCACTCTTGCTTCAACTATGCTACATCCATAGACTTCCTTCAACTGTCCTTTATCTATTTACATATCCGTAATCGGGAACTTGTAATTGTTGAGCCTAGATTGAAGGAGTGTAGGACGAAGACCTGGAAGGAATTCACGTGCATCAAATAGTTGCACTTCACCAAAGTGTAGGAGTTGCGAGATTGAAGCAAGCAAGCTTTGTAAAGCAATGTGCATGCATATGAGAGCTCAAGATTCGAAAAGTGGAGTGGAATGGAAGCCTTAGCTTAGCTTGTATTGGCTTATCATAGATCAAAAGAGGTGGTGTACATATAGGGGAGTGAATGTGTAACTCCCATGTAAGAGAAGATTCCTCCATAATGGAGAAGAGGAGTTACTTTCCCAAATGGGAATGTAACTCCTATGACACACTTACACATATGACAGATTCTGTAAGAGAATATGTCATAACTAAGATGACACCTAGATCCATGTCCACCTAAGTGAGATGACTCACCCGGTGAGGTGGAATAACACTAAATAAGTGAATAAATATACCACCTACACCAACACCCCCCCTTCATCGTAACTTAGGATGAGGCGGCAAGTCAGAAATGAGAAATGGGTCCCAGCACAAAGCCTGATGAGGTACCCATGTACAAGAAAGAAGTCCCAAGTAGTGAAGGAAAACCCAGTGGGAAAAACATCCACCACAAGAGAACAAAACACTTTCTAGTCTAAGAAAGATGCCAAATATGGGTCCCAACTCTAGACGAGCCTGAAAAGGTACCCATGTACAAAGAGGCAATCTCTCGGAAAGAAGAAGAAGAGAGAAGAAGAGGGAGACGAGAGGAATGCAGAAGATGCCATGGATGGATCTGAACTCTGCAGCTCTAGGAGGTCTCCCAAAAGAATGTCGATGACGAGATCCTCTGCCTCTGGACTGAAGAAGAGCCACCTGCAACGAACTGTGTGCTTGCCCTTAGGAAGGACAAAAATGACGTGTTGGAAGTCCGCCCACTCCACAAAGGAAACTGAAGGCAGCAACACGAAGAACTCTGAGTCTGGTGCACGAAAGTGTGACATAGGTCTAGCGAGTGAGTGCCAAGGAACCAAAGGTAATGCCACATGCGTAGAACTGTCAGAGTGAAAAAGAGGAACACCCGCAGAAAGGATGTCCAAGTGATGTGAAGGGAACAAAACATCCTCCACAACAGAAAAGGGATCCATAGTTGAGGGTGGATCAATGAAGGTCTCTAGAAAAGTGGAAGTGGTAAGAATCCCAGAAGGGGCACTCCCAACAACAGAGATGATGAACTCCTCTGAAACACCTGTAGATGGATGAGGGACCTGTAGTGCATCACAAGTAGACTCTGCGAAAAGACGACTAAGGTCAGGCAGATACTCGTCCCAATGAGGGGGCTCAACAAACAGAAGAGCGATGTATGATAGGTATGAGTCATCCAATGAAGGTAGAGGAGTGAAGTGGGCCTCGTACACTGGAAGTGGAAAGGAGGCGGGTGTGATGACTGTGTGAAAATGAATAGGAGATTGCTCGATATATGATGAGATGTGGGAAGTGTCAACACTCTCTGGAATAGTGAGAGAGAGGACAAGAGTCCTCTGTAGTACTCTCAACATCAGAACTGGGTGCACAATCCTCGTCATCAGAAGTAGAATTAAGCGAGTCTATGTCAGTGAAACTGTCATCACACAAAGAAATGGAGGAGACAACTGAATCAGCAGTAGCAACAATGGCGGCAGTATGTGAAGGGCCTCCATACAAGGACTGAAGAATGCTCCAGACACGGTGAGGTGGATTTGAATTTGCCACGTGAAACCAGAGAGAACGAGAGACATGCATCATCATGTGACCAAAGACATGGTCACAAGTGTCGAGGAAGTCCTCTAGATGACGATGATCAGCGGGTGCAGGAACTGCCCAAGCAAGAAGGGTAAAAGACCCTCGTGGGCGAAGTAACGTTCCATGGAAGCACGCCAAGCTGAATAGGTCTCTCTCCCGGTGAGAAGTGGTGGAGGCTGTAAGGCGATCCTACGACGCTCATGTCTAGAAAGAGCACTCTCCATGATGCAAAATGAAAGATGCACAAAAGCAAGACGTCGGACTCGGCCGATAATGCGTCTGCGTGTGTAGGCCCAAGAGTACAATCAACCCCCTAGAATGCGGCACTTTATAAAAGTAGTGCATTTACAAAATGACAATGTCATCATGTAGTGTGTGAGAAATCATGCAACTTTGACCAAGGAAGCGCTCAAAAACGAGCAGCGAGTCAAAAGTTATGGCACAAATACAATTCCCACAACTGATGGAAAAAGTCAATAAACGCTGCAAACTCATTTAAAAAGTGCTCAAAATGAGTGCAAAGGGTATCGTGTGACTACTCGTTGGAAACAGCATCAAATTTCAGGTAGGGTTTGTTTTGCTTGCGAGGGGGATTAGCCTCCTGCCAACCCCGGACCTCACCCTCCGTCTTCGACACACGTAGGAAGGGCATGATACAAGCAAAATTAGAACCCAGAAATTATTACAATGCCATAAAGAGTGTTTTTATCATCAAAACATAAAAAAAGACGGATTGTTTTAACCTCTAAACAATGTCTAAAAGGGATGGGGCCCACGTTGTCAAGTCATGGAGCTGCCTCGGAGGACGAGCTGGAGGCCACGTGCTTATAACTGCAATGTGAGCTGATGCTATTGTGCCGAGTAGAGTTAACTGCCCGAGCTGTATGGTAAGGGTGTTGATGCCACGTAGAGTTGTCAAACCATTTCACCACGTGCTGCAGGTGTGAACCTTGTGCAAAGCAGAGATTGCCAGTGGGAATAGAAAACGGTTGAGCAAAGGTCCGAGTTACATGCCGATGCTTGCGGTCAAGAACACTGCGAGATTTGTGCCGAGATGCTTTGGGAGGTGAGTCACAAGGGCGAGGTAATGGAGACCGCATTCAAACGAATAATCCAACTCGAACCACATTGAGCAAGGCCGAAGCACTAGGGGGAGAGGAAACGTTGAACACGAAAATGAAAACCGAATGCTTGCAAGCCAGTCAAAAACCACGGAATGTGACAGTTGGTGCGCAGGTTTGAAACCGTTCAACAGGAAACAATGCGAGGTTGATGTTGAATGCGGGCGAGAAGACAAAAACGTTTTCCAATGCAAAAAAAAAGCGCAGTCGAAGGTGAGACCATGGGCAAGGTGTCAAACATTGCAACAACAAATCCATGAGCAGGTGGCAAGCGAGAGGGCCGGAGCACAAGAAAACAACGATGCTAGGGCTGTTGAGAAACGCCGAGCAGGGGTGGAGATAATACGGAGTAGGATGAAACCCGTGCACACGAGCCAATAGTGCAGGTCAAGCGATCCAATCAAGGACCGAGCCGGAGAAGGAAGAAACCCATGCGGATGAAGATCTAGAAGAAACACCCAAAACCAGTGCACAATGTAGGTCCACGAACAATGAATACAAACCGAGTTGGAGATGCCAAACGTAGGTTGAGGATGACTCAAAAAATGTTGCAGATAACAATGGAGTGAGCAACATGTGAGTCAAAGACCAAGCGGAATGAAAAGCACGTCGAGTCACAGTCAATGCAGGTCGAGTGAGCAACAGATCGAGCCCGGTGGCAGAGCGAGCGGTGAGCGCCAAGAACCAACTCGGTGAGTTGGGGCCGAGTTGGGTAAGAATAGGACCTTCCCACCACTGAAACTAATAGAACCAGCGCATGAAAACTCAGATCTGAAACAATAAAACACTCCAAAAATGCAACCAGAGACTGTAACAAGACACCAAAGTTGCATGCAACCCCTAGAAATCCACGAACACCGAGAAACACCCACAAGAATCTCAAAATATGCAAGTAGAGCACATGCAAAAGCGAGAGCTTGCACAAGCAACTACACGGTGGAACAACGATGGTGAGCAACGTGATTCCGGTCCCCATGCTCTGATACCATGAAGGAGTGTAGGACGAAGACCTGGAAGGAATTCACGTGCATCGAATAGTTGCACTTCACCAAAGTGTAGGAGTTGCGAGATTGAAGCAAGCAAGCTTTGTAAAGCAATGTGCATGCATATGAGAGCTCAAGATTCGAAAAGTGGAGTGGAATGGAAGCCTTAGCTTAGCTTGTATTGGCTTATCATAGATCAAAAGAGGTGGTGTACATATAGGGGAGTGAATGTGTAACTCCCATGTAAGAGAAGATTCCTCCATAATGGAGAAGAGGAGTTACTTTCCCAAATGGGAATGTAACTCCTATGACACACTTACACATATGACAGATTCTGTAAGAGAATCTGTCATAACTAAGATGACACCTAGATCCATGTCCACCTAAGTGAGATGACTCACCCGGTGAGGTGGAATAACACTAAATAAGTGAATAAATATACCACCTACACCAACATAGATGCACCCACTAACACTCATTCATGGGTCATATGATAATGCATGTCATTTTTAAGCTTTAATCCAATAAAGCCTGTGATGTTAGAAACTTGAAAGCCGAATTCCTTAAGCATAACCCGCAGCTCTAGCAGTCCAAACTGCTGCCTTTATAACAATATTCTCTTGTTTGACTTTACCCCTTTCTGGTTATTTAATATTAAATACCATTTCAATAAATCTATAGATTAGAACGAGCTAACAAATTATGAGGCTATTATGGTCATATGCACTCTAGATACGGTTTTTGTAACTATGCTTAATCATTGGGGCATTTTATCAACTTAATTGTGTCGGGCACATTGATACAGCATTTTTTTATATAATTACGATGCTTCATATAATTTCATGTATGTTATACTCCTTTTCAAATGAGAAAATGTATCCTTCCATTGTCCTTCAATCCTTTATTAATGCTCTTTATGTTTCTAGTAATGTCCATCTCACCATGAAAGCAAGAAAGAAAGAACGGATGAAGTGGCATTATATGTCCACAGATGATCAAGATGTACGAAAAAAACAATAACAAGGGTGCCCAAATAAAAGGGGCAACTCTACCTAACTAAAGCATAACATAAAATAAAATGCTCCATACTCCATTTGTTTTGGAGTAGCCTCAGATGCAACCTTTGACTTTATTGTTCTTGGATATTTTGACAGTCACACGACCTCTTTTCATCTTGTATGAATACTGCAATAACTCCATTTCATTTCTAAATATGGTATTAGTTATGCCATGCTATTTTCTTGTCTTAAATTGTTTTTGTATGCCTTAAATTTTCTTTCCGAAGCAATAAGAGTGAACAGTTTGTCATGTTTCTTGAAATGTTTAGGTGGCGGAATGGGGAGACCTGACTGAGTTTGATGATCCTCCTGCTGTCGAATTCGCATTCAGTGATTTTTCTTTCAAGGTGAATGAACTGGAATTTGGTCATACACAGAAATTGGAATATTGCCTCTAATTGATTAACAAATAATTACTTTATAAGTTTATAATTACTAAAGTTTACATCTACTTTGTGTAGTAATAATAAAGTGATTTTTTAGATCAATTATGAACATAATCACACGGTGATCCCAGATAAACATAATAAAAAATTATGAACATTATAAATCCATGGAGCAAGATTTTTATTTTGTATAAAGCTTTGAAAAATATACAAACGTTTCTTATATCGTTTTTATGGATGCAGAATTTGTCACAATTAGCATCAATCAATTATGAGCTACTTCTGCAAAGCGTAAAAGATTCACCGAAATCCTCTTCACCATCACGGGGCATGAGCCATAACATGAAATACAAAGGATGTATATTATGTCGCCTTGCACATATGCATATTTTATTGTCTCCGTCATAAACATTAAGCCAAAGCCGTCGGTGAATTCAAATGTGCATAACACCAAAATGGATCATTATTTACCCTGATAATTTACTTTTTAGTGAGATCATCATCTTAAGGCTGCTTGTTGCTTTTTCACTGAACTGCAACAAAATGTAGTCTGCGGGAAACAAATCATTGGGACATGATGATAAATGGAGGATTGAATTAACTTTAACAATGTTTATGCCAGCAATTATGGCAGCATCATTGTATTCCTCTATAATTTATTCCAATGTTTAAGAAGTATACTTCAAATGTGTATTTCAACTATGATGTTGTCTTATAAGCAATCCGGCTTTCATGTGTTTTACATGACTCCAGGCATCCAAGTTCTTTCTCGATATTTTCGATTATAATTTTTCCGCAATCTAATCTTTATTATTTGCTCGACATTGAAAACTATCTTTCAAATACCACTTGATTAATCTAAAGCATTGAAACCTTGAGACACATACTTTAAGGTAGGGTGCATGTTTTGGAGATAATTATGCATCAGAGACGGGCAAGGGACATTCCCAAACGTCTCGTAATATTGCCTCAATGAGCGTGTCCTTCTAGAAAACAAAAGAAAAGCAAATATCTAAAACTGAAGGAAATACACTGGGCCCGAAAACATTTTAAAGGACATCTCGGGAACAATCTTATTTTGATTCAATGTTTATTACAATTCTTTTTATTTTTATTTTCGAATGCTTATTAGTATAACAATTCTTTTTATTTATTTTCTTGAATGTGTATGACAATTTTTGTTACCTTGTACCTTGATTGCAAAAATGGCATCGTTGTACTTGCACCCACATCACATGGTGATTGTATCCACCCAATTTTTTTTTTTTGCGGTGCTACACCCATGTTCAATGATGAGGTATAAACCTCCTCATTTTGAAGGACATACCGTCACCATATCTATCCCCATTCGGCCATTTTCTTCTAGTTCGAGCTTCACGTTTCCTTGATATTTTTGGTCAATTCTCAACGTCTTTAACTTTCCATGATTTTCCCGAGTTTTGCCCTTCCTCTAATTCTTCCTCTTTAGAGCTTTTTCCTTCGTCGTATCTTGAGAAATGACCACTTTCACGTGGAAGAAAACCAAGGAGAAAAAACGGATGGAGAGTCCAAGGCACCTTTGGCACTTTTTTTTCCCACCAAGTCTTTTCATTTTTTCCCAAAGCAACTTCAAGTGTCTTCCTTTGCCTACTTATATGTTGGTTTTAAAGGGCACAAGGGATTGGAAAATTGTGAGTAGGAGTGTGTTCATTGTCTTCTTTATAATACCCAACCACATATTGTTGCTTCCATGTCTTCTAAGTTTCTTTGTCTTTAGAGCAAGTGTTGCACTGAGAGACTTGTCTCCTACCCAAAAATGCATCTCAAACACTAGTACTCATCTCAAAGACTAGGTCTTACTGGTACTTGTCTTCTAGACCTTCATATATGTGTATGTGTGTGTATATCATTCTCGCTATATTCTTGAGGACCTATGTCTTATTGCTTTGACACTTGTTTATAACATTCAATTATATTCTTGAGGACCTTGTTGCCTTTTCTAGTCAATTCCTCCTCCCACTTTTGTAGCCTCTCCATTACATCTTAAATTATCAACAAATAGCAATGCATTAGGGGTGATGGCATCAACAACTTCTTGTTTCTCGGCAAGAGGGTGCAATCACTTTTGCACATAAGTTGACAAGATGTCAACTTTCTCTTTCAATTGCTTCTTTGTTTCCTTATCTTTATCCATTTTTTGGAAGAGGCCTCCCATTGCAACTGTGACCTCATGCTTCAAACCCTCAGTTGTCGGTTTCCCTAATGGGACTTGTGTAATTTGATAATTAGAAGGAGTAGCATCATCCCTCAAAATGTCACCTTATGGAGTAACAATCTCCACAAATATATCTCCTTGTGGCCCCACCATAGTTCTTGACATAAGTCTAGCCTTTTTGGGTGCCCTAGGTGGTCTCACAGAGATGACACTTTGATGTCCACTTCCTCCAACTTCACCTTCACATTCTTCTTCCTTAGGAGTGTTACTCCCAACCATCCTTCACTTGGGGTATTGCCCTCTCCTTATGTTTGTTGTTGTTGTTGTTGTGAAGTACCTGGAGCAACCACAATTGCTCGTGAATCAGAGAGGGTGGGACTAGAATCAAGGGCCTGCTCTTGTGGGGTTTCCACATTCTCTTTTTCTTACACAAGGGTTGGGTGTGAGATAGTTGTATCATTTGGTCCTGGCATTTCAACATCAACCCATGGTTCCTTGGATGGAGCTAACTCTTTGGCCGATTTTCATGTTTCTCAACTTGATCCTTCTCAATTTGATCCCGAGCCTTCATTTCTTTTGTCCTTTCGCAACTTCATGAGTTGCAATTACTCTTTCTACTACCTCCAAAGGCTGATTGGAGAGGATCTATTGGTGTAGTTTCTTTAACCTCGGTGGTTGGATTTTGATCTATCTCTAGATGCTTCTCCTCAACTATTGCAATTGCCTCTATGATAGGCGGATGAGGTAATGTTGGGCATTGCCCCTGTTATTTTGTTGGCACACTTTGAGTAGGTACTACATGGACATCGTATCGGAAAAAGTCAGCCCCAACATCTTCACCTAAACTATGCAACAAGTCAGTAAAAACTTGTTCATGAGAGGGCTTTTGCACTTCACACTCCACAATTTCAACTAGTTCAACTTGCTTTTCTTGAGTAGTGGTTGTGGTAGGGAACTCTAGTGTTGACAAAATTGGAGTGGCATCAACCACCTTGGACTCCTCTGTTATTTTGGAAGGCATCTCGGGGCTTGTGATAATTATAAGCATGGTTGTACTTACAAATGCTTCAATTGTAGGTGTCACCACCTTTGCTTTCTTTCCCCTTATAAAGTGCTTGAGTTTTGGCTCATCCTCCTTCTCCTCAAGTACAACACCTAATGTTGGACCCATTCCTAATTTCTCTGGAGATATTTCTCCCCTCATGCTCTTCTTACTTGATAATTCTTTAGGAACAAAAGAGGTTGCACTTACCTGGACTTCCTCATGAGAAAAAGACACTTTGGGCTTTGAGGTATGAGGGTGCGTAGCTGGAAGTGGAGTGTCCTGAGTGATAAGTGCATCTTTCATTCTATTCATCAACATATCTTCTCGCATGTTGTGTTAAAAGGGACATAGGAGTGTGTGTCTTGCTTGTTGTTGCACTCAACTCACTCCACTACTCCAGATGTTGGTCCCTTAGCAGAAATTTGAGGTGCTTTTCCCTTTAGTGGGTTCAAACTAGTTGCCCCCTTTAACAAAGGTGGAAGAACATCCTTAATAGCCCCATATGTCCTGTATTCTCTCAACTTTGCGGTATTTTGAAGGGATAATACCTTTGGAGAGGATCCAAGAGAGAGTTATTCTCATGACATTAGTTGTCCTCTCATGCAAACGGGTTGGCTCCTGTTTGTTCCAATCAATGGGTGCCACTAGCTAAGCTATTATATTTTGTTCAATAAAGTACCGCTTTTGAGCCTCTTATCATCTGCCAAACCCTCAAGGACAATTGTAATTTTATAATCAATTATTTGAGAGAGATTCATTCGGGAAAAATCCCTAAGTCTTACCTCCTCCTCATCCCTGCAGTTCATCCAATAGTCCTCATAGTGAGGCTCATGTTCATAAGAATTGCCAAGGACTGCTTGCATTATCCACTTGATGTCATAGTTTGTTTTGGCTTGGAATTTCTGCATGATAACTCTATTCATCTCAACATCCAAGAGTCTAGCCTTTACCATTGTAGGGCATGTGTATCTCCCAATAGTAATTGGGAACTTAACATTAGTTTTATGCTTCCTTGTTATAATCTTGTGAACTTCATCAAGTTGTCTTGATAACTCAAACAATTCCCATTTATCATCTAAGTACCTTGGCAACATATATGGAGTTCCTTGGAAGCCACTCACCCTGATGTATGTAAAAGACTTGAATTGAATGAAATAACAACCAAATTCATTGATTACTTCCCTTTCCTTAGGTGACATCCTATATTGCTCCCATTCAGGTTTAAACAAACAAATGATAGGAGAAAATAATGCATCATGGGCCCTTCTAGAATCATACTTTTGACTTTCCAAGTTGAGCTAAGGGTACACATCATATACCCTATATTCAGAGAATTCCTTGGTCCTTGGAATGCTAGGAAATGACTTGTGGCATGCCACATTGTAAACTAGATATGAGGTCATGTAAAATTCACATTTCTATCTAGACCCCTCATGAATCTATACTACCATTTTGATAAGTTGCTCATGAATAGAATTGTTGATAAATTCTCCCAATGAATATGTGCTTTGAAATGGAGGATAATTTAGATATACTTAAACATCTAGTCATGAAAGTAATAAGCGAGTCGTAACCCAAATTCCTACTCAACAGAGTGATGAGGTCTCCAACTTCTTCAATGAAGTCATCCTGGTCAACCTCTTAGGAATCCTTGTGGTAGAAATCTTTGGTTTCAGAAGCCACCGATTGTTCATTATCTTTGAGAACTTAGCATGGTGAGAAGTCCACAACTGACTGTTGATTCAACAATTACATCTACAACTTCCTCCCATACGAAAGTCCCAACATTTCATCAAAAGTCTCTGGGGTCAAGGACAAAACTTTAGCACCACTCCCATCAAGCACCTCCTGGTTTCTAGATTATAATTCTCAGCACATACCCAAACCAGTTTGGGTACTAAATTGAAGGGGAAAAGTAACATCTAGGGAAATATCACTTTCATCAATCAAGGCCCCGAGCTCATTCATGTCGGCCGCATGTAGCCTTTGAAGGAACTCATTAAGATCATCATTACCGAAATTTGTGTCGGTTCTTGATCTGAATCGGATGTAAGATGGGACGAGACATGGGTTCCAATAATTGAATCTTCATGGCATCCAATGTAATGGGAAAAACAATCTTTTGAAGCAAGGAAGCGAGAACTAGAGGTATTAAAAAGATAACTCGTCCCACAACCCTGAAGACAACCCGAACATAGGCAAAATGAAAATATATCACGTTGAAAGACTTACCCATGCACAAACACAATTGTAATTTTCAGTTCTAGGTGAAAGAGAATGCCAAAACACCAATTCAACTTCACAAATATTCCAATGCATCTTGTCTCGTAGGATTTAGGGATTTTATTCTCGCTTTAGGGCTCTAGAGTGCTTGGCGCTCTTGACTTAACCAAAATTTTGTGATATTTTTGATGGAAAAGTGTGGGACTTAACCAAATTCTTCAACATATAGTTCCTCGCATGTAGCCATTAATGGCAAACCTTCTCCATCTTTTTCAAATTTGCATTTGTTGATCTTTAGCTCAAGTTTAAACGTGGGTCGTACATGTGGATCGATTAGTGGGGTAGTGGAGGTAGGGAAGCATTTGGCATCTTTGCAAAATTGGTGAACATGCAAACCGCAACGTTGCGGAACGCGTCGACCCGAGGTGCTCTTACAAGACACCAAGTGTCTTTTGTCGGGTCTTGGAGATGGGACGGAAGCTTGAACTTAGCGAAAACTACGCAGATTGTGAACTACCAAGCTAAAAAGATGTTTTCTTAGTCAAATGTCACTGAATCATGCCACATGCCCTCAGCCATCAGGCTTCAGAGATGGGGGAGCAACTTGCAACTTTGCAAAAACTACGGAGTTGTAAACTGCAAAGCGACAAAAATTACCCGCCCATACATGCAGGATTCCTCGAATATTCTCATTTCGGGCCTTGAGGTTTCTTTGCGGTTTGCAACTTTCTTATCGTCAATTGCGTATAGGGTTTGCTTACACCCAAGATGCCCGAATACTCCATTTTAGGGCGTCGAGGTGACATTGTAGGTTCTGAAATTCACAAGAATGCAAGCTTGCGGAATTACATAAGCCATAATTCTATATGCAAGGGGATTCATTTCAAGGATCAATCACACCACCAAGGCCATTAAGACCTCGCACATGCCCTTTGAAACCTGCAAATCACAAAATCTACAAGACATATTAAAGTGTTAGCTCAATACAATCGATTGACCCTATAAAAACATGGTTTTCTCAAGTATGAAGCTTATGACATTGCAAAGTACTACAAGAAGCTACAAAGCCGAGGATACAACACAAAAACATGACAAGAAACCATATGGCACACAAGAAATACAAGATTTATACAGAGGATCAAATCAAGCACCAATAGGAGGAAGGGCATGTGCGAAGACATAGCCAAAGATTGTACAAATAGAGTGCAAAAGAGAAGAGAAAGCATGTGGTGGGAGTACTACCAAAGAACATTCAAGGAATAATAGATGGAGAGAACTCATGAGATGAGCGAGGGTGAAGAGAGAAGTCACTCAAAAGTATACGGTTGTGTGCAAGAGTATTGTGCCAAGACATGAGGATATCAAGAAGGAGAATGTGGTCGCTACAAACCGCGTAGGATTTTGCGCAAGACCATAGATAGAGGTGGATGTGAGGAGAGGAGAGTGTGAACCCGAAGGAAGAATGACACGTGGAGAAGAATATCCCAACCAAGGGATAGAAGAAGGAAAATATGATTGCAAGAAGCCATGAACACATGGAAAGTGACATGATGCCATAGTTGGAGGCCATTAAGAAGGAATGGTGAGAGGTGTGCAAAGTCTAATGAATGGACCGGGGAGTGTAGAAGAATGTGGGAGAGGAGAAATTCTTAGAATTGGAGTTAAGGTGTGTGAAGATATAGGTGTGCGCCACAATGGGAGCACCATTGCAAAGGAATCGAGAATGAGGGAGTTTTCCCAAAGGAAACTAAAACAAAGTAGTCCACATAGGAGATCGAGAGAGTGCACATGAAAGACAACACATTAGAGAAGGAAGAGATACACAAAGATCTCAAGGATGAGCGTGCAGAGGATCGTGTCATAAAAGAAGAGCGCAATTGAAAGAAAGAATTACGTATGAAGGAAAATTTTCCCCAAAGGCAACCAAGGAAGATCGGTATGAGGAGGAGATTACAAGAGTGCATAGTCAAGAGGCACATAGGATAAAGAACACATGAACATGGAAGGGTGAAAAAATAGTGTGGAGACACTACAAGGATATGCGAGAGGTTGCCTTGTATGAAAAAAAGGAATAAAAGGAGCGGTGTGAGAAGGCTCTAGAAGTTTTGTGTAATGAAGAAGGTATAATTGAAGAGATGAAGGAGAAGGAAAGTAGCAGAGAAAAGTTTTCCAAGGAAGAGAGAGAGGAGATGTGGACCGCATGACCATAAAATTAGATTGCGTGATAAATAAGCATTAATGCAACCAAAAGAGAAGACATCAAGGAAAGTGGCGATGATGAGGGTGCACTAGAGAAGAGGTGAAGATGGCGAGTAGCCGGAAGGAAGTAGAGGAGATAAGTTTACAAGTAAGTAGATAACAACCTAATAGTGCACAAGTAGATAAATTACAGCCTAACAAGGGTCAAGAGGAGGATAAGTGAAGGAAAATACCGGAATGAGATATTGGGCATAAAGGTGGAGAGCTGCGTAGAATAAATGTGCAAAAGAGTGCGAGAAAACATACATGTAAGGAAGAGAATCCTAGACAAAGAAGGGTGGAGGTAAAGTATAGGACCGAGAGATGGACTATTTGTTATGGGTCCAAACCCATGAGTGCATGGAAACATGGACATGCAAAGGAGAAGGGTTTAAGAAAATGCAATACAATAAATAGTGCAAAGAAGAGGATCTTTGCGAGGAATAATGCAACCAACAAGATTTTAAAAGGATAATGCACATGGAGAAGAGGTCATGGAAAAAAGTGACAATATGATAACGAGAGGAAAGAGTGTGCAAATATAGAGTGCACAATGAAATCCCATGGAGAGAAGAAGGGTGTGACCGAAGATAATGCATAGAAGAATTTTGCGAAAAGAGAAGAGCGTAAAGGAAGGAAACCCATATATGAAGTGGGAAAGGGAGGAAAAAATCCCCAAAGGCTTTAGGTGGAGGTGGATAGACAAGGAAAGCACAAACTCGCAAAGGGAAGAAAATAAGGTGAGCACAAACTAGCGAAGGAAAATGTTCAACAAAGAATCCTTAGGAGGAGGAGGAGGATTCGTATGATGCGAGGGCTCACACGGGGAGAGGGATTGTGATGAACAGAGACTCACAAAGGATCATGGAGAAGGACCCATTTGGGGAGGTGGTCGAAATGTGGTGAGTTTTAACTCACCAAAGTACAATCTGCAAATTAATAAGACCAGGTGATCTTATTTTCCATCTCTAGGTAAAATAACACGGAGGAGTTACAAAGAAGTGATGAAGGACTAGAAAAGATGTTGGAATAAGTGTTAAGACCAGAATAAGGCTAAGAGGATGAAGGAGTTGGGACTATCACCTCATATTTTGAATGGTGGTTCTACCACTCACTCAATCTACTTGAGGTGGACCTCTAGTTTGAGTACCTCAGGTGTTTGGTGTAGGAGCATCCAAGGTTTAGGGTAATACTACACAATTTTTGGCTAAGCGTGGGTGTGTGTGAAGTTAGGAATCATGTGAAAATGAAGAGGAAATGTAACATAATCATAGGGATATTATGTTGAAGTGTGTCAAAACCTTGCAAAATAGAAATAAGTAAGAACGCAGCAGTGTGTGTGGAGTCTTGTGATAGTGTGTGGTAGGCTTGTGGAAGGTTTTTAGAGTAGAGTAGATGTAGAGAATAATATGCACTAGTGTGCGTAGGATATTGGGAGTGCATCAAAGTTTGACTCAACCTAGTTGATTGGAGGTATGTGGAGATTGTGAGATGAGTTGTGTGTAGTAGTGATAAGTGCACGAATTGTGCAACATCGTAGAAGGATGATTATGCAATGGCTTGGATTGTGAAGGAGGCACGTGGATATGTGGAGGAAGGCCCGAGAATCCCAAAATAGTGCATAGTAGAATGTGAAGGTGAATGTTATGGTTTAAACATATTCACCAAAAATAGAATTAGATGAAGTAAGCTGTGATATAAATTTGGAGAAATGAGATGTGTAGAATGTTGACCTCAACTACATATAAATTTTGGGATCTAGAAACTAATTACGGGTTGGTTCACTGAATGGGGCAAAACTATCTAGGTATTCTTCCCTCCTCTAATTTTGAACTCTATTATCTTGTTCTCAATTTGGTTTTGACACCTAAATCTCTTTGTCTTAGGGTTTGGTTCTATGTTACGATGTTCATGATTGCACTTATATAATTGAATATGAGCTCCACCTTCAAACTCTAGCTCTCTTTCTATTTAAAGGACCTAAAAGGGGTATCCCACAATGGTCAATCTTCCTTAACCCCCTGTTAAGTTGAGCATTTCCTACATGGTGATACTTGAAGAGGTCCCATACCAATGTATTTTTCCACCGAGTAAATGTGTGAAATATGTCCAACATCGGTGTGTTTGGTAAAGAAGGCCCAAATAGGGCCTCTAACAACTTGGAAATGATATTTGGTGTAAGTTGTACCATGTGACGGTGATTTAGCACAACCATGTAACATGTAGTTAGAATTGGTAACTTGATGGTGTGCTTCAGGAATAATATTTTAATGGTATTCCTTCTCTTTGGTGATTTGTTGTGATCCCCTAGGTAGCTAAATATGTCGAGATAATGCCTTTCTAATGACTAGGGTGATTGTACTTTTATATTTTCATTTTGCAAAAACAAATCTACTCAATTGAACCTAAGCCATCATGGGAAACTTGTGCATTTTGAAAAAAAATCCATTATGAGTATTTAGAGCTTAAATTGGAGAGGGACATAAATGTCGGTTGTTTTTTCCCTTGTTGGGAGATTCTACCCCAACTTGATTTATGACCTAATCGAAAAATGGAGAAAGTTGGCTAGAAGTTCAAGGGTGTGTTTTGTATATATCATGAAGGTACCTAAAAATCTAATGCTAAGAAACAAGTGTGAACTAATGTAGGAAAAATTCAACTAATTGTATAAATAAGAATATGTTAGGATAAATGCTAAGGATTACACGAATGCCATTGGTACAAACTTAGGTATTGGATAATAGAATATATCAAGAAGAATTATGTTATTTATCGGTTAAAAGGAATTCAAAAAGCATCAAGTTAGAGAATTTGATTATTGAGCACTTACGAGAATTATAAATACTCAACTAATCATTAGAGTATTCATTGAAGCACTAAAACATGGTAGAGACACTACACTAGTTTTCCTAAATGAAGAATTAGTATAATTATTTTTTTGTTTTTTGATATTATTCACTAATGAGGGATCTAAAAAATATCAAACGAGTCATCGTTTTTATAGTGAAATGCATACCCTGTAAATATATTATTTTCCATATAATATTAGATCCAGATGCCACTTAGGCTTACGATAAAGAAGATTGATTTTGTAGTACTTGAAGTCAAGTTTCAGAAATTGAGAGATGATTTTAGAAGACAAAAATATGAGAATCTAATTATCAATGAAAATTTCATTTTGGAGAAATTTTTCCATAATACAATGCAATGATCAAAACAATACACATTCTAGATACCTACAAACACTAAAATGTGCACAAAATTATTATTGCATCATGATTTTAGAAAAATTATGTATATGAGTCTTGAACAATGAAACTAAGACTTAGTGGTGTGCGTCCTTATCATTTATCCTCTAACTTGTGACTTACTTGATGCTTCTTTATGTTTTTATGTTGTTTTATTGATATCTTTAGCCTTTTTCCACTATTTATTTGAATTTTGGTGATTCTAGTCCAAGACGATATAGATTGGTCAAAACAATGGTATAGTCCTCATTGATATGTATGGTCTTGACCCTTTTGAGTTTTGGGTCATTTCGCTTAGTGGGTCTCTTCACTATTATTTTCTCTTTCGCATCTTATGTTTTTGGTTGGATTTAAACGCCACTAAGATTCAACTTTTAAATTGTGAGACTCATATATATATATATACAAGTTCACCTTAAGCATTTATTATCTAGCAAGCACCTATCTATGTACCAAATGTTGAGCTAAGAAATCAAGAGTACTATCTTCATACTGCATATCATAGCACAAGAGGGCATAAATCTATTTTACACATTTGCACACAAGGGTTTCTATAGGAGAAAAAAACATATCTTACTATTAGTGTGGAGGCACGAGGGAAAAGCTAGGTCAATGGTTTTAGTTGTATGTGCACTTGCACAATGCACTAGGAGAACTACATTAAGTTTGAAATGTAGTGTAGTGCTTGGTGACACACAAATAGGATGACCACCAAGGTCAATCTGAATCAAACATTTATATATGTTATTTTTATATCTAATGAGTTCTTGAGGTTCTTATAGGAAGCTAGGTTTCTTTTCAAGTACATGTGCAAAAACTAGGGTTATAGGTGAATCCAAAGATACAAAAGTGTGATACATACGACAACGAAGCGGCACTAGAAAATTCAAAACTCCGCCATCTACCGGTCTAAGATAATAGAATGGGTTCAATTTGTAGAATTTGGTCTTGACCTTTTGTATTGTCCTACCCCTACATGGTTTTGACAAGAAATAGTTGATTTTGGAACCTTTAGAATTCTACATACTTCCCATATCCGGCAATGACACAGGTTAGAGAGTGATTTGAATCGGCTAAGTCACCTTTCTAACCTTAGCTGCACTTCCAATTGCTTTATCGGTTTGACATGATTGCAAATATCCTACTTTCCATTATATAGTTATGAATGATGTATTATTCTTGCCCCTATAACATATAGTATTCAATCTTAATTAAATAAATTATATTAATCTATTGAAATAAATTTTGGGTTGACGCATTTGGGTGAATCCATTATTGTTCGAACCATTTACCTATCTTAGCATTTAGATTGTCTATTTAGTAACTAGGCCTTGTGATATTAAAATCCTAGTGAGTTTAGGGTTTCTTTTGAGTTGGATATGGCTTGTAATAACTTTTTACAAAACTACAAGGGTTACCATCCCTCTAATTAGGTCCAAGCCGCTTGTAGTTTCAAAAATAAGGTTTTATCCGCACCATACCCAGGTATATTTATTTTTACTAATTTCTTTATAGTTGATGTCAACTATGGATATGTTGATCTGACAAATTGCATTCATCTTATTCGACAACATCCACCTCGATTTTCTACCCCTAGTGTCACACCCATTATTAGCATACCTTCTACCAAAGTCTACATGCCTACTTATTTTCCCATCTTAGAAGCACCATATGAAACCCTTTCTTTGCATATTTTGGTTAAATATTCATAAATAGATGGCAATAGAACTCGTAACTTATTGGATCAATGTTATGATGATGACCTTAGTTATGCATATGCATCTAGTGATAGTGGTTAGCTTAGTGCGCATGAAGCTTCGATCTTTCATATTCTTAAGTTGCCTAATTCTCATAGTCATGCACTATCTCTTGATATAGAGCCCACTAAGGAGATAGATGACTCCATTTCAGATGTTGAGATCTTCTTTGATACATGGACATGTCTCTGTGAGCTTTCTCAATGTAACCTTGTTACATTCCTTCTTGATACTAACATAGATGATAATAACAATGATGAAGATTATTCTACTTCTATATATGGTGATGTGCATAGTGATTGTGATATTACATGTGATAATGAAGTTACTATTTTATATGATGTGCATGTTTCTAATGATGTTCATCATGATGTTTGTATTCCTAACAATGTTGATATTCATGATGATTATTTTGTTCATAGTAAATTTGTTATTCCAAATCATATTTCTATTTTTAGTGATGTTTTCATTCATAATGAAGCTTCTCCACATGATAATGTTCTTATTTGTGCTCCTAAAATTACTATTTTTATTACATGTGTCACTACTCTCTCTCTTAAATCTATAAATGATATTATTACTAGTGTCTTTTACATGCCTCTTGTACAAGAAACTAATGCAAATGTTAGTATACCTTCTATATGTCTAAATGATAGTAACCATGATCCTCCCTCATGTGTTGATTCTAGTGTTATTACTTCTACTAAGCTTATTGTTGATCCCTTGGATATACCTAGTACTAAGGTCCCTTCAAATCATGCAACTCAAAGTAAACCTCTAGCTCTTAATATGCCTAAATATAATGAAATAAATTTTAAACCTAACTTGGTGTTCTCATGGCTATGGTAAATGATAAAATACAATGCTTGAATGAGCCTCTTAGTGTTTATGCAATACCTCCTCAAGAGGTCCTTTCTCTCATGCATGTGGTAGGTGATTTACAATGCAAAATATACACTTTGACCCTAGAAAGTAAGTCTTATTGCATTACCATCGACTCTAATACTATACATGGAAATCCCATACGACGTAAAATCTTTCAACCATTCTTCTCTTGTAATTTTTCATTGCCTAAATTCTAAATTGTTTGATGGAATTTCTAACCCTTATCTACATCTTAATTACAATAGGTCTAAAATGGCCTCTTATAAAAATGATATATTTCTTCTAAAGGCTTTCACACATAGTCTAATTGTAGAGGAAATGTATTGGTTTACCCACCTTCCTAGTGGATCTATGAGCACATTTTTAGAACTTGAAGAAGATTTTCTCATTCACTTTATCAATAATAAGGGTCTTAAAGTTACATATGAGTGTTTACCCTCTTTATATCAAGGAAAAATTGAGCTAGTTACTAATTATATCTTATGCTTTAAATCTATTAGGAAACATTTAATATACAAGCCTATGGATTTAGAAATGCAATACATCTTTTTGAGGCCTCACATTCCCACTTAAGGAGAATTTTTTATATGACACATGTGATTCATTTACCAATATTTGTTTACGTGTTATTGATCTTGATTGTGAGCTTGTTCCTACACACACAACCATGTATTATGATGATGTTTCTAATACTTCATCTACACAACCTGCATCTACCACTCCACATGATCCACCTTCTCTTTCGATACGCTTAAGGTTTTGTATTGTGAAAATACTTCCTATCATGTTACACCTAAACCTATAGCTACTATTAATCCTCCTTTGCTTCCTAAACGCAAACCATTATACTTTGACAAGTCTATTGATCGTTTGCATGATATTTTGCTTACTCTACTTGATAAATGATTGATTCGGCTACCCTCTACTACACATCATCCTCCCCATCAATTGGAATATGAAAAAGGTCAACCTTTTTGTAACTTCCATCATATTAATGGGCATCATGATAATGATTGTTATGCACTAGATCAAAAACTCAAGTGGCTTGAAGATAAAGGAATCATCTCTTTTGATACGAAAAATGCAAGTATATATCTTTTTCATCCTCTATGACATTATCCTCCGAAGACAATGAGCTTTGATGCCGGTCCCTCCATGGACAAACGAAATTCATAGCCTCTTATAAAACTTCTCCTTCCAAATCATGTTGTTCATAATCAACCAATACATAAACTTAAACTCATATGGGTTGCGAAAGGAACAATTATTTGTGATAGAAATACTCAAGTTAATCATATATATCATGTGGTAATGATAAGACAACTAGCTATTCAACCAACTAGTATGTCACGTGTAACCCTTGACATCTTGGTGATCTAGAAGGATTATGCGTCCTTTATTTATATATACTATCATGACTTATCAACCTGCATCTCACCCTACTTATTATTCCTATTTCATAAACATGATGTCTCTTCTTGACTAACCAGGGGCATATAAGGATTATCCTTCTGTTAAGAATTGTTTTCCTCACCACTCAATCTTCTCCGAGTTTTTTCGTGTTAGGACTTCTCTCATTTCCTTTACCTATGTTCCCAATGTCAATGCACATAACTATATTAGCTAATCATAATCCATGTCATGCAATTCAATAAACCATTTTTACTTAAAGTAACTATCATAACTTAAACATGTACCACATTAAACTCTACATTATATGAACACATTAATGCAATATATGCCACAATTCAATATAATGTTAATCAAGAATATCAACACACAAAGATATTGTATGCGCTCAACATAGAAGGTTATATATTTGTGTTTGTGTGTGTATATGTCTATAACATACGTAAAAATGAAAATACCATGAGGGTTGTGCCCTTATCACAAGTGTTTATACATGATCGGTGCCATCATCATCCTTACACAAAACCATGATGGGAGATTGAAAAATTGAGGCCTCCCTGCATCTTTATAATCACATGAATGTGATCATGACCTATAATGTCGCAACCTCTCCCATAGGGTCCCTATCTATGCCCTAGATTTTGTGTATTGTTCTGCACACTCATCAATCTTAACACTATACCCTATACAATATGTGTCCCGGGTGGATGATGGTTCCTCTGTGCTTTAGCTCCGCTCGTCTCTCATATTTCTCGCTCTATATTACAATGCATGTGGCATATTCCCCAACCACTTGGTCAAACAAATATGCAAACTCCTCTATGAAATCATCAACTTACTCTAACATTCCACTTACTATAACATCACTTGGGATGTTATTGGTAAATATCCTCATGGTTTCATCCATGATCATTGTCCAATACGCATCACCTACACACACATGATAACACATACATATTATCTAATAATCACTCGATATTTTCTAAATCTATCACATCAATTTGTTAAATGCTACTATGTACATAGGCACAAGATGCTTACGTTGAGCAATGTTCATGGCTACAACACCATCCAGTAAGGGCATCTCCCTCACCTTAATCATACCCTCATGGGTTTGGGGGCATCTCTACATCATACCTCTTGATGATTCTCCACCTCCTGGGCTACCTATGATCACGAGAAAATAATAACAAATATTTAGAATTTTTCCACCATCAAGTATAAGCTTCAATAAATATTGCATCATCCCCGAAACCTCTGACCACTAATGGGTCCACCTCATTGGTTGGTGAGGTAAATATATCTATTAGTTTCACTCCTATATGAATCCCATCTCTCAATGTTATGTGTGTCGTTCTCCACATGTATGATGCTACTGGCACATCCTATACTAAACAGTTGGTGTATCATGTGCTCACACTGATAGAGATCCCATGCCCTAGGATTCCAATCCTCAAACCACATCATTCATCATAGTTTATGAAGCTCTACAACATCCTCTATCCTTCCCATAAAATCTCTATAAGGTCTCCATACGATACCACTTGGGGTCAATTCGACCTACATAATATAGCTCGATATGTTGTGGTGTTTAGGCCTCGCCTCCCGACTATCACCAATTATGCCAAAAATATCTTTGGATGTTCCCAATCGACCCTATGACCTTATACTAACCACACTATAACTATATTCTAACAAGTCCATATTTGAAATAATTTCACTACCGCCACACCACCTCCATGGCTCTCAAAAGTAAACATGTATAAATTTTTATATGAGTGGGCTAACATACCTAACCCCAAGCATACTCGACCTCAATCATATTTGACATTTTTTCCTCTATCAATTAGAAATATTCTGCCACATCATGTATGAGATTAAAACCTAACACCTTCTACTACAAAAAAATATGTTAATAATACTTTGTGATAAATTTCTATAATTGCATAACATGATTGTCACAATAGAACTCAAGAGAATAGTCAACTCCATGAAGGTGCTTATACTCAACCAAAATCTACACGCCCTATAAATTTGAAAGAAAACATCTCCATAATACTTGCACCTACTCTCCCACTAGAGGGAGTATAATAATACATTATACATCCTCTAATGTCATGATTATCTCCCCTGTGGGGAGCGAAAATGTAAAAGTACTTGGGTTTCATCGCTCACAAAATGTAGTGCTTAAAAGAAATATGTTGGGGCACTTCCCCCAATCGGCTACTTGTCCTAAATAACCATTATCCAACACATCCCAACCATCCTCATCTAGTCTCGAACCAAGAAGGGTATCCATATGAAACCCACCTCAAAACTCTCTTAGATGCACATCTCTTTACAATCACAGGCCAATTCAAACATGTATTAGACCATTTATTCTCAAATAAAACTCTATAAAAATCAAATAACATGTTAATTATAAAAAATAATAACTATATAATGATATCACTAATTATTTCTAATACTCATTTGGGATTGTAAACTTAAGGGTCAAGACCAAACAAAATCATATGGTTCTAACCCCAAAGTCAAAAACAAACCATTCTGAGCTATATACCCTAACGGTCTCAAATTTGAAAATTTTAACTATTTTACAAAACGATTACAAAATAGTACTATTTTTTACAAAATCTCAAGTTTTGAAACTTACCAACTCATCGATTGTTTTTTTTTTCTTGAATGGCATCTACCACCCAATGAAATCACAAGCACAAGACCTCTTTGACAGAGACAACATCCTATCTCTCTCAAAGTATAAGTTTGTTGTCATGCAAAATGTCTAGCATGAAAAATTACAATTTTTTACCATGACAACTAAGCCCAAACTTGAAAATTCCCTCTCCTTTTCACTATAAACCCTTCCTCTAGTCAACCTTCCCACAATGTCATTCTCATTCCGACTAGTAGGAACGTGTTAACGAGATTTTTAAGTATGTTTTATGTGCGAGGATGAATGTCAAAGGTGGTTTAAGAACTCACTAATTTTAAAGGAGATCCATGATATTATCCAGGAATTTTATGGAATATCTTTAGAGATAAGTGATCATATGAATCAAATAGGTCAAACAGGGTCATCTCATGTGCTAGGAATGTCATACTCCAACGGTGGAAGCTGACTTGTCTGGATGATTTTAGGAGTTCCTAGAGGAGTGGGAGGAAAAAAAATAGTCATTGGAAATCCACTGGAACCCTCTCCATGATGGGAACATCACTTTTGTTCCAAGACTTGAGAATCTTCCATGATAACTCAAGACATTGTTGTTGGCCCTTTGTGCTAAAAGGGTGAATGACGTTGTTGCCATAAGATCGATCTGCAATTTCAAAACTTTTGAAGTCATGGGAAAATCCTCATGCTTTGGTCATGTTTCCATCCCCTTGTTGATCCTTTTCAATCTAGGCACTAGTAAAATTTGGCATGTTTGTGGGAAATCTAGGAAAAATCAGCTTTTAGAGAAATAGGTGGAATAGTTCATTCGTTCCATTTGTTCCATGCACCTCCACCTTAATCGCATTACAAAGGGAGATCGGCATGTTTGTATCTAGATGACACAAAGTGTGAAATGTTATATTGTTCCCTTGGTTCCTGAATACCCACATAAGTCGATGAGGAAGAGTTATGACTTGGGCATGTTATATCGGTAAAGTCAGTCATTCTCATAATAGCTTAATATGTTCCATTGTTCCTTTGAGACCCCACAACACTGTAAAATAATAAGGAATAGGTACAGGATTGGTGATGTCAGCCAATGGTGGAATTATGGGAACAGCAGTTCCACCATTCCTTCTATGCCTCGCATTCATGCCATACCACGACCCCAAGTGCTAACAATTTATATCGAGACAAGCCGGCCCGGGAGGGAACAGAGAAAATTTTCCCTCGTTCCCTATGTTCCTTGAATCACCACCCCGCCTGCACTACAAGCAAAAGGTGTTTCGGTGATGGAAGGCCTAACATGAACGTTCCTCCATTCCTCATGTTCTCCACCAAGTCGCCTGGACCGACTGCATTGCAAATTTTTCAATAACTCCCATATTTTCCCCAAGAAGAGGAATTTGAAGGGTCCTAAACTCAGGTTTTGGAATCTAATATTGTATTTTTGCCCAAATTGAATGTATTAACTCAGTTTTAGGAGATGGAGGGTCACAAATGACAAGAAAGTGAAAGGTTGTGTGAAGGGAAGGTGAAATGTCATATTGTAAATCTATAAATTGTAATGCCTTCTCCATTTCCATAGGTTGTCTATTGTTGATTGTTGTAAGTTTTTGGATTTCACTACTACAGCAAGAAATAAAGCTACATTTCTTCTATTTCTTTTGTCTATGTTCCTCCATTCTCTCTACTTTCCAACTTTACAAGCATTGTGATCTTGTACAACCAAGAAGGAACTTTGTGTCCTTGATTAATGGATCTATGGAAATTTGTGTCTTTGGTTTATTAGTCTTGTTGCTTCTTTCATTATTGTGTTCTTCTAATTTAATTTGGACCTACTATGGCTAATGCATGTGAATTATGTAAGTTTACTCACAACATTAACCCCCTCTCACTATTTCTCCTACTCCCCTTTACCTATCTCCCAAGCAAATTCCTCCCTTGTACATTGTACAAGCACTTTTCCACAAGTTTAGTGGAGTATTCATGTGTAATCCCTAACCTAATGGCCACCCCATAGTTTGTATTTAGTTTACATTTAATAATTAGAGCCTTCCCATACCCAAGAAGGAAGGGCTTAGCCCAATGACCGTTGGTGGAAACTAATAATTTTCACTACAAAAAATTATTTCACCAACATTTTTTGGGGATTGTTGGGAATATATTCCCTTGTGCACCCTATAAACATCTCTGAAAATACATTAAAAATAGATATTTGAAAATTACAAAAAATCATAAAATACAAAAAAAATCATAAATATGGATTGTTGAAAATTCACTGCAGATTTTTGCTATAAACATGTCATTTCTAGACTGAAATTTTCCATTTTCGTATTAAAACTTTTCTCAAAAACTAGTAGAAATAAGATACGCTCTAGTTGATCAAGCAAGTGGAATTTTTATCCCGCATTTGAATAAGCGCAACAAGTTGATTTCATACTTCGTGTTATCCAGGACAACAAGGCAAGCTAGGCAAGAATTTTTCCTGAATTTGATCCTAACTTTCCTCTTGAAGATCTAATTGAAGAAGCGGTTGCAGAACCACTTGATCTCATTCCTATAGAACAATAAGAAGAAGCAAAAGCAGAGGAAATAGGAAAGAGAAGAAATAATGGCTACGCATGTGCCATGGGGAAAAGACACCGGTCTACTAACATTGGCTCCTCCACTTCATGAATTACCAAAAGCATCGATAAAGAACTTTCCCAAATTCTATCAAGATGGAAAGCAACGGCCAAATGATCACATTATAGATTTCATCATAACCTATGACATTCTTGGAGTGGGACATCAAGATGTTGTTGTTCAACTATTAGTGGAGTCATTATAAGATGTCGATGTGGACTAGTTTTACTACTCGCCACCATGTTCAATTACTAATTGGGATTATATGAAAGCCAATTTTGAAGAAAGATTCAGACCATGGAAGATGTTCATGCCATCCTTGCTCAACAAGCTCAGATGAAGAAAGAACCACAAGATCCCATGAGATAATTTGTAGCAAATTTCAATAAGTTGATCAACAAGATTCCTATTGGCACTCATCCTATTACGGATAATCAGGAGAGGTTCTTCGTGAATGCTCTGTTTCCTTAAGTTAGTTTCATACTATAGAGAACTTAACCAAATACTCTATAAAATGCTTAAGAACTTTCCATTGAAGTATAATATGACCTTATCATGTCTTGGAAGATCAAGAACTATTCAATAAAGGATAAGGTCTAAATATTCAAAGATGAAAGAATTTATCTGTTGCTGCAAAAATTGCTCAATGATTTGACTACATTGAAGAAATAAATTTCTCAACATGCCTCATACCAAAACCGAACAAAAATCATATTGTGGGAGCACCTTAAAGGCTTCCCTTGGAAGCTCCACCGAATAATGCAATATGTGAAGATTAAGGAGAAGAAATTTTTGAATCAAAAATTGAAGAAGAAGAAAAATAAGGATGTATTAGGATTGGGTATTGTGAATACTCGATAACAACAATTATTTCAGTAAATTTGGACATATTCCAGTGAATCTAGACTCCAATATTACAATTTTTGTAGAAATTTATCACTTTTTGTGTATAATGGATTTTGTTTTTGTTACTATTGGATTCCATTATTACTATTATTGGATTCCATTAGTAGTACTATTGGATTCCAATATTGTTATTATCGACGCAATGGAGTTCCAATATCGTTATTTTTGGATTCCAATATTGTTGTTATTAGACACAATGGAGTTTCAATTTTGTTATTTTTGGATTCCAATTTCACTATTTTTGGATTCTAATTTCATTATTATTAGATTCCAACTTTGTTATTTTGGATTCCAATTTTGCTAAGTTACATAAGGCTAGCGGTTATTAGGTTCTAGGCTAACAACATTCTAAGGCATTTTATTACGGAAAAGGTGGTCTTTTTAAATTTCAAAATATTTTTAATATATTCCAATTCACTATTATTGGATTCCAATTCACTATTTTTGGATTCCAATTTTGCTAAGTTACATAAGGCTAGCGACCGTTAAGTTACATAAGGTTATTATTAGATTCCAATATTTCAATTTTTGGATTCCAATATTTCAATTTTCATATTCCAATATTTCAATTTTCGGATTCCAATATTTCAATTTTTAGAGTCCAATATTTCAATTTTTAGATTCCAATATTTCAATTTTTGGATTCCAATATCTGTAATTTTGGAGTATAGCAAATACCAATATTTAACATTTTGGACTCCAAAATCAGTAATATTGGATTCCAATGAGAGATATATTTTTAGTCTGCTTAGAATGGAATATGTCCATATTTAATGAAATAAGTCTTCTAGATGAAGAATTTGAAGAATATGTGGCTGATATGAATAGTTACTCATGTGTAGTGTTCACTCACTTGCAAAGCAGAAAAGAAGCCTCTTCTTTTGCTTCCCAAGAAAAGCACTTGAATCCTCAAATGGTGAATCTACATAAAACAAAAAAAAGCAGGATCATCATTTTCCACTTCCACTGGTTCAGACAAGAAGAATCTCAATACTACCTCAATCGAGACTCCATTTGTCAATTTGAGTAAGTCTCTTTCATCCCCTCTTGTCAAATCAGCTTTTGTTTCTATTGATCCTAATAATAAAAATCCTACTCTTGTCAAGATTTTCATAGTTCCATATGTTCCTATCACTTCTCCACCCTTTGACATCATTGACTTTGTCAAGAAATCCAAAGTTCATATTTCTAAGTCTGAGACTTGATAACTCATCCCAATCAATTTGATATGCTTGTCTAGTTTATTAAAGGAAGTAGTTCAAGTTCATGTTCTAAAAACACCACTACCAAAGAACTACCTCCTGTTCCTCATACCACTCCTTCTCAAAACCTTCTTGCTTCAACATCCTCCTCTTCTGGGAAAGTAGAACCTTTTTATCTAGCCTTGTTGGTCAATAGATATAAATTGAATAACTGCATTATTGCCTCTGGCACCTCTCGACAATGTCATGTTGGAAAAAGTTGCTAAATCCCTTGGTCTTACTCTCAATCCCACTACTAGCCATTTTTATTCCGTATAAACCAAATAATTTCCTCTTATTGGCCAAGTGAAATATGCACAAGTATTATTTGTTGACTTTCTAGACATAAAGATCACAATGAAAATACTTGTAGCAAACATGTCATCCTCGTATGGTATGGTGTTTACCTGAAGCTTTTGTAGGGATGTTGGAGAAGATATACAGATGGATTGGTCACATGTCACCATTCCAATCAACACTAAGATCAAGAATCTCCTTCCCATCAAGAAAATGAAATGCACGGTTCAAATACCAGATGACCCAAAGGTGGACATATTATTTCAACATTCAAGGTATGGAAACTTTTTCATAGATTTGTAGGAATATGTTGAGCTACCCACGTTGATTAAGGAGTATCCAGTGTGACATAACCAATAAGAAATCATCATGATCATTTGATGGATCCAAAATTTGATAGTATGTACTTCTCATTGTATATAAATGCGAGTTCTCCTTTTCGTTTTGATGAAGTTCATGGAAATATTGACTTACACCAAAGCAATCCAAAGGAAATGATCAATGTGGATCAATAAGGAGTGATGTCAAACCACTTTGTAAGTGAGTCCCATGTTTCCAATCATGTTCTCAAGGTTTAACATGAAGACTAGTTTGGTGAGTATGAAAATGATTGTGAATGTGAAGCTTTCTCTTTCTCATCGGGAGAGGATGAATGCATCGAAGGAATGCATAAATGACAAGATGATTGGGCCTCTTGAAGTTGACTCTACTCAAAAATAGGATGAATTCATCATGGAGATGAATTTCCAAGCTCATGATGGTCAAGATTGGGAAAATGATGATCTTGATATTTCAACCCCAACCTTGTGTTATTTCTCCTTTCAAGAAGATGCAAAACATCTCAGAAAGAACAAATAGATGGAATGGATCTTAAATCTACCAAGGTTTACCCCAATCAAGGTGAAGACCTTCTCAATGAAGAATGTATGAATAATAATATGCTTCAATCTTTCATGGTTGGCTCTGCTCAAGGAAATAATGCTTTCATCATGAAGACGGATTTTTAGGCTCAAAATGGCCAATATGGAGAAGAGGGTGGTTTTCATTTTGCATATCCAACCTTGTGTTTGTTTTCTTTTCAAGAGGATGAAGCACTTGCACATTGCATCATAGTGAGGATTAGGTCAAATGTGAATTAATTTGTAGGAAGGATAACTACTTAGAGCAGCTAGTAAACATAGAACACCAAGAGGCTTGTGATAATGTTAACAATCTTAAAACATTTTTCGAGAACCAGGTCATAAAGTAGTTAAAAAAATAAAATTCAAATGCCTATCAAACATCATAAGCCTTAGTACGAAAATAACAAGCCTAGTTTGATCAAGACTCATTCCTATAGTAGTAATGAAAAATCAACATTTGGGATGAACTTGGAAATAAATTAGTAGATGAAAACACGATGTCAAAGCAACAGAGGCAATGAGATTTCTAAGTGGACCCTCGCTTACCAGAACAATCATGAAAAATTTCTCAAGAAATTGAGTAAGGGGTCATATTTTAGTGATACAGTTAATGGATTTGTAGAACAAATGCATTTTGTGATACATGTGCACGAGTAAACATTCAACAAAGAATCAGTGCTTTAGTGAAAGCAGGTTATCCCCACATGTACCATAGGTGATGTAGGTTTGTGTCATGGTTTACCTTTTTGTACAGAGTGTTTCCTTTCTGTTGTGTGTTTCATTTCTCCGCCATGGTTTTGTTTCATTCGTTTCTTGGTTTTTTTGTAGATTTACTTGTTCTTCAGTATGGTGACTCCATGGCCCCATCGACAAGGCACTAGTCTGCTTACCCATGAGATACATGAGGTTCTTCATTACCCCTTACGGTCTAATGTCCCCAAGCTAGATCCGGTTTTGTCATGAAAAATGTCTAGCATGAAAAATTACAATTTCGACCATGACAACTAAGCCCACACTTGAAAATTCCCTCTCTTGGTCATTGTAAACCCTTCCTCTAGCCAATCTACCCACGGTGTTATCCTCATTCTGACTTGTAAGAACTTGCTAACATGATTTCAATTTTGTTTCATGTGCAAGGATGAATGTGGAAGGTGATTGAATAAGTCGTTGAGTTTTAAGGAGATCCATTATGCTATACAATGAAGTTTAGGGAATATATGTGGAGATAAGTGATCTCGGGGATTAAACAAGTTAAATAGAGTCATCTCAAGTCTTGGGAATGTCATACTCTAACGGTTGAAGATGAATTTTCCATATGATTCTAGGAGTACCGGGAGGATCTGGGAGGCAAAAAAATAGTTATTGGAAAGGAACTAGAAACCTCTCCATGATGGGAATATCACTTTTGTTCCAATATTTAAGAATCTTTCGTGATAGCTCAAGACATTGTTGTTGCTCCTCCATGCTAAAAGAGTGAATGATGTTATTACCACAAGATCGGTGCAATTTCAAAAATTGAGGGCATGGGAAAATTATCATGCTTTGATCATGTTGCCACCTACTTACTCGATCCTTTTCATTCCAAAAGTTAGTCAAATTTGGCATGTTTTGGGGTAATATGGGAAAAATGGATTTTTAAGGAACATGTGGAACAATTCCTCTGTTCCACCTATTCCCTGAACCTCCACCTTAACGGACTTACAAAGGGAAATTGTCATGTTCGGATCTATATGGCATAGTGGTAAATGATCTATTATTCCCTTGTTACCCGCTTACCCACATAAGTCGACGAGGAAGAGTTATGAATTGGGCATATTATATCGAAAAATTCAAACATTATCATAATATTCAAAATAGTTCTTATCTTCCACTAATCCTCCGAGACCTCACAAGACTATAAAAGAATAAAGAAGAGGGGTAGGATCGTTAACTGGTGGTATAATTGTGGGAAAATTTCCAATGTTCCTTCATGCCCCACAATCCCGCCATACCCGACCCCAAGTGCTAACAAGTTATATCAGACAAGTTGGTTAGGGAGGGAATAAAGGGAACTATTCCTTCATTCCCTTTGTTCCCTGAGTCACCACCCCGCTCGCAATACAAGAAAAAGTTTATTTGGTGATGCAGGCCCAACAAGTGATTAACTAAAAATGGACTAAGTAGTATATGGATAGTTAATCTAAGCTATGAATAGTTGTAATAAAGTAAATAAATGTAGTAAACAAGAATGAAAATGAGATAAACAATTATGCAAAAGGAAATGCTAACCCTAATATGTAAAAGAGAGTAAGGAACAAACTCAGCTAATAAAAATTCCTATCAGAGAGTGTCTTAAAGGTGACTGGAAAAATCAAGAGCAAGAACGATTGTGCAGAAGTCCCGAAAAGAGTGGATCTGGACTATTTCTCTGGGTGAGAAGAATGGAGCACTGCGGGCACTCGCTCTAAAATCTGGCACTGCAGTGCATGTGCAAAATCTATGAAACTAGTTTTTACAGGGTTGGAAGGTGGTTTGAAACCCTTCTTATGTGTCACATCAAAAAATTTCCTTGCGATGAATGTTGCTAATACTCCAAGATGAATGAAAGACTGCAAGACCCCAAAACAAACATCAAACCCTAAAAAAAAAAAAGAATAATGCATATGAAGGGGTTGGACTGACCTCAACTTCCACAATGGTGGACTTACTAATTGAGCGTTACACTACATCTCATACCCAATGTAGTTCTATGTGCAAGTGTGTGTGAACATGCCCTAGGTTGCTCTTGTTCCAGTCGCACTTTGTGAAGTAGTGAGCAATAACTATGTGTATAAAATGTAGTAGAATGTGTGCATGGAATAGAATAGAATCCCCCTATGAAGTGTGATGTAGATGTCCTAGCCTTGTGCCTTGATGATGGAGCTATGTGGATGCAAGTGATCTCCAATGCAATAGATGGATGCAACTCTAGATGGAGTGATAGTAGTAAGTGATGCTAGGTCCCTCATTATGGTCTCATAACTTTATATTTATAGGTTTCTCTTGGTCTAATTTTGTAATTAACCTCGAAAATGCCGACCATAAGAAAGATAAAGATGCCAAATGACTAGAAAGAGCCTTAAAAGTGGCGGAAAGTGTCAAAAGGACCGGGGCACCTCTGGTGGGACCAGGGCACTAACGAGTGCCTCAGTACTATCCCGGGTGCCCCAATCGAGGCTAAAATGATGGGAAATGGCCGAAATTGATTGGGCATGTGGGTGTAAGAGGTTGGTAATGAGGAAATAAAATAAAATAAGATGGCCAAATGATGAGGGTTAATAATTACTTTCTTTACTCAAGGACCTTTTAAATAGTAGAATGAAACCGAGATAAATAAAAGAGAGCATGATTTTGTGACTACAATAAGCACACTCCTCAAGTTCACTAAGCCGCTTGCACCGAATGCGGTGCAAATTTTCTTGATAACTCCTAAATTTTTCCAAGAAGAGGAATGTGAAGGGTTTTAAACTCGGGTTTTGGAAATTAATATTGTATTTTTTCCGAAATTGAATATATTAAATTAGTTTTAGGAGATGGAGGGTCATAAATGACAAGAAAGTGAATGGTCATGTGAAGGAAAGGTGAAAGGTCATATTGAAGTGAAAGCAAGGTATCAAACATGTAACATGTATGAGACATAAAGGGACAAGGATAACTAATGCAAGGATAATTAAGGTCGGGACCACATAGTGATCCTCTCTCTGTATCACAGTCTCTAACTAATAATGACTATGTGAATAGTCATACCCCATTCTTAGTAGGCCTCTTAAGGCACCAACTCAAGAAATAGATGCTTCAGTGACCCTTATCTACAAAAAGGAAATTGTTAGTAACATGTATGAAAGATGAAAAGTGAAAAATTAGGTGTATATGGTATTGTATGAATTAGAGGATGTCGCATACCAAGGATCCCGTGTAGGGATGTGTGGCTTGATACGACAGTGTGTCCTAAATGTCTAAAAGAGGTTAAGTGGTTGGGGTTTGATGGATTTGTATTATAAGAGTGTCATCATGAGAATTAGAATGTGACTAGAATTGAGTGGCAGATATGGCCAAATAATCATCCAAGTCATTTTGTTTGTGTGGGATTGATTCTATAGTAAATGAGGTGAATCGTGGCGTAAATTTATGAACTAAGTCATAATAAGCTTTGAGGTTTTTGCAGCAACGTTGATATGCACCACTAACATGTCAACACACCAACTAAGAATCCCCATGGCAAAGATATAGGAGATGTTCTTTGTTAAGGCAACCTATATACCTAAGGTAAGAGCCTCATACTCGGACATGTTGTTGAAGATTTTAAACTCAATTCGATAGGAAAGAGGAAATCTTGGCCAAAGGGATCGGTGAGTACACAACCTGCCCTAGCTCCTTAGAGGCACTTTTCCCCGTCGAATTGTAGCATCCATGTATCCTCATGGATATCAATGGTGACCTCCTCCTCAATGATTGTTTCCATTAGTTTGGTTTTAGGTGGGGAAGGTGCTTCATTATTGACGTCAAAGGACTACGTATCAAGATCGATTGTGAAGCTATAGTAGTATTCTTTAATGGAAATGGTGTTGTTTACCTCCTTAATGAGGAGGATGTCCTCATCAGGTAATGCATCATGAATAGGTTAAGGAGAAGACATGCGGCGGAAGCTAATTGGTTCGATATGACTTGGCCTTTTACCTCCTTTCATGTGATGATACAAAGGTCAAACTCCATAAGGAGGGTCATCCACTTCCGATGTGATCCATTGGGAGGATAAAATGTGAGAAGAAGTGTCATAAGGGATTTGTATAGATAATGATGTAAGTGGTTTGATACATCATATAGTCACGTAACTTCCTACCTGTATAATATATGGCTAAACAATCCCACTCAATCGATGTGTATTGTTCTTCATAGTCTAGTAAGGCTCAAATAACATAATAGATGGCATGTTTCTTCCCCATTTCATCTTATTGTTCCAACATTTTCCCTATAAACACTAGAATGGAAGAGGTATGTAGTAGAAAAGGTTGATCTAGAAAATGAGGTCTGCAAGGTTGGTAATGAGGAAAAAGAGTGTTTCATATTGTCGAATGCTTCTTTGACAGTCTTTGGTCCACTCTAGTTTGGTAGATTTTGAAGGAGGATATTTATGGCATGAGTGCGATAGGTAAACTTGGGGATAAATCGTCATATTTCCCTAAGTTTTCTGATTAAAGGTATTTTTGTGTTGATCTTCGGGGGAATGTGAATTTGGTTATACCATGAGAACCCATACATAAGAGATAGCATTTCATACCATGTCATGGTGTTGACGATGGCGTCGATAGAGGGTAAAGGAAATTTATCCTTAGGACAAGTGAGGTTAAGGTTTCTAAAGAGAATGTAAATATCGATGGCCAAGGTGGCCTTCTTCTGAATCAAGATGATGTTGGACACCCACTCAGAATAATCCATTCTATGAATCAATTTCACGCCTAAGACCTTGATGATTTATTTATGACACAAATCATTGATCTTGGGTGGGAACTTTCTTATATTTTGTCACACAGAGTGGCATCGGGATAGGTAATGATGTTATGGCATGTAATTTCGTGATCAATTCCGGGCATATCGAGTATCCTCATGCGAATACTTCCTTATGTTTTCATAAGACCTCTATGTGACACTCATGTAAGTGAGGAAAGAAATCACCAAGCATGACTACATGCATGAGATCATCATCAATTTGTACAATAATGGTTGATCTAGCTAACATAGGATTTTTGTCTTGGAAATGAAATGGGACCTCGGGTAACTTAGCTACTTGATCCTGGTGGGGATCAACAAGATGCTTGACATAATTGTTAAAGTGCATAGGCATGTTGGAGAATTTTACCAACTTATGATGATTTCGAGGAGTTTATCTTCTCAGGCATATAAGAGTTCTAGAATATCCTCATCATTGTCTAAGGTAGGGAGAGGCCCATGGTATTCTACATCGATCTCTAGGCCTACATATCACCTATTTTCTCTATGTTACCCGAGTTTGTTTTTCATACGTTTAATACCCTAGCGTCTAAGGTGACCTCTTTAAGTGCATACTCAATATTGGCCATGCTAAGAGCATTGGGACTAGTGTTAAGTGTATATTTTGTCTCTATAGACACAAAATCATGCACTTTTTGCATTATTTAGCCCGGTCTCATACTACTATTTAGAGGGTTCTCAAGTGAAGAAAGTAATAATTAATCCCACCTTTTAGCCATCTTATTTTTATATTTTATTTCGTCATTCCTGCATATTTTCCTACACATATCCACCTATTTCACAAGTGTCCCATCATTTTAGCCTAAATCAGGATGCCCATGCATATACTAAGGTGCCCCGGGGCACCGTAGTCACACCTAGGGCACCCCGATCCATGTTCCACTTTCTCACTTCTTTTTGGGGTCTTTCTATCCATTTTTCATCCTTATCTTTTTCCTAGTCAACCATGTTGGGGTTAATTATGAAATTATAGCAAGATAACTCTATAAATACAAAGTTATGAGACCATAATGAGGGTCCTAGCATCACATACTATTATCACTCCATCTAGAGTTACATCCATTGCATCACTTACATCCACATAGTGTCATACATCAAGGCTAGGAGATTTGCATTAACACACACAGCATAGGGGAAGGATTCTATTCTATTTCATGCACACATGCTATTACATTTTCTATAGTTATTATTTCTTGCTACTTCACAAAGTGTGACTGGAACAAGAGTACCTAGGGCATGACATGCACACACACACACACACAGAACTACATCCGGGTCTCAAATGTAGTGCACGGTCAATGATAAGATCCACTGCTATGGTTTGGCGGTTGAGGTCGATCGACCCATTTATTTTCATATTTTATTTTTAGGTTTTTGATACTTCTTTATTGCTTACATGTCATTCCTTCAGATTTTCATATTTCACACACTCAGCGCATCCTAGTGAATCCAAAGCAGACAAGAGTAGTGTTTCAGTCATCTTGTGACCCGGTGGAAATAAATTTAAAGCATTTGCAAAAACCAAGGCGTTTAATATACAAACCAGGGCACCCAAGTACCTTCCCAGGTGCCTCAGTCTACTCAGATCCTCCAAATCTAGCCTTCTTAGGACTTCTCGGTGTTCATTCCTACTTCGATTATATTTTGAGACCTACGACAACCTATGAAAAGCTTCTACAATCAGCTAAGTCATTTCTTCCTTATTTCCTTGCATATTTAGGGTTTTATTTCACTTAGTATAATTATTTACAATTATTCCATATTGTTTTAGTGCATTCATACAACATTTTATTCCTCCTATATTAGATTAACTAGTGGCTATACTTCCATAGTATTAGATCAAATTTTAGTTCATTTTGGTGAACCCGACGTCACTTTCACACTTAGGATCCTTATTCTTCTTCTATCATGGGTCAAGTCTCTTTATCTGATTTACTTAAGAGACATCCCACTTGTCAGGTTGTTTTTCAAAAATCTCTAGACACCACGTATTTTGATGACAATATGCCACCACATGAATTAAGTTATGTACTTCATAGTTTCTTTGTCGATCCTAGTCTTGATGAACCTGTATCTAATCAACCACTTTGTTAGACTTGATTCAAGCCTTACATACATTATTTCAAGATAAATTTCAAGCCTTGCATACATTCTTTCAAGATAAATTTGTAGCCACCAAATCCACCATTACATCCCTTAGATCTGAAATCCAACAACTTAAGGATGCTTCACAATCGCATGTTTGTTCTCCTTCGCCATCTCCTATTCAATCTATGTCCACTACATGTCATTTAGTTGAACCTCAAGACATCACATTACCCTAACCTTTCATGCTCGATCGCAATACTAAGCCACATGACCTTCTCACTAAGATTCTTAGTCATCAATTGATCACTTTATTGTCTATCAAGTACTATCCTCGGCGTCGAATAAAATATCAAGGACGTCCATAGTGCCATTATCAATGAATCAATGGACATAATGACCATGATTTCTATGCTTTACAACATAGAGTCAAACATCTTGAGCGTTAGGGATTTATTTCATTCACTAGAAAACATCCTATTACACGCCCTCCTACACATACTACACCCACATGGGCTCCTAAGTCTATTCTGCCATCGCTTAGTCACGAGAAATCTAAGCAAGCTCCTATGGCTACTAGTGAGTCTTCCTCTAATATTTCTAAGGAAGTTATGGATGCTTCTCTTATTCATTACATGTGTGATATTGACAACCCCTCCCATGTGCATAGTGATCCTTCTCCTAGTTCAACAAGCGCTTCTCCTATTTCTAATTTCACTTCTTCTCCAACTTCTTTGGTTAGTCAAGTGCCACCTAAGCAATCATCTATGGTTTCCCCAAGTCAACAAATTCAACCACCTATCAAAATTAGTTCACAAACCACTCCTACTAGGTCATCTACTACATTACCAGATAAACCTAAGTAGTCTCCCTTGAGACTCAGCAACATGGCCTCTTCCCAAATCTACACTCCAACCAATTAAGTTTGTCAAAGCAACTAATCCTCCTCCTAGTGTTTACGATACATTTTCACTTTCACCACCACCACCTAGTTCTACTAAAAACTTTTTCCAACAAGGTCCCACCGCACATAAACTTGGCCTTTGGTAGGTGACTCTTGTTACTCTACCTTCCTGATGACACACTCATATTCTTGGGGTTCTTATATGACTGTTGAGGGGTCTTTTACCATAAAGAACCTCATTTTATCTTACATTTCTCCATTACATCACCACCTATACATACACACATCTATAATACTCCTTACACATCATCAATTAAACGAAATCCATCATGTCTTATCACCCTTATACCTCATTTACATATTACATGTGTTATCATATACATTGGCATGACATCTCCCCCCCTTCTAGAATACATGCATTGTTATTTGTCCATATTCCTACATAAGCATACTCATCATACATTCTAGCACCATCGTTACCCGATGACACACTCTTGTGCTTCGGTTCACACTAAACTGTTGAGGGATTACCATTACACTAAACCCCACACACCACACTTAGGCATTACACGTTGCACTTCATCCTACATTGTGCATCATATACCATCCATTCTACATTTATTATACATTATACTAGTCCTCACCCATGCATTTCATTCATTCAAATACCCACACACTTTGTCACATTATACGCTGCACATTTTTCATATCATACATTTTCTATATTACACTAGTCATCATTTCCTATGAGTCTAGTTTTACATTTCATCCCTACATTCTACATTTATGCTAGGTTACATTATCTATGGGTATAGCTTTACATTTTATCACTACACATTCTATATCCTACCTACACCTATCACCGCATCTTACATATTACATATCCTATGCACATTGCACATCCTACATTGCATTTCCCACACCACACATTTACATACCTTATTCATCACTTAGTCATTTATACTATGTTGGCTTCTACGTGTTGTCATCACCACCTATGATGCACTTTAGTTCCTCGGTCCATACTCGACTACCGAGGGTTTACTAATCAAATGGACCTTACACTCACCATGTGACATTACCTCATATGACATTTCCAATGTTTGTGACATACACCTTAGGTTAAATCATCACCCATTCTATCATCTTGTAGTGGTCTACACCTTAGGTCACATCACCGTTCCTTAATATTCCTCCCGTAGTGACATACACCTTAGGTTAAATTGTCACCCATTCTATCATTTTGTATTGGTATACACTTTAGGTTACATCACCACTCCATCCTTTCATCTTGTATTGACATACGCTTCAAGGCTAAATCATCACCCATATCTATCCTTTCATCGTATAGTGATATACGCTTAGATATAAATCATCACTCGTCCATTCAACAAGTCGTGATATACGCTTCAGCTATAGGGTTCACGTAAATATCTCCACATGTAGCATTTTATCACCATTACATATACACACTCATTACACCTCGCTAGAAACAACCAACACTACTCGACCATTTCCTGATCACGCACTCTCCTTTACGGGTCATTCTAGATTGTTGAGTGGGTAAACAACATGAATCTTATTGCATACACTTCCATCCACTCAGGGGAACGTTATTCCTATCATTCCATCTTGCATTCCGTTCCATCCATCCATAAGTAAACTGCATTTTCTTGGGGAATTTACTCTTGCTTGTTAGTGTTTTGCATGTTCACTTTACTACACATGTTAGACTATTTTCTTATATGTCATTATCATCTGCACATGCATGTTCGTGACTTTGCTTAGTGGGATCACAGATACAGACTCTACATGCGGCATGGATGTTCATCTTCTACCCTTCCTATACTAGTCACCTGGGGCATCCACGTTCATCTTATCTAGGTGTTATTGTTTCATTTTGTACTTAAACATATTATATTACTTGAAAATGCAAATTTTGACATATTGGTTATCGATCTAACATGCTAATGGGTGTTCCATGTGCAACACTTATTTTTCAGATTACATGTTTCCGACTACTTCTTTTGTTTATACTTGTCTTCTTTGTTTTCCATTGTATGTGGGCTCTGCCCTTTTCTTGTGTGCACACTTGTTTTTTTTTTGGCCATGATGGCCTTGCATGTCTTATGACATCATGAGTGATGTCCCATGTTTACAACCTATTTTGTGCATCCTAATTTTTATCTTGTGTTTTACACTACTTTGTTTGGTAGTTACTATATTGTCTCATGTACTTTACACTTTTCTTATTGCAGCATGCATGTGTTTTCCAACTAACACTTTTTTTGCTAGCCATCCTCTTTTGTGTGTGCCTTGGTATCTACCAAGCGATCTCCCTTCCCCTACATGGAAGAGTTCTACAAGTCAAAGTGCGGCAGGTCCTCTTTTGGGGCCGCATTCTCCTTTCAGCAATGTCGCATGCGCCCCCAAAAAGGGGGCATCGTTGAGGTTTTTACATACTAACACAATGTATTTACACTATTTCAATACAATGCACTTTCCGCCTTTGACATTATGGGTTTACATACAACGAGTGAGTTCAGACCAATCTACGAACTCCATACATAGTGGCTTCTACACGACATGTTTCCTTCAAAGGCATTTCTCGTGGAGAAATTACATGCTTGAGGTTAAAGTGGGTGTACCTCTCTACACTAATTTGTCCAAAGTGGCGTTGGATCACCAAAAAACAAGGACAATACAGAGATCTCTTCACACATTTCATTAAAAGCGGTTAAAGGTTGGAGGACACAAAGCATTTCCTCCCTATACTTCTTTAGCCAAGGTGGCATGAGATCGCCCAAAAACCAGCAACAAGACAAGATATATCCTTTTACACCTTTTTCAACATGGATCATGTGCACATGTTCCATTTACACTTTCCTTTTCGCATATTTTTCATTTTGTACTTTACACATGCGTATTTTACACAATGTTCTAACATACATATATATTTGACTACTTGATCATTTTTTCCTTGTATGTCCGGTCATATGAGAAACAAGAAGTCAAATTGGGGGAAACAACAACAACGATGATGACGAATGACCGTGACAACGAAAACATACCACAATGGCACTTTCCTTTACTAAACATGTAGGTACACTACACACTTTGCAATAACTACACATGCATTCCACCCTATGTTAACTCTCATCACTTTTTATGTGCATTTTTCATCTTTAGAATCCACACTCATCTATAATTTTTATTTTTGGAATTCCACGCTTGAGTCTAGTCCATCGACGCGTCTTCTTCTACACTCTACATGGATATCGGGTACGCATCTCTATCTACTTTATGTTCCACTCACCAACATAAAGTGGGTGCAAAATGTGGACACAAAATCATGCATGTTTTGCATTATTTAACCCGATCTCATACTACTACTATTTAGAGGGTTCTCAAGTAAAGAAATTACTAATTAATCCCACCTTTTATCCATCTTATTTTTTATATTTTATTTCATCATTCCCGCATATTTTCCTACACATATCCACCTATTTCGCAATTGTACCTTCATTTTAGACTAAAGCGGGGTGCCCATGCATGTATTGGGTGCCCTGGGCACCGTAGTCCCACCTAGGGCACCCCGATCCATGTTCCACTTTCCCGCTTATTTTTGGGGTCTTTCTAGCTATTTTTCATCCTTATCTTTTTCCTAGTTAGTCATGTTAGGGTTAATTACAAAATTAGAGCAAGATAACTCTATAAATACAAAGTTATGAGACCATAATGAGGGTCCTAGTGTCACATACTACTATCACTCCATCTAGAGTTACATCCATTGCATCACTTGCATCCACATAGTGTCATGCATCAAGGCTAGGAGATTTGCATCAACACACACAACATAGGGGGAGGATTCTATTCTATTTCATGCACACATGTTATTACATTTTCTATAGTTATTATTGCTCACTACTTCACAAAGTGTGACTGACACAAGAGCACCTAGGGCACAACATGCACACACACACACACACAGAACTACATAGGGTCTTAAATGTAGTACAACACTCAATGAAAGACCACTAGTTTCACAGATTGAGGTCAGTCTGACCCATTCATTTTCATCTTTTATTTTGAGGGTTTTGATACTTCTTTTTTTCTTGAAGGTCATTCCTTCATCTTGCCATATTTCACATACTTGGCGAGCCCAAATGAATCTAGTGTGATCCAATGAGATAGGAAATGTTTGATCATCTTGTGACCATGCAGAAATCAATTTATGAGCATTTTTAGAAACCATGGTGCCTAATATTCGAGACCAGGCACTCGAGGCTCCCCAAGTACCTTCCTAGGTTCCTCGGTCTACTTAGATCCTCTAGATCCGCCTTCTTGGGACTTTTGGGTGCTCGTTCCTACTTCTAGATTATATCGGCATACGTCTGCGACAAGCTTCTACAATCAACTAAGTCATTTATTCCTTACAACCTTGCATATTTAGGGTTTTATTTCACTTAGTATAAGTATTTACAATTATTCCATATTGTTTTAGTGCATTCATACAACATTTTAGTCCTCATATATTAGATTAACTAGTTGTTATACTTCCATAGTATTAGATCAAATTTTAGTTAATCATTTTGGTGAACCTAACTACTTTCACGCTTAGAATCCTTATTCTTCTTCAATAATGGGTCAATTCTATTTATATGATTTACTTAAGAGACATCCCACTTGTCAAGTTGTTATCCAAAAATCTCTAGACACCATGAATGTTGATGACGATACACCACCACACGAATTAAGTTCTATACTTCATAGTTTCTTTGACAAACCTAGTCTTGATGAAACCGTATCTAATCAACCACTATGTTAGACTCGATTCAAGCCTTACATACATTATTTCAAGATAAATTTCAAGCCTTGCATACATTCTTTCAAGATAAATTTGCAGCCACCGAATCCACCATTACATCCCTTAGATTTGAAATTCAACAACTTAAGGATGCTTCACAATCACATGTTTTTTCTCCTTCACCATCTCATATTCAATCTATGTCCACTACATGTCATTTATTTGAACCTCAAGACGTCTCATTTACTAAACCTCTCACGCTTGATTACAATACTAAGCCACATGACCTTCTTACTAAGCTTCTTAGGCATCAATTGATCACTCTATCATCTATCAAGTACTATCCTCCATGGCGTTGAACAAAATATCAAGGACGTCCATAGTGCCATTATCAATAAATTAATGGACATAATGACCATGATTTCTATGCTTTACAACATAGAGTCAAACATCTTGAGCGTTAGGGTTTTATTTCAATCACTGGAAAACATCCTATTGCATGCCCTCCTACACATACTACACCCACATGGGCTCCTAAGTCTATTTCGCCATCGCTTAGTCACGAGCAATCTAAGCAAGCTCCTATGGCTACTAGTGAGCCTTCCTCTAATATTTCTAAGGAAGTTATGGATGCTTCTCTTATTCATTACATGTGTGATATTGACAACCCTCCCATGTGCATAGTGATCCTTCTCCTAGTTCAACAAGCGCTTCTCCTATTTCTGATGTTGCTTCTTCTCCACCTTCTTCGGTTAGTCAAGTGCCACCTAAGCAATCATCTGCAGCTTCCCCAAGTCAATAAATTCAACCACCTATCAAAATTAGTTCACAAACCACTCCTACTAGGTTGTCTACTACATTACCAGATAAACCTAAGCAATCTCCCTTGAGACTCAGTGCAACATGGCCTCTTCCCAAATCTACACTCCAACCAATTAAGTTTGTCAAAGAAACTAATCCTCCTCCTAGTTTTTACGATACATTTTCACTTTCACCACCACCACCTAGTTCTACTACAAACTTTGTCCAACAAGGTCCCACCACGCGTAAACTTTTCATTTGGTAGGTCACTCTTGTTACTCTACCCTCCTAAGGACACATTCATATTCTTGGGGTTCTTATATGACTATTGAGGGGTCTTTTACCATAAAGAACCTCATTTTATCTTGCATTTCTCCATTACATCGCCACCTATACATACACACATATATAATACTCCTTACACATCATCAATTAAATGAAATTAATCATGTCTTATCACCCCTATACATCATTTATTACATAGTACATGCGTTATCATATACATGGGGGCATGACATTTCCCCCCTCCTCTGCTATAAAATGTGCATTGTTATTTTTCCAGCTTCTTACATGGGCATACTCATCATACATTCTAGCATAGTCGTTACCCGATGACGCACTCTTGTTCTTCGGTTCACACTACACTGTTAAGGGATTACTATTACACTAAACCCCACACACCACACTTAGGCATTACATGTTGCATTTCATCCTACATATACCATCCATTATATGTTTATTATACATTATACTATTCCTCACCCATGCATGACATTCATTCCAATACCCACACACTTTGTCACATTATATGTTGCATGTTTTTCATATCATACATTTTCTATATTACACTAGTCATCATTTCCTATGAGTCTAGTTTTACATTTCATCCCTACATTCTACATTTACGCTAGGTTACATTATCTATGGGTCTAGCTTTACATTTTATCACTACACATTCTATATCCCACCTACACCTATCACCGCATCTTACATATTACATATCCTATGCACACTACATCCTACATTGCATTTCCCAAACCACACATTTTCATACCTTATTCATCACTTAGTCATTTATACTATGTTTTCTTCTACGCGTTGTCATCACCACCCTATGACGTACTTTAGTTCCTCGATCCATACTCGACTACCGAGGGTTTACCAATCAAATGGACCTTACACTCACCATGCAACATTACCTCATACAACATTTCCAACGTTCATGACATACACCTTAGGTTAAATCGTCACCCATTCTATCATCTTGTAGTGGTCTACACCTTAGGTTACATCACCACTCCCTTATTATTCCTCCCGTAGTGACATACACCTTAGGTTAAATCGTCACCCATTCTATCATTTTGTAGTGGTATACACCTTAGGTTACATCACCACTCCCTCCTTTCATCTTGTAGTGACATACGCTTTAGGCTAAATCATCACCCATCTCCATCCTTTCATCATATAGTGATATACGCTTAGGGCTAAATCATCACTCATCTATTCAACAAGTCATGATATACACTTTGGCTATAGGGTTCATGCAAATCTCTCCACATGTCACATTTCATCACCATTACATATACACACTCATTACAACGCGCTAGAAACAACCAACACTACTCAACCATTTCCCGATGATGCACTCTTGTTTATGGTTCATTCTAGACTTGAGGGGGAAAACAAAATGAACCTCATTGCATACACTTTCATCCACTCGGGGGGCACGTTGCTCCTATCATTCCATCTTGCATTCCATTCCATCCATCCATATCATATTGCATTATCTTAGGGGCATTTACTCTTGCTTGCTAGTGTTTTGCATGTTCAATTTACTACATTTGTTAGAATTCTTTCTTATATGTCATTATCATACACACATGTGTGTTCACGCCTTTTTTTAGTGTGATCGCAGATACAAGACTCTACACGCAACATGGATACTCACCTTCTACCCTTCCTATATTGGTCATTGGGGGCATCCACATTCATCTTATCTAGGTGTTATTGTTTCATTTTGTACTTAGCATCTTATATTACTTTCTCATGCATGCTTTGACATATTGGTTATCGCTCTAATGTGTTAACGGGTGTTCCATGTGCAGCACTTGTTTTACATGATTACATGTTTCCATGACTACTTCGTGTTTATACTTGTCTGCTTTGTTTGCCATTGTATGTGGGCTTTGCCCTTTTCTTTTGTGCACACTTGTTTGTTTGGCCATATGGCCTTGCATGCATGTCTTATCTTGTTATCTTACATGTTTAAAGTACTTTGTTTGGTAGTTACTACTATATTGTCTCATTGCGTACTTTACACTTTTCTTATTGCATGCATGTGTTTTCCTACTAACACTTGTTTTGGCTAGCCATTCCCTTTTTTGTGTGTCTTGGTATCTACCAAGTTCTTCCCCTTCCCCTACAGTCGAGAGTTCTATAGGTGAGAGTTCGGTAGGTCCTCTTTTGGGGCTGCATTTTCCTTTCGTGACGTCACATGTGCCCCCAAAGAGAGGGGGAATCATTGAGGGTTTTACTGAGTAACACATCGTATTTACATTGGTTCAATACAATGCACTTTCTACGCCTTGGTATTGTGGGTTTACATATAACAAATGAGTTCGAGACCAATCTACAAACTCCATACACAATGGCCTCTATAGGACATGGTGTCCTTCGGCATTCTACGGAGCAGCATTACAAGCTTGGGGTTACAGTGGTGTGCCTCTCTACACTTCTTCATCCAGTGGCATTGGATCACCCAAAAAACTAGGACATTATAGAGATCTCTTCACACATTTCAAAAAAGTAGTTAAAGGTTGGAGGACACGAGCATTTCCTCCTATACTTCTTCACCGGGGTGGTGTGAGATCGCCCAAAAAATGCGCAACATTTAATGATATCCTTTACACCCTTTTTTTCGACATGGATCAAGTGCACATGTTCCATTTACACTTTCCTTTTCGCATATTTTACATTTGTGTACTTTACACATTTCTATACATGTGTATTTTACACAGCATTTTTACATACATATATATTTGACTACTTGATCATTTTCTCCTTACAAGTCCAATATGAGAAATAAGTAGTCAAATTGGGGGCAACAACAACGATAACATACAACACACGACGACACTTTCCTTTACTAACCATGCAAGTACACTACGCACCGTAATAACTACACATGCATTCCACACTAGGTTCGCTCTCATCACTTTTTATGCACATTTTTCATCTTTAGAATCCATGCTCCTCCATATTTTTTTTTCATTCCACGCTTGAGTCTAGTCCATCAACACGTCTTCTTCTACACTCTACATGGATATCAGGTACGCATATCTATCTACTTTATGTTACCGAGCGTTCCGCTCACCAACATAAAGTGGGGGAAAAATGTAGACACAAAATCATGCACTTTAGGCATTATTTAGCCTAGTCTCATACTACTATTTAGAGGGTTCTCAAGTGAAGAAAGTACTAATTAATCCCACCTTTTTGCCATCTTATTTTTATATTTTATTTCATCATTCCCGCATATTTTCCTACACATATCCACCTATTTTGTAATTGTCCCATAATTTTAGCCTAAACTAGGGCACCCAAACTAGGATCTTTGGGCACCCCGGGCACCGTGGTTCCATCTAGTGTACCCCGATCCATGTTCCACTTTCCCGCTTCTTTTTGGGGTCTTTCTAGCCATTTTTCATCCTTATCTTTTTCCTAGTTGTCCATGTCTGAGGCTAATTACAAAATTAGAGCAAGAGAACTCTATAAATAAAAAGTTATGAGACCATAATGAGGGTCCTAGCATCACATACTACTATCACTTTATCTAGAGTTGCATCAACATAGTGTCATGCATCAATGCTAGGATATCTGCATCAACACACATAGCATAGGAGGGATTCTATTCTATTCCATGCACACATGCTATTACATTTTCTATAGTTATTATTGCTCGTTACTTCACAAAGTGCGACTAACATGAGAGCACCTAGGGCATGACATGCACACACACACCAGAACTACATCTGGGTCTGAAATGTAGTGCAATGCTCAGTGATAAGACCACTAGTTTGGTGGCTGAGGTCAGTCTGACCCATTCATTTTCATCTTTTATTTTTAGGGTTTTGATACTTCTTTGTTGCTTGCATGTCATTCCTTCATCTTGTCATATTTCACACACTCTACGCAGCCCATGAATCTAGTGTAACACACGGTAGTGTTTCAGTCATCTTGCGACCCAACGCAAATCAATTTCGAGTATTTGTAGAAACTAAGGCACCTAATCTACGAGACCCGGGGTGCCCCAAGACCTTCCCGTGCACCTCGGTCTATTCAGATCCTCCATATCCGGCCTTCTCGGGACTTTTGGGTGTTCGTTTCTATTTTTGGATTCTATTATCAAACTTGGGACAACCTACAACAAGCTTCTACAATCAACTAAGTCGTTTCTTCCTTACTTCCTTGCATATTTAAGGTTTTATTTCACTTATTATAATTATTTACAATTATTCCATACTATTTTAGTGCATTCATATAGTGTTTTATCCTCCTATATTAGATTAACTAGTTGTTCTACTTCCATAATATTAGATCAAATTTTAGTTAATCGGGCTCAAAAGTTGGTGTAGCTGGTGGAGTTACTACGAGAGTGTGACATGAAGCATAATCATATATTTTCTTTGTGACCAGGAGTATTGAGTCTTTGGATTAGAAAGAGGAACATAAGGAAGTGTCTTCTCTTCATCCTCGTGTTCACCGGTATCATAGATATGGGGTTTGTAGGATGTGTCAATGGTATTAGTTTCAAGTCGAGAATTCTAGATTTGGGTCAAGGCATGTTGGTAATGCAAGACTTCCAAATGTATAGATTCAACTTGAGAAATGACGTAATATTTGTCAAAAGAAATCCCTTTTTCTTTAGGAGTAGACAACTCCTCCTTAGTTGAGACACCAATCTTGCTAAAATATCTGGGTGAAAGGGGAGGGTGATCAGAAAAGAGTTGCACAATTCCTAACTTGTTACATTCTAAGTGGTTGGAGGTTGAGGCATCACTCGTTAGCTCCTCCATATCGGTTTGAGGTGGAAATCGATCTCAAGGTAAAATAACCGAGAGTAACCGATGCACAATATCATCAGGTAAGGAATACTTTGGATCTCGGAAGTAGTAGGGATTAGGAAAGGCTCACTGGGAAATGATATTGGGATATCCCAAGGATTGGTATCAACATCATGCCTAAAGCATTGGTTGTTATGGATGAATTTAATACATTGGTACCCAAATGATGCGATTGCATACATGCCATGTGTCCATGGTCGACCCAATAGGAGGTTATAAGAGAGAGGATGATCTAAAACCATGAGTTGTGTACGGACTGTTTGGGTCCAACTGTGATGGGTAACTATTAGTGCGAAATCACAAAGACCCCCAAATGAGTTCTACGGGTGCCTTTTCTAAGCGGACTCATTTGATGTGATTGCATAACATTGAACTTTCCCCAAGGTGTGGGACCTTAAAAAAGTGGGAAAGCTCTCCAGATTAAAGGTTGGTTCCTTATTCCTCTATTTAAATGCATATGTGAGAACTTGCAAAGGATTTATCTCTATACCTAATCTAAAAATTTCCAAGGAGACAGGGATAAGAAAGGGGTACAAGAAATAAACAATAACTAAACTACAAGGTGATGCATCGAAGGAATGATGAACACTAGTTCTGCTAATAGACACAAACCAACAAATACATGCAATAATCAAACACCAGATTTATAACGAAAGACCAAATGTGAGCAAAAGAGACATGAAGGATCTAGAATCGATCACAAACGTGTTTTATTGCTCTGCATATTGATATAATACATTACAAAATAGCCAAGAGGCAAGAAATATATTTCGAATTTGATGGAAGGCCTGAAATTCCACAAATTCCTTTGCTAGAAGAAAAAGGGAGCCTGTAAAACAAGGAATGTCCAACCCTTTACAACCAATCATGTCCCACATTTATAGATTTGATTCAAAGAGAAGAAAGAGAGAGAGAAGTGGGAAAATCAAGTTGAAGATCAACTACTATTGTTAATGCCTTTGATAAAATTTGTCCCCAAATTCATCTTTACTGCATCAATCCTTGGTTCAGTGCCTTGAAGGAAGAGGAAACAATGAAATAGATCAAATTTTATCTCGGTTATTGAGACAAGAAGATCCTGCATTAAAATCTCGAAGACGTCTCCTTAATTTTTCTTCACCTAACCTCCTCAAAATTAAATTTTCAGATCTCCATGGCATGGGAGAGGCCGAGATCTTTCCAACAATGTCAAATTCACAATATTTTGAGCCCTGAGTCGAAAGATATTCCCCTTCGAAGTTTATATCGAGTCCGTACAAATGGGCGGAAAAATAGTTTGAAAAATGGGTCCCCTTTTGATATGGGACACGTGGCAACCTGGCACTCGTTTGGGAACCTTCTCTCTCTTCAATCCTTAAATTAGCACCATTTAGACACTTGGCGACTCTCCGCCTGGCCTCCTTCCCTGACCCTTCCCTTTTTTATTTTAGAGCCTACCCAAGTCTGTCAAATAGATTTAAGACACGGATTCGTCAACAGAGCCATTTCTTCTCTTTCTTCTTGCACAGGGTCGTTTAAACTTTCGCAGGCCCTGCCATTCCATTGTAGAGTCCCTCTATAACCAGTTTGCAAGATTTAAACGTGTTTTCTCTTATTCTTTCCGTGCGGGGTCGTGGTTGATCCAATATTTTCTGGGGGGCAAATATGGATAACAATTTGCGACTCACGGGGACATCTACCTGCTAGATGAAGAGACCAGTGGCCTTGAAGCATCCATTGGGCATGGAGTCTGCCTGATAAACATGAAACTGATCTGAACTCTAAAACTCCAACCTCTGAGCCATTTGGAAACCCACTGAAACTTGGAGCTGATCTTCGCCAAAACCATTACAATGCACTGTGCAAGAGCAAAACAATAGCACCAAAACTATGTACAAACTGAAAATCATACATACCCCAAGTGGGATATGTAGAGTGTGCAAAAGCACTTCTTCTACTAAAAACAAACCTACCTACTCTACTCTAACCAAGAGCAAAGGGAACTCAAACAAAACCTGCAACTAGCAGGGAGAAATAGCTTCCCTTCCTCAAAAATGGCAGCCATGCAACTGATTTGGCACTGAACATGGCTGGTTGGATGAGTGAAAAACTAACTACAAGCTGATCTTCCACCCAAATGACCAAAGTATCAACTGAAGACAAATCCAATACCTCTTTTAGTTGCTTTGCATTTGGATTGAAGAGGTATGGCAGTTGATCCTTGGCACTTTGCATATCATCCTCATGCTTAGAGGAAAGCATGACTGGTTGTGGCTTCTCCTTTGGCTCCAATGAAGCCAAATACCTGATTGGGCAAGGTATGATCCATTTGATGTGCCCATAGCTCTGAGTTTCAACTCTGAAAATGGAGTCCTCTTGCAGATCCTCCTGAATGAATGGCATGGAAGAAGTGGTGAAACTCTTCTGCTCTTTCCCTTCCTCTTCTTGTGAAGAACATGGAAGATCTGAATCTCCCAAACTTGATCCCAAAAGGCTGCTATAAGGTGCAGACTGCTGCAAATGAATGTTCTCCTCCATAGCTGTTAAGTGTTCCTCTTCTTTTGGATTTGGAGTAGCTTCTCCTTCCTCTGTTGTTTGAAGACCATCTTGCCCTTGGATAACTTCTTCCTCTAGCATGAAGCTTGTCAAAGAAAAATCTTCAAACTGCTGCTCTAGAGGACTGTTTGGGACAGCCATGTCTTCTTTAGAATTTTCCTCCATGATGGATTCATCAACCAAAACAGGCCCTTCGAATGAAAGAAAGAAATTATCAATGATGCCTTCTTCTTTTGTTGTTACAAAATCTGATTTGGTCTCATCCATTTGCTCCTTCCCAATGGGACTTTGAGCTGATTGTTCTTCTTCTTCCTTGGCTGATTGTGCAACTTGAATTGGATCAGCATTTCTCTCAGACAAAGTGCCATTGTGGACACTACACTCTGAGCAACTTGATAACTGATCTTCTTCCTTTCCTTGTTCTTCTTCTGCTGCAACAAAATCAGTCCTAACCACCATTGAGTCTTCAACCTTGGCCTCCTCTGTAGGCTTAACCAACAAGGGAATTTTTTCAATTCCATACCTGAGAGCCAAACTTACTAAACTCTTAATCATTTCTTCTTCCACTGCTCTTCTATTTGTTGTCCTTGACTGATTTTTGGAATTTCATCTTCCTCATGTGGAATTGGGAAGGCAAGAGAAGGATTGGGTTGGGATTCAACCATTTGTGCAATTGTTTGTGGTGGTGGGAAGGATGGAACTTCTTGTTTCTTTGGAGGGGAAGGTGTTTCTTTTGGCTCTTGTGGAGGGGATTTGGATTTGGAAGAGAAGAGGGAAGAAAAGCTAAGATGGGATGGAAGACTAGGGGATGGAGGGATGGTTTTCACAACTGGAGCAGCATTGGCTGGGTTTACAACTTGACATTCAAACTGAGATGGTGTTGCTTGAGGAATGGAAAGAGAAATACCAGATGATGGTGTAAAACTTACCCATTGACAAGGCTGCTTAGCACCAAGTTCATAGGCCTCTATCTCTTCTGTTCCTTGTGTAAGTTGGGGCAGCATTCCAATCATGAAGTCCAACTTCTCTTGAGGGCTATAGTGTCTTGGAAAAGGGCCTTCCCATGGACAAGGTGCCCTACAACCAATTCTGAAAGCCATCATTTGAGTTGTTTCCCTTGATTGAACCATGTCAGTCTCCATTTTTTGAATTTTCTCCAGCAGACCAACATCTTGCATTTGATTGTCTTCATTGCATGCATATCCTGTTCTTGGAAAGCCCCATATCCAAACTGATTTTGGCACTTTGCTGCTCATAGGGATAGACATGTTGATTCTGAACCTGCTCATAATGATGATTTGAAGGAGTTGTAAAGCATATTGGAGGTGGAATGATCTGTTGTTGTTGTAAATGTGAATTCCATGATGGAAATGAAGTCATGATTGTACAACTTCATGGAATATAAAAGAATGAAAGAGATGGAAAGAAGAAAATGGATGAAAATGAGTGGAAATGGATGGAAAAGGTCTATAACTCAGAGAATGGGTTTTTGACCAAATGGAGTCACCAGATGTGCTTGTATGTGCCTCAAAAGGCTGACCCTTAATAGGAACACATCAACCTGTTAAGATGAAGTGGTAAGGTGCTTCATACCTGTCCCACTGGGCATGCCAAAACTGTTAGTGTGAAATCACAACACCCCCAAATGAGTTCTATGGGTCTACTTTTCTAAGGCAGACTCATTTGGTGTGATTGCATAACATTGAACTTTCCCCAAGGTGTGGGACCTTACAAAAGTGGGAAAGCTCTCCAGATTAAAGGTTGGTTCCTTATTCCTCTGTTTAGATGCATATGTGAGAACTTGCAGAGGATTTATCTCTATACCTAATCTAAAACTTGCCAAGGAGACAAGGATAAGAAAGGGGTACAAGAAATAAACAATAACTAAACTACAAGGTGATGCACCGAAGGAATGATGAACACTAGTTCTGTTGATAGACACAAACCAACAAATACATGCAATAATCAAACATAGATAACCAAATTTATAATGAAAGACCAGATGTGAGCAAAAGAGACAGGAAGGATCTAGAATCGATCACAAACATGTTTTATTACTCTGCATATTGATACGATACATTACAAAATAGCCAAGAGGCAAGAAATATATTGTGAATTTGATGGAAGGCCTAAAATTCCACAAATTCCTTTGCTAGAAGAAAAAGGGAGCCTGCAAAACAAGGAATGTCCAACCCTTTACAACCAATCCTGCCCCGCATTTATAGATTCGATTCAGAGAGAAGAGAGAGAGAGAGAGAGAGAGAGAAGCAGGAAAATAAGTTGAAGCTCAACTACTGCTGTTAATGCCTCTGATAAAATATATCCCCAAATCCATCTTTACTGCATCAATCCTTGGTTCGGTGCCTTGAAGGAAGAGGAAATGGCGAAACAAATCAAATTTGATCTGGTTATTGAGGCAAGAAGATCCTGCATTGAAATCCCGAATATTTTTCCTCCATTTTTCTTCACCTAACCTCCTCAAAATTAAAGTTTCAAACCTCCATGGCATGGGTGAGGCCAAGATCTTTCCAACGGTGTTAGATTCACAATATTTTGAGCCCTGAGTTGAAAGATATGCCCCTTCGAAGTTTGTATCAAGTCCATATAAATGGGTGGGAAAACAGTTTTAAAAATGGGTCCCCTTTTGATATGGGACACGTGGCAGCTGGCACTCATTTGGGAACCTTCTCTCTCTTCAATCCTTGAATCAATGCCATTGAGACACTTGGCAGCCTCCGCCGACCTCCTTCCCCAACCCTTCCCTTTTTTATTTTAGAGCCTACCCGAGTCTATCAAATAGATTTAAGACACGGATTCGTGCGAGAGCCATTTCTTCTCTTTCTTCTCACACAAGGTCATTTAAACTTTCGTAAGCCCCGCCATTCCATTATAGAGTCCCTCTGCAACCATTTTGCAAGATTTAAACGTGTTTTCTCTTATTCTTTCCGTGCGGGGTCGTGGTTGATCCAATATTTTCTGGGGGGCGAAATATGGATAGCAATAACTAGATGGATCCTATGGGTTTTTATTGGTTTTTTCAAAGCCATGACAATTCAAGTGAGTAGGCTTGAGGTCATCGATAGAATAATTGAGATTTTGTATGAAGCAAAAATAAGCTAAGTTGATTCCCGATCCTTCATCCACAAGGACTCTACGCACTTGTGCATCATGGATGATAACACTAATGAGTAGGGCGGGTCATCCACATGAAATAGGACCTCGTCAGTAATCATGTCATCCTCCACAAACTCCAAGGCTAAACAACCCAAATGTGGATTTTGTGAGGATGATCTTGTGGTCTCTATGTGATGGATTTCTAGATTTGGGGATGCGGTAGGAATCTTGGGGGCTTCACTAGGAGGATCTTCAAAGAAATGTAGATGTTAAAGGAACTTTTGATGTGTATCGAGGTACGTATGAGTTCCATAAATGGTATTTGTAAGGATTTTATCTCATCTAAAAAAATTTGATGAGGCTTGGAGTAGCTCCCATAGTGATATCGTGGTGGTGGCACAATGGAAGATGTACCTAAATGGTATAATGGTTTATTTAGAGCTATCATATTGGGGAAGGTGGGATATGATCTTTACTTGGTACTTCTTGTGACACCATGGGTGGAAGCTCGACTATGGAAGAAGGTTCCGCCATCGATGGGTCCCGGGAATTATTAAGAAATTGTGGATTATCGGAGGATTTCTTTGGTTTAATAACGGGATCCTAATGGTTGGTTTATGAAGGCTCTACGATTCTCGTGACATTGTTCATAGGGTTTTTAGGACGCTTATTTTGACGGTTAGAGTGAGATCTCTCTAAAGACTGAAATTTATCATAACACTCATGTATAATAGTAGAGTAATCAAAAGAAGATCCAAGAAAGAAATCGAGGGTTTTTTTCCTAAGGTCCTTAAAATCATTGTGAGAATGTCTTATAGTGGCATGCCACCAAAAAAACAGATCACCTCTAAAGTTAGGTAAGGATTATTTTGAAGGGGGGCCATTCACGGAGTGGGAAGCATTTAGAGAAGTTTGGCACAAGATAAAGGAGTATGAATGGAGGGGCAAGGGGATTCCTAAAACTCTCCCACTTTGTTTTATCTTGGATGATTCGAAGGGCTCATTACATTCATTGTGTTTTTAAGTTTATGTGATGAATTATAAGTGCATCCAAATTCACGCATGAGATGATCTTGTCTTTTAGCTTGTTCAAGGGCTTCCTCAAACATTTTGGGAGAGAAGGGCCTGACCTTATATTAGAGAGTAGGTGTAAGGGCCTTGAGAAATATTTGACATAAGCTCGATTAGCAAGATTATCATTATCTTGGATGGAAAGTTCTTTCCATTTCGTAATAAATTCTTGGGTCAATTTTTGTGTTCCTTACTTAAGTTTTATGAATATTTGTAAAGTGTTTTCAGGAAGATCTTGTTGCTGAAATTTAGAAATGAGAGCTTTGAATAAACCTTCTAAATCAACTATCGAGTTGGGAGGAAGTGGTTATACCATTCTAATGCCTCGCCCATGAAAGTTTTTTTCTAGAAGCTTAGTGGTTGTGTAGGTGTTCGTTTGAATCCATTATTTGTAGAGGTTTCCAAATGTCTTAAGATAGAGGGTTGGATCCATAGAGACATCATAAGAGATGGTAGGGACAATCTCTCCCAAGTCCATGATAATAATGTACAGAGCAAAAGGTTTATTTTGAACAGCTTGCAACATATTGCTCTAAATTGAGAGGGGAATAGGACTCCCCTATGTATCCACCAATGGGGGAGGTGTGTAAGAAGGTATACTAGGAACCAAATTTTGAGATTTTATTTGCAACATCTGATTTTGTATTTGGATCATGCTAGTTGTGGTGGTAGCTTGGGATAAGGCCATATGATCTAGGAGCTTGACTATCACCATGTTAGGATCCATAGAAGAAGAATGACCTTTTTTATGGGTGTTTTTTTGTGATTTTCATGTTCATTAATGGGAGTTTTGGGAGATTCTCCTTGATCGGTCTTGCAAGGAGTAGCATGATCATGATAGGGCATTCCTTAGTTAGGATGGGGCATGGTCATTTCCATGGCATCAATGGATATCCTTCAAAAACATCCATCCTTGTCAAGAGTAAAGTACTCATTGTTGTTGATATTCTTAATGATAGATATGGGGTCTATTTTCTCAACCTTGACCACATTTTTTCTACTCAGTGACCCTGCTCTGACTGTTCAAAGGGACAAGGTTGGGACAACAGAGTCTCACGGGTGATATTGGGATGACTAGGAAGGTTAGTACTTGTAGGATGAGAACTAGAGCATTTATGAGCATGGAGAGGAAATGTAGGCACAAAGGAATATCCCATGGATAAATTCAAGGGGTTCATTTGTGCCACAAATATCCTCAGAGGTAACATTTTTGTAGTTTGGGAGTTGAAAATTGGGTTCTAGAAATCTTTGTTCCAGAAACAATCGGCCCCATCAAATCTTTACACATGGGTCAATGGCGTTAGGAGACAAAATCTCAAGAATGAAAGGATCAGCCCTTCCGAAATCTTTCATAGGGGCTAATGGCATCTAGAAACAAATGTGTCAAAACAAACAGGATCGCCCACGGTGATGGTGTCTATGGAGATAAAATTTTATCTTTTTTTGACTTTTGGTGGTTTGGAATGAGATCAAGTTCAGATATGGATGCTTTTTATGATTTTTGCTTGATTAGGAGGCTTGTAGGATTCACGTCGGTTCACCAAAGATGTATGACGGGCCAAAAATGTGTCTCAATGGATTGTACTCCTAAGTCTTCCATTCTACAAGGGTATTGAGGCAACGAATAGGAGACACACATGAACCGACACACAATGGGTTGATTTAAAGGGGCTATGGTGAGCACTAAGGTCACATATCCAGAGGGAATTAATCCCTACACTAGGTCAACCTAGGGTTTCCAAGTCTGATGGCCAAGATAGAGGAGAGCACCCTTCTAGGATATCGGTAAATGGGGAGAGATATAGATTGGTGTGGGATAAGACAAGCATGCACAATATAACTGAAATGTAAATAAGGGAAAGCTAAGGAGATGATAAAATAAGAGCACTATGCTAACTAGTATCAATGTACATGTAACACTAAGCTAACATAGAACAATGGGGAAGGGAAATGAACTAATCTATGCAAAATGAAAAATATATTTAGAGCACTTATATTTGGGGTGATCGTTGGTGCATCTATCTCTCTAGAAAAGAAACACACTAAGAGAGAATCATTATTGGGTGGAGAAGGGGAACATCGTTCTTGTCCTAGAATCACTATAGATGACCTAATAGTGTAAGCAATCCAACTAAGAAGAAGAGTGTCCAATCCAATCCAAGTCAAATGCAAGATGAACCAAGGGAAAAGCGAGAAAATGTGAAGTTTGCATAAGAGAGAAGAGTGAATGGTAGTTCCTATGATTCTGGATTCCTTCCTTCATGAATGTTATATTTTTGTGTGTGTGTGTATACGATGTCATCTCCCATGGGAAATAGCATCAACCAAGTCAAAACCTAACACCGACACCATCACCCACTGGGCGATGGCATCGGCCAAGGATGTTAAATGTCATGTAAAGTGAAAAAGAGGTGTCATAGATCAAACAAATGGATGAACAAGGTTCCAAATGGTGAAATACAAGCAAGGTGTTGGGAGTGTAATGTGTATGAGACATAAAGGGACAAGGATAACTAATGCAAGGATAACTAAGGCTAGGACCACATAGTGATACTCTCTTTGTGTATTGTCTCTAACCCATAATGACTATGTGAATAGTCATACCCCATTCCCGATAGGCCCTTTAAGGGCTCAAGAAATATATTTATTAGTGACCCTTATATGCACAAAATAAATTGCTAGTAACAAGTATGAAAGATGAAAAGTAAAAAATTAGGTGTATACATATCACTCCTAAGTCTTATGTTCTAAAAGGGTATTGAGGAAACAAATATGAGACACAAGTGATGGGTTTGTTTAAAGGGGCTAGGATGAGCGTTAAGGTTGCGTATACATAGGGCAATAATTCCTACACTAAGTCAACCTAGGGTTTCCAAGGACCGCAATCCGATAGAGGAGAGTACCCTTCTAGGATATTGGTAAATGGGGAGAGATATATATCGGTGGGGGATAAGTCAAGCATGCAAAATATAATTGAAATATAAATAAATCAAAGTTAAGGATTTGATCAAATAAGAGCATTATGCTAACTAGTATCAATGTATATGTAACACTAAGCTAACATAAAACAATGGGGAAAGGAAATGAAATAATCTATGCAAAATGACAAAGAGAGTTAGAGAACTTACCTGTGGGGTGGTCGTTGATGCATCTATCTCTCCAGAGAAGCAACACACAAAGAGATAATCACTATTGGGTGGAGAAGGGGAACACCGTTCCTATCCTAGACTCACTATAGATGACCCAGTAGTGCAAGAAATCCAACCAAGAAGAAGAGTGTCCAATCTAATCCAAGTCAAATGCAAGATGAACAAAGGGAAAAGTGAGAAAATGTGAAGTTAGCACAAGAGAGTAGAGTGAATGGTAGTTCTTATGATTTTGGATTCCTTCCTTCATGAATGTCAAAGTGTGGTGTGTACTATGCGATGCCATCACCTGTGGGAAATGGATTCAGAAAGGGAAAAAAATAACACCGACACCATCACCCACATGCGATGGTGTGGGCCAAGGATGCTAAATGTCATGTAAAGTGAAAAAGAGGTATCATAGATCAAATAGACATATGAGCAAGGTTTCAAACAATGAGCATCAATCAAGGTGTCAAATTTACAATGTGTAAGAGACAAGGATAACTAAGGTCGGGACCATATAGTGATACTCTTTTTGTGTACTATCTCTAACCCATAATGACTATGTGAATAGTCATACCCCATTCTCGTTATGCCTCTTCAGGCACCTTCTCAAGAAATAGACGCATCTATGACCCTTATTTGCAAAGGAAATTTTTAGTAACAGGTATGAAAGATGAAAAGTGAAAAATTAGGTGTATACACAATCATTCACATGAAAAACCCAAGTTTATCAATTAGAATCGAAATGTTGTTAATGACAGTGTAATTGATAACCGTAATGTACTCAATGTTCAAAATAACCAAAAACAGATAAATAAATAAAAACCATTGTGGTCCCAAAAGCTACTCCCCTCGTGATAATAAGGGGAGACAATTTACATTTTTGGGAGGGATCCTTTCAAGTGTCTTATGACAACTAGTGAGTGTAAATATGGTCACTTACCCCATTACAAAACCTTTTGCAGAAGGAGAACCAAAACCATTTTGGTATAAATCTAGTGAGTATTGCGATTTTCATCACATTGATGGCCACTATATTCAAGATCTTATTGATAGCGGAGACATTGTGATCAAAGAGTCATCACCTAATAAAACACCCAATGATAATTTAAAGGTGTTCTCAAATCCTTTTCCCAAGCATGGTACAAATGGTAAAGCTTAGGAAAAAGGCCAATCCTCAAATAATGTCGACTTTAATTTGATCATATCATTTATCAAATAACTACCCAATTCCATTGCCACCATAAAATTCCAAGCTCCTAACTATGCGGTGGTCATGCAACAAAAGAAGGTTTGGATGCATGTAATGAAGAAACCATCCACTTCCACCAAGCCTCAAGTGTCAAATCCTACAACTCTAAACAATCCAAAACATACAACGTAGTTAAATCTTCGTTTGTCCCCTATGATTTAGTCAAGCAACTAGTGATGACACATGTGCATATCTCCCTCATGGAGTTATTAAAAGCATTGCCTTCCTTCCAAGAGATTCTTACTCATGCTCTCCACGAGGCATGTGTTCCTAAGAATCTCAACACACAAAATTTGGCACTCATTGCCCATATTTTTCCAAGTATCCCTATATTATCATTTGGTCCTCAAGACCTCCTAAATCCCAATCTTCATAATAATAACTTGTTGTACATTAAAGCCTACATTACTAATCATAAGATCAAACGAGTTCTTATTGACAATGGAACCACTTTAAATATCTTCTTTATGAAAAACTTGAGACAAATGAAAGAAAAGAAAAGAAATATTGTAAACCTTTCTCCAAGATCTTCTTGCAACCTCAAGATGAGATAGTTGAAGTGTTTTAAACACTTGTAGGATCTCGAGACAGTTTGGTTGTGGATGCTCCAAGTTTTCTTCCAAATGGAGGAGGAATGCTATGAGAAAGTTGGTGATCAGGTGGAAAGCCTTTTAACATGTAATTTGGAATGGAATAGATCGGAGGTTCGCTATGATTGCTTAAATCTTCCAAGTGATTGTTTGTGAAGGATATAACCTGTTATTTATAATGGAAGGAGAGGCTATGGAGTGGATCAAGGTTCTTAATGAGATCGTGAATGCATTTTCTTGAAATAGAATTTGGATTTGGTTGTGTTGGTGAAATAAATTTTCATGTTACAAATTATTGGTTTCCACCAATGGTCACAAGGCGAAGTCTTTCTACAACTCAAAATTCAGGCCTTTTTCATCTGGAACCGAGAGGGGCAACTACAAAATATTTAAATATCTTAAGAAACCATTAAGCCTTAGATCAAATTTTATATTTCCACCTTGTAGATAATTTTAATATATTTATGATGCCTATTTTTTCCTCTTAACTCCTTCTGAACTCCCTAATCATCCCGAGAAGTCAAATTTCACCATTTTAGCTTTCATTTCTGCACCTAGAAACTCGGTCTTGCATAGATTGCTCTGAATGAGATTTGATTCCTAAACTTTCCTAAATTTCTTCAAAAAACTTATAAACTCCCAAAAATCACTCTCAAATGATTTAGATCTTTCCTTATCACTTCAGTAGGATTTTACCAACATCAAAATGCCCAAAAATGGCCATTTTAGGCCTCCAGGAAGACTTTTCTTTCATTAAACTTTAGTAAATTTGATCATCAACTTGTGAAATAATACCTACACACTTTGAAAAAAATTGAAAATATTTTTATTGCTTTCTCTAATATGGGGTCAAGTTTTAACTAAGGGTTGGTTGACCAAAGGAAGGGCGCACAAAGGATCGGTAGAAGCCTAATTTCCAATTAGGGGCTTAGTTTTCATGCTTCAAAATTTTCAATTTTCATGCTAGTTATTTTGCATGATAACCGCTAGCTCTAGCTTAGGGACATAGGACTGTAAGGGGAAATAGAGAAGCTCAAGTATATCATGGGTGAGAAAACCAAAGTGTCCTATTCAATGGGAAATGGATTCAATTCTTACTACTAACACAAGTGACGAACACACACAGAGGGAAAAGCCGTAACACACCAACTCAAAGGAAACACACCGAAACTGAAAGGAAAGACATAATGAAAATGGAAATTATAGTACATGGGGGAATTTATTGAGGTGGGAGAATAATGTACACACATCCGAGAAATGGGTTGAGAGAAGTATGTACCATCATGGAACAGTGGGTTGAATTCATACTTCCAAAGCTTGAAGATAATCATCCGATCATGCCATGCTCTCCTGATGGCTCTGTATGGTTTGAGAAGAAGGAGAGAGACCAATTTTTCATCCTCATACTGATACTACATAGAAAACATCCTTGCATTCAATGACCACTTTGTTGCTTGTTTGGAATTTTTGCTTTTGTAGTCTCCACTCGATGCTTTGTGACTATAAGAAGCCATTCCTCCATGTTTTCAAAAATGGATTTTATTTTCTTGATATGAAGGTGTTCATCATCCTTGAGTTAATGTTGCAGCATGGATTCATGTTCAAAATCAGTAGGGGCTTTGGAAATGGTGAAATCAATCGATTCGACTCCATTCACAAGACTCTTGCATATTATCATTCATTTGTTTCTTAGGATTTCTCTCTTTACCTATCAACTCATCACTAACCTTGATATCATTTTCTATGATGGAGGTGTTATATTCATGACTGAAGACATCCAAAATAGGTTTAATAATTTCCTTTCCCTTCGGTTCATCATGGATGCAATATTCTTCACAAAATGGGAAAGGGGAAAACTTACCTTCACATTCATGCTCATCTACCAAGGCTTCAGAGAACATTGATCTTACCTATTTCCATCTCATTGTTGAATGTTTTTGCATCAAAATAAGGATCACAATTGAAATCATACTTATCTTGCATAGTCATGGCATATGTCAAGATTTCAAGACTAAGTTGAGGATCTTCAATTTCTTCCACAATATTCAAGATGTCTTACACATATTCCTCCTTCAAAGTTGCCACATACTCATTTTCACATTCATTTGAAGAATCTTAAAATTGGTTTTCAAGTAAATGATTGGAAATATGATCTTCACATTGCAGACTCATTTGAAAAATTATCTTCCTTATGATCCATACTTATTTTCATCCAGGGGTTACCTTCTTGCAATTTTGGGCATACCTAGTTTTCATCATTTTCAAATAGAGAGAAGGGAAAGGTTCACCTTTCAGTTCAAGGTTTGTCAAATCATCCTCACAATGGGAAGGAGAATAAAATGTTGGGTCAGAAACATGAGAATAACCCTCCACTCCATCCTAAACATCTCCTAGAAAGTCTTCTTCTTCACAGAGAAAAGGGAAAACCCCATGTTCACAATTATGATCACTATCACATTCCTTTGGTGATAACATGGAAATAAAATCCTCATAGAGACCATGCTTTATTTGTTCATATGCAATTGTTTCAAAAGGAAATTGGATTCTTCCATTTTTTCATTTCATCATTGAGCATTTGTGAATCAAAAGGAGAGCTAAAATTGGAAAGAAAACCATCAATGATTACCTCAAATTCATCCTCCTGAAGAACTTATGGCGGGGAAAGAGGATTCATTCCTTGAACATATTTATGATCGATGGAATTCTCAGAAAGCAGTGCATTATCCATCATGAGGCAATAATTCTCATCTCTAGTGCATATTGCTCCTCTAACAAATGGTGTCTTGAGACAAAATAAAGATGTGAATGGAAATTCAACCTTCATGTTTTCTTCGTTGTCCTCCAAGGTGTTTATTTGACTTCTATTGAAAGGCTTAAGAATGGGGCAGTCATGAGAAACACATAGGAGTCTTTTAGGAACAAATACCTCATAATATGGAGAATCATCAGAATCTTCTTCCGAAGGATGAATCTCTTCTTCCTCAACATTATGAAGTGCTTCAAGTTTCTCATACCTTTATTGCATAGCCATAACATAACCTAGAATTTCAAGATTGATTTGGGGATCATAATTTCCTTCTGCAACGTTCAAAATTATTTGCATGAACTCTCTTTTCAAGGTTGTCATTTCTTCATCCCCATATGCAAGAAAATCATCCAAAGGAAGAGAGACAAAAGACAAAGCTTTGAGTTTCTCAATCAGTTGTGTGAAGTTCAAAACATTATCTTCAAGATATTTTTCATCTTCATGATTTTCATACAACATTTTGTATCTCTTTTGCATCTTTCTCATCAGGCCCTTAGATTATTCATCATCAACAAGTGTAATTCCCATTCTCTTTCCTCTAGCAGAATCAATCTGCTTGAATTGAAGCCACGAGGATTTGATGGTAGGATCTTTATAAGCATAAATTTTGTCTATTCTAGATACTCTTTCAATAACTTTTGCATAAATGTTATTAATCTTCTTTCCTTTTGTTGTTCATAGATTTTTCTTGAAGCAAGAAACTTTTTGATGTTCCAAAATCCTTACTTTTGCAAGAGCTAGTCCAGAATGATGGCTAATCAAAATCTACATATCTTGGTGATCATCTTCTTCTTCATGGTTGTTATCACTTATTGGTGCCGAACACCAATCTCAAAACTTCATCATTGTGATGTGAGAAATGAACGTGACATGGATTCGTTCCTTGATAGAGTCACCTTCAAAATCTGATTTTCACTTTGATATCTGATTTTTTTAATTTTCCAGAGATCTTTAAGGGTGTATGAGGGCATATTTCTCCTGAGCGAAGTCACCAAAACTATTGGTGAAATAATTTGTTGTGTTGCAAATTATTGGTTTCCACCAATGGTCACGGGCTAATCCCCTCTTTCTTGTGTATGGGGGCTCCTATTATTGAATGTAAACTACCTAAATCAGTGGGGTGGCTGTTAGGTCGGGATCACATAGGAATACTCCACTAAACCTATGGCAAAGTGTTTATACAAAGTATAAGGGAGGAATTTGCAATGAAGGGAGGTAAAGGGGATTTGGGAAAATAAGGAGAGAGAAGGTTACTATTGTGAGTAGGCTTACAGAGTTCACATTTAATAACCGAGTAGGTATACATTGAATTAGAAGAACATAACAATGCTAATAATGATAATACTAACAAATCATAGACACAAAATTCCATTGATTCATTTATCAAAGGCATAGACACCTTTCTTGGTTTTACAATATTACCATGTATACAAATTTGCAAAGTAGAGAGAGTGGAGGAACATAAGAAAATTAATAAAAGAATTGTAGCTTTTATTGCTTGATGTAGTAGTGGTAAATCTCAACAACATAAATTCAATCAATAATTGTCAACCTTTTGGTATGGAGAATTTGTTCTAATTTATAACATTACAAATTGTCTTCTTACCTTCCCCCCACATGAATATTCATCTTTCCTCGTCACTTGCGACCTTCCACATTCTCTTAGGAATGAAATTAAGTCATTTTATTATTTTTGAAAAGGGAATTTTATAATGCAACATTAAGTCACTTAAGTGAATAAGACGAAAAAGTGAAAAATTACATTCTCAATGAAGGAATAGAATGTTAGAGGGGGGGGAAGAAGATAAATAAGTGGAAATCCAAAGATGGGAAAGATCTTGCTGATGAAGGACCTACTTCTGATTAATTCTAAATGAAGTTCCTTTCCCTAGACCACCTATTGAACTAAAACACTATGATTGCATATTCCACCTCTTTTGACTTGCAAGATGTGAGCTCATTATCAAGCATGGATCAAGTGTTTAGAAACACTTCACAAGGTATGCATTGCTTGAGATGAATTCCATCCTCACTCACATTGAGCTCCTCCCATCATTCTCATGATGATAATTCCATTGATGAATTTAAATTCCAATGGAGATGTTGATTTTGATGTTTCGATCCTCATGAACCTCAAGATGTTTGTGATTTCACTCGCGTTTTACGGGTAACTACCTATGACTTGTTCCTTGACACAATGTGATTCAATTGATGTAAAATTCATGAATGAATTCAATCAAGATAACTCCCTTCAGCTATAATTGTAAATAGTTGAACCACCCACCTTCTTTCACCAAACTGTGCCATGTAGAGATCACTCTTAACTAGTGCTTTAGGATCTTGCGGAGTGCTCTTTGGCCTTGTTCAAGGGTTTTGGATGTTGAGAATTTACCTTTTTGAAAATATACTATTATTATACATGACCCACTATGAACACATGTTATATTCAACAAGTGCACTTACAAGTTTTGGGATTGCAATGAAAACAGTCTTGAAATTCTGGGTTTTATTCCAAGATTCTTTGTTGCAATTTTCAGATGATTCCCTCATTTGAATGAGTGTAAAATGAGATTTTCAACAAGGAGGGAAAAATACTAAAATAAAAACAATTCCTCCATATCTCAAAAAATCATCCACCTCATTATGTAAAAAATGGCTTGGATGAAAATAGATTTTTCAAGGATAATTCACACCAAAGTTTAGATGATTTCACCCACAAATCTCCATAGAAACAAAAATTAAATTTTATGACCTTTTTATACTGTGTCATAGAAGCCATTAATGGAGTTTGGAGATTTTTTAATAGAAATTTTCATGAAAAATCACTATTTTTGTGAGGGGAAGATGTAGTGAAGTTTTCATGTGTTTTGGTGCAACTTTTATGGAAGACCAAGGCACATTTTTGTGTCCCCCTTGTCCTTTCGGGGGAAAAGGGGGTAAACTAGGACACCAAAGTGTGCCTTGGAGAAAAATGATGACATGTGGCAACTTGAGGTTCAATGAGAATGAGATGTATTTAACTCCACTTTAACCTGACAAGCTTAACTTAATCTGCAGTGGGGGTTTGTGCTTAAGTTGCACCATGCCAAAGGGAAAAGGGGGACAAGGGGGAAACATGGGACACAAAAGTGTGCCTTGGAGAAATTTGGTGACATGTGGCATGGTGTAAATTTGGCTAAGTATGGATTTTAAGCTTCCCCCTCACTCTCACACACCTTAACTCAACTTAGACTCAACCCGGGTTAACCAGACTCATGTGGAGGTTAGTACTTGAGTTGCACCAATGAAAAGGGTACACAAGGGAGACCAAGGACACAAAATTATACATTTCACTTGGTGGTGACAATTGGAAGCATTTGGGGATAGGAGGATGTGATGAGGGGGCTTGGAAAGGCACCTGGGGGCTAGAAAATGTACCTATGAAGCTGTGTGAGGTCATATGAGGGTCTAAGAGCTAAAAAACGTTTTGGGGTGCACTTTATTGTCCCTGTATCCCCTTGGTGAAAATTTGGAAAATTTGGACACAAAAATGCACTTTGCACTTGGTGGTGACATATGGCAAGGTGAAAATTTGACTAAGTATGGGAAATTGAGGCACCTAAGTGAGTTTTCCACCTCGAAGCATGGAAAAGTGTTTTGGGTTCAAATCTTAATTTTTTTACTCAAAATCACATTTCAAGATCACTATAAGCAATCCAAATATCCAATTCTTTCTAAAAATCAAAATTTAGGGTCTTTTACATCTGGAACCAAGAGGCGGCAATTTAAAAGATTAAAATATCTCGAGAAACCATTAAGCCTTCAAAAAATTTGATATTTCCACTTTGCAGATAATTTCAATAGATTCCAAATGCAATTTTTTCCCCTTTAAATCCTTTTATAACTCCGGAATCATTCGAGAAGTCGATTTCACCATTTTAGCTTTCATTCCCTGCACCCAAAAACCCGGTCTTACAAAAATTACTCCTGAATGAGATTTTTTTCCTAAAATTTCTTAAATTACTTCAAACACCTTCAAGACTCCCCAAAATCACCCTTGGATGTTTTATATATTTCCCAAAAAATTCAGAAGGATTTTTACCAGCTTCAGAATGCCCAAAAATGTCCTTTTAGGCCTCTAGGAAGACTTGTCTTTCATCAAACTTCACTAAATTCAATCATCAACTTGTGTAATCATACCTACACACTGAAACAAACTTTAAAACCTATTTATTACTTTTCTCTAAGCTAGGTGAAGGTTGAATTGAGGGTAGGTCAGCTAGAGGAAGGATATACAAAGGATCGGGAAGCCTAATTTCTAATTAGGGGCTTAGTTGTCATTCTTCAAAATTTTCAATTTTCATGCTAGTTATTTTGCATGACAACATTATGGAAGTTCAAATGGATTGAATATCCATTGAAGGGAAATTTATTTTTGGAATTTTTATTCAAGAAGGTGGTTGTATGTGCATTATTATTACTTCCACCTTTATAGGATTCTAGAAGTGGAGTGGAGTGAGGTAGTTTAACTTGAGTGACTAGGATAGTTGAAGTGGAGTGTGAGTAGATAAATAGATTTATTTCTATTTAAATAACTAATTAAATTAGCTAAGGGATGTGAGTGGGTAATTAAATATTTAATTAAATAAATATTTAATTAAATTAGCTAAAGGACATAGGAGTATAGTTTAAGCATGATTAGAATTAATTAAATTAATTCTAAAGGGATGTGTGTGAATACTTAAAGCATGATATAATTAATTAATTAAATTAATTCTAAAGGGGATGTGAATGAATTTTAGTGATATGTGGGAGGATAGTGATCTGGAATGCATTCTAAAACCAATTTTGGTGTATCTTGCAAAGGATAGGGATAATTAGGAATGGCTAGAAATAGGTATGTATTTTTAGGGTTTCTACACAAATCAATATACAAAATATAAAGAATGAATGGTCAACTCTAAATGAAAAAATGTGTTGAACACTAAGTTACTAAGTTGTAATTGACTATGTAAGACAATCCTCTCTTCTATACAAATCAATATACAAACTCAAAAGACTAGATGGTCAACTCGGATATAAAGATCCACTTAACACTAAGTTATAATAAAATATGCCACTACATTTGTTACAAATGTAGAGGTAAAATAACCTATCAAAATCTACAATATATCAATATTACGATTATTAAAATAAACCCATATAATGCACGTTGACAATAGTGCAAGTTTTATTATTTCTAAAAATTCAAGGCCTAGATCCGTGTGGAGTGGTGTGGTCCCACAATGTGGGAATCAATATTTTAGGGGTTGTTAGGATGCCTTTTGACACTCTTCCCTTGATTTTTAGACATTCAATTCCCACATAATTATCAAACACTTGTTGGGGATTGATCACCCCTAGCTATCTAAGAACACCAAGTCAAACTCTCCATGTCTCCAAACATGCCTTTTATGTCTATTACACATTCGACACTTATATCACACTACTCCTTATCTATGTGTGGGTCATGCCAATGGCCCATGTTGTTTGTCATATATTGGTTATTCTATTGACACGCCTTATAGCTTCCTATACTTTAGCACTTTTTTATACACTTTTATTCTCCTTTAAAACTAGTAAATTTTATTCTCTAGCATAAAGGGGTGGCAAATGTAGACACTAAAATCTACACAAAATTATTATTACATCATACTTTTGGATAACCTTATGTATAGGGTCTTGAACAATGAAACTAAGGATTAGTGGCGAGAATTCCTTGTATTTCTTTTATATCATTTATTTTATCCTCTAAATTGTTACTTACTTCATACTTCTTTATGTTTTTATGTTGTGTCACAGATATATTTGGCCTTTTCCACTATTTTTCAACTTTTGTGGTGTTGGTCCAAAACCATACAAATTGGTTAGGACCATGGTACATAACTCGAATGAGATGTACAATCTTGACCCTTTTGATTTTGGGTCCTTTCTACCTATTGGGTCTCTTCATTACTATTTTCTCTTTTACCTCTTATGTTTTTGGTTAGCTTTTCATGCCACTAAGATTCAAATTTCAAAGTGATTAAATATTATATAGATACAAGTTCACCATAAGCATTTATTATCTAGAAAACACCTATCTATGTACTATATATTGAGCTAAGAAAGCATTAGTAATTTCGTAAGCTAGGAAAAATGCACTACTAACAAGGAAGTAAAATACCAATAATCATAGATCCTCCTTCGCGTTCCGTAGAAAACCTCAGAATGGGCTAGGAAACTTGGATTGAGCCCCAATTGCATGATATGTAGGTGTTTTTCTTGGACGAGCAAGGCCTTTCTGCAACAATGATCCACTTACGTTGCACCATATGAGTAAAAGGATTATGGATTTAGGGTGCTTCAAAATAAGGTTATTTGAGTATTAAGATGAGAAAGAAGGATGTTCTTTGCTCAAAGGATGCAAGAACTTAGACATGGCATTTAAGCTTATTCTCCGTGTGTTTAGAGGGGAGGGGTAAGGCTGTATTTATAGCCTAGGGGAGTGATTAACTTAGATTACTTTAAAAAATCATGGTTTGAAAATGTGGGAAAGATTAGGTGAGTGGGGACCACGAAGAATGGGTGAGGATTTGATTTTAGATTTTTAATTCATAAGTGGAGGATTTTAGGTGAGTGGGGACCACGAAGAGTGGGTGAGGATTTGATTTTGAATTTTTAATTCAATAGTAGAAAAACATGGATAATAATGACATGTGGTGAGGATTGGGTTATTTTTTGGATTTTGAAATGGATAATTAATCAAATTATATTTGATTAATTCGAAGTGTATTTTTGTGGGAAATGAGGAAGGGGAATTAATTGATTTAGAACAGATGTGAAATTAGGGTGTCTACATTTTCCCCTCTTTGGAAGGGTACTATGAAAGTAGTGTCCTTTCAAAGAAAGTAGACGAGATGGGGGAAGAATTCAATCTAATTTTCTTAAGAAAAACATAGAGAAAATATTTTTGGGGAGAATAGAAGGTGGTGATTGATGGATGTCATGGTATCCTCCAAGACAAAAATGTCATGAGAAGATGTGATTATGGAAAGATATGATGATGCCCCCTCGAGAGGGCTGACGAGAATGGAATATATGACAGAAATCTTGAAAAGAGGAGAGATGAATTCTGTAGAGAAGAGGATGATAATGGAGTGGAAGAGACTTGAATGACCGCATGACGCAAATGGAGAAAGGATTCAATCGGCCTCGAATGTTAGGTGTGAGGGTGTATGGGAAAGAGAAAAGGGAATGGATAGGATTGGGGGTTGATTATGAGAAGAGTAAGGGAGATAGGGGAGGGGGAAAAAAGGAATGAAAGAGGTAGAAATAAGAGAGAGGGATGATAGGGGAAGAAGGGAATGATGAAGGACAAATAAGGAGAAAATAGGAAAATGACAGAGTAGAGGGTGAAGGGATGAAATAGAGAGATGTGCCAAATGAAGGAAGAAACAGAGATAATAAAGAGGGATGCATGAAAGTGAAAGAAATGATAGAGCTGAGAAAATCAGAAAACGGGGAAGGATAAATAAGAAGGAGAAGACAAGGTGGGACTAGGGGGTGAAATCGACAAAAATTGAAAGAGGACGAAAGAAGAAGTAGAACGGAGAAAAAATAAACTATGAGGGGCGAGGAAAGTGTGAAAAAGAGTAGAGAAAAGAAGAGAAACAAATACAGAATGAATGAAAAGGTAGGGGTGGTAGAGAAAAGGAGAAGTGGTAAGAAGAAACGTGAAAATTAGGGGAGAGGAAAGGAAGATACAGCGAATACGGGGAGAATATTGAAGGAACCGTGTCATTGCGAGGAAGACCAAGGCAAAGAATATGGAGCAGACCATATGGAGATGCATGTGGAGGGTAGTATGATAAAAAAGATAGGACAACATTGAAGAGCTAGGTTATCGATGGGGAAGTAAGGAGGAAACGTGATGGAAAAGGGGGAAGAAGATGATACATGGGAAGGGAAATAAGATGAGGGGTGGGAGAGAGAAGAGGATAACAAAGAAAATGATGTAGAAGGAAGGGAATACAGAAAAGAGATAATAAGTGGAAAGGGAACAATATAAGGAATGTAAAGAGAAGAAAGAGGGGAGGAATGACATCAATTGGAAAAGATGCGGAGATGCATGAAATGAGGATACTAGGATTACGAGAAAATAGACAAAGGATGTATGATGAAGACAATAAAGATATTGAATAGGGCGAAGGGAAGATGGAGAGATGGGTAATAAGTGAAAAGAAAGGGTGGGGCTGGGGAAAAGAATAGGAGAGAAAAGAGAATGGGGGATAGAAGAGGAAATTCCAATGAGGGGATGTTAGGGAAAGTCCACTAACAATGAGTGGTGAGGAAGGGTGAGAGAAAAAATGAAGAAAAGGAGAAAGGTAACAAGGATTGGAAAGGGTAACACCAACAAAGGGACGTTAGGGAAAGCCCACTGATAATGAGTGGTGGACTTAGAGGAGGGAAGGAATGAAGGGAAACTCTAGAAGGTCCAAGGGAGTGAACGAGGTCGTGTGGAATGAGGATTGATGATTTTTAGGGAAATTCCACTAACAATTATTAGCGCGGGAATAGAAGATGATGATGAAAGAATGATAGAGGAATGTTAACAATAATGGCAAACACGTGTGTGGGTAGAAATGTGGGGGATTTGAGAAGATGAAGTGGAAAGAGTAAATAAAATGGGAGGGATGAGTTGGGACTAGGTGAAAGCGAGGAGAGGATGTGGGTGATGAGGACAAACGAGGTGAGGATGAAGAAACAAGACATGAAAAGAATGGGAAGAAATGGTATGAAGGATGATGGATCAAGAAGGGGAAAATGGGGGAAAAGAATGTGATTGTAGGTGGAAGATATTAGACGTATGTTGTAAGAGGATAGGTGGAGAAAGGATAATGGTAGGAGGAAAAATTGGTTGGTAGGAGAGACCAGGTGGAAGAAGCGATCAAAAAATTGAATGAAGAATGAGGCGAGGGAAAATTTCACAATGATGAGTTGAGCACGGGAGGACCACGATATAAGACTGTCATGTGACAAGTGGTTAAGTAAGATTGCCAAGTGAGTGAAACTGGAGATGACAAGTGGGCAAGCGAGAAGTGGTGTTTGTGAGAATGGAAAAGGAGGTGAAAGGATGTGATAATGGGGAATGCCGAGAAAAAGTGAAGGGTGAAGGGTGTGTAGTGATGGGGAAAGGCAAGAAGATAGATCATCCTTAAGAGGGACTCTTAAGTGAGATCGCCATGCCAGACGAGTGGTTAAGTAAGATTTCCAAGCAGAGGATGGTGATAGTGGTGGTAAAAGATGTGATGATGGGGAATGAAGAGAAAATATGGATGGTGAGAATGTAGAGTGATGGGTGAGTGTAAGATGACATGTCATGCTTAAGAGAATCTCTTAAGTAAGATCGTCATGCTACCGGAGTGGTTTTGTAAGATCACCTAACCGACAGGGATGATATGCAAGGAGAAAGACAAAATTGTATTGGGTACAGGGTGGAATGGTAGGTTGAAGAAGATGATCGTGACGAGAGGCGGGAGAAATAATATGGGGGAAATATGATGGGATGGGGAAGGCCATAGGGCAAATCATCCTTAAGAGGAAGTCTTAAGTAAGATTTCCATGTAGCTGGAATGGTTAAGTAAGATCACCAAGCTAAAGAAGAAGAAGAATGATGATAGAGTTGGTGGGAATAGGGTATGACAAAATGGACTGAAGGGGAACCCTCAAGTGAATTTTCCATACTATGAGAGTGTGTAAGTAGGATGACCAGGCATAAGACGGATTTGGGGAAGGATGAGAAAAGAGTGAGTGAGGTATGCCTGAGTGGAAGAGGATACGAGATGAGGTGATAACAAGAAAGGAAACAAAGGAGTGTAACATGAATGGATGAAGGAATATATGTAGTGAAGGGTGGAGAGTGTGAGGGGAATCCTTAATTGGGATGCTGCGTGGTGAGAGTAATGATGTGAGAATGAGAAGCAGAAGAGGTGGAATGGGAAGATGTGTGTGGTGGTGAGTTTTGTTTGATGAGAGGGGAGGTGGTGAAGAAGCTTCTATAGTGGGAAGATCTTAGGGAGAGGGTAAACCTCCACCGAGGATCCCATATAGAAGGGGTTATTAAGTAAGATTGTCAAGCGGGAAGTAGAAGAGTGAAAGGAAAGAATACAAATGGGTGAGAGGGGACAGGAATGGTGAGAAGGGTAATATGGGGATAAGTGGCGGAGGAGTAAAAATGAGGAGCGAGGATGAATGGATCAAATACATGGTGATCATGGTGGGGGAGGAGGAGCTACTGGATAGTGAATGCTACTTGAGAAAGATCTTCAAGTAGGATTCAGTAAACTACAACAGTGATCAAGTAGGATTCCTAAACCGGGAATGTATTAGTATGGGTGAATGGATGGGGTGCAAAGTAAGATGTTGATCATGCAGGAAGATACTCATGTGATGAAAAGCATCTTAATTTTAATATAGCACATAACAGATGCATCGTGATATTAAAGATCGGATGACTAGATTGTAATATGCGTGATAGCATGATAGACAGGGGACCATAAAAAGGTTTGATGCCCCAATTTAAATGCAAGTGGAAGAGAGCATAGACAGAGGCCATCAAGAAAGTATGATGCCCCAGGATTACTATATGCAATCGATAACATAAGCATATGAGAGAAAACACTAGGATACATAAGATCAAGATACCCCCTATAATATATCAAGATACAAGAAAGCAATTAATAATTTGTAACTAATAATGCAACATAAGAACCAATAAACATGTCCCTAATGTGTTCCATAGTGAGGATTGACCAGATGTGCCCCCAAGCAGGGGTACAAGGACATAGAAAAGGATTGGGTCATTGTCCTCAAACAAGGAAACAATGAGAGCCGGATTTTCCCAAGCGAGGATTCATGCGAGGAGAAGTGTTTTGAATTTGGTAGTCATAAAGTGATTGGATCATCCATTGGGGATAATAGTTCAAAGGTTGAATTGTGTTGGTTATTTTAGAGTTTTTGTGATTTTGTGGAGTTTACAATATTTTTATTTTTGTTTATTATATATATATATTTCTAATGTTTTTAGATTTTTGATAATTGTTTCTAGTTTATTTGATGATTTTCAAATGTTTTTAGATTTTTGACGATTCTTTATAATATTTTTAGATTTTTGATGAGTGTTTCTAATGTTTTTAGATTTTTGATGAATTTTTTTACTTGTTTTTGGCAATTTATGGACCATAGTGCAGACTTATTTTTGAGAGGTGATAAACCAGGATATTATCCGCATGTACCGTGTTCCTCATGGTAACTCATGCTCGGAATAACACAAATTCTCATTCCATTGGCAGGATATGGTGGTGATGATATGATGAAAAGAAGTCCAGCTCCATTCTTGACTCCACACAACTAGTAAGATGTGTGGGCTCATCATCGAGAATCAAGAAGGATGCAGGAGGTAGATAATGAGTATAGAGACAAATACTTACAACAATCCCTTTGAGAAATTGTGACTCAATTCTTCATAATGGTACTGAAGCAATTTTAAAAATGGCTTTCACTTTATGAGTCACGTGCTAGACTTAGACAGTTACATGGCATACTGATTGGTAAGATATGAGGTGAAGGGATAGTTCTCTCTTCACTTAGGCATCTAAATTACTACTTTGGGGATTCTATAATTGCAAGCACTATAAGATTTTGTATTTTTGAAATGAATCCCTATATCGTGCTCCATGCTACTAGTGAAGAGCAAGGGCTCATCACCGAAGGTAAAACATAGGTGAGTGAATTCCTTTTTGTCTTATTTTTTTGTTTTTAAATTTTTTTGAATTTTTGAATGTTTTGCAATATTTTTATGCTTTTATGATAATGACCCTCTACGTTTTTCCCCATGCCACTTGTAAGAGGAAAGGGTTTATCACCGAAGACAAGACCTAAATGAGTAAGGGCACCTTCCTCCATTCGCATTCTCACATTACCAAGTAAGAAGTGTGGGCTCAACACCAAAGCCTATGAAGGACAAAAATGTGACGATGAATTATTCTTAAGTTATTGAATTAATGGAATTTTACAATAGTGCTTTGTATTTGGGAAGGAACGTTTGCCCCCAATCTCCGCCCCACACGACTAGTAGGACACGAGGGTTCAACACCGAAGATTGAGATGGATGACCAAACGAATCAAGTTAAAGAGTTTAGAGCTTTGTTATGAAAGAGAGAATGTCTTTGAAGGGAATATATTACCATCAAGAAGCTTATAAGTATGACCATAGGTGAAAGCGATCTGAAAATGGGAGATTTTGATAAAGAAAATATCTCCAATGGAAATGAATAAATTTAAATTATGCATAGAGAAGCAAGACGAAGGAGAACAATGTACATGTTCTTGTTTCCTAATAGTGAACATCTCAAGGGTAAAATTTCTTTAAATGAACTACATTCATTGGTTCATCAACATCATGACCATTTTCAATGGCCAACGTATAGGCTCAAGAGCCAAATTTAGTGATAATTACATAGGGTCTTGACCAATTAGGCTCAAATTTTCATTGTTTTTCTCGTTCTTTAGTGGTATTCTTTCAATTTTCTTTAAAACGAGGTAGCCAATTTTGAATTCTCTAGGTCTTACCTTTTATGATAATTGTGTTGCAATGATTTTGATAGACTTGAAGATTATTGAGAGCATTAAGTCATTTTTCATTGAGAAGCTCAAGCTCTTGAAGCCGTGGATCGGTAAGATTCATCCTCATTAATTACATCTTTAAGGGAGATCCTCAAGGATGGGAGTTTTATCTCAATAGGTAAAATGACTTCACAACCATAAACAAGGGAAAATATGGTGGCTCCGATAGGTGTGTGGTAAGATGTACGGTAAGCTCAAAGAGCGGGGTAAATTTGAGTATGTCAATTACGTCCATGGGTGTTGATAATTGGAATAGATATGGGTTGACAAGGATTTGATATATTTTGGACATTATGTTATGTTATTTGATCTTCATGGACATGTATGGTGATTTGGGTGCGTAGCACCAATTTAGCTTGATTAGTATGTTGGCACATTTTATTTGATGTTGTGGATACTAACATATTGCTATGTTATTTGGGCCTAATTGATATATGATGGATACATAGTTTAGTCACATGTCTTGATGATATAGATTATTTGATTATTGATGAGAACACATGATAACATGGATGTATGTCATTTATATGTATTGTTATGGCTAACACATGATGAATTGTGTGAAATTGTGCATATTTCTCATTTACAATTCCATGTTGATGTTGTGATCTCATAGAATTACATGTTTAGACTTGATCATTTATTGAGTAGTTGATTTACACTTGTATTGGGTAGATGTGTTTAATGTGTGTAATTGACATGACACAGAGAACGTGGGTTTTAGGGCAGCTACGCAAATTGTGCACAAGTGGCCCACGAGGCTAAGTCCTAACCATGTTAGTTGTATGAGGCCTTATTGTTTGCTTGTATTATTTGGGCACCATGAGTGACCCTTATTTGTAATGTTGTATGTCATGTAAAATTAATTGTGTTTAGGTTGTTTTATTTTGTTAAGTAAACTAGGTTTGGGGACTTAATGGTCCCCACTTGCATTAAGTTTTGTATTTGGGTAAGTGTGTGTTAATTAGAGAGGATTGGGGTCACATGTGCACCCTTGAGTGGGCCCCACATCCTCTACACTTGTGCCCAAATGTGCCAAACCCAAAATTGGGCTATTTATGGCATTTTAAGTGACCCCTTTTAGTTTTGGGAGTTCACTTAGCATGAAAATAAGCCCTTGGACCCTACCTATTAGGTAGGGGGGATTAATTTCAAGGCATAGAGGGATTTTCCCTCCCATTTTGCCTCTCTTTTGTCACCATCCATGTAAGATGGATTGGAATATGTGTGTTGTAAAAAGTTGCACAAACTTGTTTTATTTTCTTTTTGGGCAATTTGGGAGAAGAGTGTTAAAAGTGAGTTTATCTTTTCTCCATTTTATTTTGGGAATCTTTGACTTGGAGGGAAGAGAGGGGTGACACATGTCACCCCCTCATTGGTGAGGAAATTTGTTTTTTTTTCTTCAAATACTCCCTCATGTGGGAGAAAGAGGATTTTTTTATTTTTGTTTGGCGCTTGGAGACTTTTGGAGCTAGAGTTTGCTTGGACAAGGAATTGGGAAAAGCTTAGAGATTTGGAGAGCTTGTAGAGGTAGGCTCTTTGATCTCATTTTATGTTATATGGCATGTTAGATCTTAGATTTTCTTATAGTTGAAATGTGTGTTTTTTTGCATGTTTTGTATATTGCTTTGGGTATGTTATTTTTATTTTCTCCATCCATCATATGGCTTGATGGATTTTGGAGTTTTATGGGGGAAGAGGAAGGTATTTTCCCTCTTAAACTTCATGACTTGATGGGCAACCCATGTAGGTTCTTTTTTTCTCCTCATATGGTTTGAGGTGGGGAAGGTGGTTCATATAGTTTGAACCCCCTTTCCCATTCTTGGAGAGGAAACCCAATGGGTTTGATAATACTCCCAAGGGGGATTTTAGGCGAATGGGTGGAGCAATAAGGAGGGATTGTTGTTTTGGAGGGATAATGAGGTTTTGTGAAAAAAATTGTTGGTGTGCATCCTATGGTTGGACCACACTTTTTGGCACTTTTAGATATCTCATCTATTCTTCTCCATTTGTGAGGATGAATATGGTTTTCTCTTCTTTCCTTTTGGTTGATAAATGTTGTGTTTCTTTATTGTATGGATTTGTCTTGTATGTGAATGTGTTTGTTGTTTATGTCTCCCTAAATATTGTGCACATTTGTGGAAGCTAGCTCTCTCTCCCATGGGCTTGGGGGAGGCTAAGCATGTATTCCAACATTTGGAAATGCATGTAATGATGCTTATAGGTTGGGTGGTAAAACAAGTCTTTCTCTATGTGTTGGTTTCTTGGAAAGCACTCAAAGTTGGAGCTCAAGTTTGGAAGATGGTTGGAGTTTCTTGATATCATGGTTTCTCATTGTTTTCTCCAATTTTTGTGAACACTACTCTCATTGTAATCTTATGGATATGGCTATGTGGGAAGTTTCCTTGCCTTGTAAAGTTTCCATTTTGTGATTTGGGGATTTCTTGTAAACTAGTGTTGCATTAGTTTGTGCATCCTCTTTCAATCTTGTAAAAATCCTTGTAAAGTTGCTCTTTGTGCATCTTGAATATTTTGGAATTATGTTGTATTTGTGAAATTAAGCTCCTTGGAAAGAAATATTGTAAAATAGATGATTCCTTTAATATGAAATTGTTGGAACTTTATTTTTGAAAAGAAAGTTTGTTTATTGGAAATATGTTTTCCACAAAAAAAAAAAAAAAGTAAAAAGTGATGTTAAGAGCACTAAAAGAAAATGTGTTATTTCTTTTAGGGATCTCTTTCTCGATAGAAATTTGTAGTATTCATTTAGTTATTGTATTTGAAAAGAATATTTGCTTGCAATGAGAAGTTTGTTGTTGAGAAAAGGGTATTACTATTTTTCACTAAGTTTTAGTATTACAAACCGTTATAAAATGAAAGGTGTAAGTAACTGATTTAAACTTACTCCTATTCCCTTACAAGTTGTAGAAATCTAATTGTTACTTTCAATGGAAGATATTTTTTTAAGATCCTTTTCAAAGCTTAACTAGTCAAAAATTGTTTGTGAATAAAATCTTATTCCTCATTAAACAATCTCATAATTTTAAAATTGTTTTTTTTAATGTTTATATAAGGATGAATAAACTTGATTATGCATATATGTTTACAAAACATAACTTCTTATTTTACTACTTGTAATTTCTTAAACATAGTATATAATATAAATATATTTAGCAATATATTAGTATAGTTACATATTAAAATATAATATATTAATATTATATATATATATATATATATATATATATAATATTAAATATTATAATATATTAACAAATTTTTATTTTTATTTAAAAAGTAATAAGAATTTATGGTAGATTTTTATAGGTTTTAAAAAAATCAAAATGGGTGTGGGAGGGGTCAAACCCTCCCCAAACAAATACTTGCACCCAACCGACCGTCCTCCCTCCATACCACCACCACCACTCCCCCATCTCCACATCCCCCACACCTGCATCACCTTCCTCCACACACCCACTCCACACCCCTCCAATGCGGATCCCACACCCCAATCTCGCCAAAAAAAAAAACCTTACGGCCAATACTCACCACCACCCTTCCACCATTAAACCCCCGCAATTTTCATATTTCAAATTTTCAAAAAAAAATGGTTTCCACTATTTTAGTATTATAGATATAAACATGTGTGTGTGTGTGCGCGTGCGCATATATGCATGTTTGCCTTCATCTTACACAAAAAAATGGGAACAACACATACCCAACAACCAGAGATTTTTCCGTAAAGAAAATATACAAAATAATAATCAATAATCAATAATAGTGAGATTTTCCTTTACAACTCCATGAAACTAAAGCTTCCATAGCTCCTCCTTAACTCCGCATACGCAAGAAACAAACTGAAACAAATGAGAAGAGGAAAAGAAAACAAAAAGTTAATTAGGAAAGTTTAAAATCTAGGCCCAAAATTAGATTGATCCTAGGGTCCACATTAAACCCTACGCACTTTTAAGTCATGGGAATTTGATGGGAATGGGAAATAAAATAAAGGAGGGGTGTGGGGGGGCAAATAAAATTAACATGGGGAAACTAATTAAATAACCAGGGGTGTGTAGACTTGTTATTTGTGACCCTAGCAAACTTATAGTAGAAATAAATAATTAAGTTGGTATTGGACTAGTGGTTTTTTAATTTGGGTAAATCAAATTAATATAAAAGAATTATAATTGGGATCGAAGAAAAAGTATAGCATTAGTATTATTTGGTCACTTCAAAAAAAATTACCCAAATTTTTAGTTACCTTTGGCGTGGTCTCCTATGTCCCGAGGCGGGGCACTACATTTGGTATCAGAGCGATGGTTCGCACATGCGACGCTCTAGGTAAATAATTAATTAGTTAATAATGTTTTAATAACATTAACGAAAACAACTAAAATGTTTCGCAACCTTTTTACAACTTAATAATCCATTTTCTTACTTCATACACAGGATGGCACCCACGAGATGTCAATCCATTAGGGACTTGGGATGTAGATCACCTACGCTCGAGCCGCAGGCACCCGAGTTCGGACCTCATATCTTAGAGGCTCTTCAAAAGCAGTTAATAGGTGTTGTGCAGCAGCGCCTTCCACCACCGTAGGAGATGAGAGAGGAGGATGTCCAGTCAGGAGATGAGGAGCCGATAGGCGAGGACGCACACTCGAGCCATCGAGCATGATACCCCGAGGTGGGAGAGGTCATGTAGCCCTTCTCATTCACCACGAGAGGGTGGTCTCGTATCTTGTTGTATCCATTCACACGCCTCTTGGGGACCATTTGGGGATAGACAACCTTATTCACTTGTTGGACTATAGTGCCAAGATCTTAATATAAGTAGTGTGATTAGGGATCTTCTTCTCTTGCAGCCACCTACTTACACTAACACTATGGATGGCTTTGGGGCCAAGTCATGGCTCCTCAGCCTTGATAGCTACTTTGGCTTGCACTCTTATGAGAGAAATGTCAAAGCCAAGTTTTCCATACACCTCCTCCAAGATGCAACAGGCGTTTGGTGGAGGAATGAGGAGTAGAAGCTCCATTTTACTCGAGATACAATGACCTGGGAATTATTCGAGGAGCGTTTTAGGGCTCATTATATGTCAAAGCATTTTGTGCAAAAGAGAATCGATGAGTTTCACAACATACAAAAGGGCTCTGCAGCACAAAGGGCACATTATGAGAGAAGGTTCTGGATCTTTTGCGATGTGGACTACCTATAAGACATAAAATTACAGTGTAAACAGTTTATTCGGGGCTGAATACGACATACATAGAGCAGCTTTAGGATATTATCTCCTCCCACACTTGAGAAGGCAAACTTAGCTAAGGAAAACATAACCAGGGCATAGAACACCGAGATATGAACAAGAGAAAATTTTAGGAGAAGATGCAGACATTTCAGAGTCAGAGGTCACGGGGTATAGCACCACCCCCTAGAGGAGGATTTTGGCCTCCTCCTACAGTATCGAGGGCTCCACGGCATTTATAGCAGTAGACACAACGTCAAGGCCACCAGAGCAGAGGGCTAGATAGACTCAGAGCTTACAAAGAGGTGGTACTAGAGGAGGTTTTGGTGGAGCCAGGGATAGGAGACAAGGTACTCAACAGTACATTTGGCTCGCACGCACGCAACAACTGCTAGGGTTAGACCGGCAGATTAGTTCACCAGAGTACAGGAGGGACCCCATCTCAGAGGGGTACAGGAGGATGTTTTATTTGTGGGTCTCCTGATCACTATGTGTGTATGTGTCCGCATAAACCCACTACCATGGATATGTAGAGAGCTCCTAGATTCGAAAGCAGACATTGGGTGATGTAGGACATGCCCATCGTGTATATGTAGTGGTTGATAACCGCTAGGTCGAGCATCATGCCACAATTATTGAGATGACATGTACTATCATGGGTATTTCTGTCTCAGTACTCTTTGATTCAGGTGCTTCATATTCTTTTATATCTCCTTTTGTAGTGGACCAATGTGGGGAAAATAAAATTAAAAGGGGAACTAATTAAATAATTAGGGGTGTGTAGACTTGTTATTTGTGACCCTAGAAAACTTATAGTAGAAATAAATAATTAAGTTGGTATTGGACTAGTGATTACTTAATTTGGGTAAATCGAATTAATATAAAATAATTATTAATGGGATCAAAAAAGTATAGCATTAGTATTTGTTCACTTCAAAAAAAAAAACCAAATTTTTAGTTACCTTTTGGTGTGGTTTCCTATGTCTCGAGGCGGGGCACTACAGAAAGGTACATATAGGAGTGTTGTGTAACTCATGTGCATGACACGTGTACACTAGCCCTATTGACCTATTCAACTATGACATATTTTCACTAAGTGAGATGACTAACCAACTAGGTGGACAAGACATCAAATGACAATAAGTCTAGTCATATACACTAACATCATCCGCTTTCCCCTCTTAACCTATTCCTTTCCCATTTTTTCCCATCATTTATACTTCTCTCTATCTCCCACCATCACCATATATTCTCATTCCCATCTACATCTCCACTCAGTCTGTTATCTCCTCACTAGCCCATCACCCCACATCACTTTAATCACCCCATCATCCTTTTCCACATCGTAATTTTTTCCATTCCCTTCATATCTTCTTCCTCCCTAACTTATTTCTATCCTTTACATTTCCTTTTACATTGCCTTTAAATCTTCTCTTATCCAAACCACTTTCCTCTTTCTCTCACTCTTAACATTATGATTGATCCTCCATCAGTCCCATTTTTCACCTTCATTAAACACTCTTATTCATATCCTAATCTCTCAATCCGCCTCTATTTAGGTCCCTCAACACATCATCACTCTCACTATTCATGTTCCTATCATATCATTCTTACCTCACACCAAGGCTAATTTTGTCCACCCATCATGTTACATTCATCACCACCTAATGTTCTCCTCATCTATTAGACATCTACCTCTCGCATTTTCGAGAGACCTATCATTTCTTCTATATCCTCTCCATCTCTTACCCAAATTCCTAATCACTACACATTTCCCATTCATTCCCTTTCCATTCTCTTCCTCATAAACTAAGCCATTTCCTTCAACTCCTTTTGATCTCTATCTTATCTTTTCTAGAGACCAATCATTTCTTTTATCCCCACCATCTCTCTCGAGGGCCATCATCATATCCACCTTTAACCACTCTATTTAGGATGCTTTGTTTTAGAGGATACCATAACATCCATAATAAAACACCTTATACTCTCAAAAGAAAAAAATTTGTTCTACTTTTTGCTTAGAGAACTGATGCAAGAGCATCTTCATGAGACTCAAGGAGCATGAATCAGTTTGAATAAGCCTTCTCAAGGCATTAACACTTTGTGCTATGAGTTTGAATACTTTCCCTCCAAGAAACTATATTTAAATGCTTGTAAATTGAATGTAGAATCTCCTAGCGAAAGGGAAGTGTGCTACTTCATACGTAATAAATTCAAATTTTTTATCCTAACGCATCTCGCTTTCCCACCTCTGAAGCTTAGTACACGTGGACCAATCTTTGTGGAGGGATGGATCACATTCTCAAATAGCTTGACAGGGCCATGTTGTCAGCTCAAGATTTCTTTGAGTTTGACAAAGCATGTATTCTATGCCAAATGGAGGTCATCCTTGACTTTGTCCTTTTGATTGTTCTCATATACGATTTCGTATATGTTGGCATGATGTGCACCCCTTTTGTCATAAAGGCCAATTCTTTCTTAATATTGCCTTGATGCAACATGGTCCCACTATCAATCATATCAAACGGGTTTGGAATTTAATTCCTTGACCCAGTCATTGTCAGTGGTTTCATCCACCTATGTAAGCCACCGATACAATGGTGAGAAGACACGTTGACTCGATAACTAGATTTCTACGGTGACACCGGCAAAAATTTGGCACCACTCATACTCTGCTAACACCTCAGCTCTTAGTCGAGGCGATTGTGGCACTTCAAGGTGATTCCTTCTCTGAAGCTCTACAACTATAAGTTGTTACACTCTAAGAACAAATCCAAATTGCGGAACTACAATGTTAAAGGCACACAAATCAGGCTCGATGCATTGGCTCAAGATTAGAGATCAAGTCTCAAAATAATTCTTTCTTTCTCTCCGAACCAAAAATCCTTCCCAAAAAATCCAAGCTATCATGGACAATGGAGTTTGGATTACAGACCCGCAACTTATGTTGCAAGCCTTTGTGTGTCATTACAAGCTCGTCTTTCAAGCTCAACCACCCTCTGCATCTCATCGAGCCGCTCTTGATCAATGTTTGGGTGTTGTGTTGTGTAAACTATTAGAGGCTCAAAAGGTGATATGTGAGAGAATTCTCACCATTGAAGACCTCCATGAAGCCACTATGTAAATGGCTAATGATAAAGCGTCGGGCTGCAATGGGTTCCCTTGTGAATTTTATAAAGCCCTTTGGGATTTTGTTGGTCAATACCTATTTCATGTCTATCTTGAAGGATTTCATAATCAATCCCTAGGGCCACACATTATGGGCCCGCAGTCTAATCAGTAGCCATGTTTATCAAGATTGAATTTGAGAAGGCTTATGATCGGATTGAATGGCCATTCATTCTCATCATGCTTCAATCCCTTGGCTTTGGACCCATTTTTATTCAATCTATCAATATGCTTTTTGCAAATGCCTCTACTCAAATTTCTATTAATGGCCTCATCTCGGAGCCTTTTGGGCTTTTTTGGTTTATTCATCAAGGTTGTCCTCTTGTCCCTACATTGTATGTGCTAAGCAGTGAAGGGTTTGGTTATCTCTTAGCTAATGCCAAAATGCAAGGTTTGGTTCATGGAATCTCACCGCCTCGCCGAACCCAACTCACAACATCTTAATGGGCATTTTGTAGACAATTCCTTTCTTATGCTTATTGAAGATGAAACCAACATTCGCAATGCTATGCAATGTTTGGATACTTTCTACCTAACTTCTGGCTCATCCATTCAATGGTGAAAAACCTAGTGTTATCGGCAATCTTTCCTTCCCGCACCTGATTGGCTTGCCACTTTTGATTGGAAAATCCTGACACATGGTGAGATTTTTAAATTTTTGGTATTTCTTTTGCTTTTCAAGCCTCCTTAGCTAAACTATGGCATTATGTCATTCAATGGATGGCAAAAAGATGGAATATTGGATCACCAGGCCTTTATCCCTGGCTGGCAAGTTCCAAATCTTCTCTAAAGTTCTTGTAGCCACACATGTTCACTACTCGTTGTGTTTGGTTCCTTCCAAAACCTCTATTCAGAAGCTAGAAAACTACTCAAAGCTTTCTTATGGGCTAATGCTTCTACAGGAAAAGGTTTTCATTGGGTAGCCTGGGATATATGTTGTTTGCCTCGAAACTATGGAGGCCTTGGGCTTATTCACATTCAACGCAAAGGGCAAGCTCTTTGTGCTAAATGGATTATCAGAAGCATTACTAGCCAAGAAGCTTAGAAAGTTCTCATATGACACGGTAATGTGGAAGATTCTACTTATAGCCACCCTAGGTAGAAATTCTTAGGGTTTGTCAATTTTCTCATCACCCCGCCTCCGTCAAAATTTTGGCACCTTTGTGCTTAAGAGTATTTGGAAAGCATGGGAATGTGTCAAACCTTGGCTTCTGTGGAAGGGGGATGGCTTTTGTAATGGCATTTCTATCAACCAGTAGTCTCTCTAGTGGTCACCGATTTTTCAAGCCCAAGATAAATGCTTAGCAGAGGTCCTAGGAATCTCCGCGCTCAAATTCTTTAAGCATGGAATTTGCACCATAGAGGACTTCTTCTACAAAAACGCTCAATCCTAGTCCTCTTGGCTAGATTTTAAAGCTCTATTTCAGCTTTCCAACCAAGATCAAGATACTTTTACTACTATGATCAATTTGGTTCCTGACCACATGTTGCATAAGATTGTTGTGCATTCCTCTCGCCCATGGTGGACAAACTAGAAGTGGTATGCCGATACCCCATTTTGTAATTACAAAGCCAGCAAAGGCTATCGTTGGCTCTCACCCCATTTTCCCATGGTGGGAAAACTTAATACATGTTGGGGAATTCATTCCACTGTCTGCTGGGGTAGGTGATTTGAAACTGTTTGGACTATATGTGTGGAGCCCAAGATTACTCATTTCCTTTGGTGTATTCTACACCAAGGTCTTCCTATCGGGGCTCGTCTTGTTCAAATTGGGATCCTAGCTCCCAAATGCCCTTTTGTGGGCATCTGGAAATGATCTTGCATATCTTTTGGTTCTGTCCCAAAGCTCAAATTGCCTGGAACTGGATCCATTCTTTTTTCTTTCCTTCACGGCCTCACCTCTTCACTTGGCAACATATCCTTTTGGGAGATAATCCCAAACTTTTGCCTATGTTCACCCAGATTTGGCATGTTTTCAAGGGGGTGATTTTGTTTTGGATATGGAAAGAAAGAAATGATTTTTTCTTTGATAATTTTGCAGTTGATCAATCTTTCTCAATTTATAATAAATCTCTAGTGATCTCCAATGTGCTTTTGCATATTCAAGTTCAAGCCAACAAGGTGGCAATGGAGGTGGATCACCTCCATACCCTGTTGTGCTATTGGGGAAGCCCCATGCAATGTTTCTAGAGTGCCTTCATCTCCCAACAGGTGTTCCTCTCCTTCCTCCCGTGGTGGGCAGCGCAGCCGATCTCAACACCATGCTTTGAATCACGCTCGCCACTCCCCGAGGCCATAACATCAACATAGTTACTCACCACTCACCGCCATGGCCGGGGCTCTTCATCGCGATGTTGGCTCATCAGCAGGGTTGGGGTTTGCCACCTCGCCAACATGGGTGGGGTTCTCCTCCTTCCACCGCTTCGTACCAGGATGTATGGAACCCACCGCCACCTCCGCCACCATCAGACAAATTCCCTCACCTCAGCTTTGTCATTCCTAATCGCGGGGAAGCAGACCTAGAGGAAGAAATTTCTATTGGTTGGGAGCTTCCAGATCTTTGGCAAGACTTTCTGGTTTGAGGTGGTCAAATGATCATGATCTGCCCACCTCGAGCATGTTTTTGTTGCTTCTTGATTTTTTTTTGTCTATTTTAAGGTGATGCCTATTTTTTGTACTCTCCTAGGCTCGGCCTGGTTTGACTCTCCTTACTCTAGGCTTGGCCTATCTTTGTTTGTGGTTTTGGGGTGTGCTCTCATACCGCCCACTTATTTTTTGAAAGTCATCTTGTGTCGTATTGAATTAATACAATATAAGATCATTTTCATCAAAAAATGTAGAATCTACTTGTTATATGAGAGTGAAAATATGAAAATTGGTTGAGTAAAGTATGCTACGTAGGAGGAAAGATTTGGTTGTTATAGGATAGTGTAAGATCATGTTTCTAGCTGTCCTAGATCATGATTTGTTGGCATAAACAACTTTTTATATTATTTTTGGAGGTTGAGCAAATATCTCCACAAGAATGAAGATTAAGTAAAACAACTATGTATGATTGAGAAGGAGATATGTTAGAAAATAATAGGTCAAATATCTATGAGAGAGAAGAGGATTAGGAAATAACAAGGTTATGTAAGAATGTGTGTAGAATGATGTAGACATGATAAATAAGAAAGAAGGATGACTGTACTTTATGACAGTCTAGATTATGCACAAGGTTTGATAATGAATTCATACCTTGTTTCAATGATTTACTGAGTGTCTTAGCTTGATAATAAGATGGTGATAGTATTGGAACCTAATTAAGGTACTTGTGGGAATTTTAATTCAAGATATAAGTAAGTAATATTATGATTCTCCCTGCATGTTAAGGAATTCTTCAACCTGTGACTAACATATGTGATCTTGATCCTTAATACCTAGCACATAGTTGAGTTTCTTATTGAAAACATCAAAGGATCCTTGTATGGAAATGTATCTAAGGAGTTTCACTTATGATCTTGTATGAATTGAAGATTGCAATCCACCAGGCTAACTCACTTACATGCCCATTATTCTTCAATTGTGAATCTATGATTGTGATGGCTCCATTACAAGCAACAATACCTTACTACTAGTGAAAGGTGAAATAAGAGGTTTTAATATTCTAAAATTAAATTTTATTAGCCATATAAACGGTAGAGTTTGAATATCTCTCGTGGAAAAGGTGTATAACATGGCCAAAACTATGAAGGTGTTAACAAGGCAGTGTAAAAGTGGTTGAAAGGAGGATTTTATGATCTCGTGGACTCCTACTAGTAATTTTATTATGTTCCCAACATTTTAATTAGTCTACAATTGAAATTAGAAGCCTTGGATTGGAGTTTAGGGAAAGTTATACAAATTTCTTCCCTCTCGGCTTTGTGGAATTTTAAAATAGGAGTTTTGGGACAGCGATCATAATTTTTGCATATGAATTCCAAATGCTCTAAATTTTGGGCTGTAGGTACACATGGCCATTCTCCAGATGGGTTTCAAATGGGGTATATTGAATCTGAGTATTTTTTAAATTACAAATCATTTTCTATTATGGACTGAGAACGCACGTGAATTGTTTGACGAAATGAATGAATGGTAGAATCAATGTAACTTTTGTTTCGTAATAAAATTAGCTGAAATTTTTGGAAATTTTTGTCTCATATAGATGCTCATGTCCACAAAATTTTAGCTTCTACCTCAACGTGAAGCTCAAGATATTTAAAACAGAATTCTCCAGGTTTGTGTAGTGACACAAACACGGAACTGTGAAATTTGATGCAAGTTTTGGTAATTCTTGTGTGGAAAGGCTTGATAATGATGAGGATGATGTATTACACTATTTCAATAGGTATAAATAATCTATTACACTCTGATCTCTTGGTGATTGCACAACCAATTTAGGTATGGAGATCAAGGTTTAAATTGTGCACATTACATTGGAGTATAAAGTGTTGAGAGAGGATTGTAGGTATACAACAAACATAATATGATCTCATTAAGACAAATAAGGTAGCTGAGCCAAGACGGTACACCATTTTTGGTATCGAGTGGTTGATGCCTTTATATTCTTGTTAATATGCACATGTGCTTATTGATTGGTAAAGATATTGATATATGTTGATGTTAATGTATTGATGAATGTAGAGATTTGATGTGTAGAGCTAAGATAGAAGAAATCAGGTGGCCTATCTCTATCGTTGTTTGTGAAGCTAATCAGTTTTGTATTCTTGGAGAAGAACTCATGAATCCCAAAATCTGAGCTAGTCATAAGAAAGTTGTTAGTGGATCTCATGCTATTTGCATATTGTTGAAGAACCTAATCATGGAGATAGAAATGGCTAAAGAGATAGTTAAGTTCCTAAAATATAAAAAATAATATGAAGAGATACAAAGGATAAAAAACAAATAAAGGAGAAACTCCAAAGAGAAGAAGAGGAGATAAGATAGATAAAAGAAAGAATTGAAGAGTTAGAAGCAATGATGGAAGCCAGGATGCGAGATGCCAATCCAAGGAGTTGGATGGAGGATGAGGAGAAGAGTGAAGTGGCCATTGAAGCTACTCATGAAGAAAATAAGGCAAGAGATGATTGCCATGAAGAGAGAGATTAAATCACTATGTGAAGATGAAGAAGTTCTCACCGTAGAGAACAAGAAATAAGAAAAAGTGCCGAACATTCACTTAAGGAAGAAAAGAAGAATGAGAAGAAGGTGCTAAGGAAAGGAACACTCATGGAGACACTATGGTCTCTTGTTTTTATATTTAAGCTTGTGTTTATGTTTGTAGGTATGAAGAACCTATTAAGGCATGTTAAGTTTAGGAGCTTTAGGAATATGAAGGATGGTGCAGGCCAAACACCCATAGACAGAAATGAAAAAGACAGCTGCAAGGACCATCTTGAAGAGGAATATGGGAAGAATGAATACCTCCATGATGAAAAAGGAGGTATGATAGAGAACATGGAGTACTATGATGCATTGGATAGCATCCCAAGTGAAGAAGAAGTCCAGGAAGAGAGAAAAGCCAACCAAGAAGCCATTAAGAAGGATATAGTCAAGCTAAATGCCATTGAACAAGTAAGTATGATGACTGAATATGATGATCAGGTTTATGAGGGTGATGTTTCTGAAATTGAAGAATACCTAAGGCAAGATAATAATAGGAGGTTAAAACAAGAAGATGTGTGTGATCATGCAATGCCTAAAAGGCTCAAGGAAACAGAGAATGAAGAGAAACCAACAGGTCATCAGAAGTATATGCTACCCAAAGAGATCAAGCATGGTTATGTGATGCCTAAATGGCTTGGGAAAACTAAGGACAAAGAGGAGAAGGCAGATTCCAAGAAAGAGACCATCAAACCTGAGCACAGTCATGAAGAACCAAGGCAAAGTATGGAGAAAAATTCAGTCTGTAGGGTGAAATCAGTCTAGCATGAAGGTGTACAAGAGTGTAGAAATGAGTACAAACATGGTCTAGCCCATGAATTGAGAAGAAAACATGGAAAACAAATGTTGTATCAGCCTAAGGTCATCCAATGCAATGTATGGAAAGGTAAGAGCTTCAAGGAGCAACAATACGAGTAATCAAACATGAAAGAGGCAAAGATACTCAAGGTTACATGGAGAAAACCAAGATGCATGAACAGATCAAGTAGAATACTAAGTCTACATAGCCATATAGGTCAAGAGAACATGACAAGAATGAAGAACAAGAGTTTATAAGAAGTAAGACAAGCCAGAAACAAGGTTGTCAAGAGGAGAAAGCAACTAAAGTCCAAAGTGACTATGATGTTTTGTGTGACATAAATGTTGATGATGGTATAAAGAGTAAAGAGGCTAGCATTAGAATCCATGAGGTGATGGAAAGTGGAAGTTTCTCAAAAGATGGTGAAGCAAGGGCTGAACACAGTAATGGAAGTCAGAATTCAAGAGAAGGATGAAGACAAAACAGAGCCTATATATGATGAAGATGAAGGAGAGGTTGATGGAGCTGACTTGGAAGAAGAAATGAGGATACTAGAAGAGTTGATGGACTCTTCTCAGAAGAGAATGACAAAAAAAAAGGAAATCAGGCTGAGAAGGATGAAGGTGAACAAATTAGACAAATTATATGTTATACAAATGAAGGAAAGAGAACTATTGAAACCCATCAAATAGGTGGAAATCATGGAGATGTTGCAGTCAAGGAAGAATGCAAGGATAGAGTGCAAAAGTGGAAGGAAGACTTCCAAATGAAGATAAGTGAATGGATCAAAGAAGCTAATGTAATTGCTAATGAGTTTGTGCTAACTGCAGGTATAGATGCAGAAGTAAAAGCAGATGGAGGATGGAAATGTGAAGTTATAGAACAAGTTCATGCTCAAGAATGGATAAGTGAAGACAAGAAGATAACAAGCAAGCAATCAAGCAAGAAACTCTTAATCCAGTTGAGGAAGTTCATGAATGAGGAAGAACCAGAAGACATGGAAGACATATATGATGATGAGACTAAGGCTTGGACTTATGGAGATGAAAAAGAACTAAGGAGAAGAACATACCAGAAAAGAGAAAAGAGCAAGAAAATGAGAGACAAAGACTACTTCAAACAAACACAAGCATTGGCATTGGAGACAAAAACTTGGGATCCAGGCATACAGTGAGATCAAGGAATAAAGAAGGTGTTCTATTTGAATGGAGTTCAAATCCTTTCTAGTGGGGAAGTATGATGCAGAGCATCTTCATGAGACTCGAGGATTGTGAATTACTTTGAATAAGCCTTCTCAAGGCATTAACACTTTGTGTTAGGAGTTTGAATACTTTCCCTCCAAGAAACTATATTTGAATGTTTGTAAATTGAATGTAGAATCTCCTAGCTATATGAGAGTGAAAATAGGAAAATTTGGTTGAGTAAAGTATGCTACGTAGGAGGAAATATGGTTGTTATAGGATAGTGTAAGATCATGTTTCTAGCTGTCCTAGATCATGATTTGTTGGCATAAACAACTTTGTCTATTCTTGTTGGAGATTAAGCAAATATCTCAACAAGAATGAATATTAAGTAAAATAACTATGTATGATTGAGAGGGAGATATGTTAGAAAATAATAGGTCAAATATCTCTGAGAGAGAAGATGATTAGGAAGTAACGAGGGTATGTAAGAATGTGTGTAGAATGATGTAGACATGATAGATAAGAAAGAAGGATGGTTGTACTTTATGACTGTCTAGATAATGCACAAGGTTTGATAATGAATTCATACCTTGTTTCAATGATTTACAATTGTCTTAGCTTGAGAATAAGATGGTGATAGTATTGGAACCTAATTAAGGTACTTATGGGCATTTTAACTCGAGATATAAGTAAGTAATATTATGATTCTCCTTGCATGTTAAGGAATTCTTCAACTTGTGACTGACATATGTGATCTTGATCCTTAATACCTAGCACATAGTTGAGTTTCTTGTTGAAAACATCAGAGGATCCTTGTATGGAAATGTATCTGAGAATTTTCAATTATGATCATGTATGAATTGAAGATTGCAATCCACCAAGCTAACTCACTTACATGCCCATTATTCTTCAATTGTGAATCTATGATTGTGATGGCTCCAATGACAAGCAACAATATCTTACTACTAGTGAATGATGAACTATGAGGTTTTAATATTCTAAAAATAAATTTTCTTAGCCATATAAATGGTAGAGTTTGAATATCTCTCAGGAAAAGGTGTATAACATGGCCAAAACTGTGAAGAAGGTGTTAACAAGGCAGTGTAAAAGTGGTTGAAAGGAGTATTTCATGATCTCGTGGACTCCTACTGGTAATTTTATTATGTTCCCAACATTGTAATCAGTCTACAGTTGAAATTAGAATCCTTGGATTGGATTTTAGGGAAATGTATACAAATTTCTTCCCTCTCAGCTCTGTGAAATTTTAAAATAGTAGTTTTGGGACAACGATCATAATTTTTGCATACGAATTCCAAATGCTCTAAATTTTGGGTTGTAAGTACACATGGCCATTCTCGAGAGGGGTTAAAAAGGGTGTATATTTAACCTAAGTATTTTTAAATTACAAATCATTTTCCATTATGGATCGAGAACGCACATGAATTGTTTGTGAAATGAATGAATGGTAGAATCAATGTAGTTTTTATTTCGTGCAATCAAATTGGCTGAAATTTTTTGGAAATTTATGTTTCATATAAATTCTCATGTCCAAAAAATTTTAGAGTCTACCTCAATGTGAATCTCAATATATTTATAAAAAAATTCTCCAAGTTTGTGTAGTGACAACGAACACGGAACTGTGAAATTTGCTACAAGTTTTGGTAATTCTTGTTTGGAAAGGCTTGATAATGATGAGGATGATGTAATGTGTTATTTCAGTAGGTATTAATAATCTATTACACTTTGAGCTCTTGCTGATTGTACAACCAATTTAGGTATGGAGATCAAGGTTTAAATTGTGCACATTACATTGGAGTATAAAGTGTTGAGAGAGGACTGTAGGTATACAACAAACATAATATGATCTCATTAAGACAAATAAGGTAGTTGATCCAAGACGGTATACCCCATCATCCTTTTCCACATCATCATTTTTTCCATTCCCTTCATATCTTCTCCCCCTGCTAACTTCTTTCTCTCATTTACATTTCCTTTTACATTGCCTCCAAATCTTCTCTTATCCAAACCACTTACCTCTTTCTCTCACTCTTAACATTATGATTGATCCTCCATCAGTCCCATTTTTCACCTTCATTAAACACTCTTATCCATATCCTAATCTCTCAATCCGCCTCTATTTAGGTCCCTCAACACATCATCACTCTCACTATTCATGTTCCTCTCATATCATTCTTTCCTCACATCAAGGCTAATTCATTTCATTCTCCCTTGTCCACCCATCATGTTACATTCATCACCACCGAATTTTCTTCCTCATCTACTAGACATCTGCCTCTCGCATTTTCAAGAGACTGTCATTTCTTCTATATCCTCTCCATCTCTTACCCGATTCCTTTGATCAATACACTTTGCCCGTCCATTCCCTTTCCATTCTCTTCCTCATCAACTAAGCCATTTCCTTCAACTCCTTTTGATCTCTATCTTATCTTTTTGAGAGAACAATCATTTCTTTCATCCCCACCATCTCTCTCAAGGGGCATCATCATATCCACCTTTAACCACTCTATTTAGGATGGTTTGTTTTAGAGGATACCATAACATCCACAATAAAACACCTTATACTCTCAAAAGAAAAAGTTTTGTTCTACTTTTCCTTAGAGAACACTCTTTTCTTCATCTAATAAATTCTCAATCGTTAACCATGCGACCAAGGGAAAAATATATTGAAATATTCATATCTTGGGAGATCAACTATCGATCCTTTCAAAATCCGTCGAAGTGGCTCAAAATCATCATTTCCAACAAAGTATTCATCTTGGGAAATCAATCTATTAATCCTTTCACAAATCATTGAAAAGGTCCATTGATCATCATTCCCAAGAAAATATCCATTTTTGAAATCGGTCAAGCTATCCCTTCACAACTTGCGAAATGGTCTATTGATAATCATTTCCAAAACCCTTTCTTATTTTTATCATATTTACCACTAGAGGCATCTTCTTTCATCTATCTCTTTTGTCTACTTTCTTTGAAAGGGAACCACTATCACAGCACCCTTCCAAAGAGGGGAAAATGTAGACAGTGAATTCTCTCTACTCCATTTATCAATTAATTCCTCACATCATTCCCACAAAAATCCATGGAAAATTAATTGATGTTAATCAATTAATTAACCTCCATTATCACCTAATCGAATCTTAAATCTCACCTTTCCACATCACATGCCACTTTGTCTCCCACTATCTAATTACAATTCTTATTTATTTTCCACTATCTTCCACAATTTGATTAAAAAATCTTATTTATTTTTCATGTCTCCCATTATCCAATTAAGTATTCTTATCTATTTTCTATGTCTCCCACTATCCAATTAAATATTCTTATTTATTTTCCACGTCTCCCACTATTAAATTAAAAATTCTAATTTAATCCTCATTTTCAAAATTGATCCATTATCTTCAAATCTTGATTAATTAAGTTACCTTAATTAATCTTATCTCAAAAATTATAAATAGAGTCTTACCCCTCCTCCAAAATCATCACGAGCTAAGAGGGCCTCCATTATGCTCCTTTATTCTCTTGTGTTAGAGTTCCCTCATTTAATGTCATCATCATCTCCATTTGAGTCCACATTCCACTTGTTCTTGAATCGTCGCTCTTCCTCGTTGAGAAAAAATAAATGTAAAGGTAAGTTGTTGGATCGATCATGTAACAAAGGCATACTACTACGCCCTTAACCTATTGCTTGTATTAGGATATGAGTAGCCGACTTGTGGCTTACCATATCATTTATACTTTCTCATGCTTAATAGGTCGGCCTGGGTGATGGCCATAACATATGAATAGTATATATAGGGGATGGTAGGTAGTAGTTCATTATCATTTGAGCATTTGAGTCTTATTATATGGTTTGGAGGTTTCCCCCTCGAAGTGGCAAAGTTATTATAATTGCATCTTGAGATCATTATTTTGAAATATTGTGTTATTTTTTGTTCTATTGCTGCTCATACTCTGAACTATACTAGTAATTTCATTACAAGTGGTATTAGAGCTGCGATCTGGGCCAAAATTAAGGCAAAAACCCTAATTTTTTTGTTTCCGCAATATATTTCAAACCAGAGCGAATTGGTGGGAGATATTTTTACCAAAGTTGCAAAACATTTCAAGTAAGGTTCCCTAAAAATTTTAGACTTTTTAATTTATTTTGCACAAGTTATTACAAATTTAGGGTTTTTCATAAAATCGCTCCCTAGGGTGCAAATTGTGAAATTTTTTCAAGTTCTTTAAATTTTCTAAAGCTCTAAAAATAGTATTAGTATCTTCTCTGTGTTTTTTCCCTGTTGTCACTGAATTTGTATTCGAAGGGGTAAATACAGATTCCTCAAAGACTAGGATTTACTTGAGTTGATCATAACGTGAGCCAACTTGAGTATGAGCCGCAAAATGTACAATCGAGATGGCCTCTAAAGGAGACATAGCCCAAATCAATCATCGGTTGGATGATATCATGCAACATGTAAAGGGTAAATAGTATGGCCCAAATCCATCCCATATCAACCAAGGAGGATATTCAGTTCAAAATCATGGACAAAATAACCATGTTGGATCACTTTTCCAGCCCAATTAGAATCTAACTTATTCGCAACCACGGAACATGATGCTGAAAGTGGATATGCACAAATTTGATGGTAAAGATCCCCTAAATTGGATAAATCAAATGGAGAACTTCTTTGAGCTACATCAAACACCATCAGGACAAAAGGTGACATTGGCATCCCTATATCTTGAACCAAACCAATTCGTTTGGTATCGATGGTTATGTGCTCAGAGGTAGAAGAATGGTCTCGGTGTCACTTGGACAGTTTTTACCGAGGAGTTGCAATTGCACTATAGTTCCAGTGTTTTAGAGAACTACTTTAGTCAATTAGCAAAGTTACGACAAATAGGATCGATTAAAGATTATGTGCATTAATTCCGAACCTATCCTTAAGGGTGGAGAATATACCGAGAAGAGAATCAATGACCTATTTCTTAGAGGTCTTAAGGACCACATCGAGCATGAGGTACGTATGTTTAATCCACTTAAAATTTCTGATTCTATTATCATGGCACGTTGAGCTGAGGAAAAATTCTTTGTAGTAGGAGGCCACCTTTCATTAACACCAAAGATCGTAGTATCTCTTCCCCTTCATTTTCTAGGCCAATTAGACTGACTCCTCAACAAATGGAAGAAAAGAGAGAAAAAGGATTATGTTTTAACTGTGATAGAAAATATGGACTGGGACACAAATGTGCTGAGAAGAAGTTGTTCTATATTGACAGAGGTAATGAGGATGATGAGGACACTGAAATTATAAGAGAGGTTGAGGAACCAGTAGAAGAGGAAGTAGAGGATCACCAACCTACAATTTCTTGCCATGCATTGTCAGGTATTAGTACTCCTCAAACACTCAAGGTTATTGGCTATCTCAAAAAATAGAAGGTGACAGTGTTGATTGACTCAAGGAGTACTCATAACTTCATAAATAGTAAGTTAGTTGCCTGCCTCAATTGTTTTATTTACCCAGCTCCAGAAATGCAAGTTATGATTGCGGATGGTGGGATAGTCAAGTGCACAGGAAAGTGCCATAGTATCAAGCTTTCCATGGGAGACTACATGTTAGACTCACCTATGTTTGCTATTTCTATGGGAGGGGCAAATATTGTTTTGGGTGTCCAATGGCTCACAACCTTAGGTACTATAGAGATGAATTTCCAAGAATTGTTCATGTGATTTCATTCAGATGGAAGGACAATACAATTGAATGGGATGGTAGCTAAGTCTCCACAGATTATTAGCTCCATCGATGCGTAGAAGTTCTCGAAAAGGAGTAGATGGATTTACGGCAAATTTATTTTCCATAAAAGTACAAAATACGAGTCTTCAATACCACCCGATCTTCGAAGATTGTTGATTCTCACTCATCTATTTTTTATGCAATTCCAAAGGGACCACCACCAGTTAGGGATCATGATCATGCCATTCAGTTGATTCCAGGGAGCCAAACACCTAACATCAGACCATACCGATACCCATATTCCCAGAAAAGTGAGATAGAGAAAATGGTTGAGAAAATGTTGAAGGCGGTATCATCAGGCCTAGCCAGAGTGCATATTCTTCACCAGTGGTCATGGTACGTAAGAAGGATGAAACATGGAGGATGTGTCCAAATTACCGAGAACTCAACAAGTACACCATCAAAGATAAGTTTCATATTCTAGTAATTGATGATTTACTTGATGAATTACATGGTGCTATTTATTTCACAAAATTAGATCTTCGTTCGGGTACCATCAAATTAGAATAAAAGAGGAAGATGTTCATAAAACGGCTTTCAGACTCATGAGGGCCATTATGAGTTTTTGGTAATGCCTTTTGGTCTTACAAATGTGCCTTCAACCTTTCAAAGCTTGATGAACACTATTTTCAGGCCATTTTTAAGGAAATTTGTATTAGTTTTCTTTGATAACATATTGATTTACAATAAGACATGGGAATAACACTTACAACATGTAAATAAAGTGTTGGAAGTTTTGGAAAAACATACTCTTTATGCAAAGCCATCTAAATGTTCTTTTGGTGTACAAGAGGTAGAGTACTTGGGTCACATTGTATCCCATGAAGGCGTCAAAGTTGATCCTCAAAAGATCAAAGCTATGGTGGAATGGCCAAGGCCCAAAACTCTCAAAAATATTTGTTGGTTCCTAAGACTAACAGGGTACTACAGAAGATTTGTGTGAGGATATGGTAGAATGGCAACCCCACTCACTACATTGCTAAAGAAAGATGCCTTCCATTGGACCAACTTAGCGACTAAATCCTTTGAGCAACTGAAGGAAGGCTTGTGTAGCACCCCAGTTTTTGGCTACTCCCAACTTCTCAAAACCTTCATTGTTGAATGTGACACTTCAGGATCATGATTGGGAGCAGTTATAATGCAAGAAGGAAGACCAATTACATTTGAGAGTCACCAATTCAAAGGAAAAGATCTGCTCAAACCTGTCTATGAGAAATAAACGATGGCTATTCTTCATGTGGTCAAGCAATGGAGGTCCTACCTCATGGGTAGACACTTCAAGGTAAAAATTGATCATTATAGTCTCAAATACTTTTTGGAGCAAAGGTTATCATCTGAGGAACAACAAAAGTGGATAACAAAAATATTGGGTTATGATTTTGAAATCATATACAAAAAGGTAAAGAAAATGTAGTAGCTGATGTGTTGTCCAGAAGGGATACATCTGCATATGCCTTACTATGTGGAATGTCCATGTTGACGACTTTACTAATCAGGTGGATGAAGCAAGATTGGAATGGGATCAAGACAAGGATACACAATCTCTAATACATAATATAAAGCAAGGATCTATGACATCTAAAAAAATTGAGTGGAAAGGTAATGCCCTATGGTACAAGGACAAAGTTATACTTGAGTAAAGATTATGAGTTGAAGCATAAGATTCTTGCGAGCTACATGCCTCGCCTTTGTTGGAGAACACTCTGGGTTTTTGAAGACATATCATAGAATAAAAAGAGAATTCTTTTGGGAAGGACTCAAGGGGGATGTACAAAACTTTGTATCAGAGTGTTTAGTGTGCCAATAGAACAAAGGGGAAATAATTAAGACACCAGGGCCATTGCAACCCTTACCAATTCCTAGCTAGAGATGGGAGGAGGTCTCCATGGATTTCATCACTGGATTGCCTTGTTCAGAGGGTAAGAATGTTATTTTCGTGATTGTGGATAGGCTCACAAAATATGCCCATTTTTGTGCCCTGTCACATCCATTTGCAGCTAGTACAGTCACAACTATTTTTTTGGAGACAGTTCAAAGGCTACATGGAACCCCAAAGATAATTGTAAGTGATTGTGATCCTATTTTCACAAGTAATTTTTGGATATAATTATTTTCATGTTTGGGTACTCAGCTAGCTCACAGTTCATCTTATCATCCTCAAACTGATGGGAAAATGGAAGTGGTCAACAAATGCTTAGAGGGGTATCTACATTGTTTTGTATCAGATAAGCAGGAAAGATGGATTAAATGGCTACCACTTGTAGAATGGTGGTATAACACATCTTTTCATACCTCTTCTCAAATGACCCCATTTTTAGCATTATATGGTTACCATCCACCTTCTATCACTTCCTCCTTGAGGGTGCAAACTAAGGTCAGAGATGTTGAGGAACACATTCAACATCAACAACAGGTTTTGGCTAGTTTGAAGGAGAATTTAGCATTAGCACAAAATAGGATGAAACAACAAGCAGATCAACATCGTAGTGAAAGACATTTTGAAATTGGTGACTGGGTTTTTGTACGTCTCCAGCCTTACAAATAGATGTCTCTAAAGCAACAGAAAAAGGACAACAAACTTGCACCTAAATACTATGGCCCTTATCAGGTTCTATAGAAAATTGGCAGTGTTGCTTATAAACTAGAGTTGCCTCCATCTTCACACATACACCCAATTCCATGTTTCATGCCTGAAGAAGGTTATTGGAAAAAAATTTGAAGCCCAGACAGAGTTACAAAACTTGATGAGGAAGGAAGAATAATTTTGGAGCCAGAGAAGATTCTGCAAACACGTACTAAGAGGCTGAGAACGAGAGACATTAAGGAATATCTGATCAAGTAGAAGAATCTAAGCATAGAAGATGCAACTTGGGAGGATAAAGGTTTTCTGCAAAGAATATCCAGATTATTCAACATTGAGGACAACGTTGCTTGTATTAGGATATGAGTAGCCGACTTGTGGCTTACCATATCATTTATACTTTCTCATGCTTAATAGGTCGGCACTGGTGATGGCCATAACATATGAATAGTATATATAGGGGATGGTAGGTAATAGTTCATTATCATTTGAGTATTTCAGGTCTTATTATATGGTTTGGAGGTTGCCCCTTGAAGTGGCGAAGCTATTATAATTGCATCTTGAGATCATTATTCGAAATATTGTGTTATTTTGTGTTCTATTGTTGCTCATAATTTGAACTATACTAGTAATTTCACTACACATACCATGTTAGAGCACCGACATCATTGTCATCTTCAAGCCCATCCACATAAATTTCTTGATCCGAAGCATATAATGAAGGTTAGGAGGTAATATTGTTATGTTTGCATGTGCATTTCTTTTGTATTTTATCCATATTTTTGATGTACGAGTGATGGATCATGTTAACTTGTGTTCAATGCATTTTTACTCACAATTAAAAAAATTGTTTGAGACTCTAAAAACATTTTTAATATGATTTAATACTAATTAATTATTTTTGTAGACAAGACATTATATCTTTGAGATTTTTAAATTAGTGTAGTATTATTTAGTTAATCATGTTCAAGATTAAGTTTATTGAAATTAACATTTAATGTATGAAGATTGAGTTGAAAAATGTGAAATTGTTGCCTAGATTTTTTGCATAGCTGAAAACCTAGGCAGTCATGAGATAAATCTCCCTCATTTACCGGTGAGGCTCCTATGTAAGATTTGTCAATTAAATATGCTAGTATCTATTTAGGGGTTTTACTTTAACCATGCAGCTCATGAACCATAGCTGTATAGTTTTGCAACAAGTAAGCAATTGTTAAAGAAAGGAAATATCTAATGAAGAAGGAAATAATAAAAACACAGAAAGAAAGAGGGGAGATGTGCAACCCAATCAATAGATCACAGAGTTGATTGCATGCACATAGATAGAACCAATAGATATTAACACACAAAATTATAAGCAAAGGCAACTTTTAGATCTAGATCTAGAATAACACAAAGTTTATAAGTAGATCTAAGACAAAAAGTTAGAAACAAAATGCACCGTGACACAAAGTTCTCCGGAAATCTGCTCCTTTCTATTCCTTTGCTTCAAATAGCTATCAGGGATTTCAGCACAAAGTCTGGAACACAAGAATGTTGCTTACAAATTCGATCCTTTAACTCGTAGGTTCTTCCTCCACTTATATAATGTCGAGGGGCAATTACAAATCGAAGCTTTTAGTGAACTGGCACATGTGGAAGTCGAAAAGGAAACAACTGGCAATCTCCCTCTTGAAATTCCTCTTTACATGACATGCATGATTTGCAATTGAAGGTAGAACCTTCTATTTTGCATGTCTGCCACCTATTTCCAAGTAGTTGAATTCTTCAAGTAATGGCTTTTAAACCAATCACTTAGGTTTTATAATTTAATTGATCACTCAATTACTTTGTCGGAGGAAATAAGAGAAAGAAGAAGAAAGAGGAAAGTTACAGTCTTGTCCTTTTTCACATTCTGCATGCAGTTGATTATTTTGCCTTTGATTCTCACCAAACCAATGCAGGCAATAGATCTCGGAAGTGGTTGGATCTCGGAATTTTATTTACGGGTGTTGCCTTTGCCTTGTCTTCCCTCTTCCTTCTTATCCTTGAAGCTTTTGCAGTTCTCCTGTACATACATCAGTGCAATGTTTGTTGTAAATAACTCATCTTTTTTTTTTATTTTTAATTGCATATGAGCAATTAAAAATTCTGGAAAGCACTCCGGGTGAATGCAACTTCAATGAAGGCTTCAACTAGAAGATTGGGAGCACATGCACAAGATCCTAGAAGGAATTTTTCATGCACTGACTTCTACACGGGTTGCATTAGAAACAAGAGGATGAAGCCTTTGCAATTATGGATCTGATCTGGATCTGGATGCTATGCATGATTCTGCTGATCCTTTTCTTTCATCATGCTTTGCCATGGCTAGAGCAATCTTTGTCTGAGCAATTCTTTTTCTTTTAATTATGCCGGAATTCTTTGCAATTGGTGCAGATCTGGGAATTTCTTCAGATTCGGAAGATATATTCAATGTATTGGACATTGATTTAAGCTCCCTTTCAATTATATAAGCACCTGTAATGAATACCTGCAATTAATTCAGACAAAGACGGAATCTGGAGCATGAACACTTGATTTTTATCATAAAAATTTGCATATAAAGCATGTTGCCCTAAAATTTGAGGCCTTGTTTGCATGCGAAGCAAGCATGAATATTGTCAACTTCACCTAAGCACTTGTACCACTATGCAGACAATTAATCAGACTTAAATCAAGCTCCTTCAAACCTAGGCGCCAAACTTTGAAGCTTTCCAACAGTGAAAACACTTTTTTTAGTAAAATTCCTCCTTCTTTGGGCACCAAAATTGCCTGGGCTGCACTCCTTTGCTAAAGAATTAATAACTCCATTAATATGGCAGCCCATGCTTATATAACCTTGATCATTCTATAATTAATAATTGCCCTTCCTATTTCCAAAGAATTAATTAATTTAAAATCATGCTTTTCTCTTAAATTTGGCCACCTATTTTATGCATGTTCATGGCTGCTATTAAATAATTTAAATTTATTTAATTTTAGCTTTCTACTTCATTCCATCAATCAATAAATACTTTAAAAAGTATTATTCCTCCTCTAGGTGGGTCGCACTTTTTGCCATAGCTGATTTCTATTTTTAAAAGTCAATTTCTAATGGGATTATTCACCCTGCACCGCAGCTCCAAAAATCCCATGATCCACTTAAGTTGTTTGACTTTCATAATGGGATTTTTTACCCTGCAAGGCAGGTAAGAAATTCCCATCAATGCCTTAAGTGATTTTCTTTTATTTCACAATAGGAATTTTCACCCTCTGAAGCGGTAAGAAATTTCCCTAACTGTTGCCTCTAATTTTCCTAGCATGAATTAAGTGACTTTGCTTCCATGGGAAAAAGTACCCTGTCAAGTAAGTACAAAATTCCCACCTTCCTGTTGCTACCAAAAATCTCATTGTAGCTTAAAACCTTCCTTTCCCAAAAATGCAACCTACCCAGAAGAGGCCTTTTTGTGCATGACTTCATCTTTTTAGAGAGAACCAGACCTCATGTGGCAAATTCCTTCTGGCATGACATCCATAGATGATCTCCAAATACTCCAGGCAAGAAAACAAACTGAACCAAAGAAAGGAATTGACCTAGGAAATTTCACAGAAAACAAAACGAGAAAAATAACAAAAACACAAAACGTTGCCAGAAGTCACAGATAAAGCCCAGATTCATTCCTGGTGGAAACCCTACTGGTATATGGGAATATTGACATGTAAAACCTCAACAGGGTTAAACCGAAGCACAATTTACCTCAAACGGGGCTTAAAATAATTAAATAAAAAATTCCCGTATCCCAGCGACAAAATATAACAAGTTTGGGCATCTGGGTATTTGGCAAAATTGGCTTATATGACTCTCTGGGAATATCTTGACACAATACAGACATTTTCTGGCAATAAAAACACAAAACGACCCATTATTTTAAAAGTACGAAATTTTTAACATGGGGTAGTCTCAGATTTCAGTGAAATGAGGACACCAGAAAATATTAAAATTACCTAAAAAATTTACTTATCTCAATAATTTTTATTGGTGACAATCTAATAATTTGACCAATTTTGAGCCTTATTATGTACATTTTTTTCTTTTTTATCAATATAAATATTTACAAAAAGGTAAATAACAAAACATTTATTATCACAAAAGTTTAAAGGTAAATAATAAAACATTTATTATTGGCAAAGTGGATAAAATTACTTGCATTTATTAATAATATATTGTTCAACCCAAATTTTAATATATTAAAAAGATAAAATCTGGAAATAGTTATCCGCTCATTTAAAGAAATTGAAACTCTAGAGACTTCCTCTGATTTTTAAGGGCCAAAAGCTAATGGAATTGAACTTCCAAACACTTTTTCCATTTTCTCGATTCAAATATTACACGAGAGATTAATATTGTTTCTTCAAGCTACAAATTTATTCACCATGGCTTTATTGTCCCAAATGTTGCCCAGACTGTATATTTTACAAACGGAATAAGCTTATCTTAGGGTTTGTAAATCTTTACAACTCCAAAATGGATTGAGTTGGAGCTTGAGATTTAGTTGTTGCCCACAAATGTGTTTACGCCTATGCACCAATCACACCCTATTTGTTATTGTTATAGGTCATGTTCGTGCTTATATGTAACACCCTACATGTGGCATTGACGGTTGATGGCTTATGGTCAAAAGAACCAACCTAAGACACCCTTTAATTCCATCAACATTTAATTTTTGTCAAATCCAAATCGTATTTCTCTTTAGATACATTATTCCAATCATTTTAATCTACTTCGCTTCATATAGTAAAACCCATAAACTAACAATCGTACGTGAAATGTACGATGTGAACGCCAAAAGGGATATAATGAAGAAGTGAAAGTGGGTGGAGAGGAATAATCGAAAATAATATGGGTGTAGTAAAAGGTGTTTGAGGGTGGAGAAGTGCATGGGGAAGGAAAGAGGAAATGAGGAGCCAATGTGAAAATGAAATATGTGCGAAGAGCACGACACATATGTCAATGGAAAGCAAGAAAAAACTCAAAGTGGGAAGACAAAGATGAAACTATAGAGGGATATATCTCAATGAATAATTCTAGTATTTTTATAATTATTTACTAACTATAGATAACAAGTCGATATGCTACAAGGAATCTCGAAAACAAATAGCTGCGTTTAAAATTACAAAGACAAAATATTGTCTTTTGAAGTCAACCATTGAATAATTGCATTCTTGGTCGGAGAGGCCATGGTTAGAACATATGTAGTTTCAAACACATCGACGGTAGGTTATCTCATCGTCAGTGCGTTGACTTACGATGCCACAGAGGCGTTGACTTTCGATGCCACAGAGGCCGTTGACTTTCGATGCCACAGAGGCCGTTGATCCCTATCATGCATGTGAGTGATATGTGGTCTCGAACCCCTTTGGAAGATGTCTTTTGACGTAATGAATTTAACTTCAAACAATTAAATATTTTACAATATTATTCAGCATGACAAACTATTATGTAAATATTTTGTGGGGCATGTTACTTTATTCGACCATTACTTCTAACAGATGAAACGAAATATTATATTAATACTAATATTGATATACTAAAAGTAGGGGAGTGTGGAATGACATCTTACACACTCAAAGCGTATTGAGAATTTAAATGTCACACATTGGTTGTTAACAAATTTTACAATTTGCATTTTCTACATTTCACACTTCTTTAAATAAATTTGCAAGAGGAATCTCTACATTTACATATTCTACATAAAATAGTGTAACTAATTACAATTGACGTTTAATTTTTCTTTAAAAATACAATTAAACATAACATTAACTACATAATATTGAATTTGTATGACATTGATACATGTGAATGGAACAAAACTTCATGTAATAAACCTATCATTTTCCTTTCATAATAATACAAGAACTTTATTTGAGATCTAGAGGTGTTAACCACGCTGAAACCCAAGTTAACATTGTAAATTTGGCAGTAATTAGATAGTGGCAACGAGAATTAAATTAAATAAATAAATAGAATGCTATGGAGAAATGTGGTAAATGGAGCTCTTGCTAATAGTTGTCCTAAAATAAGCACCATTTTGGGTTAAATTAGACTGCACACAAACATAAATATGTAACCCTAATATCTCATCATTTTACTATATACAAATTGATTGATATGGATCTATACCTATATCTCAAGCGGGATCAACTACCTTCCGAAATAATAATGAGCCACCCAAACACGTGGACAATGATCTGAGGAGTCCAATCATTGAGGTGGACCTACAACTTGCTACGAAATCGACAGTGGCCATTTTGTCGTATTGTGCATCGATGTACGTTGCTTTAGAGGGCATGGATTTCGTTGCGCTTTTCAGACAAATGAGGTTCCTCTCCCATTTGGAAATGCCTTTTGGCATAAAAATCAACATATGAAAGTGTTAAATTTGAAATTAATCATTCAAAATTGTAATGTGTCAAGTCATGTTATGAAGTGGCAAACATAATTTTAAATTGATTTCCAACAAGGACTGACGGGAAAATAATAAATAAACTAAAAGAGTTAATAATAAACATAATGGAGTGAACATTGAAGTGTTGACTATTTGGAGGGCTCCACCACCCAATTGTTGATGTGGCAGGAACTCACCGATAAGATACGGTGCTCCCAAGCCCCAACCATGACATACCTATTTTAAGGCTCTTCTAGAAGAGCTCAATGTTGAGGCACAGTGCACTTCAACATATGGTCGCATTCTAAAGTTTGACCACTAAATGAAGTTTATTTTACTAATAAATTGGGTCTTTTGATCGTGACCAAAGTTTATCAATCTTAAGAATACGGTCAAAATGTACCCCCATACTATTTTAATTAGGGTAGTCCTAATTGCATCCGAAATTTGGCAAGAAAACAATGACTATCATACCATGGATAAATTAGAAGTAAGGGGACTTTGTTCCATTAACCTTATATGGATGAAAACAATGTGTGTTTTGGTTTCAATTACCTAGGCTATGTATGATCAAAACTTTTTTTTGGGAATTTATTTGATTTTCCCTTTAAAAAGAAGACTAAGTATCAAAATAAAAGATATGTACAAAATAAGCAAGACAATTTATAAATTCAAGGGCATCTAAAATAGAGAAACAAAGACTCTAGACTTACGAACAATTATGGGTTAAATAATATATTACAATATTCATTATATTCACCATATTAGAAAAAAACCTTGGTATTTTCTCGTTAACAAGTTGACATTGTTTTCCCCATATAACTTGGTTTGATTGTGCAGGGTCATTATTGTGAGTTGTGTAACCAAATAAACATGCAAGCAATCAAAAATGTTGAGGCACGGTGCACTTCAACATTTGGTTGAATTCTAAAGTTTGACCGCTAAATGAAGTTTATTTTATTAATAAATTGGGTCATTTGATCGTGACCAAAGTTTAGCAATCTTAAGAATACGGTCAAAATGTAATCCCACACCATTTTAATTAGGGTAGTCCTAACTGCATCCAAAATTTGGCAAAAAAAATGACTATCATACCATGGATAAAGTAGAAGAAAGGGACTCTATTCCATTAACCTTATATGGATGAAAACAATGTGTGTTTTGGTTTCAATTACAAATTTCATTATCCATTAGAATGGATGAGATGGTGAGTCAACCTCCATTGTTGACAAACAACCCTGAACTTTTCAAGCACAAATGCGGGCACTTTAGCCAGAACAAGGATTAATAATTCTTCCGGTATCCCACCCCATATTTTAGAATTAATTTCCATCTCCCTTAGTTTCAAGCATCTATTCCTCCTTAAATTGTGGCTCTAATCAAATCCATAGTTGCTTGCAATGTTTTGAAACATTGATAGCATCCCACAGTCCCACACAAAAGGGAGAGATAAGGAAGGGTGGAATGAGACACTTGGAAAAGAGATGAAGGTGATATGAAGGCGATATAAGAAGATGATATGAAGGTTATATTAGGTTTAAGTATTAAGAAAATTATGCGGCCATAAAGTATTGTTAGGGACGCCAAGACATGTGCCACAACGATCTCTCACAAAGTACTACAGACCAACCCATCCCACTTCCGATGTGTCCCTTAAAACACACACTCGAGGGGATTAATGTGCCAATAACTTGTACAAATAAATCATTAATAAGTGTAAAAAATAAGATGTACATGCAATGGGAAAAATAATTAATCAAAGATTTGTTTGTTAACATGAATTGAAAACCAACACCTATTTATTGCATAATGTTGAAAATAAACTTAATTTTCAACGAGTCATTATTACGATGATATTTAGTGAATTCCTATACATATAAAACTTTTGGAAGGGGTGGGGAAGGGGGTCATTGAGGTAACCACCGAAAAATTAAAATTCAATTAATCAAGGGAAAGTTAAGGTACAACAACCCCCAAAAGAGACAAACAACAAGGAGATGGGCTCAGGAGGCTTCTTAAAGTTAAATTATACTTCGAGGACGTGGATATGATTATTACAATCTCTTCCTCACAAGGATGAATGTCGGGGTCAATATTGACTGGTTGTATTAATGGGGGCGTAGAGCAGGTGAGATAATTAATACATCTGGTGTGGAGGATGGCGAGTGGAGACGAGAATGCTTCCTCCTCCATCTCTTGCACCAAACAAAACCATGTCATCTATTTCATTCATGGATGTTGCCTGCACATAGGGATTTTAGAAAACTACTCCGCATATGACACGTTGACATCTTAAACACACAAAAATTGTAATTCAACAATGAGCAAAACATTATCTCCATTCCACGTGCTTGTCGATTTTGAGTCCCTAGGGTTCAAACATGGGACGCATATGCACTAAACACAAAGCAAAAACAACATAGTTTAAAATACATGATGATGGAACTATAGCGGAAAGCGCAGATTCCTCGTTGAGTAGATCTGGGTTCGAAACTGCGATCTCCCGCAGTTAAGTTGAGGGGGTGGAAGACGTTATTGTGGTCAATTTCACAGTGCAAGGGATGAAGAGTGCGTCCATGGTCGAGCGGGGTTGTTTGAGGCTGGTTTTTGGAGAGGGAGGCGGAACGTAAGGCTTTGGAGGGCAAGATGGACATGAATTTGTTGTCGTGATCTATCTCGTACGCAAGAAATATGGGGAGCTTACCACGTTCGTAAACTCGTTAAATATATTAGCAGCCGTTGTTTCATGAGTTTGTAGGCAGTCTATCAAAATAAACAACGTGAAGAGGACAACAGAGATGGCAAACAATATAATCCTCATTCTACAACGACCCAAATCTGAAGGGGGACTTCAAAATATCACAGACTAAGTTAGTTTACCAAAGTGGAGAACCGACATGTAAGAAAAACCTCGATCCTGCGATAGTGGAAGGAACGGTGGTCTTGTGTATTAATACGAGCTCTTCGCTTGCCTGGTCTTTGAAACACGCGGGAGCCCTGACGCTGGTCTCTGTGGGGAATACGAATCGCTCAACATTGTTTCCGAGTAGCGATTTTCTTTGGGCGGTCTTGACATCCTGAGACGCAGCAGCCGCAGTGATGGATTTGGTTCAGAGAATACTGCGCAGGAATCTGCCATTCACCTTAACACACGAGCATGTTGTTACAGTCACCGGTTTTACAAGATCCTCGATCGCTACCATGAAGCAGCACTGAAATTAGGGCTTGCGTTTATAGATCGTAGGATTTCAACGTGCTTCTGGAAAACTCTTCTCCAGAGTCCGATTTCTGACTGTTGTCAATACCCCTAGCCCCGTCTCATAGGGAAAACGCCTTACGGCGTAATTACAATACACTCCTTGATCACCCATGTGGATTCCCCACCATATTAAAGACCATGAGCTGCTTCGAAAATTAGTAGCATAGATCCTCCTTAATAATTCAAGTTAGTGCTTGATATTAATCCTAAATTGAACATATCTTGACCACTTCAAACATAATCCATTTGAATTTTCATAACAAAACTGCACATTTGATCATATTAATTACATATTTAAATATATGGCATAACATTCAAAAATAGAATTGAAGACATAAAAAGAGGAGTTGGGAGGAAGGACTGAAATTACATACATGATTGGTGAACCTCGAAAAGAGAACTGAAACCACAATATTTTCCAAGAGTTCTACAATTACATAGAACAAACAGAATTACCATATCCATCTCTTTCATCTAATTTTTACAAGGTTATCATATTGTTAGCATATGGATTTGCATGCATGCAAATGACATGCAACAATATGGGAACAAAGTCCCTCCTCAATGAAGGTGAAGCTGCCTTTATTGAAAACCAAAACTGTATTTACATTTGTACTCAAAATTGTATATGGGGGGTGTTTTGGAACATCAATGGAAAGAAATGTGAATGAGGGAAATGGAATGGAATGAAGGAAAAGAATGGAAATGAATGAATGGAAAGAACATACAATAACTAGGTAAAGACATAGCCTAATATTGCATGGAGAAAAATGATAAATAATTAAGTCAAATAAAACAGAGTTTGAATTAGCTAAACAAGAATGAGTAAAAAGGAACACACATGAGCAAGTAGATAATCAAAGTTTGATCACTGTGAACTACAACAACATATCAATATAGTTGACAATAAGATCCAAGACAATATTTGCATGCAAGATTCAAACACTCAACATCTAAAGAACATAAGAACGTCAAATGCTATAAGAGACAATGAATGGGACACAAAGTTCATATTTCATTAACTCCAAAATGTCTTTTCAAAAGAACACAAAATTTCTTTATTTGAAATAAAGCTTACACACAAAAGTCTTTTCTTCTCCTCTCTCTAAGTCACCCTTACAAATGAGCCCCTGACTTTCTTTTATAACCCAAAATTTGGTTACAAAGTAGTTAGGATTTACATGCACATTAAATAGGGCACCTTGAGTGACTTTGAATTTTTCAACCAATTTTATAGAAAGTAACTAAAAATAGAAACCACTTAAGTTATCCAAAGTTTGCCAAAAATGAGTTAAATAATAACATCACTTTATAAATAAAAGCAATGAGTACATGTGGACTCCACTTAAATGACTTGGACACACACATAGACATCTTATTCAACAACGTGCCACCTAGATAAAGACACCTAGGATCATTGCCTTATCCATTGGGCCAAGAGTGCCTTTCCGATCGTATGAAAATGAACTCATTGACCATGCTCTACAATCCTCCGGGGTTCAGCTTAGAAACTTAAGCAATTCATCCACCCTCCATTTGAGCAACACCACGGTGTGAGAAATTTTATCTTCATTCGTATTCGCATTCACAATTACACAATCCACATACTTTGAATACCTTTCCATGGTGAATTATTCATTTGCCGCAAGACCGTAGACATGCCACCTTGGCTTGTCGAATCTAGCTCCCGATCTTTCACCATTGAAAGATCCTCCAAGAATTGATATTACAATTCACTTCATGCGGTTATGTTTTTGTCTTTGTCACCATCTAGAAGTGTTGCCATTCTAATCCACTCACGATCATCCAGAGAACGCTCCAACTTTAAGATTTTAAAGTATCGCGCTCAAACTAAAAGCATTTGAACACGCTAATGATGTATCCTTAAATTATCCACACCTTACACTTTTTTTATTGGTATTTGTTTGTAATGAATAGATCATAAAGTGAAGACAATTTATGTAGACAAGTTTCTCATATTATTCTTTGCTTATAAATAGCTTTTGACTTGAAGAGACTTTTGCAATAGCTATGACCTATCTTAAAGTCATAGACATTCGTAATAAGAAGCGTAGAAAAATGAGGAAAGCACACAAGTCGAGGTCGCTTTTCAACTACAAGTGAATATTATTGTCACCATCTTAATGATGAAAAATTTAGGACTCTGTAGAACTAGGAAGGCTTCCGTGCATGAGAGAATGCTTAAACAAGTATAAAATTTCGAGGTGATATGTCAATAGACTTACGTCGACGTGTCCCAAATTATATTTCGATGATGTTCTCATACTTTGAATGCAGGTGGGTAGAATGCCCTAGAACTCATACCCCAACACCACTTTGTTTGGCGATGATATGATTGTGAAGACATGACAAAACCCTGATTTCTAGCTATTACTTCCAAATTTTAAAACTAAAAAATCACCTCTAAAAGGCCTTAGGAAAAATAAAAATCTTGTTCGAGAAGATCTCACCGGATGAGGGAGTCATTAAGGTACCAAGAGTTTGCATGTCGGAATTTTTTTCCCAATCAAATTTTGCGTTAAATATTAAAGGTCAAAGTTGACTTTCGAAACTACTAGAAAATGCGAGGTAAAACTAAGAAAATCTCGTTTGGTTTTAGCCTGGGAAAAATACCAAACGACACCCCGAGAATCTATAACTTAAAGGATCATATGAATATGAGGAGAATTCAAGAAATTAATCTTTTTCTCTTTACGATCATCCGAGTTCAAAATATCAACCCTCAAATTGAACTCCTTGAGGATGAAAACTAAGTGATTCAAGCAAATTGCGTTTCATTTGGCTTCATGAAAAATATCAAAAGAGATGTTGTATGTTTGAAATTTAGCTAATGATTACATGAAGTTTGGGAGAATTCAATGAACTTCTTCTCAAAAGTCACTCGCAAATACAAATTCTCAAAGTAGGCCTTCCGACAAGCTGAAACAGTGCGCACGGCGAAAATCAAATGAACTGCATTTTATTTGGCTTCGTGAAAAATATCAAATGAGGTGTTGTGCATTTGCAAATGAGTATGTAAGCACCTTAACATGAGTAAAATTGTGGGCAATGATTGGTTTTTCACGAAAATCATCTAGCTTCGAGATATCAAGCTCCAAAGTTGATTACTTCGACAGATACAACCTGCAGCACGTTCTTTCCGCATCTATCATTTTCTTCATTAATTTCATTTTCTTGTGCTGATATATATCTTGTTTGAAATTTTTTAAATGGTTCACATGATTTTATTTTCACGCACAGTCCTTTGTCAAAGTGTGATTTTATTTGCAATTCACAGTAACTCTTTTTTTTTTTTTGATAAGCGTGTATTGTGTTTTATTCTCTATGGCATTGGAATTTATTGCTTTCACCCTGACCAATGCATGGACAGGTCCTTTGTCAAAGCGTGAGAATTTTTGTCTCCCATGTGAATCTTCCTCTTTTTAAAATAGATCTTTGCTTTCGTGACGGTTTTATTCTTCAAATTGTGTAGACTTTTGTCTGACAGCATAATCTTTTATCTTTGGCTAATGTGTGGGCTTTGGCCTATTAAATAATGCATGGCCTTTTAATTTTTGGCTACGTGGCTATTTACTTTTGCATTGGCGTGAGCTCTCCATTTCTCATGTCTTGTGCATGTGTTGAAACAATGATCTTGTCCTCTTTGGCTGCGTGGAAAGTGCTCTAAGTCATGGATGGCTTCTTCTTCCTTTGTTGGCATGGACAACTACTATCTTTCTTTGCTGGCGTGGAGATACTTGTCTTCTTTGGTTGCTTTATTACCTCACATGCGTAGCTTTCTTCTTAGTATTTTGGACCTATCTTTCCTCGAATGTGTGGGGCATTCTTTTCTTGGACTATTCTCTTATTTTGACCAATGCATGGACAGTCTTTTGGCCATTTTTCACCTTTTTCTCCAACACGGGTTTCCTTTTTTCTTTGGGCATGGACATTTGCTTTTATTCCAATGCGTGGAAATAGTTTTTATTTAATATTAACCTCAAACGTGTTTTTGTCTCTAAGGCATGGGTTTTGCTCTTCCTTTGGTGGTGTTTGTTTTGTATTACCTCCCGTGTATTTCCTTTTCTCCAATGTGTGGTGAATCTATCTTCTCCTGGGACGTGAATGGAGTTGTTTCTTTTTCCTTTGAACTTGGGCTTCCTCCAATGCGTGAGATATGCACGGTGAAAACTATTTTCCATCAAAACTTGTGATGAAAATGAATCTTTGGAATATATATATACACACACCACGTTCGTTCGGAGAAATAAGAAAAAGTAAGAGGAAATCGAAAAGCTTCGACGACTTCGATTAACAAGTTTCACGAAGAAATGGTTATGGGAATTAAAGAAATTTCCCTTAACTTCTTTCTTCTTGTTAAAATAATCTTTGGGTAGTGGGCATTAATTGTCGAGGAAAGTTGGGAAAAAACTTAATCATTCGCCTGGTAATGGTAAAACAAGTAATCAATTCCCATATTTTTTTCTCCATGTGGGAAATTGGGAGATTTTTTTGTTAGTTTTCCATCCGGTTGGGTTGGAAGTCAGATTGAGAAATTCCACAAGCTTGGAAAAAGAAGAATTTGCCAAAAAGGAGAAATCTGGGTGCGGAAAGCCAATTTGGCATCCCGTGATTGGAAGCGGAATTTTATTTTCCCAATAAAGAAAAAAACTTGTCGATTGATTTTAATAAATATTATATTAATATTTATTTAATTAAAAACCTCAAAATTAATAAAATTAATTTTATTTAATAAAATAGTAATAAATTAATTAAATATTAATTAATAAATTCTTTACGCTGGTTTACGCCTCGGTGGGAGGAGTTTTCACTCGAAATGACGAAACGAAAACCAAAACGATCATGAGAATAAGACGATCGCAACGAGGGTGATAAAACATGCAAAAGAACACTTTTGAAATTTTTTAAAATTTTCACGTTTATTAATTTTGCGAAATCAAAATTAGTTGATAACATATTGTCACAATCACGATCGACACATTGCACCCCCTTTACCCACCATCTTAAATGTAAAATAAGACACATGACGAAATTGTGTCAATAACACTCCAAAGAAAATCAATTTATTACACCAAAAGGCATCTACAAGTGAGAAAGGGACTCCAGCTTTAAAAGAACCGGTCATCAAACGGTTGGCATGGAGTCAGCGATGAACGTTAATGTCTCGTGGATTGTTCACTTTGTCCACATGGCATAGATGGCAAGTTGTGTTAGAAAAATAAAGTCGTTTAAATTTGAAGGGCTACCCATATTTTAATTTGAAAGGCAAGGTTAAGCTTGACCCTTCATAATTGACAGATTATAAAATAGATTTCCCTTCAATTGAAAAAAGAAAATCTTAATTACCTTTTTATATATTTTTTATTATTTTATATAAAATAAACATAAAAATTGTCAAAATTATTAAATATTGAACAATCAACCAATTTTTTTGAAAATAGTTCAATAAAATATTCAAGATTCAACAAAGTGATTACATATTCAACTTGCATTACTCAAAGGAAGAGGTCTACGAGATTTCATTCTTTTCCATTCCTCATATACCTCATTCCAATCTACTATATCCAAATTTTGAGGTGCAGAAAGAGATAAAAACATTAATGTGTCTAATGTATCCAAACAAAGTCTAGACCTCTCAATAGTTTTAATGCGATTTAACTTGGAAAATCCTCTTTCACAAGCTGATGTACTTCTTGAAGTGTGAGAACTATTTGCCACAATTTCATTAAATTAGGGAATGAATCTTTCCACATTTCATCTTCTCCACATTGCTCCCATGCCTTAAACATAGTTTTCTTTGGATGTGCCTTATGTAGATTCACAACAAAACTGTCTAATTCTCCCTGACATTTTTCTGTGTCAATTATTGGAGCATCACCAACATCAAATTTTTTACATAAATTTTCCAACCACCTTTGTATTTCAATGTCTCGCCCATCCTCTTCATCAAAGTAACAACGAGGACTAAAAATCTTTGCAGCATTAAATATTTTCATGTCAACAAACCTAATATTGAGGCAATCAATTATCTTCTGAACAAATGCTTTACCCAAATGAATGCTATCCTCCAGAGTGCCAGATCCAAGTGTCTCAGGTATAGATTCAAACTTGAGGTTATGTACATGTGAAATACCATGCAATCAACAAACTCCAAACATCCATTTTGAGCCTTCTGTAAATATTTAGAAACATATTGAGAACCTGTTCCAAAGGTGAACTTAAGAAATCTCCTTTTTAGAATCTCAATAAGTACATCTAAATGAGTACCAATGATAGTGATATCAATATTCTCCTCTTGAAATCGTTGACTTAGCTTATTTAATTCACTGAGAACATCTGCAAGCAAATGCATACAAAATTGAACCTGAAATATTGTTCCCATTTCATACAATTTTGTGTCACCATGTTTGAATTCTTGTAGTAATGCTTGGCATCAACTTAACAAGTCTAACCATAACTTGCCCTCTAGATAACCAACGGACATGATGGATTTGAAGAACTTGCAACCTATCAATTTGAAATAATTCCATTAACTCTTTGAGTTCACCATGTCTTTTTGCTGACTTCCCCAACCATGAATATATTTTATTTGCAAATTTATCAATGTATTCAATTTCAGGGAAAGCATGTGAAGCATCTACAACAGAGAGCTTCACGATGTGCAACACAATGAATGGAAACCAAGTGGGGTATTTCACGATTTAACTTAGTAGCTAAACCTCCATGTAAACCTCTCATAGAGGATGCTCCATCTGATGCAAATCCTACCATCCTGTGTTTTGGCAGCTCCATTTCTGATAATAAATTTGTTAAGGATTCATACATAGATCATCTTTTATTTTGAGGAGACGAAGAAATCTAGTCACACATGATCCATTCCCTCCATTTTTCAAATAATTAACATAGATAATTAGGTGTTTCTCCATTGTCCTATCTGTACTTTCATCAACCAAAATAGCATAAAAGGGACTGCAAAATATTTCTGCCTTAAGTTTTTCCCAATAAAGATTTTTTTGCAGCAGATAAGAACTCTTTTCTAGAAGCAACATTTGTATATGCTTGAATATTCATCAGATAATGGCATGTTAGGAGTTCCTTTGTATCTATGTAAATCACACATGTCTTTATAAACTTCTAAAGGTAAATCCTTAATAGCTATAAAATACATTGTCTCCATAACACTGATTATTCTTGATTTTTCAGCATCAACCATAAGTTCAACATGCTTTGTTATTGGTAAACATGATTTTTTGTTTTCAAACTCCATAAGTTGTATTGCTCTCTTATGGGCCTCTGAATTTGCATGACCATTCAATCCACTCAACTGAATTGTAGTACTACCCTCTGTGGCAAATGGAGTATCTGTTTTGTATTTGACACACCACAAACACTTGATCCTTTCTTTTCCATCTAGTGTTATGACACAATAACACCATTTATGCACAAACTTCCATGAAGGCTTAAATTTCCTATTAGTAGTGGTTAACTTACCTTTCTTCAGCGATGAAGGTTCTTCTTCTTCGATATTTTCAACATCATTGTTGATGAGATGGTCATTATCATCCACTGGATTTGAAGACCACGAATCTTGTCTCAATTTGAATGCATCAACAAGAGTTGTTTGTCTTCCATGTTTTTTTGGACGACCAATTTTCTTCATTTTTCTACAATTTATAATGCAAACAATATTTTAAAATAATGAATCAAAAAATATAGAATATTAAAAATAAGAATTCACGGATTAATATTTGCACATCCATGATCCAGTTATTGATAATCCTATAAATGTTGTATCTTCTAAAAACTTAAATTGCTGAGAATCATATAAATACTTCTGAAAAGTAAGTAGAAAAACCGTACACTATCTGCTGAATTTAAAATCTTGAAATTTTTCATTTAAACATGTTATTGTGAGGATTAATAATAAATAAATGATAACATATATTATTTTAAATCTCTTGTTTCTGAATTTAAAAAAATTACAAAGTTATTAGAGATAATTTAGATGTATGCAAGTGGGTTGGTCTTGCTATAGTAATTAAATTCAGGTATGCAAAATCTAGCAGCATTTTCTAGAGAGCTGATTGAATAACACCTAATAGAATCTAGATCCAGTATAATATTGGTTTTGTAATTCTGCATGCCAAAGTAGCCGCAAGTTTTGGAGCTTAGAAAGTGAAAACCGGACCTAGCAGTAGCACTGGACTAAAATAGATAAAAAATCAGTATCAGAAAAGGACCTCGAAGTAATTTTTCTCTTTGGAGTAATCGTTCACGGTTATCACATTTCATATGGCAAATTGATTCTTCATTTGTATTGCTCTTAAACATAATATACCGAATGGATCAATGAATTAAAATCGATGGTATTGGTCATCTAAGAATCTCATAAAAGCACGATAAACTTAAATTGAAGCGTTGTTGACATTCAATAACATTGAAGATTATAATCTGAAGGAAGAAAAGTTTATAAAGAGATATGTGAGATTATAGTTTTGGTTTTTTGAGAACTGCTCAAGTGTGCAATTTATATATTTTTGGTTCCTGAATAAACATTATAAGACGTACTTTGTTCTGACCTTTCTGTCTGGATTTTTAATGATTTTACAGTAGAGTATATACATGCTATTTACATTCATAAGCTAGATGGTTGAGTAATTTAAGCTAAGCGCAAACTTACAAGGTTGACTTCAAAAAATTATCATTGTAATAACATAAAAAAAACAGTTTTTGAGACTTCAAAAAATTAAATAAGGTAAAATATTACATACCTTAAAATTATCTTGGAAGTTGGAATACAAGAATAATTCTGTGCCTGGACAAGTCCTCAAATAATCCAGCTATCAACAAAATCCTTTTTTGTTTGTGTATGTTTGTGGTCACAATCTTTCGAATCGTATAAATAACAATCAAGATTTGAGAAATTGAAAAATTTCAGCAGCCGTATACATTGAATGTGGACAAAATGAATTTCTATAAAATTGGGAAGTTAAGATAGAAAGTTACTATTATGGATTTCTATAAAATTGGGAAGTTAAGATAGAAAGTTACTATTGTTTTTTTTGTCTCTATTTAAACTACGGTATTTCCCATTTTACTCACAAGTTTCAAACAAAAGTTTCCCATATTATTTTACAAGTGTCAAAAAAGCACTGCTAATAAAATAACTCTAATAGTTATAAAATTAATATGGCATATGCATAATATTTGTATGAAAAGTTATTTTTTGAGTTGGCCCTTCTAATGAAAAATCAATATAAATGACCACTTTTCAATTTTGACGGGTAATTTTAAATTTTACTTTTTTTTGAAGTATAAATTTTTAAGCACCCTTCTATGACAAGTTGAAAGATGTTTGAAGGGCATTGACGACTTCAAATTTGATCACTGGTCGGAGGCCTTTTTCCTGTGCTGCGTGGGGGAAGTTTGTTAAAACAAATTTGTTAAGAATTACATTGTGGCTTATTTCTAGAACAGAGGAGACTTTAGTGTAGTTGTGGTGGGATACGTGGAGGGCTTTCAGAAGAAGGTGCTTTCTTTTTACATGGTAAACCCTTATGACTCTCTATGTTCTGAATCTCTGTTGTTATTTCATTGAATCGGGTGTTGTGCTTTCGGTTGTTTGTTATATTATATGTGAGTTCGTATCTCAAGTTTTTCTTTGGTTAATGGAATTCAATCCTCTGCCATTTGATCTCAGCATTAGGCCATTGAAATGGAGACAATAGAGAAATCCCAACACTTTTTTGTGAGACCCCATGAGCAGATCCCCTTCAAACAACTTACAACAGTTTTTCTTCTCCTTTGGTCATCCTTGTAGTTGAAATAGCCCCACAAACCGCAATCAACAAAATAATCAAAAAGATCAAAAATAATTTTGCCCTCTGGTATTTTTCTCTGCCTTCTTCATTATCTTTGAGATCCGCATAAGGCCCAACCACATCCTCCAAATCCCCATCCCCATTGTTATTGTTGTTTTATAATTTACATTGTTAATACATCTGCCTCTACATCAAAATTAGCTCGTCTCCGTCTACCCATCAAAAATTGTTGTTTCTATGGGGTGGCCATGGGAGCACGACCTCCAAATTGCACAAAAATATAAATTAAAACAAATTTTGTAAAATAGAACCAAATTCCAAAAAGTTTCCTTTTAGGTGTTGTTTTTCGTACAATACAATTTATGCTTGAAACCCTTTCGTAAAGCTTTAGGGGTGGCTACTGTCAGTTATCCCCTCTGTAAATTTGGGAACGGGTGCGGCTTGCAGTTATTTTGCCACTTAAGGGTTTGTTTTGGACCTGGACGAAGCTCGATTCAACAACACAGCAATTATTACTTGCATTATATTTTATCAATGTTAGTCACTAACAATACTCTCATTCATGGATGACTGCACCATCTAACATGGTCTTCTCATCTGTTTTCTTGATGACGTACCATTACTTAGGATGGAACCCTGCACCATGAATAATGAATGCTCTGTATTGGGATTGAAACAATTGGGTAAGTACCTCTTGAGATTTGTGGCAAAAGAAGAAGAGGAAGATGGGTAAAGCCTAGTGCCCACATGGTAAGTACACTTAGGAAGGGTGGGGTTATTTATAGGGATGTTGTGAAAAGAAAGAAAGATTCCTGACAAATAGGATACCATGTCACATATAATAGGAATGTTTGTACAACCACTTTCTGTAATGGTATTATCCTGTATGAGGATCACTCTTTGATGCACTCACAAACCAATATGCACGTTGCTTTTTATTGAATAAGTCCAAGTTTTATTAAGTGCCTTTGAAAATTTGCACGCCTTCTTCATTACAAATTTTATGGTCACTGATTTGTGTTGTCTACAATGTGTCATCTGCTTTCTTTTGTATTTTAAGGAGGGACTATTATTATAAGCAATTTCTAAGGTTGCTTTTCTGGAGGAACTTCTGGTTTCTTGTTTTTTTAGTTTTGTTTTGGTCCTTGGGTGGTTGGTAGAAGTGTAGAAATATAGGGATCAATGGAGACTCTCAATGGGGGCTATTGCCTTGGAGGCTGCGGATAAGTGCAAACGTTTTCCCTGTTTTTAATTCTGAAATTCTTGCAATTTCTTATTTTCTTTGGAAGCAACAACAAATTCTAAGTTGGCGTCAATTTATATTAAAAATATGAAGAATTGTTGAAATAAATGTAGTGATGATCTGTTTTTATTTGTGAAATGCTTGCAATTTTTTATTTTCTTTGTGAAGCAACATCTTCTAAGTTGTCGTCATTTCATATTAGAAAATATGATGAATTGTTGAAATAAATGTACGGATTATGAGTGATGATTTGAAACGTTGATAAGAAAAATTCCACATAATTTTATCTAAAAATTTTATTTCATTTTATGGATTGTGAAAATATAAAATCACTAAATATAAGGTTATCTTTCTATTTGTATTTGTTAGTAGTATATTTGTAATAGTGTTTTACATAGTTTGAAATTAGTTGCTTGAATGTACCTTGTGAATTTGTTTGGAAGAGTGTTATGCGGAAAATTCTTTTCCTTGGAGTTCTTCTGAGGCTGGAAAATGAACATAGTTGTGTTTGTTTGAAAGAAAAATATTTTCTTCCTTGTAAGTTTCACTTCCGATGATTTGTTGTTTCAATCATTTCCAACTATTTAACTTTTTCTATTGAAGTTTTTTGTTTGAAGGAAATGTTGCTTGCTTGAAAACATACACTTCTGTTTGGAGAAAAAAATAGCACATATTTCATTTTTAGTTAAAAAAATGTTACTACCGCTTTATCTTGTACTACCCTTTCTTCCTCAACATGTGGGGGCATGTGCCTTCGACCTCGGCAGGAATTCATGTGTGTTGAGGGGATGCTTCCCTTATGAGGCCGCGTGGATGCGCTCCAAGTTGAGCGGTCGACTGTGTGAGGCCAAGACTTTTAAAGCTTCCCGTTGAAAGGAAAGGCTCCTTCCACTCATAGCTTGCCTTCACTTCAATGATAGTTCAACCTTTCCATGTTTTAAGTTTATCGTTAACATTTTGCATTGCACGCTGTCGGTTTGGCCTCCCAAACTGGCAGCTTTAGAAGTGGTCATGGGTTGCCTCCACTTGTTGTCGTCAGGTGTTGTTGGAAGCTGAAAAAGATGGGTGCCCATGTGGAGAAGAATAAAATTGCAGCCAAACATAAGAGACATGAAAAAAAAACGCACCTAAAAACAGAAAAATCCACAAAAAAATTAGTTGACTTGTTTATATGTTTCATACAGTCTACTGCTGCTATATTTAATGAAATCTGTATGGGGATCGTACAAAATATGGAACTTTTATAATGTTTCGCCCATCATTTTAGTCCTTTTGGTAATTTTCTAAGGGCTTTATTGTACACATTAAAACTTCTTCGACATGTATGAATATGCGAATTTGTATATAACTTTTCCGACATATATGAATATGCAGATTTGTTTTACTGGAATACGTAAATGCTTTCTGCAACTTTTAGTTCTATCTCTATCAGTTCCATTGAAAGTTGAAATTATGTTCCAATGTTTTAATAATGTTGCTCCAATTCTATGTCCCCGAATTTTTCCATTATAGATTTGTAATTGTGTTCGAGATCTGAAATAGTATTTAAACCTCCAATAATCGTGCTCTGGTTTCTTTCCTCCGTAAATTTCTCAGTCAGCTTTGTCTCCTTTTTGGGTTTTTTAGAAGTTCAATCACTACACAAATTTCCTTCGTGTATTTGTCCTGAACTTTGTCTCTTCTTAAATTGTTGCGATGTCTTTTACTTGCACAAATGAAACCATAAAAGTAATGTTCCTTTTTTAGCGTTCACAGCTTTGTTTTCTGCCGCCCGCCAGAAAATAGCAATGAGTAGTTGAAACAAAACAAACATTTTAATAGAATATCGAAAGTGTACATACTCAAATAAATATCCAGCTTCGAATGCCAGGGCTATGATCAGATTTTTAGGTCTATGCTCGTGACTTTATTATTCGCAGGTAATTCGGATTTCCAGGTAAATGTTTTCCCACATATATGTGCCCGACTACTATAGGTTCCATCACATAATGCTACAAAAAAGTGTTAGAAATTGAAAATCTTGAATAAAGATGGGAGAATTTTATTTATTTTTGAGATTTTAGCTATCGAATACTTAAAAGGAGTTATTAACAAAAAGCAATCACATGTTATTTGTATATTTACGATTTGTAAACTATAAATATATATTAAAAAAAAAGAAATACATGAATAATAGTTGATACAGAAAAAGAATTTCATATTTTGAAAGGCAATACTGAAAATTTACCTTTGTCCAAAAAAGGTATGGCGAACATAGGTGGTCGAACCAGACATATATATGTATTCTTACACAAAACCATGTTTAAAGAAAAACAACTCTCAAAGTTTTAATACAATCTTCAGTTTAATACCATATCAATATAATCATACTAATAAAACTTGCAACTAAAATGTGTCTTTCTGAATTCTATGAAACTACCATGTTTTGCTCCCCCAGACAATTATTGGCTAGCTCAAATTTTTAACATTTTCTTTTGTATATTATATCTCAAATTAAATGTTTATGGACGTCTGCAATATCCATATGAAAAAGTATTCTCCACATTTGTTCAATGATGTTTTCTAATATGATGATGTTGTGGGCATACATTTTCTTTTGTCTTCCTTTTGTATGTTTAAAACTTTGTAGCACGAAAGAAAAAAATACTTTCTCCTTACCCTTTTCCATTTGATGCAGGTACTTCAAATTGATATCATTCCAAATTCTCGACAGCTTGCCCACCGCAGAGAACACTATTCCTTGCACAGAGAACGCATTAATGCCTCGCAACGGGCTCGCTATCGACTTTGGAAACAACGTGGCAAAATTGCTATGCAGATTGGCATGACACACCGTTCTTACCTTTTTCCCTTGATCAACCATCTCATACCTTTTTCAAATAGGAATTTCACCGACTTCAATCAATGCTTGAGACTCTAACACACCCTTTTTAATACCTCCATACAACAATTTCATGCCTCGAGTTCTTCAATTTCACTTTCCGTAAGAACCCAACCCCAAACTTCATTGTCTCTTCCTTCACTGAAACAGGCAAACATTTGCGCCCTTCCCCCCTTCACCATTCCCGCATAAGTTTACCCCCAACACTTTTCAAAGAAATACTTCCACCAACATGTCGATTTCTTTTGTTGTCACCTATGCAATATTTTGCGAATTCCTTCTCTTTTCGGCCCACCTCCATTTTGCATGCCACAAATGCAAACCCCTTGCCTTCGATGACGTCATCTTTTTGCTCAAACTTAGTTTCCTTTTCAGAAGCTTGGTGCATATTTAGAAAAAGAATAGATTTATTGTCAATGACCCAAACATGCACGATCTGTTTTAAGAACTACCCCGGTATGAAAACATCAATGTCAGGCGGTTTCCATACGTGCAATAGATGTAAATCTGAAAGAAACGGGCACCGCTTCTCATCATGGAACAATATGGATCCAGGCAGTTTCCCATATGTTCTTAGTTGTTTGAATCAAGTCGAGGAAATTCTCATTGCTCGTGTTAATCCTATCTTACAAGTGACTCAAGTGCGAGGGGGCAATACAAATACTCAAGGTCACATAATAAGCTTCCCTCAAAACATCTCCTCCATAGAAAAATACCTACCACATAGACTTGGAGATTTGGATCTTGTTCTCATACAAAAATCTAATGGGGCCAATTTTGCAAAATATGATTTCTATGTCAGCAAATCTCGTGTATGGGAAGCCTTGAAATTTAAAATTACACATGACCCATACTATAAGGATGTATTGATTGATGACAATGCTCTTGACTCCTTTCCTTCTTCCTTTACGGATGTGTCAGCTTATTTGAATGGGATTACAGTCAATTGTCATGATCTTCATGAAGATCTTGCAGATATGGTTGACCATGACTCTATAGACATGTTTGACACGGTCTTCCAATCTTCATCTTTTGTTCCAACCATCCTCAATTCAGGTACTGAAGAAGAGGAAATTCAACATTTTATTCTAGAGTAAGGAGCACAACCGTTAACTTTGGTGGCGAGAAATCGGGGTTTCCCCTGAACAAGTACAAGAGAAAGGATTGTTCTCTATGGCATTTCCAACTTTGTTCTCAGCAGGAAAATCCATGTTCAAACAACCTAAAATGAAGGAAGTTATTTTGCATGAATATGCTCTACATTTATTGTGGTATCATGACAATCGGTTTGGTGGCCACCCTCACTTCCCCTACAACTTTCTCAATCTTATTTTGTGTCGCAGAAGCTGCAATCGCTGCTTATTTTTATAGTCCGAATATTAATTCCAACACTCGACTAACTATCCAAGATTTGCGCAAAAGGCTTGAAGAGTTCCCTACGGACGGCCTGCCAGACAGTTTGATGAGGTTTAGTACAAACCTTTGCGGGACTCAATCATTTTGGGAAAAGAGTAGAGGTCAACTTTCAGACATGATCGAACAATTGGGCCCCCCAACTTTGTTCTTCACTTTGAGCTCCACGGACACCAAATGGCCAGACCTTCACAACATCATGCCCGACAGTCCTCCTCCAGAACCTCGTGTCACTCAATGATGGAGGATTCTCAACATTGTTCACCATCCGCACCTTGTGTCCGCATACTTGCACAACAAATTTACAATTTTCCATGAGGAAGTTTTGGAAAAACACCTTGAAGCGAAAGACTATTAGTACAGGTAATTATATCACCCTCTCAAATTTTTTTAAACTTTAACCTTGACACATTGCTAACATACCAAAAATTTCATCAGATATGAATGGCAGCATAGAGGTTCCGCACATGTCCATGGATTCCTTTGGCTTGAGAACGCTCCTAACTTTGAAACTCTTAATACAGTGGACATTGCATCTGTGAAGGCCACCAGAAATACTTTGATTTTTTTGTATCCGTATGGAATCTAAGACCCACTTCTAGCAAGCAAGAATTTGTACGTTGGTCCATTGAAGATGACCCTTGTCTGATGGATACATCACAGATACTTTTATATTCCCTTGTTGCAGACCTCGAAGAGTTGTTGAATCGAGTGCAACGACACGCGAAATGCTCTGAGCAAACATGTCTAAGGGAAAAACATAATCATCTACAATGTCGTTACTGCGCCCCTTGGGAGACTCGACCGGTTTACGCCTTGTTTGTTGATGAAGATGGAACCTTAAAATAACTTCTGCGCGAACGATAATAGGCTCAACATTCATAATCGACTATGGTATCAATTTAGAGAGCCAACATTGATTTGCGCCAACTCCGTACTTTCGTCATGTTGTTATAAAATACATTGCAAAATATGCATCAAAGGTTGAGAAACGGTCGAAAACATATCACCATATGCTTTCCAGAATCGCAAGAGATGTCGAACTTGATTTCCCGCGCATGTCACAATACGCGAAGATGCTTTATCGACAACATCGTTGAGCATGACATAACCACTCGGAAACCTACCATATGTTGTAAAAATTGTCGTTGGTTTTGTGCAGGAGACATTGCTTTGTTTCCTTAAATGTAGGACAAAATATATTCCAAAAAATTGTCGAATGTGAGTTGCATTTGGAGGATACAACAACATTCATTGATTCATATAAGACAAGGCCCCCTAATATGGAAACCTTACCTCTCATTGAAACAACCAGAGATTGGACTTATAGCCATCATCGTAAAAACAATAAATGGAAACATCGAGCCTTGACAACAATTGTTCGTATCTTCCAAGGATTCTCCCAAGAACTTGCTACTACATTTTTGAGCATACATAAAAAAGAGTAAGGGGACTGTGTTTTCATTTTTAAAGGATAAAATCAACATTACACAGTCCATACAAATCAGCAAAACTCGGTCTATACTGGCAATGTTTAAGGCTGCAATTAGCAGCTATATCTACAAAGAAAACATGTTTAGAGCTAGCTCTAACAACCAATTGGTACTTGTTTTAACATAGAAATAGCATCTCGATTTCGAGACAAAGTTATGGCACCAAGAAGCATGCATAAACATACCAGAAATAACAGCAGCAATTTAGTTATCTTTTCAATTTAAAAGCAACATGCTCAAACATGGTTATGGTGCCAAGTTAGAGAGAAAAGCATGTTATTGTTAGCTGATAAAAATAGCCAAAGGGGGACACTAAAACAATGAATAGTGGGCATAATTAATTGTATGTTGTGCACACAACACAAGTTTGGTGTCAAGGTCGAAGGTTTTAAAGAGTAGACTTGAGTGATTTCAACCCTCAAATAAAAGACAAAGCATGCAAAAGACATGGATAGAAGAAGATAAAGAGGAGATAAAACAAAGTGTTGACCCATGTGCAAAGAAAGAGACAAAAAAACAAAGTTTGTCCTTGTTTTGAACACTTCATGTTTCAAAGTCAACAAAAGACAAAGAGTTTGTCTTTGTTTTGAACACTTCATGTTTCAAAGTCAACAAAAGACAAAAAGAGTTTGTCTTTGTTTTGTACACTTACATGTTTCAAAGGGAAGCCTATATATATATGGGCTGATTGTTTTGATAAAAGGCACACTTCTTTTAGTTGTTCTACATTGGTAGTCCTAACTTGTGCTTGCGTCTTTGAATAGAAAAGCTCTATTTTGCCTTTATCTTCACTGGTTTTCTAAGTATTTCTTGTGTTTGTTAGGGTATTGTGGCTTTGCCTTGTTGTGGAATTTATTCCCTACACTGCTGCCCCTTGCCTAAACCTTTGAATTATTTATGCAAATTAGTCTGAAGTTGTGCATGTGTGTGGATCCATATATTATCTCTACGATATTACATGTGTGTCAAATCATTGGTGTATCACCTCATTTTATATTTCTCGCATTCCTTTTCCTTTTTCCTTGCCAATTTTATTAGTTTTTAGGTGACTCACAAGGGAACCAGCCTCTGAGGTTCACATCAATCATAGGTTCCCACAACCTTGAGGTGTTCCAATTTTGTCGACGGAAGAGAGAGTGCACGTCATTCTCTAATCAGGGTGCACTTCTGGGTGACAACAGTTTTTGGCATGCCCTGGTGGGACAAATTATTCAAAGAATTGATGTTGGTTCAGCATCTGGCGACTCCAAAGGTTTCTACAGACATACTGGTTGCAGACTAGTAAAAGCTAATGCCAAAGGTGACCACCAGGTCAAAAGCTAAAGGTATACCATTTGACTTTATTCAGTTACCTTTATATTCTTGTAGAAGAAGCAGATTTCATAGATCTACTCCATATTTTTCAAATCTGATAAGCCAAAGCAATTGCCTAAAACCCAAAGTTTCCCATCCTAAATTTCCTAATGGTTGTTCCTAGGATTGAAGCTTTTGTGACCTTTAATGATGGCATCCCCTTGAATATTGCAGTATACAATGATATCCATGCTTCTGTGTTAAAGAGTTTACCATTCTTCACCGGTTTAACTCAAACCACTCCCATAGAGCACATCAGAGATGTTGTAAATCTTTGCTCTATTGTCTATAATATTACCCAAGAGAATGTAGCTATGAGACTTCTTGCAGCTTCCTTCAAAGATAAAGCCTTGCAATGGTATCGAAATATGACTGTCAATTCTATTAGTACTTGGGATGAATTAGGAAAGCCTTTTGTAACCAATTTGAGGATAAATCTGACCATCTTTCCCTGATTGAGCAATTGAGCACAATCAAAAGAGCCCCTCAGAGTTCATGGCTGATTTTAATTTGAGGTTCCAAAGAACTTGGGAAAGAATTCCTTGTACCATCAAGCCTTCAACAGAGCATGCTTTCTTGTATTATTTGAGATCTTTGAACAATGATATCGTTGTCCTAGTTCAATCCATGGGGGGTAATTCAATTCCTGATGCTTTTAATCTAGCTATTAGAGCTGAAAATAACCTCATACAGGCTGGCAAACTAGCACCTAGACCTCCTATGCCTATCTTTCCAACTATTCAGCCACCAACTTCAAGATACACCTTCAATTCCAGCAGTAGCTAGCCCAACAGTTGCTAATCCAAATCAGCCTTCAGAGTTAAGTGAAATAAAAGGGATCTTGCAAGCTTTTGGAAATAAGTTTGTATCTATTGAGAGACAACTTGCTCAACCTTAGAGGCCATATCAAGCTCCTTTTCAATCTGCTAGACCTTCATATCCAGCATATCCTACAAGCAGACTTCCAACCATTAAAGTTGATCCTAATACTCCTACATCTATGGCTCTTGTTCCAGTACAGACTAATCTTATTCAGGAACCCTTTTGATGTGTTCCATGTAATCATTCGCATGAATTTTTTTCTTGTGTTAATAGAATGTTGAATCGAGACTTTTATCGCACAAGGGATGATTCCACAGCTTATGGTAGTTGAGGCTCCTCCTCAAGAGGATTCTACTACAGAAACACCAAAGCCACTAGAGGCTAATTTGGTAAATTGGCAACAAGAGGATCAACATATAAGGGTATATAAAAGAAGAGCAGTAGAAGAGCCCAAGGAGAAAAATCACGTTCATAAAGAAAACTTAGAAGCACAAAAGGTTCAAGAGAAAGAGGTTGAAAGTGTGCAAAAAGGACAAGCAAAAAGGGGCAGCCCTTCTCTCAATATTGTAGATCAGATGAAGAAGGCTCACATGAACATATCCATGTGGGATACGTTGACTATTCCAGGTCAAAAGGGCATGTTACAAGATGAGTTGTCTAAGTTATCACTTTCAGAGGGTCATTCAGATAGATCTAATGCAATACTTGCCAATACGGATCAGCCTTCCAAGGCTGATTTTTAGGTTAAAAGAGTTGGTAAACCTCCTCCTTTTTACCTTTCTTTGATTATTGGTGAATATTTGGTTCATAATTGCATGGTTGACAATGGTGCTAGTAGTACAGTTATGCCTAAACAGATTGCAGATAAGTTGGGACTCAAATATGAGCCACATGCCGAAGGGGTATTACAGTTAGATGGCACAGCCACCAAAACAGTTGGTATTATCAGAGATCAGAAGTTGGGCTTGCATGCATGTCCAAGTCTTCCAATCTTTCAGGATATTGTGGTTGTAGATCTACCTCCATACTTTGCTTTGTGTTTATCTAGAGATTTTACTGCTAAGATTGGAGGTTATTTATCATCAGATTGGTCTTATTTGTTTTTTAGAACAAGATATGGTACAAAGGTAACAATCAATTCTGAACCTCTTGCTAAATTTCATATTGAGCCTTTTGTACCTAATGCATGCAATGTGAATTGTACTATTTTTTATCAAGGAGATCATCCAGATGATCATGATTCAGATCCCCACTATGAGAGTTTACCGATCTACAATTGGATGAGTGGGGAACTAATCATCATGGCTTTGATCCTTATAAGCATGCAGAAGAAACATATATCAGAGAGGCTGGTTTAGGAGTTTATTGCATGCATCAGAAAGATACTTTTACCATTGTTAGTCAAAGATGATGAGATTGATGCAGGGTTATGGAGTTTGTACTTTGATGGCTCTAGAAGCAAGAATGGATCAGGTGGAGGTAATGTTTTGGTTTCACCAAAAGGTCAAAAGTATTTCTCTTCTATTCATTTTCAGTTTAGTTGTTCATGCAATGCAGCTGAGTATGAAGCACTAATTCATGGTTTACAATGGGCTAAGAAGAAAAGAATTAAGTATCTAAAGGTATTTGGTGACAGTGAGTTGGTTGTAAATCAGGTGAGAAATCTAAACATTGCAAAGAATCCTTCAATGAAGTCATATAAGCATAGAGTATGGGATTTTGTAGAAGATTTTGATGCTTTCAATATTCAGTCAATTCCTAGATCTGAGAATAAACAAGCTGATAGATTGGCAGCTATAGGGGCTGATTTTGACATTCCTAATGAGATGAAAAGAAAGAATAATCAGCAACATATTAAGGTGGTAGTAAGACCTTCAATTCCTGATAATGATACTAATTGGCAAGTGTTTGAGAATGATGAACAGATTGTACGTTTTATTCAGGAAGAGGCTGAGTTTTCTTCAAAAAATCAGTCTAAATTGCAGCAGCAATATGGTGATCAGATCTTGCAATTAAAGACAAACAGGCTGCCCCAAGGATTGGTAACCCTTGAGAGTATTTTTAACAGTGATGATCAGCTAAAGGGAGACAAAATCAGGATGTCTACCAAGCAAGAAAACTATGGAGACATAGAAATCAGCGAAGGGAAGTTTTTAAAGCATGGTAAATTGTGTGATTTAAAAGAAAAGCAAGCTTTTGTTCAATTATGCAATGAATTCATTGATGTTTTTGCTTGGAAGTATGAAGATCTGAAAGGGTTTGATCCAAAATTAGCTCAACATACCATTGAGCTTGAGCCTATCTCTAAACCGGTAAGGCAAAAGCAAAGACTTGTTAATCCTAAGATTGAAATTTTGATGAAGAATGAACTAACAAAGCTTATTGATTCTTGTATCATTTTTCCTATTAAGCATTCCTCATGGGTTGCAAATCTTGTACCTGTAAGGAAGAAGAATGGAGAAATAAGGTTGTGTGTTGATTTCAGGGATCTTAACAAGGCTTCACTAAAGGATCATTATCCTTTACCATCCATGGATCAAATTCTAAGAACTGTATCAGGTGCAGAAAGGTTCTCTTCTTGATGGCTACAGTGGTTACAACCAGATCTTGGTGAAAGAAGAAGATAGATACAAGACAACCTTCACTACTAAGTGGGGAACATATGCTTACAAAAGGATGCCTTTTGGGTTATCTAATGTCGAGCCACTTTTCAGAGAGCCATGGACATGGCTTTCCAAGGTTTGATTAATATCAACGTTTTGATTTATCTAGATGACATTACTATATTTTCTAAGTGTGCCAATGATCATTTGAGCCATCTAAGGCAAGTTTTTGAAAGGTGCAGATAGTATGGGGTTTCACTAAACCCAAAGAAGTGCATATTTTCAGTGCATGAGGGAAAACTTTTGGGCCACATGGTCTCAAAAGAAGGTTTGGCCATAGATCCGGAAAGAGTAAGCTCAATTCTAGCTTTGTCCTTGCCTCAACACAAGAAAGCACTTCAAATCTTTCTAGGTAAAATCAATTTTGTAAGAAGGTTTATCATTGATTTTGCTAACATGTCTAAGCCTCTAACTGCTATGTTGAAGAAGGATATGGGTTTCAGATGGACTGAAGAAGGAAAAATCAGTTTTGAGGCCATTAAAGAGGCTATTGCTCAAGCTCCAACACTTGCAAATCCATATTTCTCAAAGGATTTCATATTGTATGCATTTGTAGGAGTTGAAACTATTTCCGCTATCTTAATTCAGTTAAATCAGGATGATTTGGAACAACCTATTGCTTTCTTTAGCAAAGGATTACATGACTATGAGGTGAGGTATACTTTCATGGAAAAGCAAGTTCTTTCTATTATTAGAGGGTTGAAAAACTTCAGATATATGCTCTCTAATAATAGAATACATGTTTTGGTTACTCACCCAAGTGTGAAAGAATTTTTGTTAAGCAAGGATTTGAACGAAAAGAGGGCTGGTTGGATCACCAAAGTCATGGAATATGACGTGGACTTCAAAGTGACAAAGCTGATACGTGGAAAGGGGTTATGTGAGCATCTGGTTTCAGATCTGGAAGAAAAGAAAGTTGTTGGTTTTGCACTTATAAATCAGCCACATGTAGCTGAAATACCATCTTCTGTGAGTTGGACTCATGACATGATTCAGTACTTGCATGCGGGTATTATTCCCCAAGGTTTGGATAAGACTAAAAGGAGGTATTTTCGGTTACAAGCTATTCCTTATGCACTCATTGATGGTATTTTATTTAAGAGGGATATTAATGGTGTTCTTCTCGAGATGTGTAGAGCCTACACAAGTTGACAGATTGTTGCAAGAATTTCATGAAGGTTTATCAGGTGGTCACTTTTCTCCAAGGACTACTGCTCTCAAAATCATGAAAGCAGGTTATTATTGGCCAAGTATTTTCAAAGATTGTTATGCATGGGTCAAAAGATGTCAGAAGTGTGCTTTCTTCATGGGTAAGGAAAAGCTTGCAGCCCTTCCTCTTCATCCTATTTCAGTAGATCAACCTTTTATGCAGTGGGGTTTGGACTTCATTGGTATGATCAATCCACCATCAAGTTTGGGACACAAGTGGATTCTTACAACTACTGATTATTTTACAAGATGGACAAAAGCAGTTGTGTTGAAAGAAGCAAATGAGACTAGTGTGCTTGACTTCTATGAAGGTATTGTTACTAGATTTGGAGTTCCTGCTACTATTATTTCAGATAATGCTCTTGCTTTTGTTGGTGCTAAAATTACAAAGTGGGTTGTCCGGAATGGTGTTTATTTGAGTACTTCATCAAATTATTACCCACAAGGTAATGGGCTTGCAGAATCTACAAACAAGAATTTGTTGAAGATTATCAGAAGGCTTTTGGATGAGAATCAGAGGTCATGGCACACTAAACTCAAATCAGCTTTATGGGCTGACAGAATTACTCCAAAAAGGTCTATTGGTAACTCTCCATACATGTTGGTTTATGGTAAGGAAGCTAGACTTCCAATTTCTCTTGAGTTACCTGCTTTAGATCTTATTCATCAGATGGAATTCATGGAATCAGGACCTATGGAGGTAAGATATGCAGAGCTTATGCAGTTAGAAGAATCAAGGCATGAAGCCATGCTCACCATGGAAGCTCATCAAGCACAGGTAAAGAGGGCTTTTGACAAGAAAGCAGTTGCAAGAGTTTTTCAAGAGGGTAATCTTGTTCTTAAGTGGGATGCAAACAGAGCAAATCCGGGAAATCACATCAAATTTGATGTTATTTGGAGTGGTCCTTATGTTATTTCAACAAGTAAGTCTGGTGTCCCTAGATTTCATCCTGAAATCTATGACTACCCTATCCAAAAAAATTTCATACTTTTAAAATAATGGGTCGTTTTGTGTTTTTATTGCCAGAAAGTTCTTGTATTGCGTCAAGATATTCCCAAAGAGCCATATTAGCCTTTTTCGCCAAATATCCAGATGCCTAAAATTGTTATATTATGTCGTCAAGATTTATCTGCAAGAAATTTGTATTTAATTATTTTGAGCTCCGTTTGAGGTAATTTACGCTCCGTTTTAACCCTATTGTGATCGAACATATCATTATTCCTATATACCATAAGGGTTTTAACTAGGAATAAGTTTTGGGCTTTATTTGTGACTTTTGGCAATTTTTGTGTTTTCTGTTTCATTTTCTATGAAATTTCTCTAGATCAATTCCTTTGTCGGGTTAGCCTGATTCTTGGCCTGGAGTATTCGGAGATCACATACGCACATTGTACCAGAAGGAAGTCGCCATCGGAGGTCCGGTTCACTGGGAAAAGGCGAAGTCGTGCACTAAAAAACCCCTGCGGGGTTGGGCGCATTTTTGGAAAACAAAGGATTTAAGTGGATCATGGGAAAAATAGAAGCAAAGCAGGTGGGAATTTATTATGCACTTGCAGTACTTTTTCCCATGATGGAAAAGTCACTTAAGTTGCAGTGGGAAAATTAGAGGCAGCAGGCAGGCGGGAATTTATTGCCTGCCTTGCAGGGTAAAAATTCCCATGGTGAAATAAAAGAAAAGTGACTTAAGTGAAATCATGGGATTTTATTGTCTGCCATGCAGGGTAAATAATCCCATTGTCAAAGTCAAATCACTTAAGTGGATCATGGGATTTCCGGGGCTGCCTTGCAGGGTAAAAATTCCCATTGCCATAAATTCTTAAAAATAGAATTCTTTTTGCCCAAAAGTGTGACCCCTTTAAGGAGAACATGGCAGCCTTTAAAGTGATTATTTTAATTAATTCTTCTTCTAAAAAAGGCGCCCAAGCATGGAAGAAAGTCAACAAAGCAAAGGGGAATAAATCAATTGAAATAGATGGTCTAAATTGATTAAATTTAATTTATTTAAAGGCTGCCCCCTTCATGACAAAAAGTGCGCCCCTTTTGGTATATATTTAATGTTTTTTGAAGCATTAATTGATTAAATTAAATTCTATTTTCAGTGGCTATGGTCAAAGCACACTGTGAAGCTTAAGTGAAGTGAAGAGTGGATGATTAAATTGATTAAATTTAATTTAATGGATGGTTGTCCTTAATCATGCAATTTTAGCACATCAGTTAAAGAGAAGAGCATGATTTTTAATTAATTAATTGCCAGGAATAGGAAGGGCAATTATTAATTATAGAATTATGAGGGTTATATAAGCATGGGCTGCCATAAGGGTGAATTAAATAATTCACAGGTGAAGAAGTGCAGCCCAAGGGAAAAGTGTGTCCCATATTGAAAGGATTTTGCTTAAAAGAAAATCAAATCAAGGCTAAAAGCTTCCAATTTTGGCGCATACACTGAAGGAGGTTGATTTTTGTTTGCATAAGTGTTACAGGTGCTCAGGTGAAGTTGGAAAAATTCATGCTCTCTTTGCATGCAAATAAAACATCAATTTTTGGGGCAAAGAAGCTTGAAAAGTGCAAATTTTAATGGTTAAAATTCACTATTCATGCTCTCGGTTGTCATCTTTGTCTGAATTAATTTCAGGAATTTATTATAGGTGTTTTACAAAAGAAAATGAGCTCTAATCAATGTCCAATACATTGAATATATCCTTCAAATCTGAAGAATTATCCAGATCTGCACCAGTTTTGAAGAAATCCGGCCAAATAAGAAGAAAGAGAATTATTCAGACAAAGATAGACAAAGCCATGGCAAAGAGGGATGAAAAAGAAAGCACAACGGAGTCATGCATCACTTCTAAATTTATAGACATAGGAGACACAGATCTAGGTCCGAACCTCTTTCCGAATTGATTGATAGATCCAGAGCTGGAAAGACTTCACTCATGCGTGTGGTTAAAAGCAGTGGAATTATTCGAGCTGCAGCCTTTCCATACACAACCCAGTTGCCAAAGTTTATTATGGAGTGCGCTAGATCTTACCATCCTTCATCCAGATCAGTGCGAGATGCTACGGGGAAAACAATAATTCGATTGGACGCAGAGTTCATCAATTATTGTTTGAAGATTCCAGTGCGAAAGGTGGTGACTTCCATTAGCCTTCAAGATGCCGGCAGCAGGTGGGATAAGCATAGAGTTGATTGCGTGAGCATAATGAACAACAGAAATACATGAAGAAGCCCATATCTCCTTCTAAGTTCCCAAGAACTCTTCCACGGTCCAATTTGGTGCAGGAGGTCGATGATATTGTCAAATTGTTATGCAGGATTAATGACAAGGCGAATGCTTACACTTTCCGTACATGGATGTGTGCTTTCATCAGGACCATTGAAGTCAATAAGGTTGATTCCATAATCAATTGGTCAGAAATTATTAGTGACAACATTGGTGAGTAACTCCGGAACGTGAAGCGTACTTTCAGCTTCAAAATGACTTCCTACTTGGTGTACACTACAGCTTCACAAGGCATCTTCTTCAAGTTGGATAGATGTGGCGTTCTTTCTAAGGATCCCATTTTCGAGTGCTACCCACGACTTCTTGTACTGCGTGCGAAAAGGATTTCAAAGTGGTCAATGATGGATTCTTCTATGATTTCATTTGCAGGCTAGACAAGGACTTGAAGGCCAACATGGTAGGCAAAGAAGCGTGGGAAGCCGTATCCAAGATTGGCAGTCTATTCATTCAGTTTGCAGATTTCACATACCTCAGGGTTACTGGCTTTTCTGGAGAACCAATAAAGATGCCCAGATATCCGAATGATAGATTGATCACCATGGAGCTGAGCAGGCAACTTGTGGAGATACACGACCTTCAGTCGAAATGGCACAAGTCTACGGGCTTCTTTCCAATCACTGTTGGACATTATAGCTGCCAGAGCATTCATAGAGCTCGAGGGATGGAGACGCAGATGTTATCCGAGTATGAGTAAGAGTTCTTCACGGCACGGCTGAACTTCGATCCATTTGGAGTAACCAGGAAAACGATCTCCCAGGAGTACACACATGTGCCTTCATTAGAGGATTTCTGGATGAAGTGCAAAAGTGAGTATGAGGTTAGAAAGAGGGATTTCAGCAGGCTATCAGCAAAGCAAGTGTTCGACTTTGGACTAGCACGAGATACCTGCGGATCTTAAAGATGATGGGAATATGTTACTCGACACTTACCACCAAATGGGAGGAGATAGAGCCATACTTCAGGATAACGTAGGAGGCTGCAACACGATTGAAGAAAGGTCTGGCGTTGTTTTGGTGAATACTTCAAACTGGTTGCTGACGAAGGGATATTGCCTTGATGAAGCATTGATGAATCAAGTCACGGGCAACTTTGGCGTAGGAGATTCCCTCAAGCGGAAGCACGGAGGAGAAAGTAGCAGAAGGTCCGAGAAGTTGAAAGTACACAAAAGATCTCAATCAAAGGAGAAGATCACTTCCACGGCTATGACTTTAGCTCCGGTTTCTCCAGTACCCAGTACTTCACCAACTGTTGCACCGCAGCAGGACACTTCCATGCCTCTACTGAATCCGGTGACATTCATCCTCTCTCCTCAGCCACTTCGTTCAAAGACTGTTCTCCGAGGAGACATTGAGGCTGCAGATGGCGGAGTTCGAAAGAGATTTGTCCTTGGATGATTCAGAAGATGGCAGCCATAACACTGTGGAACTTTCTAATGGAGAGGAAATAGAGCGGGAGATAGTAGTGCACTCAGTGACTTCTCATTCTCTCGAGAAGTAACTTCTCAGAATGGTTGGCTTCGCAGTTGGTTCCAGAAGTGAGAGTGGAGATGAACTTGGAAGAACACGACTTGCAGCTACTCCAGAGCCTAGGCGAGAAAGACAGAAGACCTAAAGTTGCTAAGGTAACTTCAAGGTTGATCATCGAAGAGTCGGGGCAGAAGTTTGTTGAGATGTCAATTCCGGTGGAAGGGAAGGAAGATGAGCTCACGGCCGAAGATGTGACCGTAACCAGAGTACCCCTCGGTCAAGCCACCACAGAAGGATTGAAGCAGGATACGCAAACATTGATAGATGCTCTATTCCTTAGGCTTGACAGGGAAAAGGTGGAGAAAGAAGAGCTTCAGAAGCAGGTATCTCAATTGTGCGAGATCATAGCCAAGGTTGTTAAACCTTCCATTCAGCCCATTTCAGAGCAGGTGAGTGATCATCTTATGCAGGAGATGGAGGATGTAAGCAATCAAGTGAAAGCTATTGACAAATGGAAGAATCTGATTATTCGTCAAGCTTCTGTACAACTTGGAGAGGTGTCAACCTGCCTAAAGGTTATGAATGATGTAGCAAATCAGCTGAAGCAACTGGTGACGAGCATAGTAGATATGAACATAGTTGTTGAGAGTAACCTGAGTACTTTGGCCGAGATCAACAAGACGTCAGGAGATGTATTGGTTGCAGAACAAATTGTGCTGGACGGATCAGTCGAGAAGGGGAAGCAGCTGGAGTTTGCAATATCTTTCCGTTTGGAGATCTGCAGAGTTTTGCTGAAGAGGATGCAGACACTTGAGAGTAAGACATCATCCTTACCAGACAATATCATTTCTTTCACTGAGGAGGACATGGTCGGAGGTGTTACTTCATACGTATGGATTGTTCCAACCAAGGTGCCTAATTCCCTGGAAGGGTCTCTTCTGATGGTACAAAAGAGAATTGATAAAGCTACTAAGCCTTTCACGATGAATTCTATTAGTAGACTGGTGGCGCTGGCAGTGGATATTGTGAAGTTCGAGCCGAGCTTGGAATATGTCGAAGCGTGCATCAAAGTGTTGAACGAAGGATTGCTTTGCAGTTCACGACAGAGAAGGAAGTAGTGGCTAAAATAGATGGGAAGATGTTGAATCACATTTTCGAAAAGTATATCCAATATCAGAATAAAAAGAAGACTTAAATGTTACAAAACTTGACTTGACTTCTTCTTCTATTTTCACGTTCCTGATGAAATTGTAAGACTTCAAAGTTATTGGTTTTGAAACCATTACTTAAAGTCATGTGGAACAATTCTATTAGTTAAGTAACACGTGTCATTTAAGGAGAAGTTAGTGGAGGATGATTGTCAAATGTCATCTGTACTTGTTATTTATGTTTCGGTTCGATTATATTTCTCATTTGTATTTTCCCTCCTACATTCTATAAGTAGGAGAAGAACCTCCTGTTAATGATCGAAATTTGTTGATAACCTTGTGTTCCAGACTTTATCTTTGAAACCCTTAAGAGCCACTTGAAGCAAAGGAATATACTGAAGCAGATTTCCTGAGAACTTTGTGTCATGGTGTATTGTGTTTCTTCTGCTTTTATCTCGAGATCTTTTAATAGACTTTGTGTTATTTCGGATCTAGATCTATAGCAACCTTTTTAGAATTTTGTGTTTATATCTATTGGTTTCTTCTATGTGCATGCAATCAACTCATTATCTATTGATTGGGATGCACATCTTCCCCATTTCTTCGTGTCTATATAATTCCTTTCTTATATAAACATTTCCTTTCTTTAAACAATCGCTTACTTGTTGCAGAAGCTGTTTCGATTATGGTTCATGAACTAAGTAGTTAAAGTAAAACCCCATTTAGATATTGGCATACTTTAATCGACAAATCTAACACGGGATCCTCACCGGTAAATGAGGGAGATTTATCTCATGATTGCCTAGGTTTTGTGCTATGCGAGAAATCTAGCCAACAAAGCCTCACAATGCTTTTCAGTTATCACATTTGGATGGAGAAGAACTACCAATCCCGGTTAATGGGATTTTCCTCAAAGCTTGCTTTTGAGGATTTAGCATCATTAGAGTAGGATTTCAATTCAATAAGTGCTTGCATGCACATTGTTTTCCAGTTTTCTTAGTTAGTTTCTTTCCATGAAGTGCTTCCATGCACACGTTTTCTTTTCATTGGGAAGGTATTTTAGTTCTTTTGTTCAAAGATGTAAGTCATTGACAGGTATTGACTCCATAGCCCAATGGATGCGGAAGGCTACTAATCTCTTGTTTAGCAGAAAACAATCCCGTGATGTTGTGAAATTGTTACTACATTTTTGTGCATACATCAAAAGAGTAAGGGGACTGTGTTTTCATTTTTAAAGGATAAAATCAGCATTACATAGTCTATACAAATCAACAAAACTCAGTCTATACTGGTAGTGTTTAAGGCTACAATTTGCGATTATATCGCACAAAAAAGCATGTTTAGAGCTAGCTCTAACAACCAGCTGGGTATTGTTTTAACATAGAAATAGTTGCAGCTTTAGACGAGTTATGGTGCGAAGCATGCATAAACATATAAGAAATAACAACAGCAATTTAGTTACCTTTTCAATTTAAAAGCAGCATGCTCAAACATGGTTATGGCGCCAAGTTAGAGAGAAAAACATGTTGTTGTTAGCTGCTAAAAATAGCCAAAGGGGACACTAAAACAGTGGACAATGGGCACAATTAATTGTATGTTGTGCACACAAAGTTTGGTGTCAAGGTTGAAGGTTTTAAAGGGCAGCTTGTGAGTGATTTCAACCCTCTAACATGCAAAAGACAAAACATGCAAAAGACAAGAATAGAAGAAGACAAAGAGGAGATAAAACAAAGTGTTGACCCATGTGCATGAAAGAGACAAAAAGAGTTTGTCTTTGTTTTGAACACTTCATGTTTCAAAGTCAACAAAAGACAAAAAGAGTTTTTCTTTGTTTTGTACACTTGCATGTTTCAAAGGGAAGCCTATATATATGGGCTGATTGTTGAAGTAAAAGACACTTCTTTTAGTTGTTCTACATTGGTAGTCCTAGCTTGTGCTTGCATCTTTGAATAGAAAAGCTCCATTTTTCCTTCATCTTCTGGTTTTCTAAGTATTCCTTGTGTTTGTTAGGGTATTGTGTTGCCTTGTTGTGGAATTTATTCCCTACACTGCTGCCCCTTGCCTAAACCTTTGAATTATTTATGCAAATTAGTCTGAAGTTGTGCATGTGTGTGGATCCCTATATTCTCTGTATGCAGTAGTACATGTGTGTCAATTCATTGGTGTATCACCTTATTTTATATTTCCCGCATTCATTCTCCCTTTTCCTTGTCAATTTTCTTAGTTTTTAGGTGATTCACAAGGGAACCAACCCACTCTGGAGGTTCACCTCAGTTATAGGTTCCCACAACCTTGAGGTGTTCCAATTTTGTCAACGAGAAGAGAGAGTGCACATCATTCTCTAATCAGGGTGCACTTCTGGGTGACAACAGAACCATCACTAGATTCACCTTCCTTTGTTCTATTTTGTTGGTCGAAATCCTTTTATACAAGACATTATGTGTCATCTCCACGAGATATTGGTACCACAACAGAAGATATTGTCTTTAATCGAGATTGCTTAAGAACACTTACAAGCCCCGACATATTCATCGTTTTGCTCTGTTTTGGAGGACTGGTTTGACTTAGATTAATATTTTGATCATCACTCCGACCACAATGAACATCATTGATATGAATGGCGCTTTCGTTCACATTGCACTGGTGTAGAAGATTGGACTACGAGCATGCATTTCTTTGGGGCGGTGTGACTTCAATATTCAACATAATTGGAATGCACATGGTGTTGCTCATTCCTTACAGGAAACATGGCCTTCATTTATTGAATTGCAAAGAAACACTACATGTATGGATCAACTTCATGTATCCTCTACAACATCTATTGACAACTTCTCGTCGGGTCAAAAACTAGCATTTGATACCATTTTCCAGCACTTTACAAACAACTCTAAACTTCTACCTCTAAGATTGATGATTCAAAGGTGCACTACAAGAACAGGAAAATCATAATTATTGTGGTGAGATCAAGATTTGTTGGCGCAACATGTATGGAAAAATCACCTTTGCTTTTGATCGCATCGATGGTGTTTCTGCATTCAACATTTCTGCTTCTACCATACATGCCTCCTTTGCATACCTATAAAGGAACTCAAACCATTGGAAGATCAATTTCTATCCTCTTTCCAAGACTCCCTTAAGCATGTTCAATATGTTCTTATCGACGAAATGAGCTTCATTGGACCTAAGTTGCTAACCAAGATTGACTTCCACTTAAGAGAGGCTTTCCCGCATTCTAACACCTCACATTTTGGTGGAAAGTCAATTATTCTTGTTGGTGAGTTGGGACATCTTCCTCCAAGTCATGGACAATCCTCTCTATGCAAGTCACTCCTATGGTGCAACGCTCTAGAAGGGTTTTAATAATTCAATAACTTTAGACACAATTTTTCGGCAACAGGGCTCCTCCCCCGATCAGCTTTCCTTTCGTGCATTACTCCTCAATGTCCAAAATGGGTTGTCTACCTTGCATGACTATGAACTACTTATGTTAAGGACTAATTCTTGTCTCCCACAACATGAACTGCAATCTTTCCAAGAATGCCCACACTGTTTGCTAAAAATGATTTGGTTGATGACCACAATCTGCATATGTTGAAATCTTTGAATGTTCCAATAGCTCGTTGCATTACACAAAACACCAGAGGTAATTTAGTGTCACCCGATGATGAACTAGAATTCAAAGTTCTTCTTTGCAGAAACTAGAGCATCATGTTTGACAACTAACCTTTGTGGGTTGTGCAGGGATTGTAAATGGTTCAACAGGGAAAATAGTGGACATAGTTTATGACAGTTCCTTAACGCCACCTGACTTACCTTTATTTGTTGTCATTAAGTTTGACAAATACATTGGCCCAAGCTGGGATCCAAATAATCCATTGCATGTTCCAGTTCCTCCTATCTCCAGAGGAAATCGTAGGCAACTTCCACTCAAAATGGCGTGGGCTTTGACTATCCACAAGGCCCAAGGTCTTACTCTACAAAAAGAAACTGTTGATATTGGTGAAACAGAAAGACAAGGACTTACATTCACTGCCTTCTCCAAAGTGCCATCCCTGCACAATTTGTGCATCTCCCCTCCTTTCTCTTTCGAGCGCTTTTGTAAAATGAATGAATGGCCCCTTCTTCACTTATGCAAGAAAGAGGAGGATCATCTTCAAATCTTGTCCCGCCACATGCACAAATATGATGTAACCCCTAATCCCTCCACGTTTATGCATAAATATGTTTTCCTTGCTTTGCATCACCATTCTATTTTTGAGTTTTCTTTATATATTTCTTCATTCTTAATTCTACACACTACAATGTATACACTCTACCCCTACACATTCCACCTCCACCTCCTTTTCGGAATTCTCATTACCGCTCACGTGTAATTGCTAGTGTAATAAAGTTGATTTACTAGGCTATTGAGCAACGGTGTCACATAAAATCCTAGAGATGTGAAGACAAAAATCAAGCCTATAACATGCTTACCATCCATGACATCATATATTAAATTTATTTTATATACAAAGCATCTTCTACCATTCTAGTGTATTAAAATTGTAGCTTATTTATATCTGTATTCAGCTTGATGGGCCTTAAATATATGGCTGCAAAGTCTTTAAAACATTCTATAATAACATTCACAATCAATTTAAAACAAGTCAAGATTTTTACAACATACATTCTATCAATCATGCTCAGCTCTTCAAATTGAAACATGTGTTCATTAACACCGAGTTCTTGTTTAAAAAATCAATTTTTGAATGTTAATTCCTCAAGTTATACAACTGCTACGTGCACGTATGGATTATATATGTTGTAACTTATAATTTTTAATGTAACTTATTGAAAAATTCATCACTCAACTTTCTATTTTTGAAGTCTTAGACCTTGATTACGTTAAAGGCGTAACATATACAATTAACCCTTTCTTGATCGGAAATTATGCTTAGCACAAGATGACCATAGGATTAATCATGTTTCAGATTTGAAGGATCGAAGATCTCAATAAATTTTACAATCACAGAGAGATTGGAGATCTCAAGCGATTGTGCAATTTCATGGAATTGGAAATCTTAGGTGATTATGCGGTTTTAGGGAATTAAGGATCCCAATCAATTTTGTAAATTCTTCTCAAGCCTTGATTCCCGAAAATCATTGAAGGAAGGAATTAAAACTTGATGATTTTGACCCCAACTACCCAATGGTCGCTTTCTCAATTTGATATATTTCTATGGGTTGGGACTTTCCTCATCATCAACCTTACTATGAAATTATACATATGAACCCCTATATAAGCAAGTCAAATGCACTTATTTACTCATGTGGCACTTTCAAGAGAACTACTTATAAATATCACTCAAAGCTCTCATGAATTCCTCTAAATCAATATCACACATTGGGAGCATCCCACACATAGGTCTGAAGCACTCCCAACTAGGCTCAATATTCTAGCTTCCCAGTGACAATCCCTCCAAGCCAAGTCAAACACAAACACGCCAAGCCATTTACAAAGTATTATCAAGGTGTACATTTTCAAATATAGATGCATCCATATAGATATCACATATCTACGTGGATAAATACATGTGGTTTGGGGCATCTTCAAGTAGTGTTAATGTAGGCGTTGTAAATATTGCACTTCATCCCAACCATTAATGTGTTTGAAGCTATTTCGGTCATGCGAGGATTTCGGTATTTTGAGACCCAGGTTTCATAAATAGTTATACTACATTGATCACAAAGACACTTAAAGTTTTAAAGCTCCAACACCTCCCAAAGAGGGGAATTTCCAAATAGGTACAAAAGTGCTAGATAGAGTTTGTCGGTTTGGTCTGCGAGTTTGATAGTTTTGTCCCTATATACCGTAAACTCCCAAAATCAAAGACAAAGCATATGTAAACCATTCCAATTGTTTCATCCATCTCCCACTACCAAATCAACTTCTTGAGCATCTAATCAGCTGAGTGCATATCCCTTCTCGTGTCTTGTTTTATTTAGCACTTGTTTCAATCATTATATATTTAAAAATTACTATATAAGCATATTCTTATCCGCTTATTAATATTAAATTAATTAGTATGAATGTATCTCTTATTTCTCACCCCAATCTATAGTTTAATAAGTAACTCCATTACACACTTATTAATTTTTGGGATAAATCATTTAGTGAACCTACTTTTTGATTGAATCCTTCACCTAGTTTGGCTTAGGCTACCCACCCTAACTAGGCATTTTGGTGTCAAAACCTAGTTGCCCTTGGGTTTCCATTTCATACTTATTTCATGATTTCCCCCTAGCTCTAGGGTTTGTTCTTTTTGAGTAGTCATGGCTTGCTTACTATCTAAGGTTCCTTCCTCTTGATCTAGTAAGGGATACCATCCCTTTAGTTTGGGTCCACCCTTAAATCATTTTGAGCATATGGTTCAATATTTTGCCCGTCTAGGAGTCTTTGTTAATATGTATATCCAATATGAAGTTATTCATCTTACTACCTAGAGGAAAGGGTTTATGTGTAACTTTTTGTCCCTCCTTGTAAAATGGAATTTGATCATCTCTTTGAGGCACTTCTTCTTAAATGAGAAATTGTCCTGTTCCCAAAATATGAATATAAGGTGTCTATATCTTCTCCTCTTATTGAGTCTTCCTTCACTTTTGAAAAAGTTATAGTATCTAGTCTCGAAGCTATGCACAAGGTATGTTCTCGATAATGATCATAGAACTTCTAATTATAAAGATGATTATAACGACAATTATAGTGATAACAAAAACATTTTTTTAATAAAAGTGAATGTTGCATTGAATGAACATGATTCTAATAACAATTCTAATGATAACGTGAATTAATAAAGTGATGATATTTTTGATCTTGCTCTTGAAATAAATAATAATAAGCTTGATTGGGATGCTCTTCCTTCTACTCATGATATAGGCAATGATTTTAGTGAACATGTTTCTCCTCCAAAATAACAAAATGATACACTTGAATGTTATTCTACTTCTTCTCACGATGATATGGAAATTGATATAGTTGCATATTCTACTCCCTTTATAAATTATGCACTTGATAGTTCCTTTCCTCTCTCTTACCTTGAAATAACGAATGAAATAATTATTAAAATTGCAAACAATACAATTTCATGTTCTCTTTCTTCTTCTATTGTAATGGAAAGTGACAAAATTGAATTGTCTATCCCTTCTTTTCTAGTTGAAAGAAAAATTATGCATCTATTTGTGTCATTTCTCTTCCTCTTATACATGATAATGTGGATAATCCTATCAATGAATCGCTTTCTCTATTTAAATTGATCATGTTACATTTTCTTCTTCCACTATTAGCTTTCTACTATAAATGATGCACTTGTTTCTTCTAATCACGTTACAAATGATTTGCATGCTACTATTGATGATGTATCTCTAGATCCTCCTTGTGATGCTAAGCACTTAATCCATGATGGTATAACTTTGCCTACGACTAGCGCTCCTACTCATGATGTTTCACCTCCCACTCCTACTTCCCCGGGCATAATAGTGTTCATATGAATACTATTATCAAATTTTTTTAACCCCATTACAAGCCTCTTCATACTTATTCTATGCATATTCAAGAGGTTATTGCCTTGATGCATGCCCCATGTGAGATTTACAACATAATGTGCATACCTCATATTTAGAAAACAAGGCCTATAATACTTGGATTGACTCTAATGCTATAAATGAAAATCCAATTATGTGCAAGATCATTTATTCTACATTCCCTAGATATTTTATTGTGCCTAAATTATAGTTATTTGATGGGAACAATGATCCTTATTTGCATCTTAAGAGTGTTAGACCTTCCACAACATCCTTTGATAATGATAAGTTGTTCTTTATAAACCTTTCCTAAGATCATCACAAGTGTGGCATCACATTAGTTTCATCATCTCCCTAATGGATCTTTGAGTACATTTCTAAAGATTGAAGAGGCATTACTCATCCACTTCATTGATCGGATACACATGTTATGATTAATTCATTTTACAATTTTGGTGAAGTCAAAGTCTTACATCACAACAATATGATGATTCTATCATTCTAGTAATATAACTAATGCACCCATGAGGCCACCCATTACTCCTAAGTGGACATCACTTCCCTTCGATAAATCTCAAGACTGATTTTGCTTAGCTTAATGGATAAATTCCTAATCATTTTACCATACAATTATAATCATCCCCTCAATCAACTTGAGTGAGAAAAAGGCATGCATTTTTACAATTATCATGACATTAGTGGACATCATGATGATGATTGTTACACATTAGATCTAAAGCTCAAACAGATTGAATACAAGGGTGTTATTTATTTTGACACACAATATAGTTCATTTGCTAAATCTTCATCTCCTCCTCTAAGGCATCACTTTGCAGGGACCAATATCTCCCATGATAACCCTTTTAGGGAGCCATTGGTTTCTCGGTCTCTTACGTGAAATGTTTTTAGAGAATATCCTCTTCTATTTGGTCATCTCAACCTCTTAAGTTTAAATGGTTTTCTAAAGTTAAGAAGTTTATTTTAAAAGGTAATCAAGCAACAATAAATAACACATGTATCTATACTGTAAGAAAAGTCTAGTGTACAATCAATTCATAATCGAATCACATCTAATAATAACATGTTATCCTTGTGGTTTGGAGTGAGTCGACGTCCGTTATTATGCGATCTCATTTATCCATGATCAGCACCCCTTTAAGCGGGGCTAGGTAAGCCAAATTATGCCATCTTATACTATGGTACTAGTTTCTACACCCATATTTGTTGCGCCTATTCATACTAAATATAGAGGATTTATCCCTCACATGCTCTTTGATCTTCTATTATAAGTAACACAAGCTCCAAAACATGTCCTATAGCCTCGAATTACCACAATACATCCTACTCCTAGTGTGCACAATGTGAATTTAAGGTCTAGGCCTCTCATACACACGTGTTTCTCTTCTCATCCTTTTGATAGTATCATAGGGTAACACTTGTTTTTTTCCAAATACAAGTATTTATAAAATACGAAAAATATTCAAATAGTCTAATAACCACAAAAACATTCAAGTATTATCAAAATATAAAATTAGGGTTTGCATATGGTTGGATTTTCTACTTCTTTACTTTACATATATTATTCTATATACCTTTTACACACTTTTGTTCACGAGGTACTTTGAACACAATGCACAACATACACATGACTCTACAATGTTTATAAATGATGGATCTCTCCTCTTAGCCAATGACTAACCAACGTCTAAGGGAATCTCTTATACTATCAATTGTTATTGTTTCATTACATAACACTATTTAAATTCTCATTGTGTTCAATTCTATATTATTATATATGGTATTTATTAAGACTAATGCAACTAATCCACGTGCTTGGTGTAGAATTAGTATGTCTTGATTTATATGCCTTTGGGATACTATCTACTATTATACTCGCTACTCTTGTAAGCTTATTTTCATGTATATAACCTATGCCATTTTCTATGCATGTGTGTGTGACACTTTGGTGTCCCATGTTTATGGGCTTTGCTTCCTTTCCTCATAATTTTATGTGTGTGCGACATTATTTTCATTTCTTAACCTTTATTATGACTAACATATATGACATTGCTAGTTATACTTGTATGTTTGTGTTTTCGTATGCTTGTTTGCTAGTATGCTTTGTTTGTTACCTCTTTGTGTCATGGTTTCTACCATGCACTCTTTACAGAACATGATCTCTGCAGGTGGCTGCCTACAACAACCTTCAATGTGATCCAACACTAACCATATGTTGCATTTGACATGGACACACATCATTTCTTTTGAGTCGAGTGATTTATATCACATCTCACTCATCTAAAAATAGGTGGCATTTAACGGGGTTGTTTTAATAGGTAAACACTTTTATCGAGCTTTGACCCGTGGAGTTTTGGGACTCCTCCCTTACAGTAAAAATATTCAATTTTACCACTAAAAACCACAAATGACAGGGCATCAAATATATAAAATAAATTAAACTAGGTTTCCACGTATACAAACAAAAATACAAAATGAAACTAAACCAACCACATCCGACTAATGATGACCTTCAAGCAAGGGATAAGAATCGAGTATGCTAGAATAGAGCCCCCTTTTGCCTTTTTTCTTTCTAACCTCGTGCAACGGACTTGAATTAGAAACGACCACCATCTGCATGTTGTTGGGGTTCTAGGAGATTCAAAACTATCAAGAGTAATCCCCTCATCTCAATTCGATTTATCTGCGAGTTATCCGATTTATGTCCTCTCTTTACTCGGGCGCTAACTTTTTTAATCTTATTGTTCCATTCTTTCCTTCAAATTTGTTTGTCTGGTCCCTCCATGGTCCACCTTCGCCGTAGCCTCTCCGGCCTAAATCGAGGAGGACTATTCCAACCGCATTGTTGGATGACGTGTTCTTTTTCCTTTGAGCGCTCTTTTTTACCTTCGGGCAAGATGCCTACAGTGACCAGATTCTTGCATATATGAAACCGAAATGTCATATTCTCATAGTCTAGAGATTGAACATGCTTTGTAGATTTCCCAATTTCAATAAAATCTTGTCTCGATAAACCCTTGCTTAGATCGATTTCAAGACATAATCCATCAGCGAAAGTGTGGATGCCGATGCAGCCACTGAGTGATCTATCTTTAAAAATCTTCCCAAAGCATTACCGATGTCTTCAAGGGCGTACTCAAAAGTGAAGTGGAAGATTTGGGAGTAAAATCCACATAGATATTTTTGTGACGGAGAGAGTGTTCGGATCAAACTCGGGAACTAAGGAGTGATGGTGTCACTTAGATTTCACCCTGAAATCTGCGACTACCCTATCCAAAAAAAAATTGTACTTTTAAAATAATGGGTCGTTTTGTGTTTTTATTGCCTGAAAGTTCTTGTATTGCGTCAAGATATTCCCAAAGAGCCATATTAGCCTTTTTCGCCAAATACCCAGATGCCCAAAGTTGTTATATTCATTGCCGGATTTGTCTCATGGGGAAATTTGTATTTAATTATTTTGAGCCCCGTATGAGGCTATTTGCGCTCCATTTTAACTCTATTATGAGCGAATATGTTATTATTCCTATGTGCCAGAAGGGTTTTAACTTGGAATAAGTTTTGGGCTTTATTTGTAACTTTTGGCAATTTTTCGTGTTTTTGTGGTGTCCCGTTTCATTTTCTGTGAAATTTCTCTGGAACAATTCATTTGCCGGGTAAGCCCGATTTTTGGCCTGGAGCAGCTGGAAAACATATACGCACATTATGCCCGGAGGAAGTCGCCATCGAGGTCCGGATCACCGGGAAAAAGCGAAGTCGTGCACAGAAAAGCCCCTGCGGGGATGGGCGCATTTTTGGAAAACAAAGGATTTAAGCTGCAATGGGAAAAATAGAAGCCGCAGGCAGGGTGGGAATTTTATACCTGCCTAGCAGGGTACTTTTTCCCGTGTTATAAAATTCACTTAAGCTGCAGTGGGAAAATTAGAAGCAGCAGGCATGTGGGATTTTATTGCCTGCCTTGCAGGGTACTTTTTCTCGTGATAGAAAATTCACTTAAGCTGCAGTGGGAAAAATAGAAGCGTGAGTGGCAGAATTTATTACTGCATCACAGGTAAAAATTCCCATGGTGAAATAAAAGAAAAGTGACTTAAGTGAAATCACGGGATTTTATTGCCTGCCTTGCAGGTTAAAAAATACCATTGTCAAAAATTCTTAAAAATAGAATTCTATTATGCAAAAAGTGTGACCCACCTTGGGTGAATAATAATGCATTAAATAAATATTTGTTAATATTTATTCACCCAATTTTGGCACCTGTGGCTTGTGGAAAAGTCAACAAAAGCAAAGGGAATAAATCATTTGGAAATAGAATTCCAAAATTTAATTTATTTAATGCACCCCTTTTGAGAAGGAATTAATACTTTTTAAAGTATTAAAAGATTATATTAAATTCTATTTTCAGTGGCTATGGTCAAAGCACACTGTGAAGCTTAAGTGAAGTGAAGTGTGGATGATTAAATTGGATTAATTTAATTTATTGGATGGTTGTCCTTAAACATGCTATTTTTAAAAGAGAAAAGCATGATTTTTAATTAATTAATTGCCTTTAATTGTTAGGGCAATTATTAATTATAGAATTGTGAAGGTTATATAAGCATGGGCAGCCATATGGGTGAATTATTTAATTCACAGGTAAAGAATTGCAGCCAAGAGGAAAAGTGCGCCCCCATTTGAAGAAGGATTTTGCTCATGCAAGGTGGAAACAAGGCTAAAAGCTTCCAGATTTGGCGCATGCGTTAGAGGAGGTTGATCTTTGTCTGCATAATTGTTTCCACAGGTGTTACAGGAGCTCATGTGTTGTTGAAAGGATTCATGCTCTCTTTATGTGCAAATTAAACACCATTTTTTGGGGCAGCAAGCTTGAAAAGTGCAGATTTTTACAATTAAAATTCACTATTCATGCTCCGGTGGCCATTTTTGTCTAAATAAATTGCAGGAATTCATTACAGGTGTTTTACAAAGGAAAAGGAACTTTTATCAATGTCCAATACATTGCATATATCCTCCGAATCTGAAGAATTGTCCAGATCTACACCAATTTTGAAGAATTCCAGTTAAATAAGAAGAAAAAGAATTATTCAGACAAAGATAAACAAAGCTATGGTGAAGAAAGATGAAAAAGAAAGCACAACAGAGTCATGCATCACTTCTAAATTTGCGAGATATTGGAAACACGGATCTAGGCCCGGAACCTCAAGCTAAATTGATGAGGCATCTAGAGCAAGAAAGACTTCGCTCATGGGTGCGGGAGAAACTTCACTCATGCGTGCGATTAAAAGCAAAGTGGAATTATTCGAGCCGTAGCTTTTCCATCCATAGCCCGATTGCCATAATTTGTTATGCGGTGCGAGATCCATATCTAGATGCGAGATGCAAATGCAAATCCATATGCGATCCGCATCTAGATCTCATAGTTGCAAAAGTTTCTAGCACAAAGGATTCATCCTCTTGTTTCGAATGCAGCCCATGAAGAAGATAGTGCGTGGAAAATTCCTTCCAAGACCTTGTGCATGTGCTCTCATCTTCCAAAAGCCTTCATTGAATTTTCATTCACCACGAGTACTTTCAGAATTTTTAATTGCTCATATGCAATTAAAAATAAGGATGATGAGTTACCTTGCGCACCGATGCATGTACAATAGAAGAACTGCAAAGCTTCAAGGATAAAAGAGAAGACAATGCGAAGGCGAAATTCCACTTGCTTTCAATTCCAACCGCTTGTAATTCCACTTGTTTCCAAATCCAACTGCTTCCGAGATCCGGGTTTGAATCACCGTCGCAGACATAAAAAGGACAAAGCCAGCTTTCCTCTTCCTTCTTCTTTCCTCCGACAAAGTCAGCTTTCCTCTTCCTTCTTCTTTCCTCCGACAAAGTAATTGAGCGATCAATTAAATTATACAACTTAAAGTGATTGGTTTAAAAGCCATTACTTGAAGAAGTCAATTACTTGGAGATAGGTGGCAGGCGTGCAAAATAGAAAGTTCTATTTTTAGTTGCAAATCATACATGTCATGCAAAGAGGAATTCCAGGAGGAAGATTGCCAGTTGTTTCTTTCTAACTTCCACATGTGCCAGTTCAACTAAAGCTTCCAACTTGTAATTGCCCCTCTACATTCTATAATTAGAGGAAGAACCTTCGGTTAATAATCAATCGAGAATTTGTAAGCGTGAATCTTGTGTTTTAGACTTTGTCTTGAACCCCGAGAGCAACTTGGAGCAAAGGAATACAAAGGAGCGAGTTTTCGGAGAACTTTGTGTCACGGTGTCTTGTGTTTCTTGCTTTTAAATCTTATATCTCTTAAGTAAACTTTGTGTTATTTTAGATATGAATCTAGAGTTGCCTTTGTTTTATATTCTACGTGTGTTCATATCTATTAAGTTTCTTCTATGTGCATGCAATTAGCTCTGCTATCTACTAATTGGGATGCACATCTTCCTCATTTCTTCTCTGTATTTCCTTTACTTCCTTCTTCGTAAAAATACTACCTTTCTTAAACAAACTTACTTGCTGCTGCAAAACTTCTTAGTTATGGTTCATGAACTAAGTGGTTAAAGTAAAACCCCGATAGATAATAACACATTTTTATTGACAAATCGACATGGGAGCCTCACCTAGGTTAAATGAGGAGATTTATCTCATGACCGCCTAGGTTTGATGCTATGCGAGAAAATCTAGCCAACAAGTGAGGAACAGTCCAACTTTGCCCCAAAACCACTAGCTATCTGATAAACATTTATGGTATTCCTCCTCACTCTAAAACTAGACAACGAAAAAACCTTTAGAGCATAAGGAGATTTCACACTCTTTGGACCAGTTTTCGGAAACCCACTTGGGATAGAGCATTGGCGATCCAACCACATTCATTAAATCTACCGATAATTGCCAACTTTGACAGGGGATTACAAATGGCTCCTACCTGCAGGTTATCCAAGTTTAACATCGGTATCTCCTCGGCGAGATACACAATGTAAGCGTGGGGGTCGCACGGGTTAGGGACAAATTGTTGGATGACCACCTTAAAAGAGGAAGATTTGGGGCGGAAGATTTAGAATGAGGCACCACACTACCCTATTAATTGGAATCAACCCCACACAAGCCGCCCTTTGGGTCTATAGGAGGATTTTGATGCTCGCGGTGAGCGGCCGGGCGATGTGATCCCCGTGGCGCTCGGCTTTTAGTTCTTCAATGAAGGCTTCCTACACTTCATTACTCATTGCTTTGATGGCCTTAATGGTAGCCACATCCTTCCTACCGATGGGAATACCATTCCAGAGCCTCAACATTTCCACATTGAGGCCATCATTTTCTTCTTTGTCGCTTACGGATGAAAACCGCTAGGGTTTCTACTTGTTCTTGTTGTCATCCTTTCCAATCTAGGCATTCAATGGGTTAACATATACATGTCTATGTAATTTCGACACACAAATAAAAATATATAACTTATAATAAAATGGAACATGGTATAAGTACATGGAGAACAAGATAAGATATAAATTAGGATCAAAAATTTATATAGGGACAAAATTAGAATTTTCAAAAACATATAGATTTTTACAAGCTTTTTATACATGTTTAAGGGTAGTGGCGTGGATTATGATAGGATTTACTACATTTTGGCACAAATTATGGGGGACATGAGTTATTCGCTCCCTTTTATTATTTTTCATCTTGAACACCTTTACAATACATGGTATGTGGCAATGTGCCTCCTCCTTATTTTATATTTAACATTACATACTTGATACACATGGGACATCGCACGGTGGGGAATGAGTATACTTCATTCCCTTTAAAATTTATGTTATTTGGCACATTCAAACCTAGATCCATTTGCAACAAAGTGGGTATGTGGGTAAAATCTTGGGGAAACTAGAAATCCATACAACACCCTTCTTCTCACTCTTTCGATGGGGCTTTTGGGGCAACTAGAAAGCCCCTTGACACCCCTCCTTGTTTTAAAAGGTTTTTGGGGTGACTAGAAATCCTATGACACCCTTCTTTGGTGTCGGGTCAAATAACACCCAATTTCATCATAGATACATCTCCATCAACAAATTAGGGACCGATAACACCCATCCTACAATGACTTAATTCCAATCCATCTCTCTCGAGAACTTCATTAAGGAGTGTCTCCTTCGACAATACAAACATGTGCAATCCTTCCTTGCTTTGTTCACTTTTCAAATTTGCAAAAATTAATTTCAAATTAAAATTTGAAATACATTTTAAGTTAAAGTTCAATTCTTTTTACGGAAATTGACTACACTTTGTGTTATAGGTTTCACTATGGAGATCATGTCAACGCTTAAGTGAATCAAGCACCTCGAGCGAAGATGAGGTGTGTCTACACATTCAAGTAATGTTTCCTTTAAGTAATCAAATTTGATTTCCTATATAAAAGTGGGGACAAATGTAGACACCTAAATTTGGTAATTTATCATTTGATAATGTTAACATTAGCTTAATCCCTACATCATGACTTGTGCGCACATTTTAAGTTCAATGGTCTATCCTTATCCCTATTACATGTATTGTTCTCCTCGATTACATTGCTCATTCACTCATAGAATTACTTACATAAGTCCATAATAGTCTATCACCTCCAAGTATTGTGACCAAAACTTTCTAGCACCTCACCGCTAATTTGTACAAAACCACCAAACAAGGACCAACATGTCCAATGATTTTAGTCTAAAACGAGGGTTTCCTTTTTAGCCACCCAATGGTCATTTTCTCAATTTGATATCTTTCTATGGGTCATTACTTTCCTCATGGGTCAGCCTTAATGTGAAATTATACCTATGACACCTATTTAAGCAAGTCAAATGCACTCAATTAATCCCCGACACTTTCAAGAGCACTACTTGGAAATATCCTTCCAAAAGTATGAAACACTCCCAACTAAGTTCAAGAGTATAGCTTTCTAAGTTACAAGCCCTTCAAGCCAAGTTAAACATCAACACACCAAGCCATTTATGAAGTGTTGTCAAGTGTACATTGCCAAAGATAGTTGCATTCATATAAATATCACATTTTTAGGTGGAGAACTATGTGCGACTCGAGGTCTCTTCGAGTAATGCCAATTTAGGCGATGAACAAATTGTACTTCAAGCCAGCCAGTAAATGTTTTGCATGCTCTCTTACCCGTGGTTAGGATTTGAAGTTATTTCAAGTCATACAAAGGGTTTCACACTTTTACGAGGCCCGTGGTTTCATAAATAAGTATACTATAGTCGATTGCACAAACACGAAACAAATAGGTATACTACAGATTGATTGCACAAACACCAATAGTTTAAGAGCTCTAACACCTCTAGGTACATAACTACCAAACATGTACGAAAGTGTCAGACATAGTTTCAATCTGAGTTTGACAATTTTTTCCTGCATAAAATACACTCCTAGAATTAAAGGTGAAGTATTTGTAGATTATTTCTTAATACATCTGTCATTACTATATCAACTTCCCGATCATCTAATTAATGAAGTGCATATCCCTTCTCGTGTTTTGTTTCATTTAGCACTTGTTTCATTCGTTATATCTTACAAATTGCTAATATATGTATATTCTAATTTACACATTGATATTAAAATAATCAATATGAATACATCTCCTATTTCTAACCCGATCTAAAGTGTGATAAATAACACCCTTACACACATTTAATTTTAAGCTAAATCATCTGCTTTTTTTTTTTTAAACCCTCAACCAACATATCACTTAGCCAATCAATAAAATCCAATTCAAACATTTTATAATATGCATGTCTCTTGTTGTTATACACACAATGAAAACATGTTAACCTTTATACTTCTTTTTAGTTTTATGATCCTACATATAATAATTAAAAGTAAAGTTTTAAATGGTAAAAATATACAATAAGATGTACACATAAATGATTGTTACTAGTTCCTTTCACACATTCTTATATTTTAAAAGATTAAATTACATTTTGCTTTTCTCAAAGATTTAAACATAATCTTCATTTTTCTATTTAACACTACAAGATATTATAATTTAATATTAAATTTTTAAAAATTAAATATTTAACACTTTGTAATTTAATATTAATTTTTAAAAAATTAATCCTTTTTTTATTTGGCATATTAAAATAATAATAATAATACACTATTAAAATATCTTATATATATTAAAATTAAAAATTGGATTTTTTTACTATTGGAACCGCCCTTTATATTAATATAATAAAAAGAGAGTTACATAGTAAAGGTGACCAAATAACACACGGTCCCACGAAACGCCACGAGGGCACAAGATCAACAAAAATATGCCACAAGGGCATACATTAAAATGCCCACATGGAAACCAGAGAGCAGAAGAAAAGCAACACCATCAAGTACACATTGCCGCACTGGAAGGAGGGGGATCATCCCGAGGAGGGATGAAGGCTCCATTATTAGGTTATGTAGATGAAGGATCCACCAATCAGCGTCATGATCAAGGTACTGCATTTGTAAAGGAACCATAATTCCAAAGTCGGGGGCGGAGATCCTACAATAGTTTGCATGCAAGCGGCAGAGAACCCCATCGTGGAGTGCTAAGAACACCTTTCCCTGCAGGGGCATACTCCGTCCCGAGTCCAGGGAGGATGGGGCGAGAATAGCGGCCTTAAGGGGAGGCAAAACATGATTACACGAGCGACTCCTTTGACGTGGGCCCATAGAAGGTGGTTGATGGGGTGACAAAGGCCAAGGTGGCAGCAATCGAGGATCCAATGGAACCCAAATCATAATTCATAGCGCACTCACTCAAGTGATCAAGCTCCCGCAGATGAGCAAACCCTAAGGCGACCTTGGTGGCTTGCGCTTGAATTTGTGTGCGAGTAATGTAGAGACAAAATAACCACCTTGTCATTAGTGGAAAAACATATAACATAATGATCTTGCTTGAAAATTAGAGCATTGAGAGCTTTCGAGATATAAAATAGAATACAAACATGAAACAAATTCCAAAGATTAATAATATAATGAGGCTAAGGACTAAAGTCACCAAATAAAGCTAGGTGCTACAGAAGAAGTCGGGGTGGTAAGGTTGGAAAAAGAGTTGATTCATTTCTAGATAAACTACGCATGAGAAAAAGACTAGAAAAGGTGTATGAATGACTCGGGCGGGAGCAAAATGGAAAATTTAGATTTGGGATGCCAATATATCGAAGCCTTTCACACATAGGTAAACCTTGGTAAACAAGACACCATAGAAAAATGGTCAACTTTAGGCTCAAGAAGAGGGTTCCAGGTATGGGAAAGACGCACGAAGCTAATTGGACTGCATAGAGTGTAAACCCCATCGATCATTAAGTTTATGAATGGCTGATGAGAGAGGGCTTGACAGTTGATAAATGGTCTGAGTGTTGTATATGAGGAAAGCAATTTCTTGATTTCGTCGCCAATCACGCCCGCCACACAGCCGGGGGTTGAAGCCCTAATTTGTGGAGCATAACATCAGGTAGGAGCTCCTGAATTTTGTAGATAGACTGGAAGTTCAAATTGTTCAAATTGAATTTAACTTTGAGCTCGGGCCAAGGAATCCAATCTCTATGATTCACAAGATCATGAATGGTATGAATGCCCTTGCGGAAAATTTGAATGGATTTAATGTTTGGGGTTTTAACGCAAGCGGAAGATTACCTTCAAAGTGATGATAGGAGACCACCAAATGTTATGCGAATTAAAAGAAAGGCCAATGTGAAATCCATCGCCAATCCACCTCATTAAAGGCTTCACCTACTCAAAGGCTTTCCAAATACTCTTGGCGACAAAGGTACCAGTAATTTTAACAGAGAAAAAGTGATAATAAGAGAATGCAATCCAATTCTGCTCCAAGCACTTCTTGCCGTAAGGGGCTCCAAATTCAATATAATGCCACAACAAAATTTTCCATGTCTGGGTACCTAAAAGACACCAAATCACCCATTTGGCACATAAAGCCACACTCTACCAATAAACATCAATGACTCCCATGCCACCTTGATCCCGAGGAAGACAACAGACATCCCAAGCAACTAGGTGAAAACCAATTGAACCAAAAATTTTACACCATAAGAAGTCTCGAAGCAGCTTGGTGAGCCGATTGAACGAATTGCGAGAAGGACACCAATAAGAAGAATAATAAACATGAGTAGAAGCAAGGGATTTTGGTGCAAACTTGGAACTTACCAGCCTAGGGATAAGGGTTTGGAAGACCATTTGGTAACTTTCTGCTCCACTCTGTTAAGAACATAATTCCATAAGGTCGCAGAGTCACTGTCAAAAGCAAAAGGAATGCCAAGAAATCTGAATTGCTCACCATGACCAATCCATTTCTAGGGGTAGGCCTTTAACCAATCCGGAGGAGGTAAAAAAACTTTGTCGATAGCCCAAAGTTTTAGCCATTTGAATATTAGAACCTGAAGCCAAGCAAAGGTGTCAAGACATTCAAATATTGTAGCAATATTCTTCTTCGATTCAACGAGGGTAAGAAAGGAATCATCCGTAAAATGCCCATTGATAAGTTGAGTCGCATGATCTGGAAGAACAATCCCCCAAATGTGGCCTTGCGCAACTTGATGGGCAATAAGGTAACCTAGGGCATCAACAACGGGTACAAACAATGTTGGCGCAAGAGGGCACCCCTGTCTGATAGAGCAAAAAAGGCCAATGGCAGTAGACTGGTGACCATTAATGGAGAGCCGAGCAGAAGCATTAGAAAAAATGCGCTTACAACCGTTTGAAAGAATTCTCCAAAACCTAACGCTTTAAGCATAGCTAGAATGAAGGGCCATTCAATGCGATCATAAGCTTTCTCGAAATCAATCTTAAGGAAAAGAGGCTTTTGTGAAGAAACACACACCCATTCCATGCCTTCCCAAACAACAATAAGATTGTCCAGGATGTAACGACCTTTGAAAAAACCAGTCTACTCGGGCCGAACGATATTAGGCAGGATATTTGTAATACGCAAAGAGCCAACGCCTTGGCAAGAATTTTATAAGACACATTCAACAAGGTGATCGGTGCCAATTATTCATCTATTCAGGATTGCCTACTTTGGGAATGAACTTGATGTTGCCTTGATTGATGAAACTCCTAGAGAGTGAGTTTAAAGAGCTTCATTATAGACCAAGTAGATCAGTTCCTTCAAAGGACCGGGTTGCTTTATAGAATTCTCCAGGGAAGCCATCCAGACTCGGAGACTTGTCATCTACAAGACAAAGAAAAGTTGTATGAAGCTCTTCCAAAGTGAGAGGGCGTTGCAGCGGACACGATCTCTAGGCGTAAGTTTATTAGGCAGAACATCAATACATTTTTGTAAGGTAGTAGCCAACTCAATTGAATCCTCCTGAGCTTGAAACACCAGACGATAGTGCTTGACAAAAGCATCAGTGATCTCTGGGAGCTTTATAAGCCATTGGTGAGAATCATAAATAGATTTGATCTGTTGTCGAGCATGCTTGGCCTAGAGGGATTTGAAAAATCTTTTGGAGGCTTTATCTCCCACCCTAAGCCAACGAATTCTTGAGCAGATCTATGCACCACGGGCCAAGTGGGATTCAATAAGTTTGAGCTTGTGGTGAATACTAGCGGCCTGGCTTTGAAGGTGAGAGTCAAAAGGATTGGCCTCAAGAAACAAGGAGACTCATCTAAATTCTTTGTGCAGATTCGAGTTAGCCCATCTTCGAACCCTAACAACTGCGTTCCTAATCGGAGGAACTGGTGGTGCGGTGAATCACCTCCCACCACAAAATCCAAATTTGGCAAAAATGGCACCATATTCCAAATCTTGCAATGACCAGGATCACTCCAGGATGACTTAACAAATAAACATTATGAAAGAATTAAGTTTTGGGAACCTTGGCAGGCCCCCCTGCCAAACAACCTTAAATGTGATCGGATGGTGGTCTAATAAAAGCACCTTTGACCAAACCTCGATAACGGAGGATCCTTGCATGTCAAAATCAAAATAAGGCTATTGTAAAATAAGTGCATGATCAAGGCGTTTTAATACTCAATCATATCCTTCTCGAATATTAGTCCAAGTGAACCATCCTTGGTCTTTAAATTCCTACGCCGCTCTAAGCAACGGATTGGAAAGGCCCCAACGACTTTTAAAGTAATACCAGGCCGCACGTTCACCGAGACACCAATGCATAGGAAGGGCACCACATTTATCATCCGGATGCTCCACCATATTAAATTCACCACACACCAACCAATAAGCAACGGGTAAGTTGTCACCTAACCAATTCCATAATAATGTTCTTTCGGGACCTTCATTAGGGGCATAAATATTTAGAATACCAAAAGAAAGATCATTAATACTCATAATCACCCACACAACCCTATTACAGGGGTCCTGCCCTAGGTAGTAATTAATGCCAAAAATTTCAGCAATGGAAATGCTAGCTCCACCTCTACCATCAATATGTTGAGTATGGAAATGCGTAAAATCAGGGGTAACACACATGTCGAGTAGTCAAAAAAAACCGAAATCTTGATTTCCTATAAACAAATCACATCTAAACTGCTAATTAACTGGCAAGCTAAACGAACAAAGAATTTTTGGGAGGGATTTATCAGACCCCGAACATTCCATGACATGAAATTCATGAAAAATCAGACATATCAAATTCCCCCCCCGTCAAGAATTCCATCCTCTGAGTCAAGAATGACAAAATTGTTGGCAAGAAGAAGCTGGTTTGAATCATTATGCTCAACATGAATAGAGTGACGTTTAGCTCCATTTTCTCCTCGCACACCGTGTGAAACCTCTCAAGGTGGACTGCTTGAATGTCACATAGGAAGAGAGGTTGAAGAAACATGCCCAGTATTATCGAATTAGACCGAACAATTTGATCTGCGAGGGCTTGAAAGGAATGGAAACCGAAGGACTAGGTTGCACCACTCTAGGCTCATCCCTGGACGATGGAGGGGAAGGAGGCGAAACTTCAATAGAAGGTTTCCCCCGAACTCTTCTTAGAACCAACCACAGTCCAACCATCAGCCGAAGGGTCAACTTTAGACTTCGTCCCAGTAGTTGCGAGGGGTAGGCTTGAACAGCCAAAAGAGGACAATCCCGAATGCGATGGTCGAGGTCCTGACAACGAAAACATGTGTTGGGAGGTTAAAATATACCACCTTTTGAGAGATTCGTAGGGGGCTAACTTGAATATTCAGATGGTATCACAGATCTTTCACAAGGTCCACTTCGACACAAACACGCTTGTTGGGACGAGCACAGAAACAATGCTCCTGTTCATGGAAAATCACCCTGCCAATGGGATTGACAATCTCTGGTAAAAAGGACCAGAGGTGAACGAAGGCTAGGGAGCTCAATCCAAACAAGGATTTTGAGCGAGACTTGGCTACTCGGATTGAAATCCTGGGTCCATGGAGATAACACCAATAGGGTATTACCTAAGTACCAACAAGCCGCCTTAAGCAGGAGGGATTGAAGTTGGGAAGGCTCACGAAAAGAAAACAAATAAAAACCCTTAGTGAGGTTACGGACCCTTGAAACAAGGATACTGTTAGATTCCTAGTGATTTTCATCTAGTTCTGCAGGTAGGTTTCAGACGGGATATGACCACATAAATAGGCAATAAGACAATGGTTTTGATACCACTTGACAACAAGATCCAAGCATTCATAAAAAACTATAACATTTAGAGAGGGTTCAGAGTCCATACCTCGTCGTAAACTTTTGGCACAAACTTCCTCGCACACTTGGGAGCCATTTCCACTAGTTGCAATAGTCGTTGCAATGGAAGGAGAGTTGGCCATTTATAAGCGTCGCACCGCCTAAGCGATGGGAAAAAACCGAAAGACACTATGATAAGACCAAGAGGAAACCACTAGACAAACTAAGGACGCACAATTTCTATAGCGAAGGAAGGCAAGTAAAAGCATAAAATTGGAATTTTTTTACATCCTATACAAACTCTTTTAAAGAATAATAACTTAAAAAAACAACCCAATAAATTAATTTTAAATCAAATTATAAATCCTTTCTTTTACAACAATTAATGAAGTGCTTTACCTAAATTCTTCCTTTTTCCTTCTTCCTCTACAAGGAAGAGATGGAGAAGTAACTTCCATGGTAGGGGAAGGGACCCCATAACCGAGCAGGGTCCAATGATTGAGAGTGTTTTAGCTGTTTTTGGAACCTTTGGTAGAAACTTTTTTGCTCATAAATTAAATGAAAAGTGACATAAATATGTTCAATTTTTCCTGAGTTATTGTGAAATTTATTATGTATTGTTATTTCAATATTGAAGTGTAAATATATGACATTCTCACCAAATAAAGATCACATCTGCAAATTAATACATTACATATTAATATCAAGAGGTTATTTCAACATCAACTACTGGTGCCATTTAAGTTTTTTAAGGCTCCAACATGTACAATGTTAAACAATTATTTGTGCAGTAATAAATATACATAAGTCCAACTATTTATATTGATTTTGACAAATTCAAATCCATATCTACAATTTATTCATCCAAAATCTCCCAACCTCCAATGTCATCTTCTATATTAAATGCAAGCACCTGCAAACAAGAAAAGTGTTGTAAGGCTCACTATTTACAAAAAAATCACAATTAATGAAGGATTGAACAAGATTTCAAAAATATAATTAATAATTTCACAATCAAAGTGATGTATTTCCCACTCCATCTCCACTTAACTCTCTCACCCAATAGAATTTGAGTGCATGGATCAACTAAAGTGTCAAATATAACAAATAAATTGTTTTATTTACTTTACCAATCCATGTCAAACTCCCTCAGCCAATAGAAATGAAGCACACGGATCAAACATGGATCCAAATTTCTCACTAAAATCTATAAATAGTAGAGTTGAGTCGAATACTTCTTTCCCATTCAAAAAAATATTTCAGTTTCATTTACATTTTGCTGTGCAAAAACTAAAACTTACTTGTTGCTGCTGACAGTTTACATCTTCTTGCTGTGCAAAGGCTGCTAACTAGCCAGGGGCAATCTCTTCCATGCTGTGCAAAAGCTGCTAACTAGCCAAGTGCAATATCTTCCATTTCCTATTTATTTACATCTTGGTAATCTTGTTCAATCCTTCATTAATTATATTGTATAGAAGTTTATATTGTATAGATAGATTACCATTAAAATTGTTATGAACAATAATGGCTGATTTAAATAGTTTACAAGCAGCTCATTATTATTCGTAACAATTTTAATGATAAAATCACTAAATATACAGTGAATCCTATGTTTTTTCAATTGATCATCTGTCATTATTCATAACCTGCTCTTTCATGGAAATAAAATATGTACTGCAGTTCTGTTAAAAATATACTGCAGTTTTGCTAGAAATTTACTGTAAGTTTTGCTTCAAATATACATGCATTTAAATAGTGTAACGGTGAAACTGTAATTTCAAGCCATTATTGGATTGGCAGAAGCATTTCAGAAAACTTGAAACTATAATTTCTGGCCATTATTGGATTAAATTAAGCTTTATAAATTTAATGCTTTATAAATGCTTATTTCGTTGGGATATGGTGCGCAGTAAATATTGGCAGCTGTGATCAATGTCACCTATTGCCGATCACATGGGAATGCATTCATTCTCGCCAGGTGCTTAATGGTGTGGCAGAAGTGGTTGAATGCGTAGTAATTTCACAATGCACAATGCACATTAGGTATGAACAAGTTATAAATTTCACATATTTATGTTTTTAAATTCCTTGTCTATCCGATTATCTTGGGAGGCCATCTTTGAATTTAGGATAGAAGAAATAGTTCAAGTTGGAAAGGAATTATCAGCATGCATATGAAAAATAGCATATCAAATACAAATGTACCTTACTTTGTTATATAATAGTTGCCACTTCCTCTTATAGGTTGGAATTAAAGTCTCACTACCCTTCAATGTCAAACGATGAATATGATTGGTGAAGTAAAAAATTAGGTGTTTGTGTTAACGCATACCTCCCTCCCCAACAATATTTCTATCTATCAAAAACTCTCTAGGGAAGGGACCCCATAACCGAGCACTCTAAGTTTGAGGGTGTATATAGACGTATAAGTGCCCGATTAAGCCTTCGAAAAACCATCAATCGAATAGACGAAGAAGTTAAAAACATAAATATGTGAAATTTATAACTTGTTCATACCTAATGTGCATTGTGGAAAATAACATATACATAATGTGAAAAAATGTAACATTTGAACTAGTGACCGATAACTGTCCAATTTTAGAACCACTTGTTATCAATTTAATGCTTTATAAATGCTTATTTCGTTGGGATATGGTGCGCAGTAAATATTGTCAGCTGTGATCAATGTCACCTATCGCCGATCACATGGGAATGCATTCATTCTCGCCAGGTGTTTAATTGTGTTTAATTGTGTGGCAGAACTACTTGTGTTGGGACAGGCGATCAGCACGTGTTGGGGCAGATTTCATAATGGCTCGTGCAAAGCGCCTGCCCACAAGACCAGTTAGAAAACGAGGAGTAAGCTGCAGAGGGGGCGAAGTTCACAAATATCTCTTCTGATGAGGATAACATAGTCGACAAACAACCTCAAAAAACCACCACAGCGAATCCAAGGAAGAATCAGTCAAGAGCCAAAGCACAAAATTTTGCCTTCATCAATGCAGCGAATATACATAAGAAAAGAACAGCTTCCAATAAAATGAGGCATCCGCCAAAAGGCAAAGAATTTTCTTTTCATGAGAATATCACAGCTGCCCAAGATCCTGAAATCAACCTTACTAATCCAACTGTGGAAGTAACTGGAAGTACTGCTATAACAAAGAAAGTATACATAAGAGGGCAATGGACAGAAGCTGACATGAAAGCAGCCTTAAGGGACGTGGAAGAAAATGGAATGTCCACGCGGCAAGCAGCAACTAAGTGGGGAATCCCTAGTACAAATGTGACTGATTGGTTGTATGGAAAAAGAACCAGTAAGAGGAAGGGACCTCCAACTGTTTTAACAGATGAAGAAGAGAAAGAAATTGTTACCTGGTGCCAAGATATGGCTGAACTTGGCCATGGTCTTGAAGTCATTCACCTAAAGGCCTATGTAGCGCACATGTGCCAATGCAGACCAAACCCATTCAAAGATGGCCTGCCAGGAAAGTCATGGTGGTATGGTTTTCGAAGACGTCATCCTGACTTGACAATAAGAACTGCAGAAGGCCTTGACCGAGATAGAGCAGTCATGTTAAGGCCAAGAATTGTTGCTGCTTTTTATGATAACTTGCAAAAAATGTATGCTGCAAATCAGTATGGGCCAGACAAAATATGGAACTGTGATGAAACTGGTGTTCAAGCAGGCAGGAATTGTGGCATGCGTGTCATTGCTAAGTTGGGATGTAGAAGTGTTCCACATATTATGTCAAAAAGTAGGGAATGGATTACCATATTATGTTGTGTTAATGCAGCAGGACAAAGCATTCCTGGATTTTATCTTTTCAAAGCAAAGAGACAACTGAAGAACTATATAGCTGGATGTGAACCTGGAGCATGCATGGCAGCCCAACCACATGCTTGGATGACAAAAGAGTTGTTTATGAATTGGTTACATCATTTTGCAAGATCAGTTCCAGGTGGGGTTTCACCAAAAAATAGGCATCTTCTCATATTTGATGGTCATGGCAGCCATGTAGCTTTAGGCACAATCCAAGAGGCTAGAAATTTAGGCATTGACCTTCTGACTCTACCAGCACATACTAGCCATAAGCTTCAACCATTAGATGTTAGTGTGTTCTCTCCATTCAAGAACTACTTTAAAACAGTCAGGTCTAGATGGATGGCAAGGAACCCAGGTCTTGAAATAAGGAGGACAGAATTGGCAAAACTTGGCAGTCAAGCTTTCCAACTTGCACTTACACCTGAAAATATCAAGGCAGGTTTTCGAAGGACAGGTATATGGCCACTAGATCAAAATGCTCTTTCCAATGATATGAGGCCAAGTGAGGCCTTTGATGTTGAAGAAGATGAGGTGGCAGCTGTTGAAAACATATTGAGGATGGCGGGAGTGGAAGATGCAGATGTGCAACGTTGTTTAGAAGAACTTGCAAAAAATGTGGTAGGTAATGAGGAAAACCAAAAAACAAGGGAAGAGCATGTTGAGTCTACATGTTTTGGCATGCCTTCAGATTTTCACCTTAGTTCAGCAACTCATGTGAGCCAAACACAAGAAGCTACAGATATTGATGATAGCATGAGCTTACCAACACAATTCAGTGCACCTGAATGGATTAAAGAAGGGGCTGCTAACCTGGGCATGCAAATTGATTTCAACAATGAGGAAGTTTCAACTTCTATGCCATCTCCTCCCTCACCTCTTCCAAGCGAGGTGGTGCACTATTATGCTAACACATCGGAGTGGGGAGATCATGATGCAAATGGTTTAGATACAGGAAATTTTGAAGCTGATGACTTTTTAGCCAGTCAAGAGAACCAAGAGGTGATCTGCAACCAAGATGGGAACAACCAAGCATATAAACCAGTAAGCAAATTCTTAAAACTGCCAATTGAGAAGGTTCACACCCATGTACGGCTAAATGACGATGCAATTAGAATTGGAAGGCAATCTCAAATACTTACCTCTGATGACTACTTGCATTTACTTCAAGAACAAGAGACAAGAAAAAAAGAAATTGAAGATTTGAAGGCAAGGAAAAGGGAGCAGGCAAATGAAAGGAAAGCACAAAGGTTAATAGAAAAAGAAAAGAAGGGGCAACTTAAAATTGAAAGAGAATTGAAAAGGCAGAAAAAGGAAGAGGCACAGTTACAACGAAAAAAGGAGAATGAGTTGAAAAAGGAGCAGGCCAAAATCTCCAAAGAGCATGATAAACGGATGAAGGAATGGCAACAACGACAAAAGGATTCTGACCGACAAAATAGGCGATTGAGTAGTCCCTCAAATCCCCTACCTGATCAACATCATATTTTGTTGAGCATGTATAACACATTCATGCCTGCTTTTTCTTCCATTTTTAATAACCAATCTAGCTGCCCATCTTCTCCTACAAGCAATGTTACAAATTCTGGAATTTTAGATCAAGCGTTGTTTAGTCAGATGGCCAACTTTCAGAAGCTAATGCAAATGTTCAGGGTACACCTCCTACCATGCTACCTACTGCAATTCAATCTGTGAATGCTACCACATCAGAGAATCACAACGAAGTGCAACCTCCACCATTTCCAGGATTTTGGCCAAACTATTAAGTGAAAAGTTGTACAAATTTTGGTTTACATAACCTTCTTAGTAAGCATTAGTAAATTTTGTCGAGCTTGTAAATTTTGTCGAGCAGGCTGAAGTAGATATTGATAAATGTTATATATGTAATCGAATGCCTTAGCAGCAGGCTGAAGTAGATATTGATAAATGTTATATATGTAATCGCATGCCTTAGCAGCAGGCTGAAGTAGATATTGATAAATGTTATATATGTAATCGAATGCCTTAGCAGCAGGCTGAAGTAGATATTGATAAATGTTATATATGTAATCGAATGCCTTAGCAGCAGGCTGAAGTAGATGTTGATAAATGTTATATATGTAATCGAATGCCTTAGCAGCATGCTGAAGTAGATATTGATAAATGTTATATATGTAAAACTTTTGGAACCCATCTATACAATATTCCAGAATATTACAGCAAAGAAAGGTTCCAAAAACAGCTAAAACACTCTCAATCATTGGACCCTGCTCGGTTATGGGGTCCCTTCCCCTATATCATTACCATATCTAAAATATTGTTTTCCATTTCAATATGTTAAATACAATATTCCAGAATATTACAGCAAAGAAAACTTCTCGCTGTAATTTTATGAAATATTGTATCTAAAATATTGAATTCGGAATTGTGTTTATTATGGCATGTTTTGTGAAGTTCAGAGATTCTAAAAATATTAGTAATTTCTTTATTTGATATTAACATCTCATTCAATCTCAATTCTTTAAAATAGATCATTGCCTTAGCAAGGTCACACTCGACCTTACCTGCTTGAATGGAACTTTAATTCTGCGAAGGCGATGCATGGACATGTTAGTGCAGTGGGAATGCCGTCACTTTGCAATTGTTACTTTAGAAACCCATGAAACTCCTATCGAAGACGTGAAACATGTGCAGCTGCAAGGGAAAGACATTTTTGGTTGTGTGAGTGAGACAAAAATACAAATTTATTCAGTAGCAACTTACAAAATTCCTGCAGACAAATTAGTGTCAACAAATTAAAATTTCTTGTTAAAAAGATAGTTCAAAGAAGAAGTATTGTCAAATTCCCAAAATATAATGTGTTTAAAAACACATTTTTGCATGCTTATTACTGTCATTTTTAGCTTCCCACTGGCCACGAATGACTCTGGTAACTGTAAAATTCTGCCCATTGCGAGGTGGATCAAACACCAATGGCAAATAGTTGTCTGTGTGTGGTAAGCAATTAATGTCGTTGAATTGAATGTATGCTCCACTCCTTCGACCTGTTTTTATCATAATAAAGATAAAGAGGACCTGTCATATCTGAACGTGGAGCGAAAACAATCGAGTAATTTAGCGAAATAAAGCTTCATTAACATTGAAAAAGGAAGAGAATCATGGAACCCTCTGAAATTCAATTTTCCCTGTACTGGATACGGCATTCTTAAAATAAAGCTGGATACCTTAACAGTAGGGGAACCTTTTTTCTTGTGGGTTCACAAATGTGAAGTACTTTGCTTAATATTAATGCGCAAGCCTCACCTGTAAATCTCACAGAAGCGGAACATGGACCTCGTCCTGTTTTGCAGCTACAGATAAGCATCCCACGCCTAACAAATCTATCATCCATGATTTCCATGGCTGGATCGGCATACAAGTATATAAATTTAGCAACTATTCTCGCTCAGTAATTCACACATTGCAGCAAAATTTAACACAATCAACTATAGCAACCGGCTATTTCTCACCTTGTGAAGGTTTCTGGCTAGAAATCGGTCCAAGCAATTAACAGCGGAACTAACAGTATGAGGACTAAAGTTGAAATGACCGCTGGCCTGACATCAGTTAACAAAATCTCAACACAAAGCGAAATAACTAAAAATAACTCCAAATCCTACGCAATGGCTGCCGCAAAAAGGCGCAAATAAAAATAAAAGCGAATTTTACCGGCACAAATAAAGAACAACATAAATATACCTTAAGCATCCACCGCACGGCCCCGCACCGAGCGACTCGCAGAGCATTGGACTGCAAACGACTGAAATATTCATCTCCAGGCATAAAGCTCGCCTCCTTTGCCAGCAAAACCCCCACAATTTCATCGTCTCCCAGAAATTGCACAGGAAATCGATTACCTCTTGTGAGGATTCGAACGCGGAACCTGCGTCGTCCTTCCACGGGCTAAATCGCCCAATTTCCTCTTCACAAAACAGACTGTCGCCATTAAAGCTAAACATCTTTGCGGTGCACAGCCTTGCCATTTCATCCACCATTCCAGGCGCCATCTTCTCCTTGCAACACAGATAACTACGCATTCAACCACTTCTGCCACACCATTAAGCACCTGGCGAGAATGAATGCATTCCCATGTGATCGGCGATAGGTGACATTGATCACAGCTGCCAATATTTACTGCGCACCATATCCCAACGAAATAAGCATTTATAAAGCATTAAATTGATAACAAGTGGTTCTAAAATTGGACAGTTATCGGTCACTAGTTCAAATGTTACATTTTTTCACATTATGTATATATTATTTTCCACAATGCACATTAGGTATGAACAAGTTATAAATTTCACATATTTATGTTTTTAACTTCTTCGTCTATTCGATTGATGGTTTTTCGAAGGCTTAATCGGACACTTATACGTCTATATACACCCTCAAACTTAAGAGTGCTCGGTTATGGGGTCCCTTCCCTAGGCCATCATAACTCTCATCGACTCCAATCTCAATGATACAGCCCCTCATAGCCCATCGTTGATTTCCCATATGTTTCTGCTATATATCCGATAATATTGATCTCAAATTTTCGTCGTCTGTGACGCTGTATTGTATTTCGCATGTGTTTCATACATGTACCCACGTTGTATTATAATAATGATCTCAAATTTTCAATCCCGTCTGCATATATAATCCACATTTTCTATTTGATGTTTGCGATCAGTCTTCAAAATGGCTACGTCCTTTTGTTCTACAGTAGCCTTCCTTCTCGTAGTCTTATGTCAGTACAGTGTAGTGCAAGTAGTATCTGAAGATGGGGCTGTTATAACCGATGATAATGCTCTTATATTTCTGCCAACAAGATCTGAGGGTGTAATTGGAGATGTGTATGAGAAACCTGTGATCGGTATATTGTCTCATCCTGGAGATGGGGCAAGTGGGAGGCTGAGCAATGCTACTAATGTTTCTTACATTGCAGCTTCTTATGTTAAATTTGTAGAAGCTGGGGGTGCTCGTGTTATTCCATTCATATTCACTGAGCCAGAGGAGATCCTGGAAAAGGTAAGGCCTGTTCTTTTGTATTTTCTTTGAATGTGGATCTCTTTTCTATTTTCATTCACTGTGGATTGAATTCCTAGTGGGCAAATCTTGGGTGAGGTTATGGGCCACTGTGCGGGATAAGTTTGGAGGATATTCTTATGATGTGTAAACATGGGTCTTATGGCGCAACCTCAACACAGATTCTTAAGATGTGTAAACATGGTTTACCAAAAAAATACCCATCATCATTACACCACAACTTTGCCATAAGCCCCACTCATAAGATTTCTAAACACGGGTCAAGGTGGACTATACCCCATTATCATTAGACCACCGCCTCAAGTCACAGAAGAATATACTTCATCATTATTATACCACAAACTTTTCATATCCAAGCCCCATTCTTAAGGTTTGTATACATGGGTTCTGCTAAAGAAGAAATAACCCATCATCACAACACCACGACTCGAGTCACACTGGAATCTACCCCATCCTTTTGATATTACAACCTTGCCACATCCAATCCGCAATCGCATTGAATATACCCATCAGCATTGCACCGCAATTCCTCTATTACAGATATGAAGATTTAAACCTAGGTCACACTGTTACAAAATCCTCACATTGCTATTGCACGACATTCCCTTGGGCCTCAGAAACAAACCCTTGACCTCGTGCACTTTAAGGTTTAGCACTACCTCTAGCTTATGACCCAAAACTACATCATTTGTTATTATGTTTTATTTTTAAGGTTAAGGATCGATTGAGTTACAAACTTGCCCCACCAAGATGCCAATATTTCTCCTTAAATGGTAGAATTTTATCCATTTTGTTGAGGTCTGTTGTTCTATATCAAATGATATGGATTGTTGCCCTCTGAGAATCACACTCTTGACCATGCAAATACTTGACGTTTAGCACCAGCTCCACTCTAGCACTCAAACTGCATGCCTTTGGTATTAAGTTTTTAAGTTTCAGGTTTGTCAAATGATACATTACCTTGTGGCATTTATAAAAAAAAGATTTGAAAAGGGGCCAAATTTTGTCTCTCTTGTTGAAATATTTTGTGCTATGTCATTGATGTGGATTATTCCTTGGACAATATTGTTCTGGCCATTTCACACCATTCATAAACATTATTTGGGAATTCTGTTTTGTGTGTTGCATATTCCATTTTTACCACAATTTTTAAATTTTCTGTAAATTGGTAAATATTCTCAAGTGTTATTATTTAATGCATAGGAATGCATTGTCAAACTTAGAACAGAATTTTGTTTTTACCTCTAAATAACTATTCTTGTCTTTTGGTTAACTGGTAAATACCCTCACCCACCATGTTATTTAATAAAGAATGAATGCATCATCAAACTAGAATATTATTTGGCTTAGAAGCTACATCCGAGGGTAATATATTCCAATGAAAGTCAAAGCCACACCCTAGAGGTGTTTATTCCAGTAAAAAATCGCTAGTATTCTATTTTTACTACTATTTTTTTGCTCAGTAAATTTGCTAATATTCTATTTTTACCACTATTTTTCTGCTCAGTAGATTTATACATAATTTTTCCCAATGCCTTATTTAATATACAAGAAATCCACCATGTAGCCTAGATTACCGTTTTGTGAGAGAAGTCACATCTGAGGCTGTAGAATACCTTTCCACTTATAAGCCACATCCAAGGGGTATCTGTTCAGGTCAAAATTCACCTGGTTCATGTTATCACAGAAAGCATGCCCAAGTTCTCTTGCTCTCAGGTCATCATCATGGCAATTTCTCTGCCCACTGGACCATGTTTGGGTGGATATGTTGATATTTCCTTTGAAGATTTTTAAATTGAGATAACATAGGTTGTAAATAAAATCATATAAGGGCTGTGTCACGGCTTGGTTATCATATCCTTACATGTCATTAAAAGTGCACTTAATTTTTCTTGATTGAAACTTTTGTGCCAAGCAATGCTGTTTGGATTTTTCGATGTTAAACATCTCTTGCTGAATCTTGTAAGCCCCGGCCTTACAATGGCAATTAAGATTATATTTTACCACTATGTAATTGACTAGAGGTTCATTTCCTTTCTATTGATTGCAGTTTTAGTGCCTAGCAATGTTGTTCAGATGCCTTGATGTTTAGCACCTCTTTGGTGAATCTCATAAGCCTTAGAGTCTGTCCTTACGGTGACAGACAAGAATTTGTGTTTGAATCCCACCTTGCTATTGCTGCGTAATTTCTAGTTTTAACTTGCCAATGTTTAGGCATTTCTTCGTGATTTACCAGCATTAAGGTCTCCACGTCTTGCTAGCACAGAGGTTCTCTAGGCTTGCCAACATTAAGATTCTTTGTGAATTGCTAGAATTGAGGATTTTCATAGTCTTGCCAATGGCAAGGTTCTTTTTAGGCCCATGTATAGCTCCAACATTGAGGCTTATCTTTGCATAAATATTTTATGTTTTCCAATAATGTGCTATTGTGTTATGTGGCCTTGGATTTAAGTTTCTCAGTTGTAAGTCTATGATGTGTCCTCGGATGTGGTGGCTTTGGTGAAGGACTTCTCAAGATGTGATACGAGAGGATCTGGGCGCACAAGCATCCACATCACTCAAAGCGACGAAGTAGGGATAATGTGTAGTGTATATTGAAATAAAGACTTTGGTCTTGCACATAAATAGTCTTGCGCAAAGGTCTGCATTGCATTTTAGGCGCAAAGGAGTGGCATCATGGTGCAAGAGTAGAACTTGCGTAGAAGTTGGGAGCTTGTGCACTGGGTGCAAAAGTGAAGAAGCAGGGTGCAAAGGAAACTCTTGCACAATGGGGTCAAAGAGGCGCCAACGGATATCTTGCGCTCTTGTAGAGTTTTGTGCAATCTCATGTAATAATTGAAGCTTGCAGGATGGCGCACACAGTTGAAGGGCTTGTGCAATCTTAGTTGCTCGTGCACATTTGCATAGTAGGAGCCGAAACGACGGGCACCTGGCAAGGCAGTTTTGCATGGACTTGTATGCCAAGTGTCAATGTACAAAGAAGACCATGATGGTTTGTAACATAACTAAATGGAGCTGAAGATTCACAGGTGGACGATTGGTTGGCATGGAAAGTGAACCTTTTCAATTTTCGTTAACTACTTCCTTTGCCTATATATATGATGGTTGAAGTCATTGAAGAGGTTGGCAACTAGAGTAAGAATATACGAAGTCGAGTTTGAGAGAAAACTGCAAGTTGTTGTGACTTGAGTGTGAAGAAGGAATAATTGTCGTTTTAACAGTCTAACAAAGTCTACAAGTCTAAGATAAAAGTATTTTGTTTGAATATCCCTTTCAAGATCTTTATAATTTTTTAAATCTCAAGACCGTAATAAGACGACCATATTTTGTTCCTGTAATTGAATTCCTCCACTGTATATAAAAGATTTTTGTGCTGTGTAGTATCTCTTGTGTTTGCGCATCCATTATGGGTGTTAGCACATAAGTATTGTGGGCTGCATGGTAGAAGGCAACCCTTCATTGGACCCCTAACTGTGACTGCATCATTTGGTATCAGAGTCAGTTGTATCTTGCATGTGAATTCTGTTTTCCACATTTGTGAAGCTTGGGTAGAAAACAGTCGAGACATTTCCAGCGTAGAGGTTGTTGGGTAGGTGTAGAGATTTCAGTTGTTCCAGTAGTTGTTTGGAGGAAAAGAAATGGCCAATAGAGGAGTTAACTCTCAAAGAAAGAGGGAATAGACCATCAAGAGTGGTGGATTTGTCGGATGTTATGAGAGATATCAAAGCAAGATTGGAAGCGATTGAAACTGCTCAACAAAGAGGAGTGGACTCAGATTCAAGCAATGAAGTGTCTAATGTAAACATGGATGAGTTTGAGGAACAATCAAAAGATAGATTGATAAAGGTCATTGCTAGAATAGGAGGCAAGCCAACATTCCAAACTATTTTGGAAGCTTATGTCCAGAGGATTTGATAGATTGGATTGTAGATATGGATAAGTACTTTGAGTACGAATCTATAAAAGACCCTAAAAAGGTTCAGTTTGTGTGCATAATGTTGAAAAGACATGCATTCATGTGTCTAGATCATGTCTAAATCTAGAGAAAAGATGGGGCAAGGATATAATCAAAGCTTGGAACCGATTGGTTGTCAAGCTAAGGGCATTTTTTTTTGCCGGCAGACTACAATTTGAATCATTTCAAGCAGTTGCAAAACTTGAGACATAAGGAGATGAGCGTTGAAGACTACACATACATTTTTATTGACTGACCATTCACGTAGATCATATAGAAGATGGTGCAAAAAAGTCCCAAGGTATATGAATGGGTTGCGCCTTTCCATTCAGGATGAATTCGGCATGTTGAGTCCAAGGACAATTGAGGAAGCCTATTATGTGTGCTGAAGGCTGAGGACAAGTTCTTTAGAAGACAACAAGGGGACATGCAAGGAAAGGGAAAGTTTGCACATGGTAGAGGAAGTTCACTATGCAGCGATAGAGCGACACGAAGGGGAAGTGAGTTTTACTTGAAGTCACAATCATGGGCAGAGAGAGAAGACGATATGGTGGATGAGGTAGAGGATTCACTAGTACGTGTTTTAGATGCGTAGAAGCGGGACATAAAGCATTTAAATGCTCACATGTGCAACACAGATTTCTTGCACAAGCAGAGGCTAAGCAACTATGTTGCATGCACACCGACAAGGAGAGTATTGTGTTAGTTAATGGTATAGAAGAACCAAAGTGTGGAGAGGTTCTCATGATGAAAAGAGTACTTTTACAACTAGCGAAAGAGGAAAATGCACCTGCATAAAGACAATCTTTTCAAGGCCATTTGTAAGTCTAGAGGTAAGTGCTTCAAGGTAATCATTGATAATGGCAGTATTGATAGACTTGTTTCGAATGAAATGATTGAGAAACTTTTGAAGAAGATTGCGCACCCAAATCCATACAAAGTAAGTGTTGTCGTTAATGAAAGGGCATCGATTCTGGTGAATGAACAATGTTTGGTCAATTTTTAGATTAGCGCATATAATGATGGAGTTCTATGTTACATAATGCCAATAGATGTATGCCATGTATTGTTAGGAAGGCCTTGGCGGTTCAAACGGAAAGCTCTACATGATGGAAGAGCAAATACATATTTCTTGTGGAAGGGTGGTAGGCAATATACTTTGAATACTTTGAAGGATAAAGGTGTAGAAGTGGACAATACCCCAAAGGTGTTGATGGTGTTAGGAAAGAAAATCTTGATGGACATAGAGGAGTGTGCATGTTTTGCGCTCATACCTAAGCCCACACAAGGGGAGGATGTAGGAAAAGAGAGGCACTTCCACGCGAAGTGAGAGAGATATTGCGAGTTCGAAGAGATCATTGCAATGGTCTTCTAGATTGTTGTTGCCAATGTGCGGTAAAAGTCATTGAATGGACTTGATACCGTGGTTTGCGTTTACCGAACAAAGCTACGTATAGAATGATGCTGTAAGAAAATGAGGAGGTGGAGGGGTAAGTCCAAGAGCTTCTTGAAAAGGGGTTGCTTTGCAAAGCTTGAACCCATGCGCGATGACGTGTTGTGCCAACACAAAAGAAAGAAGGAGAATGGAGGATGTACACTTTGATTCTAGAGCCATCAATAAGATAACCATCAAGTATAGATTTCCATTGCCGCGCATGGATGGTTTGATGGATTGCTTGAGTGGAGAGCAATACTTCACCAAAATTGATTTGAAGAGTAGTTATCATCAGATTAGGATCAAAGAGGGAGATGAATAGAAGACTACATTCAAAATGTCGGATGGTCCGAGCAAGTGGTTATGCCTTTTGATCTAACTAACGCACCTAACATGTTCAAGAGATTCATGAATGAGGTATTGACTCCTTTCATTGATAAGTTTGTCATTGTTTCGGTGGATGACATTCAAATTCGTGGCAGGACCAAAGAAGAGCATCTTGTGCACTTGAGACAAGTGTTGTAGTGTTTGTGAGAGAAGTTGCTGGTAAATTTGAAGAAATGCAACTTCATGAAGGAAGAGTTAATGTACTTGGGATTTCTGATATCTCAGAAGGGACTGAAGATGGGCTGGGCGAATGTGAGACCTATTATTGAATGGCCATCACCGAAGAGCACATGTGAAGCTAGAAGTTTCCATGGATTGGTGAGCTTCTATGGAAAATTCATAAGAGACTTCAATGGAATCTGTGCACCTATCACAAAGGTGATGAAGGTGTTATAATATGTGCACAAAGAAGAAATGAAGAGAAACCGGAATGCACACATTATTACTGTGTTCACCATTCTATTATGTGAGAGATTGTTACAAAATGGTTGAAGTGGTTCCAACTGTTTATTAATTAATACATAACTAATATGCAATGTCCCTTTTTAGGGGGACTCGGGAAATGACCAAGGAGCTAAGAAATTAAACTTGTAATCAGATTAGAGGGTGGCTGGAAGTGACTGTTGAAACCCTCAGAAACCTGCAATTTATTTCCCACTAGGGCAGCGACCCAGTTGGGGAAGTCAAACCCCTCAAAGGTGGGTCAAACCTTGCCAAAACACTTCAATTCTTATGCCAAAAAATATTAAAAACCCTTAGCAAACACAATCAGCTGTTAGAAATCAGAATTGAGCTTGGAAATAATTAATTTTGGAAACCCTTAACAACGAACTTCAATGAGCTTGGAAAAATAGCAAATCACTTCCAAAATTTACGAAACTTCAGAACTTGGCTCTTAAAATTATGGAGAATAAGATAATAAATTCAGATTGATCAAATTATCATCAACACATACCAAATAGTTCTCCCAAGTGGGTCGCCCCACTTCAAATGGATAGATTATTGACCCAAAAGAGATAAATCATGCAAGAGAATGATATTTTATTACTCTCCAAATCAACTTGCATACATAAATCCTTGTGAGAGGGTTTTCATCCTCCACAAGCCCTCAATCAAGGGGTTTCGTCCTTGAGAGAGTCCTCAATCAAGGGTTTTCGTCCTTGAGAGAGATAGGAAATGTGCTTCACAAGCAAACCTTTACCAAGATATAAAATTCACCAAAAACATGATTCTCAATTGGCCAAGCAACCTCCTTTTATAACAATAAGGGGTGCTACAATTCAAATGATGACCGACTTTAAAAAGTAATTTTTAATAATCTAATTTGTATTTGGAGCCTACATGCTCAAATACTTTATTTTCTAATTAATTAAATTCTCTATTGGAGCGCTAGGCTTCCCAATAGCAATACATGGTAAAAATTAAAACAACTACCTAAATAACAACAAAATATCATCTGTGTCTTCCCCTTGCTTGCTTCCTTAGGCCCTCGGGAGAAGAATGGGTTAAGGTCTTCAAGAAAGATCAACCTTCAAAAAGGGACATGACAGCCCCCCCTTTCTAAGATTGCTTGTCCCCAAGCAATTGCAAGTACCTAGATCCCAAATAAATCTCAATTGCTCCTTATTTCCCGTTCCTTCTTGTGTAGTGTCCTCTCCATGAGCTCTACTCATGCCAAAATATCTCATATCCGCAAGCATAGAAGTGGCTGAAGTATAGCCATGACTGTGGGAAACGAAAGTGGAGTTCCATTGGGATTTTGCTTTTCTTCTTCTCCTTCTAGATATTTTCCAAATTTGAGTCCATTTACAGCTGTGTATGTTTGTTTGTGACTGGACCAGCTCTTTAGAATTTATCCGATAATGATAGAACTGACCTTCCTTGGTTTGGGAAGGTGACCAGCTCCATGTAGGGCCTCCTAACAGTGCAATGAACTCAATTAGCCTCTCCGTTAGATGGAAAAAAGATCTCAGTTGTACCCTTCCCTTCCAACCTAAACCTACACATGAAACAAACTTATTAAGGGAAACCACAATACTTATTACTCTCCTTTCATGCCACATTGGTGAATGGAATGGCTTTCTTTTGTCATCTTTTCCTGTACTCAGTTGATATACCTCTCCATGATTATGAATTTATTTTTTCTTTCCTTCGATCAGATTGAAATGGGCTGGTGATGACTGCTTAGGGGCTGAGTATCCCTTCAAAAACTGGGTTTCTTCCTCTTCCAAGTGGTCAATCTTTAGCATCATCATTTTGCTACCTTTCCAATATTGTAGCTATGCATGTTCCCTTGTAATTGGGCAGTATTAGTGACTGGAATTAATTTTAGGAGAACTGGGTACATCTTTAGAAAAGTTGGGCTGAGTGTCTACCATTGGAATTTCACCTTCAGCTGTTGCAAACATGAGTGGAAGGCTGAAAGAGTAGTATGCAATAGACACATAAATGTTGTAGCTGCTACCTTTTTGGAAGTTCTTCTTGAGTGACAGCCTTCTATTGATTGTGAGTAAACATATATTAACTGAGAAAACTCCCATAACAGCCCTGCATATTTTAATTTCCATTTTATACCTCCTCATGATGTTGTTTGCCAAATTCTTCCTTGCACACTTAGCTATGATCAGTCCTTTCCGAACTGCTGGTAAGGAAATAAAATCAGTCTTTCCTTGCTCAACATGCCTACCTTTCCCATTCCTGATTCCTTGAATTCTGACCTCTTCATTCTGTAGGTGGAATTTCAACCCCCTCTTGTGAATTTTGAGGGTGGATTCCCCTAAAGTTTGGAGCCATTGACCCCCAAGAACAATATGTCAATACAAAGTTCATTCCTTTCCATGGAAACAGTGAGCTGGGGTATCTTTCTTGTGCAAAGGAGAGATGTTCCATAGGCTATGGTGACCGTGTAGCCTTTTAAACCAACCTTACTTGGCCTTATCTTTCTTGCCAATTCTTCTTCAATAAATTGATGCATATCGCCACTCTCTACAAGCATGGTGACCCTTTGGTCATGAAGAAGACCTTCACCTGAGATTGGTGATAAGTATGTGTGCCACACATTATAGTAAGGGTGCTGCCCTTCCACCATAATCTTTCTAGATCTTCCATATTCATGGAACCATGGGTCAACCACTTATGAAACGTAAAATTAGAACCACCATCATGCCTTTGATGCCCCAAACACGTCATGATTTCTCTCGATATCGATTTTGACATCAGACATTCCTCTTTTTGTAGAGATCAACATAGCACCTATATTCCACATGTGGAAACAACTTTGAAATTGAGCCCAAGTATCCATATGCTCTTTACTACAAGAAGTACTTCTTACCTCATCATCCCATGAAGTATGATGTGCATGATGATATCCAATCAGTGGTGACATAGGAGGACACAACACACATGAAATATGATTACTCTTCCTAACCAGCTGTCCATGGTGACAACAAATCTGAAATGACATATTGGCAAAAACTGAGATATCCTCATACCATGGGCTGCCCATGACATTCTTATGACTCAGAATTTCTGAGTTAGGAACAACACTTAGAAAATATTCCAATGGTACCCTTCTTTCATGGATACAATCTTCCATAATGTCATCCTCATAGGTCCTTTGTAAATCTTTCTTAGGATGATGACAAAATTGGGATTGTTCTTTGTTGATACCACCATCAATTTGCTCCTTAGTGACTGCTGTTCGGAACAGTCCAACAAGCTTACTGTCATCATGTCTATTTGGGCAAGGGGTTCCAGTCATCCCTTTCTCTTCACCCTCTTGCTCATCATGCATCCTTTCAACCCTGAACTCATCACATGCTAAAATAACATCAGTTTTAACCAAACAAGGATCATTAATTACCTCATAATGTTGACTTTCTAGAACAACAATAGGTGTTAGCGCCATGGCCTTAGATCTCTTGACCATCAAATCTTCTTCCTCAATGACTCCATCTCCTTCTTTGATTGCTGCTAAGGACATCTTAGCAGGTTGAAAGTGCTCAATTTCAGTTTGTAATTTGGTGTTATCTACCCAATCCCTCTTACCAAACTGAAATTTAGATTTTTCCTCTCCTTCTAAATGCAGACCTGATTTTTCTCCATCATGTGTGTGATCATTAGGGCTCAAAATTTGTCATGGGAACTTAAGAAACCTCTACCTTCAAACCCTTCTTCATATGTAGTGTCCAAACCCTTGAGTGTGGTGTCCTTATGGTCACAAGGAAGCTTAAGGAGAAAGTCTTGGGCTGAGTGGGATTCACTGTGGGTGCCCTATGGAGTGCTGACCTCTTCCTTGTTGCTTGGGTTTTTGACCTTGTGCCAATTCCAACTCTCTTTGTTTCCAACTCTACGAACACTGCAAAAGGGAGGGCATCCCTGGTCCTTCTCAGAAGATCTCTATAATGAACCATCAAATTTGGAGTCTTGGAAGACTTTGGAGTGGCTTCTTCTTTGATTGCCCTAGCTCTAACGAGTTTCTCCACGGCTAGGGCGAGGGTTTCCATTGACCTTACTAATTCTTCTTGCATTTTCTCGAACCTTTCTAACTTGTCTTCCATGCTTCACAGGCTGGGAGGATGATGCTTTGATACCATTGTAATGTCCCTTTTTAGGGGGACTCAGAAATGACCAAGGAGTTGAGAAATCAAACTTGTAATCAGATTAGAGGGTGGTGGAAGTGACTTGTTGAAACCCTAAAAAACGTGCAATTTATTTCCCGTCAGTTTAATGTCCCCTTTTTCGAGACATTATTAATATTTATTTCTCATTTGCATTGTAACCCCTTGACATGCCAAGCGTTACAAGTGGGAGTCTCTTTAGTTAGTTTAATGTGCACATAGGTTAGTTTTATTTATTTAATTAAAAAAATAAATAAAGTGCACATAGTCTTAGTATTAAATATTTTAATGAGAGTTTATGTTTTCCCTCCAAAAGGGAAAGGTCGGTCTTTATTGTATATTGCACCCCTTAGTTCTATAAAAGGGAGGTCGCATTTCTTTAGAGGGGATGTTGAATTGATCATTTGATTTTTACTCCATGCTTGGAGTGCGTGAGAGTTATTGTGCTAGTTTGATATTCAATTGAAGTATTTTCATGAGATTTGCAAATCTACTTGTTGGTGATTCCCTTTCTAGCTTTGGCGACTTGTCTAGAGTATTGGCGCATTTTATTGAGAGTAAAATCTGCATGTTATTGAATATTGTGAAGGGTTTTATGGTGCTTTATAATCTGCTGGTTATTGCTGATTTTATTCTAATTATGGCGACTTGATTTGAGCATCTTTTGGCATGTTTTAAGAGTGAATAAGTGATATTTGTAATCTGATCTGAGTTGGCTTAATTTTCTGAGTGTGGGCAGCCATTGTGGGATGTTTTTGAAGATTTCTAAGAGCTGGAAATAATTTACATATTTTATGCTAACCCTAGCGACTGGGTTTAGGATTTTGGGGGCTGTTTTGGTGGGATAAAAATTCAGATCTTTAGTTCTTTGGAAAGCTCTTGAATTATAGATTAGTCTGCACTTTACTTCACGGCAAAAGATGAAGTATTGAGCAAGTTATGAATTTTCCAAGTTTCAGCTGTTTGGGCCAGGGTTTTATCTACACAGTTTCAGATTTTGTGGGTTGATTTGCATACCTTCTACTTATCCAAAAATTGTGATCTATAGCTTGTTGGAAAGCTAAAAATATGAAGAATCTTTTGGCATTGGTTTGATAGAAAAACATTGGATAGTGAAGGAGTTATTAATTTTTGAAGTTTGCAGCAGTCTAGTGCATTTATTAATTAATTACTATTGTAATTAATTTCAGATTTGAAGTGATTATTTTTTAAACGGTTCTCCCATCTAATCCACCATCTTGGTTCACTCCAACCCTATTTGGGTTGTATTGAAGCTAACATTGGATTATTTGAGGTCGAACTAGGAGGGTTTAGTCCTTCTAGAGTCGATTCAATAAATAAATTTGCATATTTGGATAATATCCCGAAAGGGGATATTACATTAGGGCAGCGACCTAGTTGGGGAAATCAAACCCCTCAAAGGTGGGTCAAACCTTGCCAAAACACTACGATTCTTATGCCAAAAATATTAAAACCCTCAAAGAAATACAATCATCTGTTAGAAATCAGAATTGAGCTTGGAAATTTTTTTTTTTTGAAACCCTTAACAATGAACTTCAACAAGCTTGGAAAAATAGCAAATCACTTCCAAAATTTTCAAAACTTTAGAACTTGGCTCTTAAAATTATGGAGAATAAGACAATAAATTCAAATCGATCAAATTACCATAAGCCAATACCAAATAGTTCTACTAGGTGGGTTGCCCGACTTCAAATGGATATATTATTGACCCAAAAGAGATAAATCATGCAAGAGAATGATAATTTATTACTCTCCAAACCAACTTGCATACATAAATCCTTGTGAGAGGGTTTTCATCCTCCACAAGCCCTCAATCAAGGGGTTTTGTCCTTGAGAGAGTCCTCAATCAAGGGTTTTCGTCCTTGAGAGAGATAGGAAAGGTGCTTCACAAGCAAACCTTTACCAAGATATAAAAATTCACCAAAAACATGATTCTCAATTGGCCAAACAACCTCCTTTTATAACAATAAGGGGTGCTCCAATTCAAATGATTGACTTTAAAAAGTAATTTTTTAATAATATAAATTGTATTTGGAGCGTACATGCTCAAATACTTTAATTTCTCTATTGGAGCGTTAGGCTTCCCAATAGCAATACATGGTAAAAATTGAAACAACTACCTAAATAACAACAAAATATCATCAAAGTCTTCCCCTTGCTTCCTTCTTTACACCCACGGGGAGAAGAATGGGTTAAGGTCTTTAAGAAAGATCAACCTTCAAAAAGGGACACAACATAATATTAATTAAATACTAAATTATAATCCTTATATTTTAATACCCCTCTTAAGGCTTATACTACTAAAAAGAAGATAGAATTACAATCTTCATGCTTTTGTTTTGAACAATAGTTCTTGGACCGGCACAACTCCATCAAGTTGCCTCCCAAACCCTCGTAAAGGTGTATTTCCCTAGTTGAATTCCCGAGGTCCCGGATTCCACCTCCACGAACTCTCAAACTACAAAATCTCCTAAATTGTCAAGGCAACCCTCCATGCTAAGCTACTCTCGAGTGATCCATCAAGTTATCTTGTGACCCTCATAAGGGTAAATTCTTGAGATCCACAGAGACTCCTGAACTATTTGGGCAGCCATCCATGTTGAGTTTCACCTACACTGGATCCCTTCACGTGTTCAAAGTGTGGGCTTCTCAAAAACATGTATGCTATGTCAATAAAATGTTCAATAAATTCAACTTCTCGTGGATTGTCAACAAAAGTCACATTTGCTTCTTTCAGGGTATCTTTGAGTTTTCCTTTGATAACATCATTAGCTCGAATGCGACAATTTCAGGATGTATGAACTCCATTCTTGCAACAAGAACACTCAACTTGCCTTGTGTCTTTATCTGATTTTTTGTGATTATTTTTCACATGGGAGTATAGTGCACTTTCATGTGAAAAATTATCTTCTGTATCATCTGCAATTGTTCCCTTTTCTTCAGCCAAGATAGCTGAAATCACATCTTTCGTGGTTTGCGAACGCATTTGACTAAGAGAAAAAATGACATTCTTTATACGAAGAAGGTGAATTGTTTAACAAAATGGCTTTAAAATCTTTGTCATCTACTGGAGCTTTAACCTCTGTTAACTATCTAAGAAGAGATTTCAGATTATTTGTATGACTTGACATAGTAACATCGAGAACCATCTTGAATTGAAAGAGTTGAAGCTTTAAAGAAAATTTAGCGTTCACTGCTTTTGCCCCAAACAACTTATTCAGGTTATCTTAAATAACTTTGGATGATTTGTCAAAATCTATATGAATCAAAAAGAGCAAGTTCAATTATATCCTTAGCTTTATCATCATGGCTTTCCCACTCTAATCTAAGTAGCCTGAGATTTACAAAATAACAGGCCCCGGTATTGGTACGGTATGTATCTGGTACGAATATGTCCGAGAAACATGCCTGGGAGCCCCCGAGTACGGCTGGGTATGTTTGTAGGTGTACCCAACCATACCCGGGGGGTCTTAGCCATACCTTGGCCACTCTTGGGCACATTTCTGGGACTATTTTTTTTAAAATAATTTTTCCCACCCTTCTATCACGCTTAATAAATATATATATATATATATATATATATATATATATTCTGACCAAGGTTTGTACTTGTCATTTGGGTGGGATGTATTATTGCATCTTGTCATGTTGAATTATTTGTCACCTAAAGTGCTCTGTAGGATTGTTTTGTGTATTGTAGTAGAAATCAAGATGTTTCAAAGAAGTCAAGTGGGTAAACTAAATGTTAAATGCTAGCGGTAGTGCTTTGCATAAGTCATCTTAAATGTCAAAACATATGAATATATTTTCAGGGCTGTCCAAGTTAAACTGCATGTGAGTACTGCTCGGAAGAACATTACCAGCTCTTAGTTTGCTTTGAAGTAATGTTGAACAAATCATTTTAATGATATTGTTGACACATTGCAATGCATTATGGTATTGCTTGGAGCCTTGGATTAATCATATTATGAGTTGTTTTTTGTGGTTATTTAGCTTATTTTGTTGCATATGTGGTTAATTCTTATTTATTAGGTTAGAATTTATATATTTTTAATTTTTTTACGACCGTATCCAACGTTGTATCCGGAAACAATTTTTTTGCCGTATCCACATATCGGATACTCCGTGCCCGAATTCAAAACGTATCAAGAACTTAGACTCTAACAATTTGGCAACATCGATGGGTTGTGTTTCTTTTCCATTAACAATACCCCACAATTTTTTGTTCATTAATTGCATCTGGATTTTAACCTTCCAAGTGTGGAAATTGAAACCAGAATATTTGTCTATTGGTAAAGAAAACTCCATTCTTTAAAAGAACTAGGGTTTGCTTGTAGAAATATTTCAGATAAATCAGAGAGTTTATTTACTTGAAATTCGTGACTGTGATTTTCCTTGCTTCCTCATGTGCCCTTGCTTGTATTCACGATTGGAATTTTCATTCCGTACCTTAGCCAAACCAATGATGACTATGTTTATGCCCTTTCGAAGTTGGATTTGTGCCTATGTATTTCCTTTGAGAGTGAATAGCCCTCGTGGCCAATTTGCAGGCCCTCACAACTTGATTTTATTCTTTGTTTTGTCCTCCAACCCTCGCACGACTATGTTAAAAGCTGTTATTTGTGACTGTAATCCTCATGCTATAATTTGTGGCAGAGATCTATTGTAATCCCGCCAAAACCCTTAGAAACTCTTTGAAAAATTCGTGAATGGTATTGCAAATAAGTTTATGCCCTTTAGCTATTGTCCGTGATTGTCTTTAGCAGAGATAAATCGAGAAATCATCCCCCGTGCCCTTCAAGATTATATGATTCACGTTTTTGCCCTAGATGACCCTTGAAAATATTTTGAATGTTCTTCCTTCGGTTTGTAGATCCCTTCGAGCACCAAGGGCTCTGATACCAATGTTAGAATATGTGCACAAAGAAGAAATGAAGAGAAACTGAAATGCACACATTATCATTGTGTGTCTATCATTTTATTATGTGAGAGATGGTTACAAAATGGTTGAAGTGGTTACAACCGTTTATTAGTTAATACATAACTAATATTAACTAAATACTAAATTATAAGCCTTACACTTTAACAAGAGGATGATATGTAGGAGTTGTTGTGTACTGCAGACGCAAAATATTGCTTTTAGAAATTGAAGAAGTAGGTGATAGAACAACCAATGCTGGTGCTTCCAAATTTCAACAAATTGTTTTGGGTGGATTGTGATGCAAGTGGCACAACAATTGGAGCCGAGGTCGGGAAGGTGAGCCCATCGCTTACTTTAGTGAAAAACTGAATGAACAAGGAAAAAGTATTTAGTTTATGATTAAGAATTCTATGTTATTGTCCAAACATTGAAGAAGTGGAGGCACTATTTGTTGCCAAAGGAGTTCATGTTTTACATGGATCACCAAGCTCTGCAATTTGTAAATAGTCAAGGTAAGTTGAACCAAAGACATGAAATGGGTAGAACTTCTCAAAGTTTCTCATCTGTCTTGAAACATAGGAGCGAAAAATCTAATAGAGTTGCAGATGCACTAAGTAGAAGATGTATCTTGTTGATTGAGATGTATGTGGAAGTTTTGGGGTTTGATTCCATGGAGGAGTTATATGCGGAGGATGAGAATTTCAAGGACACATGGAACACATGCATAGAATCAGTGAACACAAACATAATGCCTTGGTTGAATTCTTTTCTGCAAGAGGGATTACTTTTCAAAGGAACAAAGTTGTGCATACCTAGGGGATCTATGCGTGACAATTTGGTCAAAAGCGAAGCTTAACGGAGGATTGGTTAGACACTTAGGTGTTGATAAAACATTGGTGCAATCGAGTGAAAGATATTTTTGGTTGCTCATTGCTGTAGATGTATGCAAATATTGTAGGGACGTAGAGTTTGCCAATTGGCAAAAGGAAAATTCAAAACACAAGGTTGCAACTACTGCCAGTACCTGAGAGACCTTGGGAGCATTTAAGCATGGTTTTTATTTTTGGTCTACCAAGAATGGAAAAAGGCTATGACTCTTATCTTTATTGTGGTAGATGGATTTTTTTGATTAAAAAGTGGTAGATAGAATTTTGAAAATGGCTCATTTTATTGTTTCCAAGAAGACTAATGATGCTACACATAATTAATTTCTTTTCGAGGAAAGTTGTGAGGTTATATGAATTGCTGCACAACTTTGTATCTGATAGAGATACTAATTTGTGGGACACTTCTGGAGAACATTGTGGAAGAAGTTGAACACCAAGTTGGAGTTCAGTTTAGCATATCATCCTCAAAAGGATCAGTAGATGGAAGTGGTAAATTGAAGTTGGGTAATTTGTTGAGACGCCCAAAGGGAGATAAGGCAAAACTATGGACTCAGTCTTGGTGCAAGAGGAATTTGCATGCAATAATTTAGTAAACTGAAGTATTAGAAAAAACTCATTCTAGAGTGTTTAGGGTAGAATTTGAGAGGTGTCACAGAATTGTGCAATATCAAGGAGTAAAAAGGGAGGAGCGCAAAATTAGAAGATTTTGCAGAATATATCCGCGATGTGCGCAAACAAGTGCACATACAGTTGGAGAAGAACAACATGCAATACAAGCATTGTGCAAACATGAAGTGGAGAGAAGTGGAGTACCAATTGGGAGACATGGTCTTGGCATACTTGCGAAAAGAAAGGTTCCTTAGAGGAACATATGACAAATTGAATTAGAGGAAGATTGGGCCATGTAAGGTGCTAAGAAAATTTGCACACAATACATATGAGATAGGGTTGCCTGATGGGATAGATATATCACCTACCTCGAGTGTTGCAGATTTGTAAGCTTACTCTGAGGGGCAAACAAGCACAAAGAGTGATAATGTAGATTTTGGTAATTTGGATTAGAGACATCATTTGTTTAAGAAGTGCATGAGGAGATTGATTAGGTGATTGATACCAAAGTCACGAAGACGCGAAAAAAATGAGTATAAAGAGTATTTGGTCAAGCGGAAGGGCCGAGAAGTTGAAGATGTGACGTGGCGTGTTGAGTGAATCCGAAATTGCTAAAAGGGAAGATCTGTTGAAGACCTCATGAAATGTGCATGAGCAAGAGCTCATGGGTCATTTCTCTTACACGGGTTCTATGATGCAAGAGCATCTAGGCGCACAAGTGATATGCATCACGCAAAGGGACTAAGTAGGGATAAGTGCATATTGTAGTGGAATAAAGACATCGGTCTTGTGCCAGAAGTAGTCTTGCACAAAGGCGAGCATTGCATTTTAGGTGCAAAGGAGTGTCATCATGGCGTTGTGGTAAAACTTGTGCAGAAGTTGGGAGCTCGTGTGCTAGGCATAAAAGTGTAGAAGCAGAGCAAAGGAAACTCTTGCACAACGGATTGAAAGAGGCACCAACAGATATCTTGTGTTCTCGTAAAGTTTTTGCAATCTTGCGCAATAAATGGAAGCTTGGGGGTGGCGCACACAGTTGAAGGGATTGCATGCAATCTTGGTTGCTTGTGCACAGTTGCACAATAGGAGTTGAAACAATAGACACATGGCGAGCTAGATTTTCATGGACGTGGATGCCAACTGTCAACATACAGAAGAAGACCTTGGTGGTTTGCAACACATAATTGAATGGAGCTGTAGACTCACAGGTGGATGGTTGATTGGCATGGAAGGTGAACCATTTTAACTTCTGTAACTACTTCCTTTGCCTATATATATGGTGACCGATGTCATTGAAGGTATTGGTAGCTAGAGTAAGAATATATAGAGTCGAGTTTGAGAGAAGAGTGTGAGTTGCTGCGACCTGAGTGTGAAGAAGCAACCTTTGTTGGTTCAGCAGAATCTTGCAAAGTCTAGGATAGAAGTCTTTTGTTTGAATATCCCACTTGGGATCTTTGTAATTTTTAAAATCTCAAGAATAAGGCCATATTTTGTTCCTGTAGCTGAATCCCTCCATTGCATGAAAATTTGTTCTTTGTGTTTTGCATTGTGTACTATCTCTTGCGTTTAGGCACCCATTCTGTTGTTGGTGCATAAGTATCGTGGGCTGCATGATCTAAGGCATCCCTTCATTGGGACCCCTAACCGAAACTGCAGATACACAGCTGCTTTTTGCTTCTTTTATTTACATATATGCTTAGGTAGAGCAATCGGTTATGATGGAGGAGATCAAAGTCTCAATCACATAGTCCAAGTCCTAATAGGACAATGATGAATGTCAAGGGACACTTTCCTATAATAGGCTTGTTGATGGTCATATTCCGCACTATTTCTTGGGGATCTTGTAGGAACTCCTCATGCATGAATCAAACTCATGTCGGGCTAATAATGGCCATGTCCATAATTCTCCTTGTATTTAAATGTCAACGCCGTCTGCAGAATAGAGAAGAAATGTTTTGCAACAAACACACAACCTCAACAATTGCATAGAATTACCTCCATCCTACCAACCGGGTAGACTTCGTCTGCTTTCATCTACGAAAACATCCATGATGTCATTTCAGCTTTAAAGGGGTTCTGACAACTTTCTATTTCTAAGAATCATAATATGGATGTTGTTACAACTTGTAATCAAATATTTTGGGTTCAATGTGCCTGATTTGGTTGTACAGATGTTGATATCAGATTTATGTCAGTTTTTGATAAAAATTAGTGTATATTTACTAATTCTTTTGACATTTATAACTAATGCATCTAAAATTGCCTCTTGTTTGCAGAAATTGAAACTTGTTAATGGTCTGCTTTTTACGGGAGGATGGTGTAAAACTGGTCTATATTATCAAATAGTCGAAAAGCTCTTCAAGGTAAGTCGTGCGAGTTGTGCTTTATTTTGTCATTCATTTCATTAACATTAAGAGCCTTTGCAATTTTCTCAAATTATATTAACTGAAATAAGAAGTTTCTTTGGCCAATCTATATATATGAGTAGGGTCGCTTTGATTTGCATTTATGTGAAGTTATGATTTTTTAAATATTTATGGAGCGTAGATAAAATAACCATATGTGTCCACTAAGGACAAACGATAGTTCACAAGTTCAGGACCTGCTCACCAAGAGTAGAATCAACAAGAGCAACAAAATACATACACATCCTAAATATATATAAGATGGCCCCACAGGTCAACAGCAACAGAACAGCAAAGACAAAGACAAGCCTCGAGAAGAGACAACATGCCACCAACCACCACAAGAGAACTTAGTCAATATCTTCCATCACTTAAGCAACATTGTCATTACCTAGCTGAGTCTTCCTAGGTCCCACATCCTTCGTAAGGCCACGCCTTAATCCTAGGTCATATATTGGGATATGTATGGCCGACTTGTGGCTAACATAATCTCTTATCATGTCATATCACATTTATTTATGCTTTCATATGCTTAGTAGGTTGGCCTTGGTGCTTTTCATAGCATAGTAGGGTATATATAGGAGTTAGTAACTAGTAGATAATCATCATATTGAGCACTTGAGTCTTATTGTATGGTTTGGAGGTTGCCCCCTCAAAGTGGCTAAGTCATTCTACTTGCATATTGTGATCATTTCTCTATATTTCGTGTTCATTGATGTTCTATTTTTTGCCGATATTCAGATCTATCTAAGCAATTTCATTACAAGTGGTATCAAAGCTTTGATTTGGGCCAAAATCTGATCAAACCCCAATTTTAAGGATTCGCCTATATCTCGCACACCACTTGGTAATTTTCCTACAATTTTTTTAAGTGGAGTTTGAAAATAATTAATGAAAGTCACCCTCCAAATTTCAGCTTATCTTTTGATCCATTTTTTGTGGAAGATATTGGCATTTTAATTTTTTTCACAAATTCGCTCCATAGGCCGCAATTTATGGAATTTTTCTGAGTTGTCTACATTTTCGGAAAGCTCGCAAAAAATCAAAGGGGGTCTATTCTCTTTAGTTTTTGATTTGAGGCCGATATCGTTCGAAAAAAACTAAACCCTAATCTCCAAGACCTACATCATGATAGGAGATCGAACTAGAGCCCAAGGAAAAGGTTAAGGAGAAGGCTAAATTAAAGTTTGAATGGGGTGGTAATTCTGATGCTATGTCTTCCTTAGTGGATGGAAAAATACAACACTTGATGGAGAGTTGGAAGACCGCAAAAGGAGAGGTCAGTGTGTTGTGTCACAACATGCAAGGCGAAATGGAGTTGCTGAAAGATGATATCAATAATATTTCCAAAAGAATTGAAGGAGACATGACTAAGATTTGTACAAACATTGAGTTGTTATCCTCTCAACTACCTCAAGGAGGATCTAACAAACACTCTCTTCATCTTTCAAATACGACAACACATGCCTCCTCTGCCAACCTTAATTTTGGGCCGCGAAACTACTCCCAAAGGTGGACATGCGTAAGTTTAATGGCAAGGATCCACTCAACCGGATCGACCAAATGGGGAATTTCTTTGATTTACAAGTCGAGGCATTCTTATATGTGGAACCTAACAATTCACTTGGTATCGATGGTTGTGTTTTCAAAAGAAAAAAGAAGGCTATTAAGGTCGCCTGTCCGTTTTTATAAACGATTCGCAAATGCACTATAATAGTGTGGCTGAGAACTACTTCAGCCAATTGGCAAAACTGCGGAAAACGGGGTTGGTATAGGATTATATTCAGCAGTTCCAGAGCTTGTCCTTGTGTGTGGATACAATTACAAATGATAATCAATGATTTGTTCTTGGGTGGTCTTAAGGATCACATCCGACATGAGATATGAGTCTTTGTTCCAACCAATGTTCGATTCTATTATCATGATAGTTGCTCATCGAGCAGAGGAAAAATTCTTTGCCATGAAGAGGAATACCTTCACTAACATTAGAGATCAGATGAACTTAAGGTACTATGATCCCCTTAACTACCGATTGTCTCAAAACAAATTGAAGAGAAACAAGCAAAAGGGCTATGTTTCAATTGTGATACAAATGGAGCAAAGGACATAAATGTGTTGAGAAGAAATTATTCTACATTGAAGGGCCTAATGAGGAAGAAGAAGAGGATGAAGCATTCAATGAAGAGGAAGAGGTTCTTGAGATCGAGGTTGAAGAATCTCAACCATCTCTTGCATGCAATTTCAGGCATTAGCATTAACCCCACAAACCCTTAAGGTAGTTGGGTTCATGAAGAAACAAAGGGTGACAATATTGATTGACTTTGGCAAAGTACTCACAACTTCATCAATCATAAATTGGCCTTATTCCTAAATTGCTTTGTTTATCTAGCCCCAAAATTTCAAGTCATGGTGGTAAATGGAGGTAAGTTAGTTGTTCAGGAAAGTGTCATAAGATTAAACTATCCATGGGAGATTACTGCTAAATAGCCCCATGTATGCCATTTCAATGGGAGGTGTAGACATTGTGTTAGGGGTCCAATGGCTTACTACCTTGGGAATTGTTGAGATGAACTTCCAGGATTTGTTCATGCGGTTCCATTTTGAAGGGAGGACTTTTGAGCTATGCGGGATGAAGGCAAAAGCTCCACAATTGGTGAGTTCTCATCAAATGCAAAAGATGCTTAAGAAGGGTGTAGATGGGTTTGTGGTACAACTATTCTCACTAGAAGCTCAACCATCAAAAGGTATTATACCATCGATCTATAAGCAATTATTAATGAGCATTTAGTTATTTTTGGGGATATGCCAAAAGGGTTACCTCCCAAAAGAGATCATGATCATGCTATTTAGCTAGTACCAGAAGCCAACCACCCAATATTCAAACCTATTGGTACCCTTATCTACAAAAGAGTGAGATTGAAAAGCTAGTACAGAGATGCTTTGAAGCAACTATTATTCGCCATGATTAGAGTGCTTACGCATCTCTAGTGGTGATGGTATGAAAGGAGGAAGATTGGCGCATGTGTCCAAACTACAGGGAGCTCAACAAATGCATGGTAAAAGAAAGTTTCCTATGCTTGTCATTGAGGATTTGCTAGATGAGTTACATTGAGGATATCATCAAATTAGAATTCATGATGAAGATATTCATCAATAGCATTTAGGACACAAGAGGGCCATCTATGGATTTCTACAGTAATGCCTTTTGGCTTTATTAATGCCCCCTCTACATTCCAGAGTTTGATGAATTCATTTTTCGGCCATTTTGCAAAGTTTGTCCTAGTATTCTTTGATGATATCTTAATTTACAACAAGACATGGGAGGAACACCTACATTAGGTCAATAAGGTTTTGGACACTCTTGAACGACATCTTTATGCCAAACCCTCTAAGTGTGCTTCAGGAGTCATGGAGTGTAATATCCCTGATAAATACTCTTTAACAAATCTGGTTATTTTATCAAACCCTAGGGCAGCCATATAAAAATTGAACTTTTATGACAAGAACAATAAACTGATTTTTATAAAAACAACAAACCCCAATTGCAGACAAAATAAAATTTATTTATTTATTTTCAAATCAGCTTCAAGGGTAAATACCAAAATATCTGTATACAATTACTGGCTCAATTTTGATGATCCAAATACGTAGAAGGCTGCAAGAAATAAACATGCAAGCTGAAACCCTTGCAAAAACTCTCCAAATGTGGTGCCCAACATAGAATCAATCTCCCAAGGGTGGCGTCCAACTATGGAAGTGTCCAAGCCCTTGCAGATGTTTGTCTAAGAAATCCTTGGCTTGTACTTTGCTATTCTGATGCTAAAACAGCCTTGAATATGATGCCCTAGCTGAACTGGATGAATATTTGTACTCTAAATGATCACTGCAACCCCTGGATGGAATTGTCAAGCTTAGATATGAGGGTTTCCGTCCTCAGATCTGTGTGTAAATGAGGGTTTTCGTCCTCTATTACTGATGCAGAAGCAAAGCTACTTGCAAACAATGAAGTAGTTGATAAATTTCCAAGATGAATGTAATAATAAACCCCAAATCTGCTTTATAACTTCCAAGGCCTTCTCCAAAGTTGGCACCCCTCTCCTAAAAATAGGAATAAACAATATAAAATTGCTTTATCCTCTCTCCATGTTGGTGCTCCATCCTAAAAATAGGAATAAACAATATAAAATTGTTTTATCCTCTCTCCATCTAAAAATAGGATCTTGATGCTCATGCAACCCATTCTATCTTTGGCGCCCCATAATAGAATGCTTTATTTAATTATTATTCTATCTTTAGCGCCCCATAATAGAAGTTCATCATTCTATTATTATTTTATTCTATTTTTGTTTTTTTGATTAATAATATAATTTAAGTGTCCTTTTTCCAATTAAAATATAAAAGTACCCTTGGACCACTTAAATTAATTTATTTCCCTCTTTAATTTCCTCTTAGCCTACGAAAATAATAAGAATAGGCTTTGGGTATCCAAAATTAATTAATTTCAAAAAGACATTACAGTCCGCCCTTCCCAGAATTGCTTGCCCTCAAGCAATTACAAGTCCCTTCTGCAAATACCGAATCCCAAACTCTCATGTTCACACAATTTGGAACTTGTATGAATGGATCTATGTGCCCTTTGCCACTCAAAGTGTTCTTCACTCTATCACCATTTCCACTATGTTGTCCATGATGACCACACATCTGAAATGACTTAGTAGGAAGCAACAAATCCACAACACTTTCATACCTTTGGCTGTCCTCAACTTGTTCACCTTCCTTTGCCGAATGAAGCTTGGTTGAGATATCTTCAACATCCCCAACCTTGTGACTCAAAACTTCTAGGTTAGGATCAACATTCTTCTTCACCTTGAACTCTTCACATTCAACAAGTGAATCTTGTTGACGCATGCAAACATTAGAAGTCAATAAAACATCTTCATGATTCTTGCTAAAGTCATGAACACAATCAATTTGCTTCCCATAGGTTCTAAAAATTCCAACAAACTGAAAATCAACATTAGCAACCGATAAAGCCCTTTTTTCATGTTCATGCCCCTCAACATGGTCTTCTTGGAACTCCACCCCAAAACCTTCTTGCAGATCTGATTTTTCTTTCTTCGGTTCATGCCCCATTTTTTCTCTCTCTCTTCATCTCTAAGGGAGAACTTTTATTAGATCTATCAAAAGTAGGGAGTGACAACTTCCCTAAAGCTATTGCAGTCTCTCTGATTAGTTTGTGGCCTAGGTTCAACTCTTGGTCCACCCCTACTTTCCTTCAGATTAATAAAATTGGTGAGGGATATGGCATCTCTAATCTCACCGGGAAGTACCTTGTACTCCTCATAGCTAGCAACAATATCATCTGCTATGGTAGGCTGATTTCCACCTCCCGAATTGCTTCCTCTCTACGTAGGAAGTTAGGTTGAAGGGCCTAACAAGAAACCAATGGTTGTCCTTTGATAGGGTTGGTTATGGTTCACCCCTCTTCCTCACCGTTTGGAGCCCTTTGCACATTCATGCCCTACATAACTTGGATTAATTGACCCATCATATCAGCTAACTTGTCTTGTCCCTGAACAAGCCTATCAAAGTGTGCCTCATTTGAATCCTTGTTACCCATGACTTTTGGTTGTTTTGTATTTTTTTTTCTCCTTTTGGTAGTACTTGACTTCTTTTATCACTACCTTGCATGAAGTTCAAAGCTGCAATTTTCCCCCTTTTTCCTAATCCACAAGTTGGGAGGAAATTTGCTTTGATACCACTGTAATATCCTTGATAAATAATTTCTAACAAATTTGGATATTTTATCAAACCCTAGGGCAGCCATATAAAAATTGAACTTTTATGACAACAACAATAAACTGATTTTTATAAAAACAACAAACCCCAATTGCAAACAAAATAGAATTTATTTATTTATTTTCAAATCAACTTTAGGGTAAATACCAAAATATTTGTATACAATTATTGAGCTCAATTTTGATGATCCAGATACATAGAAGGCTGCAAGAAATAAACATGCAAGTTGAAACCCTTGCAAAAACTCTCTAGATGTGGTGCCCAACATAGAATCAATCTCCAAAGGTTGCATCCAACTATGGAAGTGTCCAATATGCCTTGCAAATGTTTGTCTGAAGAAATTTTTGGTTGTGCTTTGCTTTAGTTTTGCATTCTAAAACATCCTTGAAATGATGCCCTAGCTGAACAAGATGAATAATTGTACTCTGAATGATCACTGCAACCCCTGGATGGAATTGCCAACCTTAGATATGAGAGTTTTTGTCCTCAAATCTGTGTGTAAATGAGGGTTTTCGTCCTCTATTACTAATGTAGAAGCAAAAGCTACTTGCAGACAATGAAGTAGTTGATAAATTTCAAGATGAATGTAATAAACCCCAAATTTGCCTTTATACCTAACTTCCAAATAAACAATTAAAATTGCTTTAGTCCTGGTGCATGTTGGCGCTCCATCCTAAAAATAGGAATAAACAATATAAAATTGTTTTATCCTCTCTCCATCCTAAAAATAGGATCTTGATGCTCATGTAACCCATTCTATCTTTGGCGCCCCATAATAGAATGCTTTATTTAATTATTATTCTATCTTTAGCACCCCATAATAGAAGTTCATCATTCTATTATTATTTTATTTTATTTTTGCTTTTTTTGGATTAATAATATAATTTAAGTGTCCTTTTTCCAATTAAAATATAAAAGTACTCTTGGACCACTTAAATTAATTTATTTCCCTCTTTAATTTCCTCTTAGCCTACGGAAAATAATAAGAATAGGCTTTTAATTCATAATTAATTAATTTTTGGAAACTCTTAAAAACACTGAGATATTACATGGAGGTAAAATACTTGGGTCATATCGTTTCTCATGAAGGTGTAAAAGTGGATCCTCACAATATATAGGCATGGTGGACTAAAAGATACAAACCCTCAAAACCTTAGGGATTTCTTAGGGCTTATAGGTTACTATTGCAAATTTTTGAAGAATTATGGTAGAATTGCAACACCACTCGCAACTTTATTGAAGAAAGAATCCTTTCATTGGCTTGAGGAAGCAACCTAGGCATTTGAGACACTAAGAGGGCCATGTGCACTACTCCAGTTTTGGGCACTCCAAATTTCTCCAAATCTTCATTGTTAAATGTGATGCTTCAAGGTGTGGCATAGGTGCAATACTCATGCAAGAGGGCTGCCCCATTGCATTTGAGAGTCATCAACTCAAAGGTAAGAACCTATCAAAACCAACTTATGAGAAGGAAATGATGGCTATTCTTCATGCAGTCAAACAATGGAGACCATATCTCATGGGTCGTCACTTCAAGGTGAAGACAAATCATGATAGTTTGAAATACTTCTTGGAGCAATGACTATCATCTGAAGAACAACAAAAATGGGTCACAAAGATGTTGGGTTATGACTTTGAGATCATTTATAAGAAAGGAAAGGAAAATGTGGTAGCTGATGCACTATCTAGGAGAGATGAATCCACGAAACATTATTATATGCCATGTCCATATTATAGGAAGATTGGGTTGATCAGGCAAGATCAAAATGACAAAATGACGCAAAGTCCTGTACTCCCATTCGAATCTCCAACAAGATCTCAACATTTTAGAAAACTTTTCATGGAAGAGGGTTACATTGTGGTACAAGGATCGGTTGTACTTATGCAAGAACTCTACCCTTAAAAGTCAAGTTCTCTCGAGCTCCATGCTTCTCCAGTGGGTGGCCATTTTGGATTCTTAAAAATTTATCACATAATTAAGTAGGATTTCTTTGGGAAGGGTTGAAAGGAGATGTCTAGAAATTTGGGGCAGAATGTTTGTTGTGTCGTACATAACAAGGAGAAACTAGTAAGACACTAGGTCTTTTTACAACCTCTATTTATTCCTACCGAGTGGGGGCAGAAGTTTTGTGGATTTCATCACATGATTGCCAAAATCTTAGCGGAAAAGTGTAATTAGGATGGCTGTGGACAGGCCCAACAAATATGCTCATTTTTGTGCCTTGTCACATCCCTTTACAGCAAGTACAGTCGCCATATCTTTTATGGATATAGTTCAAAAGCTACATGGTACACCCAAGATTATAGTCAGTGATCATGACCCTATATTTACTAGCAATTTTTGGATTGATTTATTCTCATGTTTGGGTACTCAATGGGCACACAAGGAGGTAATAAACAAATATTTGGAGGGGTATCTTTGATGCTTTGCTTCAGATAAGCAAGAGAGATGGGTTCAATGGCTACCACTTACAAAATGGTGGTATAACACTTCATTTCATACCTCATCCAAAATGTCTCCATTCTTGGCATTGTATGGTTACCATCCACCATCCCTCACCTCCAACTTGAGGGTCCAACCTAAAGTGAGAGCAGTTGAAGAGCACATTCAACACCAATAGGAGGTACTCTCTAGCCTTAAAGAGAATTTGGCAATGGCACAAAACTGCATGAAGCAACAAGCTGATCAACATTGTAGTGAGCGAAGCTTTGAAGTTGGAGACTTTTTTTTGTGTGATTGCAGCCATATAAGCAACTATCTTTGAAACAACAATAAGGATAATAAGCTTTCACCTAAATACTACAACCCTTATCAAGTGTTGCAAAAATTGGTAGTGTGGCATATAAATTGGAGCTTCCTCAGTCAACTAAAATACATCTAGTTTTCCATGTTTCTTGCTTGAAGGTCATTGGATAGATGTCTTCCCAGTCAGTGTTACCCAAGCTTGATGAGGAGGGACACATCATTTTGGAGCCTGAAGGAATCTTGCAAACATGCACTAAGAAGTTGAGGACAAGGGTCATTATTGAGTATCTGATCAAGTGGAAGAATTTGGACATTGAAGATGCAACATGGGAAGATGAAGCATTTCAACAACAACATCTAGAGATTACCAACATTGGGGACAATGTTGCTTTGAAGGGGAGGGGCATGCTTACGCCCTTAATCCTAGGTCATATACTAGGATATATGTGGCTGACCTGTGGCTAACATAATTTCTTATTTTGCCATAGCACATTTATTTATGCTTTCATATGCTTAGTAGGTCGGCCTTGGTGCTTTGCATAGCATAATAGGGTATATATAAGAGTTAATAACTAGTAGATAATCATCATATTGAGCACTTGAGTCTTATTGTATGGTTTGGAGGTTGCCCCCTCAAAGTGGCTAAGTCATTCTACTTGCATATTGTGATCATTTCTCTATATTTTGGTGTTCTTTGGTGTTCTATTGCTGCTGATATTCAGATCTATCTAAGTAATTTCCTTACACATAACGGGTCCCAATTGTGCAGAATCAGGTCCCTCTGAAGCATTTAACACAACATTATTTGAGTTATGCATCTCTTCTCCTCAACAACCTGTTTGATGACATGACCCATTTAAGGTCTCTAATCTAATTAATAATTCCAGACTTCTTTTGACCATCATTACGAGTATCCTCTTTTAGCTTGTTGATCATGCTATATAAGTTGTTCTCCATAAATTCTTCCATCCATGGAGGTAACACCCCACCATATCCCGAGTTGGGGAGGATTTGAGAAGGAAGGGAAGAATCTGATGAGTCCTCGTAATCAACAGTAGAAATACCTTTATCATTGTGGCTAGCAGGAGGAGCAAGACCCCCACATGGCGATCAAAGACTATTCCTATTGTTGCAGAGAGGCATGCAAGACATTGAGCAGCTCATCATTACTACCAGCAGTACTGGTCTCTAAGTTACTGTTTGAGGATGAAGAACACACAAGCTCAGGGTCAGGGTACATCGCATGATCAAAGTAAACATATTTAATAAGCTCCCATTCAAACTCAGGAATCTGGACCATGGCAGCATTGTTGTGCATGACTTGCCAGTTAGGAGAAGGGCTGTAATTTGGCAAGCCACCAGCAATTAAATAATTAGCAGATATCTTCATCATCCCAATTTTGAAAAAAAATTCCAGTTCAAGTTGTGGGATCTTCAGCTGCAAGGAAATCTGACATAAAGGATACACATTATGACTTCCCTATTAAAGTTAGTAAGCACCTTGCCTTTCAATTGAAACACATCATTATTGCGTTGTTTCCATAGCCACCAGAGAATTTCAGTAGAAAAATAAGCCAAAACTTTTGAAAAAAGAGGAATTTCGACATCAGTAACAACACAACCAAAGGCAATATTATTTCAATTGATATCTTGTTTAAACACTTTAGACCAAGCAGAGAGACAGACTTTCCAGACAGAGAACATAGGGACAAACAAAAACAAATGCTCAATGGTTTCCAAATCATCACATTCGGTGCAAAAGGAATTACATATCCCAGTCTTAGCAAGAACAGATCCAACAAGCTTATTGTGTAAAAGAAGCCATCTAAAACATGATTTTTTTGCTCAAGACAGGAGGACTGCAAAATAAAAAATATATGCGACCAATTGTATAGGGGAAACGTTTTGGGGAGTGGAGAGTTTCATGTAAAGCTGCTTGGAGGATCTCATTTATTGGAGGGCCTTTTATCCATTTTAGAGTGTCCCAAAAACCTCATCATCTTCCAGGATCATCCCTTTGTTGTAAATGCTCTTCAAATTATTGAAAACCATAGTACATGTATGGAGTTGTGAGGTGGAATGAGAAATTTCCTCTTTAATTCATCCCAAGAAAAACATCATCCATGAAGCTGCAAGTCATTGAAAATCTGATTACCATTCTTGAACCAAAAAAAAGCAGAACATGCCCTGGTTAGGGCAAGAGGCCTTCTCTTACGTTCCAGGCTCCACCATATGAATCTATACCCCTGACACTTGAGACCCATCCCACAAAAGATAGCCTGTGCAGTGGTAAGGTGCTTCACTTTCTCCCAAGCCTTCCAAATGGATTGGAAGATAGGGGAGCCAACAACTTTAACTGGAAAAGAGCCAATCATTAGGTCAGCAAGATTAAGAGCTCTCAACTGTGGTTTGTTCTTAGGAATCCACACTCAATATTATGCCTCACAAAAATCTTACAAGGTTCATTACCATCAAGGGAGCGTAGGATCCACTTCACAGCTAATGTTATACCCTGAGTTTTGAGGGTTCAAATATCCATCCCATCGAACTTATTAGGAGAGCAGGACACAATCCAAGAAACGGCATGCTTTTTCTCATTACCTTGACCATCAAACCATAGAAAATCTTCTGACCATCTTGTGTAGTTTGTTAAATTGGTAGTTACTAAACATCCAACAAGATGAGAAGTATATACTGTAGGAGGATAACACTTTTTGACAAACCTGGATTCTTCCTAGGAGAGAAAGAAGGTGGCCTTACCATTCAGATACTCTTTTGTTAATCTTATAAAAACCAGCTCCACATACCTTTAAAAGATGGAGAAAGGGCAAAAGGGATACCCAAGTATCTAACAATTTCCTTTGGGCCTTTCCAAGACCAACCATCCTTAGGGAGCCAGCTTGGACGGGAGTCCTCCCACCCCAAAATCAAGAATTTATGAATAGCAATTTTGGATCTTGAGGCACTACAATAAATATTGATTCTGGAGGTCAACTGACTGAAGGTTTTCTCCTCCAAAAGAGGGAACAATGTTGTATCATCAACAAACATGATATCAAGGAGGGGTTCTTGATTAGGTAAGGTAATACCTTTAATAGGGAGCCCAGGGAGGCCTCTCTTCAAAGAAAGTGGAAGGCTTCAGCAGAAATAACAAAGAGTGCAGGGGTAAGGGGGCAGCCTTACCTTATTGATCTTTGCAATTCAAAAGGATCAGTAAGCTCATTGTTTACTTCAACCATAGCATAGGTGTCCTTGAAGAGGATCACAACCATTTTGTAGAATGTGTCATGAAACCCAAAAGCTCAGAGCATCAATTCAATAAAGGACACTCAATTCTATCATAGGCCTTTATGAAGTTCAAAACAATCCTGCAGACATTTTGTTTAGAAACCTTGGTCAAATGCATACCTTCCCAACCAGTAATTAGGCTGTCCAAGATATATCTTCCCTCAACAAAACCAGTTTGGGTAATAGAGATGAGGCTGGGAAGCACAATAGAAATTCTACTAGCAAGTATTTTGGCCAAAATTTTGTAGGAGACATTCAAAAGCGTAATAGGTCTCCAGTTCTTGACCTGGTGAGGGTCAAACTCCTTGGGGATTAGCTTAATGACACCTCTATTAATTTCAGGCCCAAGCAATCCATTTTGAATAGGTTTGAGATATACATTTAAAATTTCCTGGCCAACCCAGTCTTTATTGGTTTTATAGAACTCAACAGGCAATCCATCCTCACCAGGGGCCTTGTCATTTTTAGGGAGTCAATTGTATGGAGAACCTCATTAAAGGATATCTCATTGTCCAAAAGGCAACAAAGCAGGAGGCGAGTTTTTTTGGGACGTTGTTTTTGCAGAGATTCTGTGAGCATCAATTTGGAGGAGGAGCCATTGATACAAAAACTTGGAATAGAAGGAAGAGATGTTTTTTTATTTCATAGTTATTTTTAGTGATAACTCCCCCAATATCAATGGATTTGATCTTTTCTCTTTACTGCTTGGCTTTTAAGATCCTGAAAAAATATTTGGTACCCTTGCCTCCAAGTCTTAACCAAGTAAGCCTTGATCTAACTTGAACTCCTCTAGCAAAGTATTGTTGTATAGATCTATGGCGATATTTTGTCCGAATCATCTCATCCAGCAATTAGGGATTACACAGTCACTTTGTAGGTGAGCCTCGGAGGAGATAAGAAACTTTTTCTTTTTTCTAGCTTTGGCTTGGCCATATGATCTCATGAATTTCCTCGAGACATCGATGCATCTATCCCATTTTGGAATACAAGAAGATGAGATAGTGAGGGCTTTGGCAACAATCAATGTAGTTTGGACACCGTCGAGAAAGTCCAGTCCTTGGGGTGGGAAGTATTGAGCTTGAAGAGACCTTTCCAATCGTTATCACAAGGGGGAGGGGAGTCATTGATAACAAAAAGCATTTCAATGGGGTGATGGTCAGACATAGTAAAGGGGACCACATTCACAAGATTGCCATCGCTTTTGGAGGAGATATTAAAAAAATCCGGATTAAGATAAAATCTCTCCAATCTGGCGTAGAGCCTCTTTCTACCTTGTTGATTGTTGCACCAAGTATGCCAAATGCCCTTGCTTTGAGACTTATTGTTGAACAAGGGGTCAGTCAAGTTATGTATCCTTTTCATTTTGGACCAAATAAAGAGATCGTTTCCTTTCCAATCTAAAGCAGATCCCCAAGCTTGTCCTCCTTACCTTCCACCACATTGAAATCCTCCCCAAGAATACAAGGAATATTACCCACGTTGGAGGCCAACCAGTTCCAGAGTTTAGTTTGTTCTCTATAGTCATTAGGAGCATATATGGAGCAGAGACCAAAAATATGATCATTATATTTTAAAGTGACCCAAACAACTCTACTACATGGAGAGATACCAGAGTTGGCTACCAGATTCAACCATTAATGGTCAAGGAGAATGGAAGGACCCCCTTTATTTTTGGGATGGTTGGTAGAAAAGTGAGAAGCCTTTGACTAAATGTACTATAGGGCAAAGTCAAGGTGTACACTAGTCTCTTCAACCTCTTGCAGAGGGAGGAAATTGAGTTGCTCTCTAGAGTACCTAAAGTGTCTAAAAATAGGTCTCCTTTCATGTGTTTCCAAACCTCAAACATTCCAACTGACCACTTTTATAGAAGACATAAAGATAATGTGTTAGATCATTTGTGGCGGAGGTTTAGCACCTCTCTTACTCTGATAAAGACTGTTGAAGCATTTTGGCATTTTGGCATTCTGTTTTCCTTATCCTTTTTCTTGACCTCTTCTCATCTCGGTGTTGGGCTGGGTTTTCTTTTTTTAATCAGTCCAGGCAGAAATATCCTTTCTCGGGAACCAAATTGGAATGGTTATTCTGCAATGCAATCTGAGAATCTTAGAAAACTCCAATATCTTCTGCAGTCTCAAGGTTTCCAAAGTACAGTTATTTGATGTGATACATAATACATTGTATGCGGTAGCTTTCTTCCCTTCAGTTCTCTTTATAGAAACCCCCTTCAGTTCTCTTTATAGAAATTAGTTCTTTTGGGGCCATGGGTGTCTTAGTCATCTATCTTCCTTGCAGTTCTTCCAACCAGTCCCATGTTTTTGAATCAAAAAGGGGCTGTTGCTGTTGTTTTACTCTTCCTTTTTAAATAAAAATTAACTTCTTTTTCAAAGAAAAGAAAAAAAGGGCCATTTCACTTCAGTAGCTATGATTGTTGATAACCAATGGATTTTAAGAAAGCAAATGGGATGGATTAATGAAAGAACTGTTAAGCACACGCTTATACTGAGAGGAGGGGGTGGAATTAGTGTAAGATAAACTTTTACTTATTAAAATTTATATCCACAATTAAAGCATTTAAAAGCATTCAAATAACATAACATATAGCAACACTAGATTTATGTGGAAAACCCTCTCTCGGGAAAAACCACAAAATAAGACTGCTTGGATCTACCGTCCAAATCCAGCCCAAAATTAAATGCTTTACAAATGTTCGTAGGCACCAACCTACTAAAGACACCAATCCCCAATGCCAAGCACCAACTCAGCCAATTCGTGAGCACCAACCCACTGGAGACACTAATCCCCAATTTTGTGAGGCACCAACCTCAACAATATAAACTTCCACCTTCTGTAGTTGCTTCTTCAACCGGATGATGGCAATTCCGCTTCTCTTCATACACACAAATCAGATTATACTTCCAACATGGATGCTGGTCCAATTAATGAAATCAGATCGCTTTATATTTCTGCTCTTCCTTCTTACTCTTTATTCAAATGATATTCTCATTTTACTTCTGCTCTTCTCTCTTTCACTTCTTCTCTCAAATGATGTATCTATTTCATTTTTTTCGCTTGTCTTTCTCAATCTTCTCATCTATCTTTTATAGCCTTAATGTGCCTCTTCCCAAGAGAGGTGACTATCAAAAGATATGTCTCTAAAATTAATATTAATTAACTTCTTTAATTGCTTCCAAATGGGTCGGCTGGGCTTGTATTGAATATTTGTTTATTTCTTTTATTTCCTTAGATAAAATTGCCGTCCCTTTCATAATTAAGACGCCGGTATACAATGTGATTGCTTTTCATTAAATTCACTGTTATTATATTAAATCTGATCACTGTAATACATCAAGGACACTATTTCTCTTTGATCACTGTGCATTCTCTTTTGACATCAATGAATCCTATTCCGTGCATTCTCTTGTGATATCAACAACTCCTTTGACATCAACGACAATATTTCCAACAAGAACATGATTAAAGCCGAGAGTTGGTGATGTTGTGCTCATGCGGTGACAAGACTCTTTGCTACAATAGTCTTTAACAACAACAAAAGTTGATTTTTTTGTGGGAATGCATTTTGCAACAATGACATAAATATGTTGCATCCACAACCAACACTTTCATGACAATGTCCATTTGCATTATGCAAACTTATGCCAACAAACTTTAACAAATTGACAACCAACATTAACCTTCCTACACATTGCAATCCTTCACAACTTGTGACAAATTAACACTTACTAACCCATATATTAACTTGCTGCGATATAAAAAAGCTTTGTAATGGTTGCAGTTGGAGCATTTTTAACCCCTGTTGACATATTTGGTGTTGCAAATTTATGCTTTCCTAGACTCTAATGATCATTATCTGTAGTTTGGGAAAGATCCAACTTGATCTTGCCTCAGGACATGGAGCTCTTCTAGCTTATTGATCAATCGATTTCAGCGGAAGAGAGAAAATTGATGATCGAAAAGTAAAAATGCATATCAGATTTTAAAATTACTACTAGAACAACTGTATACAATGGATCCTCTTATCTGTTTTAGAGCACGGTAATTTCTTATTCTCAATACACACCTTTTACATAATGCAACCATTTCTCACAAATGAGTTCTAACATGATGTATATCTCTTTATGCTATGATGTTTGGAGCTTAAGTCTTACTGAGTGGGATTATGAAATTTGTCAACAAGACTATTGAAAATTTCTAATGTATTTTACCTTGACAATATTTTGCTTATATATTCATCTTCATTTCTTACGCACAGACTAAAAAGTAAATCAAAAGAATCAACCCTTGGTCCTATTGAGAAGGTGTAGGATGAATCTAATAAATATCCTTGAGAGACTGAAAATTGGCTAGGATGCATGCATGATATGATAGTAGCAGCCCATGTAATGGAGTTCATAATTGTCTTTTTGTTATTTGTGAGGCACAGCAATGAAAGAGCTGGTCGGTTTTTTTCCCTAATATAATACATATTGGGATCACTATTATGGGTTACCGTTACTACTATCAAGAATTTAAATTGTTTGGAATTTCAAATTGCAGTTTGGTTTTTCTTTTTGCTTGATAATAGCCTACTGTGTTCAACATTTCAGCTAGCACTAGAGGAGAATGACAGTGGAAATCACTTCCCTGTATTTGGAGTTTGCTTGGGTTTTGAGCTTATTAGCATGATACTCAGCCAGGTAATTTTTTTCTTTGGCTTATATTTTGCAAAATAAATTAACATGTTCATGAAATGCATGTTTTTTCTAGCAAAAGAAAATCATGCGTGAACATTCTACATGGAATATCACACACTTAAGCCACAACTAGGACACTTGAGTACATTAGTGTGAGTATTAAATAGCAGAAATCCATTGCAGAAATAGCCTACCACGTGCATGTTTGTGGGATTAATATTAAGCTTGAAGAAGGAATTATGTAGCATAGCTGTTATTAACATAATACATTATAATTATAATTAATATGCTACAGGGCAGTGGCAATATCGTACATGCAGTTTCACGTAATCTTTAATGAATTTAAATGTGTATATTGACAATGTATTATTTATCTATTCACACACATAGAGATGCGTGTTCGCATGCACATGTCTATCACTTAATAATCTGGTTGGCACCTTATAAGTGGTATTAGAGTGCTTTCTTTTGAGACCGTTTGTTTTCCGATGCCCTTTAATATGTGACAAAGAACTCTACTTCCATTGTCTATGTGGGAAGAATATTCCAAGCACTATTTTGAAAGTATACACAATATACAATTTAAGATAGAGAACAATCAAATAATAAAAGTTATTTCTCCTAAATAAATGTTGCCACCATCCTCCCTTAACGAGCGGAGCCATCATTAGAGCACAACATTGATTTTCCCTTGTGGATTCCCTAGGATTGATGTTAAGTGATCTGTTTACACAAGAACTTAAACCAAAACTTTGGAGTGAAGAAAGACAACTTGTCCAACAATTCAATGATATATTGGATGATCAATGATATATTGGATGATCATAAGTATTTGAGACAAAAACCTCACATGACTAGAATTGCAACTCCACAAATCAATAGTAAATAGAAGCAACTCCAACGAGATCTAGAATATAACAATGTTTATTGGTACCACAATAGAAGATTCTAAAAAAGTAGAGGAACAAATTATCTACATCTTCTCAATGAGCCTGATAACTCATATCAAATGTTTTTAAGATGCATGCCAAACAACAATATTAACAGACTATTGAAATAGAGAGTTAATGATAGGAATTGCTGAAATTGAATTGCAAGAGGCAGTATTCTCATTAATGCTGAACAAGGCCCCTGAGTCTGACAACTTCCAGTCAATTGGATAGTGGTTTTAGTTAGTCATTAAAAATGGCCTCGTTGCAATGGTTGAAGAATCAAGAAGGATGCAAAAACATAGATCTTAGGTTAATATCACCAACATAGTCCTCTTCCTTTAAAAAGCATTGTAAAAGTGCAGAACAATCGAGGCAAATTTCATTGTGCAATACTACTTACAAAATTATTTTTTAAATGCGCGAGAATTTTGGGGTGAGTGGTGAGGAATGAGGAGTTTCACATTACAAGCCAAATTTCTATTTCCATAGGCTCTTGGACATCTTATAATAGCCACGGAAGTGCTTGCAATTAGGTATCAAAGTTATTTCAATGCATTTCAATGTGGGTAGGTATTGACAGAAACTGAAATTGCAAACAATAAGATTCTATTGCGAAATGGGACTGTACAAAGAGGGAATCTCTGTGCGAGAGATGTATGCCTTGAACTCTGCAACCTTCATTGAAAACTACCTATTTTATGGCTATACAATGCAGAAATTGAAAAGTTACTAACAATAGTAAATGAAAGGTTCTTCTTGAGAACCAAAGAGTCACCCCATGTGGAGATGACATGTATCCTTCTTAGAAGTGGAAATGAACTTTTGGATAAGGATAACTAGTTGGATTTGAGTTGATTGTTGTTGATATGGGGGTTGTTTTGGTAGTGCCACTTGTTGGGATCATAAATCCTGTAACTCGAATTCGATATTGTGATATGAACAATTTTTGGATGCCCTGAAGGTTGCTCCTCTTCCCTTTAGGGGCATCTGGGTAAAATCTCAAGAGAAATTCTATACCAAAGGGCATCAAAATTGCAAATACCAAAATGTAGAAAATACCGAAAAAATTCATTTTTGAAAATTTAAAGAATCCTGTCCTTAACTGCCACCTGAATCAATGCTGATGCTTACATTTTATGTGTCGAGGGGTTGCGTGTTATGGGGACGGAGACATGCTTAAGAGTGTGACCTTGGTTGAAATCCTTCTTGCTGCATTAAGGCAGCCCACATCTCAACCTGACATGTGGTAAGGCGGCGACGTATTGATTAGGAGGTACATTCGAGCATCTCCCATGTTTAAAATTCTTAATTATTTAGTCCAAGCTTACCGCACAATGCAATAGAGACAAGAAAGTTTACCAAGCCAAAAAATAAATAAAAATTCGAAAGTCACATCAATTATACCCAGGCTTTTCTCCCATATAAGTAAATCAATTTGTCTTTGTCCGAGGAAGAAGAAAGCTGGAAAGTGTTATTATTTATTATTGCATTTGAAGCAATTCATGTTTTAGTACAGTCCAAAAATTTGGGCATGTTTATCAAGTTAGGCCTTTGATCGATGTAATTGGTGTTTTATGTGCAAAATTATTGATTTCTATGGCTTCTTTCCAACATAAATCAGATGAATCTAGATTAGCATCTCTGTAGCCACCCACTATACTATGGTAAATGACTCCCTACTTAAGCTTTTGTTCCCACTAAAGAACTTGAACCAGGTGAGTGTTTAACTCTTTGCTTATTTATATTATTATAATAATGGTGGAAGCACTTTGTAGAGCCCTTTTGCATGCCAATTAACAAAGGCGCCTTCAGGGTTGAGGCTTACAGCTACACTTCACTTCCAAATTCATCAACAATTTGCGGATGACAGTTTTTAATGGCTCCAGCCTGAAGCACCTCAAAATAATTCTCAGGTCATATGAAGATGCATCAGGACAGAAAATCAACTGAGGAAAGGAAATTAATCTTTATTATCACCCCTAAGAAGGAAAAAACAAATCCAAAACATCATTTAGATCAAAGTCTCATCCGTACCCACTCAATATTTGGGCATCTCTATTGTGGATTACAAGCTCAAAAGAATCCAATGAGAAACAACCATTACCAAGGATGAGAAGGAAATTCAGAAAAGTGGACCAATAGGTTGATCTAGTTGCATACAGCTTATAAAATCAGCTTTGCAATCAGTTTCACTATACATGAATTTCATCATCAAGATGCACAACATGTTTACAATGCTGACAAATTCTAAAAAGTTCATGTGGCAGGGATTGCAAGATGTTTTGAAGATACCATTACTCTCGTTAGAAATTTTTCTTACACCAATTACAGTACGAGGGTTCAACCATTGTGAAATGGAGTTCATAAGAAAAACATAAATAAAGTCTCAGACGATTTGGCTCAATATATTAGCTGCCAATAAATCTGAAGAGCCAGTCAATGTTTATATAAACAACTATTCTCATAATTACATGCCCCAAAGAACATCTATCTAGGACCAATTTCTAAATGGTGTCTCAGTTATTCAAGCCAAAATACTCATGCAAATAGAAGACAAAAGAACTGGTTTGGTCTGGAAGGATGGGTTGAAGAGGTATGATGCATGAAATACTAACACAATAGAAAATGCCTGCAACGACAGAAAGGTGTGTATTACATTGTCCAAGATCCAGAGGCAGTTGTGAATGATATCTATTTGAAAGGATTCGGGATATATACCTTTTCAACCAAGCTACAAATGCTACACACAAAGATGCTCGTCATTCTCTAATAGCACCAAAAACTGTTAAATGCATGCTACAATCAAATGGATGGATTACGATGGGAATCTCAAGTCAATGGTGAAAACATACTAAAGCAGTGTATGTGGGACTATCATAACCAGTATTACATGGGGACGTGTCCCCTAGATTTTGGTGATGTCCCGGATGTCCCTGACATTTTGGGGAGTTGGGAATTTGTAGGGGACGTCGTCAATTTTGGAAAGTTTAAAGTTATTTATATTACACTCTTAGTTTAATAAGTTGTTATTTTTATCAAAAACATTGAACCCTAATCCTGAAAGCACCCAAAAAAACATTAAATAAAGTTTAAACCCCTAAATTTCATTGAATAAAGTTAAACTATCTATTTTTTTATAGATTGTTTTAAGAGACATCCCTTGCCATCCTGAAATTTGGGAATTTTTTCCGCACCCAGAAACTCTATTCCCTGGTCCCGTGCCCCTTGTCCCCGAGACTTAGGCAACTATGATTACAACTGATCAATCCAATAAATAAATTATGGGTAGTGAATCTGATCTTAATCTAATGGGTGGTGGGAAAACAATGTGCTCAGAGAAAACAGTGTGACAGTCCATCTGAATGTGTTATGTGCCAACAAGACAATGAGGCAATAAAGCATTTACTGTACCAACATGCATATGTTAAAAATGACTACTTCATATGTTCATGTCCTGATACAGGTTGGTTTGCTTTCCAAAATGTAAGAAGTATGCTTCAACAATGAAAGACAAATTCATGTCACAAGAGCCCCCTATCTCTACTCTGAACTATATAACTATAATTTTACATTGATTATGTATTTAAATGAATCATAGAATATTCCAGGGAGATTTGAAGCCCTTAGGAATATAGGCTTAAATAGTAGAAAAACAATTGGAACAATCCAGCAGGGCCAATGAGAAGATGTGGCATATTCTAGTGAAGTCACACTTCCACAAACTTGGGAAGTACACAACCTCAAGCCTCGTAGTATGCATTTTATTCATGTTCCATGTTGGTAGCGACCTAAGCAGGGGCAGTCAAATCTAAATTTTGGTGGTGGTGCTAAAACAACCCAGGTCAATCCGGAGTAGGGGTGTCATAAGAAACGACGTGGCTGAACTAAATGTAGCCATTTCTGGATCCACTATCTAGTTGCTAGACATGTCATGACGTAAAACTTAAGGGGATTCCAATCTAGACGTGTCACATTTGGGGAAACGTGCAAATTTAAGATGGAGGCATGGAATTTGCAGAATACAAAGAGAATAATCACTAATTTTCCCTCATACTTTGTCTCTGATTTACCCTATTTTGATGTCCTAGCAAATAGGAGAGCATAGATGGAGGTTGGAAACAATAGATGAGGGGAGCTGCTGATCTATGATCTTTTCAAAAGATTCATTCTACATTCGCTACCTTGTTAAATGATACACCTCTACTCTTGTAGTGACATCAGAATAAAATGGCATTTTCACAAAAGGAAGTGAGCTTAACATACCTTCCCACAGATTCTCCATCATGGAAAATTCTTGTGATGATCCAAAGTGTACTAATTGATCATTAACGTGCATGACAAATAATAACAATGGTGAGATGTATACTTACGACTTGAAACAAGAAAATAGCTTTATAAGTGGACACCATATGTCTCCATCACACACCAATAGCAAAAGCTGCAAAATGGATAACTTAGGCAACTGAAGAAGTTGAAACTCAAACATCACCATAGAAAGGCAGCATGTTATACATTGACAACAAAATTTTGTTCGTGATGATTTTCATCATAATTAGTACATGTAAAATTTGGTACAGAATATTGAAAATATTTTACACAATAAACACTCGTTGATTGATTCTTTTTTTTTGATTAGGTAAATGTGGGTTGAGGGGACCCAAACCCCGTAACAAGATGTTACAAATGGAGACAAAGATAAAACCATGAGGATCAAGTGAAGCTGCCCCTACCAGCAGTATAGATAAGATAAGATAAGATAAATATATTAATGTCCAATGAATGACCACAAAAGTAGGTCAATGGGACTGCAGCCCAAACAATATACAAAGTGCGAGCGGGGACAACTCAAAACGAGTTCCCAAAAACAAAAGAAAAGAAGAAGAGAAAAGACAACGTAAAGAAAACCCGAGTTAATACCCCCCAAAGTGGGGTAATGGAGCAAGCGGGGAAGAGAAACGAGGGAAGCAAAGAAGGGAAAGAAGGGGGGATAAACGAGGACCAATGGTCTAATCAGGAATGGTAGCCACATCCCTCCTAACATTAGAGGCCGACGGAAAGAAGCTCCTGATGGACTGGCAACCCGACGATGGGGGCGAAAACCTCCTTCCCTGCTGAGATCTGAGACTGACGCGACGGCCAGGGGGGCGAATGGAGCTAGACTGCCCACTGGTACGTGTGTGCAACCGATTCTCGCCGGGCAAAGCGGTGATATAGAGAAACTAAACAAACAACACACCAACAACAAAGCATAAACAAAAACAATAATCCATCTTATCCCTAGGTATCTTTGCCACGAGATCTTAACTGCATTTTGAGGGGATTTTTAGCAATTTTCCTTTTCTTCTTATTCCCCACAATAATTCATCCTTCATCTATATTCAGATTTACATTTTGCTTAGAGTGAATCGGGATGAAATTATTTTATATTCTCCTCAGTGCTCATGCAAACAAGTCACAGGAGGAAGGGTATTTGTATCTTCTACATCAACATGAGGTGTGACTTTACCAACAGAGTGGGAGAAGGAATGACCTTAATCATCGTTTCAGATCATCTTCGCTCTCAAATTCGCTTGGAATTACTATCCAGCTTGGCTATTCACAACCAGATGACTAGGATCGAGTTTTCCACCACGACGATCTAGTTTTACCTTGTTTTTCCCAAATGACCTCCCAACAAGGTGACCTAGGAAAAACAAGTCTTGCATCTGAAAGGAAACCCTTCATAGTCAAGAGTTTGGGTCCAAGTACGATCCTCTACTATGAGATCAATGGTAGCCGAAATCAACAAAAGTATCCATGTCAACCAAAATACGGGCATAAGTGGTAAAATCATGAAAGAATGTCTTAGGATCAATGGCTAGACATTTACCCAAGGCACTCCCTATAGATAGTAAGTAGTTTTCACTCCAAAATTGGAGAGGCAAATATGGCAGCTAGACCCAAACCGGTTTGACATTAAAGGTTTTAGTCGCGAGGTGAACAAGGGAAACCATGGTTTCATAAGGAAGTCAGATTTGAAATCCCAAACTTTACCAAAAATCAAATCTCTATTAGAAATTTTGTCAAAAACTATAATGAAAAAACCTCTAGATGTGGGGTAAATATCAAGTTTACCTTCCATAAGAGGCTTCCAAAGTGGTTTGATATCCAATCATGAAGAGTAGGAGGCCCTGGCGAGAGGTTATCAACTGCGAGATGAGCCCATTACTCTTGAGACAAGCTTTAGATTGAAGAACTTCGGCCCCAAAGGAGACGGACAAAAACTTTCACGAAACCATAGGTTTGAGAGGAAGTCTGTTGGAGGATTTGGCACCTTTCAGAAACTCTTGCCCTCAACACCGCCTAAGCAGCGGACTCAAGAATCCCCGCAATCGCCTCAAACTTAGTCTGCGAGATCTTAGCCCGCCGCCTCATGGGATTAACAAAGAGGGGTCGCATGTACCCATCAAGGAGCCATAAGGACTATTTGTATTACCTCCGCTACTTGGTTCCAAAATAGGGCCACGAGCACCATCAAGAAAGGACGAAGGAAGAGGCAGGGGCCTTTTAAGGCCGCCCACGCCTGTAATTTGTCGCCGTCCCTAGAGCCCCCACTTGCGTGGCCCTCTCCCGCAGCAGCGACCCCGCTACCAAAACCGAGGGCAGTGTGAAAATATTAGGAGAAACAACACGAGTAAGTCGCCGTGAAACAAGAACAGCCCTCAAGCAACGCCAAACCCAAGAGAACCAAATTGAGGAGGCAAAACCAGAGGAAGTAATGTGAGTATTGATTCCTAACATTACAAATATCTTAAATACATCTATTGTAAATTGATGCCAATAAATATCAGTCTCAAGATTCTTATTTTGAATTTTATGTGTACCACATTGATTAATAATTCCATTACATTGTCTTCATATTTCCCACAAACTTTTAAGCTATGGTCAAATGGACAACAAATTTATGGTCAAAATTACCTTGTGATGGTCAAATGGATGCCAAATTTAATGTATCAAACAAAAATGTACATGATCACATCATTAGATCCACGCCTTGCTTCCATCATGAGAACGCCTATCGGCATAACTAGATGGAAGACCTCTAGCCAATTTGAGAGACTTCAATGATCCAACTTATATCCCACCATCCCCTTGTTATTGTGCACTACCTGCTCCTTGTCGACTGTTGTAATAAATAAAAGTATTGTTTTGTGGCTGACCTTGCCATACTTATTCTCTTGTTGGCTTTAGGTAATGTTGTGACGATTCTCTTTAGTTATCTTTGATTGTTGACGGTTGCATTTTAACCAATAACTGTTGAGTCTTTTGCATAGAAATAGAATGTTGCATGTCAGGGCAATGGCGCTGTGTGATAGGTCCTCCATGTACTGATAAATTTTACTGTTCACTACCTTGTGATATAATGCTTTTGTTCTCTATGTTTTTCTATTTATGCTGTGGTATGTATTTACAATTCCACAGTTGATATTCCTTGGTAGTGTAGTTTTCAGAGCAAGCACTCCTTTGACAATCATAGATCCCTGCACTGATTGCTCTCGCATGAATCTGTATATCTGTTGAATTCCACTTCAACAAAAATGACGTCATCAATAACACACTTGGAGTGAACTTTGATGTTAGACTAGAAGGTGTAAATATTAAGGTTCACAACATAGAGGACAAAGTGCAGGATATCACACAATTCCTCAATATTAACCAATAATCTTCAGCCAGAACTGATCGATTGTTTTGATGGACGGTATGTTCAAAGAGATTCAAAACATCAGTGAGTGTCCTTCTGTTATGGAGGCCAATGTAAGCAGGGACATTACCAGTTTTGAAATATTTTTTTGAAGGCCAATGATCCTTATGTTGTACTATTATTCAAGAATTTCTTGCCTTCCTTGTCCAAGACTTCCACAGCCACAATGTGAGCGTGGAGCAATGACTTGAACGAATAAAGTATCAAGTAGACTCCATCTGGCATCAACTCTTCTGCAATCTTCAAATGACCTGCAATGCTCTTTCTTACTAAGTTGTGTCTGGTCTATGGCTTGTAATGTATTTGTTCCATCTTGTGTCATATTTTGAAGCTAGTCTGGTTTATGTTTTGGCACGGTTAATATTATCGGTTAACCTAGATCTTTTTTATATTATGTCTATGGATTCTGGTTGTCTTTTAAGCCATTATGTTTGCTTTTGGTTCGACGATGATAATGGATCGCAATGTGTATCTTGGGTATCATGTAGTTTGCCAAACTAAGCCCTATGTTTAAGCATAAGACCATATTATCGCATGGGAAACAAAATGCTATCCCAACATTGAATGACTAAGATTTTAGAAAGCTTGTTCATATTGAACATGTTGTCCACTTACACATAAATTGAGTGAAGTAAAATTTATATGAAATCTGTAATGTCCCCAAATGGACATTTTTGACCTCACTTGGATTTTGGGCAAATCCAACACCAAAGCAACTTATAAAAATATATTTTCAGTCACTATTATGCAGATCTGGAATTTATTTCAGAAATTGCAACTAGGGTAAAGTATGAAACTCCACTAAATCAGCCCTTACACTTAAGTTTTCTTATTCAAAACAAAAGTACTGATTTTATAAGGCCCAAATCAGGTAAAATATGCAGATTTCTGATGTAAATATGACTGAAATAAATTATTTAAAAACCTTGTCTGCAACATAACTTCAAAAATTCATATCTTTTGCTAGAGAAGTCCAAATGAGCTGAAATTTTGGATCTTGGGCCGTAAAAATATGAAGAATAATATTCTAAAATTAGTTTCTGCACAACAAACTCGAAACCCTAATTTTGCCCTAAAAATTAGGTCGCTCAACACATTTAGGGCATCAAATCAGCTCCAAAAATTATGAAATTAATTTATTTCAATTCCCAAAATTCAGTACAATAAGCAGCAATAGATTTCAGACCTGGAATAGCTCCAAAACACTGAGAACTAGCCAAAAGATGGGTCGCTCCACTAGAAGAAAATAAGATAACCCTGCTGCAATTTTTATTCTTCAATACACTGCTGGAAACTAGCAAAAATTTGTGTAGTCCCACTGGAAAATCCTGTGTGGAAATTCCTCCAAAGCTCTAAGAGGGTTTTCGTCCTCTAGAGTCAATCCGAAGGGTTTTCGTCCTTGGATTAATTTGCAAAAAGCTCAAGGCTTCAAATGCAAGAAGAGAAAATATCAAATCAATCTGGAATGCCTTTACAAGTCGACTTCTTCCCCTTTTAAAGAGAAGTGACCCAATGGAAACCTAAAAAGCCACCAATCAGCTTGTGGTGCTTTTTTTTTTATATTTTTATCCTCCTTGATCAAGTCGCATTTTCCCCCTAGAAAATACAAATTTAATAAGTGCTTTATTTTTAAAGCGCTTTTCTAGGTTCTAATTTTATGTTAAGCCTATTAATTCATTATATGTGCTTTTATAATGTTTATTATTATTATTTTTGCACAATATAATAGAATTAATAAAACTTAAGTCACCCTTATATTTTTCCTTTGGCCGTCGGGTTGACAAAATAGGCCAAAGGTCTTCGATTGGGAAGGGGATATTACAAAATCTGTAAAATTGAACTTAAATCTAGAGAGAAATTTGTATGTTGTGGATACTCATAATTATTGCAATCAATAAAATGAATTACTTTGCATATTTTTAGTGTACATCGAAGCAAATAAGAACTTGAATATCTCAAAATTGAAAATATTAGGGCATTAACCTATACATTCTTTATTATGATTCTTTAGGTTCAGTTTTCTTTAAGTTATGCTAGTTATAAGGGTTTTATCTAGTATTTGGCCTTCTTCTCTCCATTGTTTACAAGACAATTTAAATGCAGGATCAAAATATTCTTGAAAGGTTTAATGCAACAGGCATGCCATCAACACTACAGTTTGTAGGAAATTCAGCAAAGGAAAGCAATCTGTTCAAGCGGTATGTTTATTGAAATTTTATAGGAATATTTACATACTTCAGCTATGTCTACAATCAATTCTTCCCAAACAATGCTGTTTTTAATCAATAATGAGACTTATTACATTTAGGAAAACAATTTTTTGGACAAGGTCTAGTCAATTCTTTCATTCTTGTTATTGTTCTTATTATGCCAAACAAAATCGATCTATCCATCCCTTATCCATCATTATTCTAGATTATTACAAATCCTTTTTGTAATGTCCCCAAATGGACAAATTTTTACCCCAGATGGATTTCCCTCAAATCCCAAACAAAATAACAATGTCTAGGGGATATACAAAATAAGTATATGCAGATCTGAATATTGTCCCAGAAAGTGCGACTTGGTATTGGAAAGAAAATTCACCAAATATGAAGTAAAATCACTGAATCTTTTAATTAAACAAATCAACAAATTTTATAATGATAAAATCGTGAGTAAAATACCATATTGCTCATCAATAACAGGCTGAAATTATTTTATATAAATCTGCAGATCGCTGTGCTCAGACACAACTGAAAAGTACAATAACCTTGAGCCAAAAATCACACCAAGGGGTGTTTGGAAGGCTAAAAACCAAAAGTAAAAACAGCAACCCAGATCTGAAATTTATTAGCTTCAAAACACTCCAAACTGGCTCTTTCTATGAGTTGCTCCACCCAAGAATACTGTTGGACATGAAGGGAATCACAGTGACAATATTCTCCTTCAAAACCCTTGTACAAATTTACAACTTTCAGCCCTCAACACTCTTGGCAAATTACTGGAAAACTCAGATGATTCCTTGAATCTTGATCCTCAATGGAAACCCCTGGAATGGAGAATCCTCACAATATAGAAGAAGAGTTTTTGTTCTCCTTCTAGATCTCAAGAGGGTTTTCATCCTTAAAAATTATTTTGCAAAGCTCACAAGCTCAGACAAAAATCAAAATTTGTATAAAATAAAAGAGATAGTTTACAAAGCCAAGTACACTTGCTTTTATAAGCAATCTTGGCTTAGTAGCCACCCACAATCACCAATCAAAACCTTTGTCCACATTTAATTCTTTTTTTGGCATTTATCACCTCCCAACATGGGTTGCATTTTTCCCTCGGAGGAAAGAAAAATATAAAGTGACTTTTTTTTATAATTTCACTTTATCCTTTCTCTTTTATTTTTATTCAGTCATTAATAAATTAAAATAAGTGCTTTGTATAAAGTTTCTTTGTATGCATTTTATAATTATTTGTTAAAACTATAGTTTCCTTTTTTATCACCCCTTAATCGTTGGGAAACATAATTGGGCTAGGGTCTTCGATTGATTATTGTAGGAAGTGGGACATTTTAGTCCTCCCTTCCCCAATTGCTTTCCCTTAAGCAATTCCAAACTCGTCTCTGTCCAAGTGACATGTTGAAAAACATGCTATAGTGCTCCAAAATTCGAGCTCCTGTACTTGTCAAATGAGATAGATCTTGCCACCATATACCGCTCTCATGATGATCATATACACAAATTTGCATCAAGGGTATCACATACTTTATATTGCAGATTTGATCCTCTAACTCATCATTTTTCTCAAGAGGAAAATAAATCTGAATATGCAGCAATAAATATGACATTATCTCACTCATTCCATACCTTGTAATGTCATCATGATCTACAATGGGTTGAATACCCTCATGATATAATTGTTGCAATAAACAAGATGACATACCTCTTTCCTCACCATCCTCATCCCGTGCAATCTGCCCTCCTGGAAAGAACTTTCCATGCTCTTGGCTGTCACAATTTGAGGAATACCATTCCTCATACCTTGCAAAACAACTTCCTTGTCTTGCACTTTGAACTTCAACTCCATAGTTTGATAATTTTGGATGAACTCACTTAAAGATTACAATCAGACACCAAATACTAAATCCAATCCACCAATACTAACAACATAAAAATCATCTCTTACCTCATGATCTTCTATGCTGAACTTGAATTGTGGAACCTTCTTTGTGCATGTGATTGAATGTCCATCTCGCCATGATCACATTGAATCCTTGAAATCTTCTTCCCGCAATCCCAACTTGGCAACCACTATAATGTCCCCTAATGGACAAATTATGCCCCCAAACAGAATAGCGACAAATCCCAATGAAAATGCAAGATTCAATAATTATTTATTAAAACCCTTGAAATCAATGTGGAAAATAAACGACAAGAAGTTGAAAATTATTGTTTTTAGGACAATATTGCAAACAACCCAAAATTCCTTGCCAAAACCCTAGGAGATTCGCCTATACGTGTAAAATAGTCTCAAAACACTTTAAAAAATTATGAAATTAAATATGTAGCTAGCGCTTGAATTATCAAATTTGAAAATATTTAAATTTTTGCAAAATACTGAAAATTTGATTTTTAATTGCAGAAAATAACCGAAACTTCAGAAATTCATAACTCGGAAAATACCCAATAATTTTTGACAAATGATAGCTCAAATTGAAGATAAATTACAAGCTTTCCAATGATACCAAAATCAAAATTTTCCGATGGGTGGAAGGCACCCAAAATAGGCTCAAAAATATGGAAATGTGTAGATGAAACCCTAGTTGTACCTGAAATCAACAACCATTCGCCCCTCTTGGAAAGCCCTCAAACAAGCCTCATAATTGATCACAACACCTCGATCTGATTCTTCTTTAGTTTTACCTTCAACAAAGACCTCACATGTAGAAAAACCCTTCAAACAACAAACAAATCTTCGCTCAATGAAGTTGTGTGTAGCACCACTATCAATTAATATGGCTATCTTTTGCCCATGAAGATCTCCTCTAACTCGGAAAACATAGAAACTAGGTGGTACAACTAATGTAGTTAATGTGGCATTTGTGATAACGAATTCTCCTTCCTTTGCTTGGTCTTCATTCTTCTTTGGATCAACATTATTTTCATCCTCTTCATCATCTGAAACTACCTCAATGTAGTGGATTGACCTCTTACCTTGGCAACGATGGTTGGGTGTCCATGAGTCCTTACAGTGGAAACACAATTTCTTTCTTCTTAACTCATTCCTTGCCTCTATTTCTTGGTTGTTTCTTTCCCATTCCTTTGCCTTACCTTGCTGCCCACTAATTGTTGCCCCTTGCTTATCATGTTGAGTTATTATTGGTTGCTTGTTGGTTAGATTTTCTGCATAGTTGAAAACCTAGGCAGTCATGAGATAAAACTCCCTCATTTACCGGTGAGGCTCCCATGTAAGATTTTGTCAGTTATATTTTCTAGTATCTATCTGTTGGTATTACTTTAACTATGTAGCTCATGAACCATAGTAAGACAGGCTTTTGGCAAGTAAGTACCGTAAAAGAAAGAAAAACTTTGCGAGAAAAAAATAATACGAAACAGGGGAAAGGAGAGAATCTGTGCAACCCAATCAATAATTTACAGAGTTGATTGCATGCACATAGATTAAAACAAATAGATCATTAAACACAAAATTCAAAGCAAAGGAAACTTTCAGATCTAGATCTAGAATAACACAAAGTTTATGAATAGATCTAGAAATAAATACGAGACAAATGCATCGTTGACACAAAGTTCTCTGGAAATCTCTTCTCTATTCCTCTGCTTGTAGAAAGCTATCAAGGGTTTCAGCTCAAAGTCTGGAACACAAGAATGTTGATTACAAATTCCGATCCTTTAACCCGTAGGTTCTTCCTCTATTTATAGTGTATAAAGGGCAATTAAAAATAAGGAGCTTTAAATGAATTCCCACGCGAAGCTATGAAAAGGAAACAATTGACAATCTTCCTCTTGGAATTCCTCTTTGCATGACATGCATGATTTATAACTGAAAAATAGAACCTTCTATTTTGCATGTCTGCCACCTATTTCCAAGTAATTGACTTCTTCAAGTAACGGCTTTTAAACCAATCACTTAAGTTTTATAATTTAATTGATTGCTCAATTACTTTGTCGGAGAAAATAAAAGAAAGAGGAAAAGAAATAAGAAGAAAGTTGCAACCCTCCCAGTCTTGTTCTTCTTCCATATTCTGCATGCGGTTGACTCTTTTGCCTTTGATTCTCACCAAACTAGATTTGAAGCTATGCATGAATGTGATTTGCTTGTGGGTATTGCCTTTGACCTGTCTTCCCTTCTATCCTTGAAGCTTTTGTAATTCTTCTTCAGTACATGCACCAGTGCAATGTTTGCCGTAAATAATTCAGACAAAACTCATCATCTTTTATTTAAAATTGCATATGAGCAATTTTAAATTCTGGAAAGCACTCTGGGTGAATGCAAACACAAGTAAATTCAATGAAGGCTTCAACTGGAAGATTAGGAGCACATGCACAAGCTTCTGAAAGGAATTCTCCATGCAATGACTTCCACATGGGCTGCGTTAGAAACAAGAGGATGAATTTTTTCCAGAAGCCTTTGCAATTATGAGAGTTGGATCTGTCAATCAAATTGGTGATAAGTTCGGGGCCTATGTTTGTATCATTGACTTCAGCAAATCTGGAAGCTATGCATGATTCTGCTGATCCTTTTCTTTCATCATGTTTTATCATGGCTGGAACAATCTTTGTCTGAGCTCTTTTTCTTTTAATTATGCCGGAATCCCTTGCAATTGGATCAATTTGTGCAGATTTGACAATTTCTTCAGATTTGGAAGATATATTCAATGTACCTGACATTGATTTGAGCACCTGTGATGAATACCTGCAATTTTATTCAGACAAAGATGGAGTCCATGGCATGAATACTTGATTTTTATCACCAAAATCTGCATATAAAGCCTGCTGCCCTAAAATTTGAGGTTTTGCTTGCATGCAAAGCAAACAAAAATATTATTTAATTCACCCAAGCACTTATACCAACATGTAGATAATTATCATAGCAAGAATCAAGCCATTCCAACCCTAGGCGCCAAACCTTGAAGCTTCTTGGCAAGTGGAAAATAAACTTTAATGCAAAATCCTCCTTTTGGCGCCAAAACTTGTCTGGGCTGCAATCCTCATCAAAAAGAATTAATTACTTCTTTATTATGACAACCCATGCTTATATAATCCTCAACATACTATTTTTAATAATTGTCCTTCCTATTTCTAGCAATTTAATTAATAAACAATCATGTTTATTCACCCAAATTGGGCGCCCAATTATGCATGTTGCCGGTTGTTTTTAAATAAATTATTTTATTTATTTTTAGCATGCATCATTGACTTCTCCTTAGCTTTTCCACTTGCATTGACTTTCCTTCTATTTATGGCGCCAAAATTGGGTGAATAAACCATTAATAAATATTATTAATTGCATTGTTATTCACCCAAGGTGGGTCGCATTTTTTAGCAAGGGTAATTTCCAAAAATAGGAAGTGAACTTTGATGGGAATTTCTACCCTGCACTGCAGCTCCAAAAATCCCCTGTTCCACTTAAGTGATTTAACTTTCATCATGGAAATTTTTAACTCGCTAAGCACGTAAGAAATTTCCGTCGGTGCTTTAAGTGATTTTTCTTTTATAATGAGAATTTTTGCGTTGCAAGGCAAGTAAGAAATTTCCGCTTGCCTGCCACCTCTAATATTCCTATTGCACCTTAAGTGACTTTGACTTCATGGGAAAAAGTAACCTACAAGCGGAGTAAGAAATTCCCACTGTCTGCCGCCTCTAATTTTTCCATTGCAACTGAAGTGACTTTGACTTCATGGGAAAAATTACCCTACAAGGCAGGTAAGAAATTCCTGCCTGCCTGCCACTACCAAAAATCCCATTGCAGCTTACACTCATTAATTCCAAAAAATGCGACTTGCCTGGGAGAGGCTTTTTGTGCATGACTTCATCTTTTTTGGTCAGAAGTTTGCATTTTGAGGCTGATTCCTTCCGTGCTGCAGTAGATGATCTCTAGATGCTTCGAGTGCATTAAACAGACTATACTTGGACAAAAATGCAGACTCTAGGGAAAATTCACAGAGAAATCTGCGGAGAAAACCAAAGAAAACGTAAAAGAAATAAATAAAAGCGAAAAACGTTTCCGTGTTGCGAGATAATGCTCAATTCAATCTGTGAAAACCCTATTGAGATGAGTGAATATTGACATGCAAAACTTTAACACGATTCAACCGAGCACAATTTACTCCAAACGAGACATTATTTATTCTATAAATAATTAAATAAAAATTTCATGCAGACAAAACTTGGCGAAGGGATAAAATGAGTTTGGGCATCTGGGTATTTGTTGAAATTGGCTCATATGATTCATTGGGAATATCTTAATGTAATACAAACATCTTCTGGCAATAAATACATGAAAAGACCCGTTATTTTAAAAAGGAACAAATTTTTTTCAAATGGGCAGTCTCAGATTTCAGGGTGAAATCTGGGGACACCAATGATCGGCTCCGTCAGGACATCTTTGCCCTTGTCAAAATGACAGGAGTAAAAATGAGATGCCAACATCTCGGTTTTCGTATCTTGTCCATTGCACTTGGGGTCAGACAAACAAAAACAACACAACACCGAAAAACAAAGAAAAATAAACAAAATTTATTTATATACATACAGGGTTTACTCTGCACTTTTAGATCCGGAAAAAGTTTCAAATGTTGCCGTTGAAAGGCAGTGGTAACTCAATTCCATCTTGGTAGGCAAGGAATAAAGTATCCATTTCGGCAGCTCTCTTGATTATGAAGGGCCCTTTCCAGAGTGTATCACGTTTGCCGTGCATGCCCTTCGGTTTATGTCTTTTGGCCCACCAGAGTACCCAATCTCCGATCTCGAACTTCCTTTCTTTGGCCTTCGTGTCAAATACATTGGACAAGTCTTTATCAACTTCATCTTGTGGTGGCTCATCCTTTCTTCTCTCTGTGGTAAATAAGTCTGCATCAACTTCCTCCGTACCCAACTTTACCGGTTGCATTTCTGAGGAAGAACTATCACCATATTCTTTGTTCTTCTTCAGGTACTGATCATGCTTGTTGAAAGTCTCCACTAAGGAAACTAAACCATTAGGGATTTTGTTACCTTTTGGTTGGATTATTCCACTATGGTCATCATAACCTAGATCAATTTTGCCTGTGATTGTTCGTCGTGGTGGTGATTTATTCCCTTCAACATGCATACATGTAGATGTTTGTTTGTCATCATTGAAAGTCTGCCTGTTCAACATTATCAGGGACTTTGGGGCGGTAGACCATCTCCACTTTATAGTTTCCTTGTCTGAATATGGACGGTGATCTATCTGGATTCAATAGTGTAGTGGTGACCGCTAAATGCCTTGGAATTTTGATTTATTGGAATGAAGTCGATAGAGAAGGCTGCAAAATCCAGTGTGACAGAAAACACTCTATCTCTATAATGCTTCATTTTATCTCCTTTGACTTGATTTTGCCCTCGAACTTGTTTTACTAGAAGTTCAACATCTCCTTGGGCTTTGAGAAGTTTTACTCCTTTCTTTTTAGCTTGCTCCATTCCTAGCAACAATGCTTCATACTCCGCTGTATTGTTGGTATTCTCAAACATCAGCTTGTGGGAGTATGGGAATATCTCATGATCTAGAGATATTAGTAGAACGCCGGCTCCTGATCCAAAAGAACATGTGTCTTTAAACTCCGTAGTACAAAATTTTTTTCTTTTGCTGGCTTTGGAATGCCTTTATCCATTTCCAAGAAATAGACCCCACGATCATATCCTTGAAAAAGAATCTGAGATCTAGGATCCTCAGATTTTGCCACAAAGCAGATGTCTTGAAACTTCTAATAGAACGGGTCAATGCTTCATGCATTTCCCTTTGGGACTCTCTCAAAACATGATGCATATCTCTTTGGCTCTCCCTTGTAGACTGTTGCAGCTCTCTCTGACTTCTTGTGATTACTTCATGCATGTAGCTAAGGTCGTCATTAGGAGGAGCTCTTTGATCATGCTCTTCCATTGTCACCTTCTTTGGGGTATTCCTTCTTTGATAGACTATAGAACTCTTCGCTGGTTGCATTCAAATATGTTTTTCTCTCCTTTTCCTCATAGGCTAGGAGAATACATTGCTCTGATACCATTGTAATGTCCCCAAATGGACAAATTTCAACCCCAGATGGATTTCTCGCAAATCCCAAACAAAATAACAATGTCTAGGAGATATACAAAATTATTATATGCAGATTTGAATATTGTCCTAGAAAATGCGACTTGGTATAGGAATGAAAATTCACCAAATATGAAGTAAAACCATTGAATCTTTCAATCAAACAAATCAACAAATTTTATAAGGATAAAATCATGAGGAAAATACCAGATTGTGCATCAATAACATGCTATAATTACTTTATGTAAATCTGCAGATAGTTGTCCTCAGACACAGCTGAAAAGTACAATAACCTTGAGCCAAATATCACACCAAGGGGTGTTTGGAAGGCTAAAAACCAGAAGCAAAAACAACAACCCAGATCTGAATTTTATTAGCTTCAAAACACTCCAAACTGGCTCTTTCTATGAGTTGTTCCACCCAAGAATACTGTTGGACATGAAGGGAATCACAGTGACAATATTCTCCTCCAAAACCCTTGTACAAATTTACAACTTTCAGCCGTCAACACTGCTGGAAAATTACTGAAAAACTCAGATGACTCCTTGAATCTTGATCCTCAATGGAAGCCTCTGAATGGAGAATTATCACAACATAGAAGAGTTTTTGTTCTCCTTCTAGATCTCAAGAGGGTTTTCGTCCTCAAGAGATAATCTCTAAGGGTTTTCGTCCTTAGAAATTATTTTTGCAAAGCTCTCAAGCTCAGACAAAAATCAGAATTTGTATAAAATAAAAGAGATGCTTTACAAAGCCAAGTACACTTGCTTTTATAAGCAATTTTTGCTTAGTAGCCACCCACAATCACGAATCAAAACCTTTGCCCACATTTAATTCTTTTTGGCATTTATCACCTCCCAACATGGGTCACATTTTTCCCTTAGGGAAATAAAAATATAAAGTGACTTTCTTTTTCTTTCTAATTTCACTTTATCTTTTCTCTTTTATTTTTATTAAGTTATTAATAAATTAATATAAGTGCGTTTAATAAAGTTTCTTTTTATGCATTTTATAATAATTTATTAAAACTATAGTTTCCCTTTTTATCACCCCTTAGCCGTCGGGAAACAAAATTGGGCTAAGGGTCTTCGACTGATTATTTTAGGAAGTGGGACATTTCACTTTTAAATGAGTGACTTAAGTTTGGATTGGCAACCACTTGTATATCACTTTAACTAGGAGAATATGGCCTAAACATTTCATTTCAACCACGTTATATTTCACATAGACACTTGACATGAATAAAATCTGTCCGTTAAGAGAAATCAAAAGGTCCTGTGGGCTACCTTGTCTGCCTACCAAATTCTGTTATAATCATCCAAAGTTCCACTTGTTTAAACCTGGATTTTCTTATGTTAGAGCATCAGACAAGCTCTAGACTACCTTGATGGTGTTAGATAACTAAAATCATCATTATGTATATATTGACAAAACAGCGTCAAACTCAGTTAAATATTCAATAAACCTCTTCCAAAACAAACTTCATAATGAATTGATCTTGGCCAATTGAAAAATTTCATCTTCCATTAATCTTACCTGTTTGAAATTAATTTTGGCTAACTCTACAAGTATACATTCCAAAAACAATTATCTCAACTAAGGCAAGAAAATTATACCTTGAGTCTGACTTTGGTCACCAACAATGGGTCAACTTACTTAAAATTCAACTGAAGGTTATAGTCTTCTTCTTTTAACCATTAATGACCATTAAAGAGAAAAAACAAGATTTAATGCTTGATGACTGTTAGCACTCTACTTGAGCAAGCTGGTAATAGTGGTCAATAATTCTAAACTGCGGTAGTTGATAAAATGGCGTGTTTCCACCTGAGTGTGGGAGAAGCTTTAAGAAAAAAAGATACTTATGAAATTCCATGGAGGAAGCTGTCCCGTGACTGGACATTGAGTTGCTTAATTATGTCACAACCCACATACGCCACTGGCACTTCTTACAAACTAATGGGTTGGTCTATATTCTGGAAGAGCACATATGCAATCTTGGTAGTTCTGGTGACAGTGAGGTTAGAGGACATTCCTACTAGGCATGGTTGAGTGGTTTGTTCCACTCATTTCATTAGCTATGTTTGAGGTTTGCTTTTATAATATTTTAATAAGTGATTTGAAGTACTGCATTGTATTCCTCTCTTGATTATTAAAACAAGGACTTTAAGTGGAACTTTAGTACACTTCTGCATGATAATGTGATGTGATTCAAAACTGTAATAACGGCATTCCAAATTCCCCAAAATCGTAGTGAATTTACTTTTGAAGGTCCTAAATGATTGATTTTTTATTCTGCCTGTCCCCATCCGTGTCCTATCTCTTTTAATGTTTTTAAAAAAACATGTAATGGTATTTGTAATTTGTAGTCTTCTTTGTTATTTTTTGGCATGTGCTATAGAGAAAATTTCCTTGATATGTGAACGATTGACCTATACCGACGTTTTACCTTATCGTTTTTACTTTTTCTTATTTGATTTTGGAGTCTTAGAGATTAAATAGGGGAACACTATATTTTTTTGTATTAGTGAGATGTTTGGTGAGGAAAGTAACATGGATGGTTGTTATTTGTTTACCAACCATTTGCCACCTCTTCCCCACAATAGTCCTTTCCATCTATACATTCCTTAGTACATAAGGAACAATTGGTCATTCTTTGTGTGCGTAAAGTCCTCTTAGACCATCATGTGCATGATCCATGCATAGATAGTGTGTAATAAAAGGGAATACTTACATTTATATTGTGTTGTTTGTTGTGTGTGCATGTTCGCCACTTGGACAAGGTTGGCTCATCAATCATCCATTGAGCTTTGGCATCAATGACGAACCTTTTTAGGACTGGGTCACTAATTAGTCATCCATTAAACATGGGCATCATCAACCACCTATTTCTAGAATTGGTCAAAGTCGAGAATCAACCACTCAACGCAAGGGTGGGGGATTAGCTGCGTCGGTGATGAAGGCGTGTTGTGAGGCGTAGTGTTAGGCTTATGATCTTGGTGTTACGTCTCCGATTCGACTCTCAACATGGTTTACCAAAACCCTTTTAATACATAGACATCATTGATGAAATACTCCCGATGGCTCCGCCCTCTCTGCGTCTTTCCTCGTCGCCTCCCCATATCCCTAACCCTAGTGTCGGCGGCCATTGCCCTTTGTGGCTTGCGTAGGTCGTTGGAGTGGCTTCGGGCAATGTTTGCTGCGGCAGTGATGTCATTGGTCCGGGCTGCCCCTGTGCTGATTCTGGGGTGAATGGATGTGGATCTGTGAGGCTCTGGCCGGGGGTTCTCTAGCTCTGTGGACAAGAAGGTTGTGGTTGCGACCTCAGTTGCTTTGGCGTCTAAACCGCTCAATGCTGCAAAACTCCCTCCTTCTCGTTATGTTCGGGAATCGGTGTTGTAAGCGAGAACATTATTACTCCCGGCCTAGTGTTGATCTCTGCGCTTTAATGGCCTTTGGCCTGGTCTTCTCGCTTTTTCACTCATGGATTTCTTCAAGTGGCGTCCTCTCATGGAAGGTAACATTGACATTTACCCTTGTGCCGAGGGTTTTTTATTGTGGTTTTCAATGTTGTTGAAGATAGAGATGTTATCCTCTCCAAGCTTTGGGAACTTCAGAATCATCACTTGTTGATGAAACCATGGTTCTTGTCTTTCAATCCTCTCACCAAAACTTTCAACGTCAAGCCTGTTTGGGTTCATTTACCTCATCTTCCACTTTGCAGTTTTGGGGGAGGAGAGTTTGATTTCTATTGGTAATGCATTGGGAAGATTTTTGTCCACTGATTCTAATACTGAACTCTACACACATACACTATGCTTGCATTTTGGTGGATCTGGATACCTCTCTTGATCTAGCCGCTTCCATTGAACTCAAAGTTTTGGATAGGATTTGGACTCAACCTCTTGACTATGAAGGCTTGCCCTTCGATGCAGGAAATGTTTTGCCTTGGGTCACCTTGCTTCCTTATCAGAAAGTGAAACTAAAGGTAAATGAAAAAGTTTCTTGGTGGAAGGATTCCCAACCCAGCCTGTTGGTTGTTGGGGTTGATCCAGATTCCTCATCGGAAATTTCGGCGGAGGATGTATGGGAAGGTTGTTGAGACTCTCATTCCCCTCTCGCAGTCGACAAAGACAGAGTTGACGCCCCTTCGGATATGGCTGAAAACGGTTTCTTGAATGAGGAGTCAAATGTTGAAAAAAATGAGTTCTCTGCAATTTGGCCTTCTCTCCATACAAATGAAAATTTGGATCCTAATAGGAGTGATGGTTGGACAATAGTAAACAGAAAAAAGAAAGGAAATACTTTTCATAAAATGAGATTACGATCTCATGGTAAATCGCCCTTAGTCATCTATCGAGGGTTGTCATGTTTGTTTTCACTTCATGGAAGCTTTGACTTTAATTCTCTTATGGATTATCATAATTGGTTTTCTGATCCGCTTGGTTAATGCCTTAGTGGCTTCCTATTTCTCGCTGCCTAATGGCTTTCATTCTTCCTGTATTGCTTCATTGCTATATCTTGCCTCAAGGGCCTTTGTAAAAGGATGAGGGTCCTTTCAAAACCCCCACTTTTACCCTTTTCCAAAGAATCAACCACTTAATGTAGGCATCATTGACCTCCCTTTTCTGGAATTGTTTGGCCAACTACTTCAGCATTATACATTTAAGTGGAAAGTTGAAAATCTACCTTGCAAGTGTAACGTTAAATCTGTTTCACAATTTAAGTATTAAGTCCTTTGGCCACTCATTAGTCACCATTAAACATGTGCATCATCAACCACCTCTTTCTCGGAATTGACCGGGTCGAAGAATCACACACTAAATGCAGGGCATCATTGACCACCCTTTTCGGAATTGTTTGGCTCAAGCACTTCAGCATTATACATTTCAGTGAAAAATTGAAAATCTAGCTTACAAGTACAACATTAAATCTCTTTCACGATAAAAATACCTCTTTTTTCATAAATCTCTTCTAGCTCACCGCTCGAACAATCACATTGCTTATCTGGATAAAGCTAATGGTACCCAGCAAATACACATGAAGAAATCCAACACGTTGCCATACAATACTTTTCTGAGTTGTTTAAGGCAACCAATCTGGATAGGAATGCCCAACAACAATTGCTTAACATTATTCCTTCTCTGGTTAGTGAGGCAAACAATATGTTACTTTTGCAACTGCCGGTTTAAAAAGGAACTTCAAATTGTTGTTTGGGCCATGAAAAGGGGAAAACTCCAAGACTTGATGGATTTCCGATTGAATTTTATCAGAGTTCTGGGACATTATTAAAAAGATCTGCTAGAAGTAGTGGAAGAATGCAGACAGGCAAAGACTGTTCTTAGGGCCATCAACTACACCTATATTGCTTTGATCCTAAGACACGGAGGCTAGCCCCATAGCTCTATGTAATGTGTTGTACAAAATAATCACTAAAGTCATAGCTAAACGGCTGAAATCCATCATTGACAAAGTAATATCTCCCGAACAAGGTGGGTTTGTTCCCCATAGACAAATCTATGATGACATTGTGTTGGCTCAGGAAGCTCTTCACTCCATGGACATTCGAAGAAGCCAACTATGTTTGTAAGGCTTGATTTATCTAAAGCTTATGACAGGGTTAGCTGGGCCTTCCTTTCGACATCCTCCTCCGTTTTGGGTTTTCTCCTATCTGGGTGCAATGGATACAAGCCTGTATTTCTTCGGTTTCTTATTCAATTTTAGTTAATGGCATTCCTACAACGCGATTTTCTGCATCGAGAGGTATAAGGCAGGGAGATCCTTTATCTCTGTTCTTGTTTATCATAGTTGCAGAATCCTTTGGTAGACTCTTTGCCATGACAAGAGTCCAACGAAAGTGCGAAGGTATTAAATTGGCCACACAGGTGGACCCACTATCTCACTTACAGTTTGTTGATGATTCGTCTATCATGGGGGAAGCGTCTTTGAAAGAAGCTACTCAGATCCATAAAAATTTGGAACTTTTTTCAAAGGCCACTGGTCAGGATATTAATAGGCATAAGTCAAAAATTATTTTCTTTCATTGCTCTCCAAGGTTGGAACAGGACATACTGACGAAACTTGGATTTCAAAAGACCACATTACCTCTAAAATATTTGGGTATTCCATTGGGCTCTAAAAGAATCTCTGATTGGGGCTGGCTACTTGCTAAGATCCAACAAAAATTTAGTACTTGGACTAATAGATGGTTATCATCAGGGGGAAGAATAACCTTGATTAAAGCTGTGTTGCAAGCTATTCCTATATATTTTGCTTCTCTCCTGAATATTCCAACAGATTCGCATCATTTAGATTCTATTAGTCAAAAATTCTTATGGTCAGGCACATAACAGGCTCGGAAATGGCATCTCGTGAAGTGGAAAACCTTGTGTCTGCCAAAGAAAGAGGGAGGATTGGGATTCAGAGCTAGTGTTATAAATAACAAAGCCCTAACAGCCAAGCTATATTGGAGACTACTGCAAAATCTAGACCAGTTATGGAGTATTAATATTAGAGAAAAATATACACATGGAATGAGACCCCATGAAATAGTTTGATACTCTTTACCTTCTCGAGGATCTCCCATTCTCTCAGTTCTCAGAATAGGAGAAGGGATCATCAAGCAACACTTGTTTTGGAAAATTGGAAAAGGAGATCAGACAAACTTTTGGACGAGTTCGTGGGATGGTCATCCACCTTTGATCAAACAATATCCACATCTTAGTAATATTATGGATACCCTACATGGACAAGGAAAGATAAATGATCCTTGTTACAAATTCGACATCAGATACCTTGGGATGGGGAACAAAGCAGGATGGAAAGTATTCAGTAGCTGAGGGCTATAGAGTTTTGGTGGCCCCTCATCCACATCCATGGAAAGATATCTTTGTGGACCTTTGGCAACCTGCTCTATGGCCTAAGGTGAGATTCTTTGTTTGGCTTCTAATCTATCATAGGGTTCTTACAGAGATAATTTGATGAAAAAGGTATGGTTGGACCCTTTTGGTGCCCTTTATGCAGAAATGCAGAAGAGACCCTAACTCATCTCTTCTTTCAATGCCCCTTCATTTCGGCCCTATGGTGTACACTAGTTGAATGTCTTTCGGTAACGTGGCAATCTACTATGAATCTAGTGGACACTATTAGAGGTTGGAAACATTTAGTTAGGGATACTCAAGACTTTACCAAAGGAATCTGGCTTGTTGTTTCTCTTTTGTTGTGGAATGTTTGGAAGGAAAGAAATAGACACATCTTCAAGTCAGAAAGTAGAGATAGGTGGTATATCATGGACCTGACTAGAAGTAATATTGCAGAAACTATAATGCACAATCTGAAACTACCTTTCCCACTTTGCCTGCAAGGTGGAAAGTTCTCTTACAAAAACTAAATTTGGGCAATAGGCAATTGCAGATAAAGCAATCTACTAAACAAAGGGTACCTTCTACTCTTAGAATATGGAAGCCTCCTCCATTCGGATTTGTCAAATTAAACATTGATGGGGCAGCTAGAGGTAATCCAGGTCCAGCCAGTATGGGAGGGATAGCTCATGACTCCTTGGGAACTCCTCTCTTCTTCTTTGCATATCAATTGGGACACTACACTAACAATGTGGCTGAAATTATGGCTATCCAGCGTGCTCTCCTGGAAGCAACTAAACTGGGATGTCCTAGTATCATAGTAGAATCGGACTCCAAGGTTATTGTTAACCTTCTACAAGCCCCTGAGCAACATCTGTCTAATAATTGGCTTATTGCCAGAATCCAGGATCATATTAAACTCATTGCCAAACAGTTCCAAACAATCACATATTCTCATGTGCCTAGGGAGCAGAACAAGATGGCTGACGCCTTGGCCAATTGGGCTTTAGATCATTCTAATCTGATAAACTTTGGTCCTCTACCCCTGACTTGGTCCCAGGAGAAACGACAACAGATTGAGCGGATCCTCTCTTTGAAATCACATGATGGATAAATCACAGATATGCTATCTCTTTTCTTTTATTTGTTCTTGGAAGTCAAAAGATATCTCCTCTAGTATGAGCATAATTGCCTGGCATTGTAATTTGTACTTTATACTTTTATTAATATAAATTTGGTGGTTTTAAAAAAAAAAAAGTCCTTTGGTCAACTCGATGCTAAAAATTCATTTTGGGTTAAGCAGGTCAAAGCTGTTATTTCTGATCAAAATCTCAGCAGTTTGTCAATGCACAACAAGTGTTTCCTTGTACATGGCCAGCTCGGTCAAGGGTAGCAATAATGGTAGTGAAAACACCCAAAAGTCAGTGCTGCTGCAAAATTTGTCTGTATGGTAATTCTAGTTAATGCTAGGCTGACAACAAATTGCTAGTTCTGCCATCTTTCTGGCACTGTTGCTTTTGGTTCCCATCGGGTGTGGGAGAAGTGAAATTGACTAAATGATGCTCATCATCCAGTTGAACTACACAGGTGTTAAATGCATGTGAAACAAGCTGACATCACACATGATGGCTGTCAGGAAAATTAATTTTTATAATTATGGAATACCAGATGCATTTTGAAATGAGGCCGGACTTCAAATCCGTATGCAACTTCATTATGTTTCTTTAATAATATGTAATATCTAGAGGATAGTTTTGTACAATGGCAGTTCATAATGAGATGTCGTTTTTACTTGTAGGAAAGCTTTATCTTCTATTTCAGATGATTGTGGCGTCGTGTTCTACTTGATAAATCATAACTCCAGCTTGGGCTCCATCCATGTTTCCTCTACATTCGTTTCATTGCCCGTGCAGTTATTATAACATTTTGCATATTAAGATCCATGTTTCCCTTTCCAAGATATCCTAAAAGGACAACTTGATCCGTCCCACTTGGATGTTATAGTATTACATTTTTCGTTTGTAGATATATTAAAAATATCTCTTGATCCTTTCTGCATGGACATCCTAGGAAGATATCCTGTTCCTACCTGCATGGACAATCTAACAAGTTGCTGTGGGCCCCTCTACTTGGTTGTCTTACTGTCAGTAACCGAATTCACAATTTTGGGTTGCTTGTCAGTTTTACAAATTTTATGAATACACTAGACGCTGAAATATGTGGGTTTTGCAGCTAGAAAGATGATCAATAAAACCAAAATATGATAAATTTACTTAGGAAGTGTACTTCAAACATGGTTGGAATTTTAGTGAATACAATGGGTCCCATTGAATGTCGAGGTATCATTGAGATCTCTGAGGCCATTGGCATAAAACAAAAGAACAAAATTATTTTGATTGTGCATTTCTACAAAAAAGTCTCTACAGCTTTCTCAATGCCTCTCATCTCAGAATATTGGGAAAAAATGACAAGTTTATATCTTAAATATAAAGATGAGGAAGAAATGAAAGAAGCAACTCTGTTTCATTTATGTATCTATAACTTGGTTCATGCTTAAATTTTTGTAACTGTACTCATTTAATTTTATGTCAAAATTTCATGGCATCTGCAGCTTTTCTCCAAAATTGCTCAACAAGCTAACAACACAAAGGCTTGCTATGCAAAATCACATGGTAAGAAAGCGCACTCGTAGTAGCACATTAACTAATGTCTATGTACAAGAAACTAGTGCTCTCACTAAAACGTAGACTTGTTGTATTTCTGTTATTCAGATATAGTAACATCACTCTCTTATGATGGTTTTCTTCCAAGTTCATGTTTCATGGAACATTATAACAATTAATCATAGGGAGCATGGACAATCTTAGCGAACACAAAATTGTATCAATGAATATAATGGCATACTATTTGCTTGGCTACATCAAAAAAGTATTACAGATTTATCGATGCTCAATGATCTCCCGAAATTCAGCAGTCAGCATATATCTCAGGATCATAGCTCTTACCCAGATCCAAATAAAATAAATTAGTAACATTTGGGATGATGTCTTTAACAATTGGCATCCTGAGGATAATAAGAATTCCAAAGTACGGCATCAAGAGTACCAGAAGCAATACATTGACAAAAATTTGTTTATCTGGCAATGAGATTCCTTAAAACAAAAATCCATAAAAGGACACAAAATTAGGGAGAAATTAAATATGATAATGGTGAGCTCTTATCAGTTGTGTTAACCTATGATGCCGGATCCTTCGCCTAGGGGAAGGTCCTGGTATGACATGTACAGGGTACCAATCCTGGTTTGGTATTCCCTGGGTTCTGCTTGGGCACATGCTTGGACATACGTGGGCATACCCAGGCGCTGCCAGGACATACCTGGGCAAGACATCAACAGAACCCAAGCAGAGCCCACAGTCTAACATGCTTAAAAACATTTTTTTACCTAAAAAAGTTAACTTGGAATTATGAAAACAATTAAAAAGTATGGGGAAACCCTAAATGGAATACATTCATTTTGTCAAAAGCAAACACCAACAACTTATCTCTCATTGCATACTTATATTACGACATTTGGAATTAAATTATCAATGGTGTTTTCAACTGTTTTGTGGTTATTTAACTTATTTTGTTTACTCTCTGCATAGTATGTGATTAATTTTGCTTATTTGGTTATACTTTTATACTTTATATGTTTTTGTACGGGCATATTCAAGCAATTTTTTTGCCATACTGGCATACCCCAACCTTGTTCCCTTACCAGGATTGTCTACTTAGGTGTTAACTCAGATGGCTTGCAGCATGAATAAAAATTTGACAGAGCATGTAAAATCTGCTCCACTGATTCCATTCACTTCTCATGTTTACATTACGGTTTCCAAATTCTTGAATAAGTTATTTGGGGAATTCTTCAAGAATTGAAATTATGTATGGATCCTCCACTGTTATAATGAGATTTTTGTAGTTTTGCCTCTTGTCCATTTTAGTGCTTCCTTATCATGGATCATATTGCTTTTTCATGCACTTCCTCATAGCTTGGTCCAAGAAGTCTTTCATTTCGTTAGTTATGAAATTATGGCTGACACCAAGGATATGTTCAAGCACATTTAAACAATATTCCGAAGATTGGCTGTTAGCCTCAATTTTTGATTGTTGTCTCATTAATCTATCTGGTTGAGTCAAAATGTTCGGCGATTGAGTTACCAATGTGGTAGTTACAGTTGAAGCATGCTGATGCTGCAAGATAATATATTAGCACTTGTTTGGTGATTGTGGAGGTCCGTAACCATAAAATGAGTTGGTGACATTTGCAATGAGGCGGGCTATAACTTACAATGCCTGTAAGTGAAATATCTAGAGTTTGATATTAGACACTATCCTATCATTTTAGAAATTGTTAGGAGTTCCTCTGGATTTTCATAAAGTCTTCTTTCATACATTTCGGGAGGTGTTAAAGTTTGAGGAGATACAGCAGTATGCTACCTGCCATAGAGAGCCATGTGTTTGTCCATTTATTTGACTTTGCATATGCTGAATCACTCCTTCCCATAAGGTCTGTTTCTGTGAGGAATGAAGAGGAAACAAATATTTCGTAGGAAGGAATCTCCCGTATTCCAGAGTTCTAAGCTATGTCACAAGGTATTCTGAATTTTATCGAAAATGTTCGAACTTTATCTGTGTCAAACATTTACTCCAATTTTATCAATTATTTTAACCTAGGAAGTTTTTGACATGATTTTGTATTATTCTATAGATATGTTATATATATATATATACATATACCAAGTGAAAGCAGAGAATGAAAAGTTCTCTCTACTCTGTTCCTCTTACATATGTATGATTTTTTAAGAAAATTTAAATGATAAAAAAATTCTTGTCCAAACTTAATGATGTTTTTGCAGAACTTAATCAATTGGCGAACTTGAACCGAACTTTATCCTCATTGAACAGAAGTTGAACTCGAACCTTGTGACTTAGGTTCTAAGCTAAGTCACCGCATTCGCTGAATTTCATTCCAAAATTCGAAATTCGCCATATCTCAAACCACAGCAAAATAATTGCCAGAATTCGCGAATTTATTCGCACAGCTAACAGATGGTGAATTTTTTTGAAATTTGTATTCAGAATTCGTGTAAAAAAGTGCTGAAATTCGATTTTTAGGGTTCCGCACATCTAATATTTCACCTTTGTTGCGATTTGCCTAAATAAACAGCCAACTGTCACCGTTGACATTCATTCAAGTCCCTGTTGCACAGAGTTTAATTACTGGTGTGAATCTGAAGCATGAATCGACACGAATCTTTACTGGTGCGTGAACAAATTTCTGAGTTGTAGGAATCTCGCCAGGGCTGAAGCGATTTGGTGAACACAGGTTCAAAAGGTTAAAACTCCATGACTTCAGTTTAGGGCATAAGATTTTAGTTAATGTTTTACATTTTATTATTGAATATGGTTTACACTTTGTAACTAATATCGAATATTAATAACATCGTTTCTTTTTTAATTAAAAGTTTATTCAAACTTATCAATAATTAATATTTTATATTCCATTTGAATTATAATATTGCGTAGTATTTAATAATTTACACCTAATAAGCTCATTTTATCATTGATTTTTTTGCAACGATTTTTTATTTAGGTGTAAATAATTTACAAATAGTTGTTATTTGTTTTATTATTATGAGTTTGTTTCAAACTCCCGGAGCTAGTTGAGATCCTCTCCACTCCTCTTGGTGGGTTTGTTATCTCCTAGTTAGACATTCCTATTATCTAGGGATGTTAACTACTAGTAAACTCCTATTTAATAGTTCTCCCAAATGGTGAGAACAATCAGAGTAAATCATTATTTCTCTGTGTCTCTTTTATTTGTGCTCCTTATTCTCTAATATATTTTCTGATCTATTTCATGTCTGTGCTCAATCCTTCCTACACTAGATCTGTTTATTAAATTTTTCATGGTATCAGAGCAAGTGGGAGCTGCAGGAGAGTTGAGCCTCCTTGAGCTGGTTATTAGTGGTCTGAGGTTAAGAGTCTATTGTGTCTCTGTAGAAGGAAAATAAACAATCAGATCAGACCACGATCAGACCATCCACGATGGTGTTTTGACTGCGTTTACTCTGTTGTGTGTTCATGTTGTCTGTTGTCTTCACACCTACAGATTCAACTTCTTTATTCTTGGGGTTCATTCGAACCTTGTCAAAATTTAGAATAAAGATTGCGTTTGGTACTGGACCAGTGATCTCTTCAGCAGAAGAATCTTCTTCTTCTCCCTTCGCAGGGGTGTAAACATTTCTTACGGCTTGGCTGATAGTGGAGTGAGACATTCAAGGATTTCATTTGTTCTTGGAAACAACAACGTCTTCATGCAGCAGTCAGTGCAAAGCATGCTTATGAATATGCACTGTATTTGAGTCCTTGGCAGGCAAATCTGTATAAGGATATTGCTATATCAGTCGAGTCAATACTGGAGTGCCCTCTACATGCCTGTGATCTGCTGTTAGTATTTAACACGACCTGCTACACATCTGAATATTTCACTCTCCTTCAAGTCTTTGGAATTCAGAACAGCCTCTTCTCATGTGGCTCGGATTTGACAGAGTTCTCTTAGTAAGCTGATTGGCGAGTGAGATTGATACGAGACTCAAGGGAACAAACATTAGTAAGTTTTAATCTGATTTTTCCATGAATACTTTGCTGCATGCACAGCCGTATCTAATTGGTCCATTTAAAGCAATTTAAGAAACTATAGTATTAAATTTTTCTATAGTTTTTTATTAATAATTGCATTATGGGGGGAATTAATGCTTTTGGGGCCAATTAAGACTTTGTTGGCGGGTTGTTTGTAAACCGAGGACAAATTTGTATTCCTTGTTTCCTCCCGGGTCCAACGAGTGGTCACACGACCATACTTTCCTTCTATTTGGTCAGTATTATAATCAGTGAGCAATTTTTAATTAAAATTGACTTATTTTACGGGAAATTGAAAGTTTAATAACTTTTGCATGGTAACTCGAAATTGAGTGCCATTTTTTGCAAAAGTTGATTATTTTTCATTCCCGTCGCATTGAAGCAAATTTCATTGAAAAAAGCCAACTTTGAAAATAACCTCATTTGGACTTCATACGCCCATATTTGCTTTGGAGCGTTCAATATTCTTGGAGTACTTGTGTGGTTCTTTTTGAGCATATTTTTGGAGATCCTATTTTATTTTGCTCGACCCTTGCAAAACTTGTGGGTCAAGAGGTCGAAACTTCCCAAGAGGGACATTTAAAAAAATGGAGGGTGGTTCTATATTGAAACCATGTCGAGAGCCTTTTTATCATCCTCGTCTTCTGGCCACACCGGGATCTACAGTTGTTCGAGCCTCTAAACTCGATGAATTACCATGCCTGAAACCGAAGATGCAACAACTATTACAGTCTCATGGATTATGGCGCGTATTTGACGACACCATTCCCGCATTCACCACAGAGAAGGATAAGTACCTGTATGCATGCAAGCAAGATGAAGCTCTCGGATTGATCACGTTGAATGTAGCGGATAACCTCCAGTTTCATATTTCCGCGGCCACAGCTCCAAAAGAGGTATGGGAAAAATTTGAATCTTTGTTTGGCAAGATAAACGAGTTCAAATTAATTCAACTGGATCATGAATTAAACTCTTTATCGCCTTCAGATTTTCCTTCCATAGAAGAATTTCTGTCAAAATTTAAAGAGATTCACAGTCAGTTGAAAGTAGGTGGTAGAACTAAAAAGGATGACGAATGCATATACACGATCCTAACTAAACTAAAGGGTCCATTTTCTGTATTTACGTCAACCTTCTTTTCTACTATGGATGCACTAGACACTCAGTTTAAAATGCCTTCATTTGAATAGTTTTGTGAACGTCTCTCACGAGAACAAGCAAAATTAATCTCTCTAGATGTTATGCCTACATCGAATCATGCTCTTGTGGCTAGTTCTCCTAAGAAAAATTGGAAAAACAAACCCAAGAAAAGCTATGATAAGCTTGTACCCTCTCACAATATGGTTTCTAATCCTTCTGTTGACACTTCTAAACCACAGAATAATGGTAAAAATAAGAGACCATTTCAGAAGCGGGTGTTTGATCCTTGTTCCTTTTGTGGGGGGAAAAATCATCCTGAATCTAGATGTTTTTTGAAGTTGGAAGCATTAGAAAAGGCTTTAAAACAACACAAGATCATTGTTCCATCACCTTCATCTGCTTCCAATGCTGGCAAGGGTAAGGCTCTTTCTGCTAGAGCTTCTTCTCCTTTGCAAGACCGGTGGATTCTTGACTCAGGGGCTTCTCATCATATTACATATTGCAGGGATTTGTTGACTTCTATTTCTACTTGCAGCACTTCACAGATTTCGGTGGGCAATGCTTCAGTAGATGTATTGGGTTCTGTATCTGTAAATATGCCAAATGGGCATCTAAATGATGTTCTTTATGTTCCCCATATGTCTAACAATTTGCTTTCCATATATCAAATCTGTAATTCTGGTGATGGTAGAACTGTTGAATTCTCACCAGATAAGGTTGTAATCAGGGAACTTCATGATCATGATGATATTGTAGCTACAGGATCTGTGGATTCATGTTCACGTTTGTATGTATTTGAGAGCTTTGATAACTCTGCAGGATCTTCACTAATTGCTCATGCTGATTCTTTGAGAAAATTGTGGCACGAGAGGTTTGGTCACCTCAATTACAGATATCTGCAGCAGCTCTCTTCACAGAATATGGTCACAGGACTTCCGAAGGTAAAATCACATGATGGTGTCTACCCCAGTTGTATGTTGGGTAAGCAACACTTAGATCCTTTTCCAAAAGGACAAGCAAAAAGAGCTCAGGCTCATCTTGAATTGGTACATAGTGATCTTACTTCTTTCCCTCATAGATCATTTTCTGGTGCTAAGTATGTACTCACATTCATAGATGATTTTACTAGGAAAACTTGGGTGTACTTTCTAAAATACAAAAGTGATGTCCTAGAACATTTCAAAGTTTTTAAAGCTATTGTAGAGAAACAATCTGGACATTGTATTAAAATACTCCACACGGATAATGGGGGGGAATATGAGAGTAATGCATTTACTACTTTTTGTGCTAATCATGGAATTGTGCACCAGTATATTGTTCCTCACACCCCTCAGCAAAATGGAGTTGTTGAATGAAAGAACCGAACACTCAAGGAAATGGAAAATTGCATGGTTCAGTCCAAGAACATGGCACCTCAGTTCTGGGTGGAAGCAGTCAACTGTGTAAATCCATATTCAAAATAGAATGCCACATAAAGCAGTGCAAGGGGTTACTCCTGAGGAGGCATGGTCGGGTGAAAAACTTGACGTATCAAAATTCCGGGTTTTCGGATGCAAGGCTTGGGCCTTTGTTCCTGATGACACTCGAAAAACCATGGAGAAGAAAAGCAAAGAACTTATCTTTGTTGGTCATTGTGAGCATGTGAAGGCATATCGCCTCTTCGATCCCGATACCAAAGATGTTGTGTTTTGTGAGATGTTCGAGTTGATGAGACCGAGGCTCCTTTGGATCATACAATAGTTCTTCCTTCTCCATTATTTCCTCCTGCTCCTACCACTAATGACGATTTTGATGGGCCCCTGATGTTGCTCCTCCTCTTACTCCCCGCCCCTACTCCTGCTCCTATGCTCCTGCTCCTAAATGGCTGAGATCTACATTGGCTGCAATAGGTGATTTGGTGGGTGATTCACGAGATCTACGATGTACTAGAGCTGAGACTTCTGGTGTTGTCGATCATCGGCCCTATTCTGGTATGGCTCTTATGAGCCAAGCTATTTCTAATGATCTTGTTCTTTTTTCACAGGCATCTGGACAACCAGAATGGGATTCAACAATGCAGGATGAATATTCTTTGCTTGTGAAGAATAATACTTGGGAGTTGGTTCCTCTTCCTAAGGGAAGAAAGCTTGTACGATGTAAATGGGTCTATAAGACCAAATATGCAGCTGATGGATCAGTTGAAAAATACAAGGCACGTCTTGTCGCCAAGGGGTATTCTCAAGTTGAAGGAGTAGATTACTCTGAAACTTTTGCTCCTGTCGCAAAGATGGATTTTGTTCACCTTGTTCTCTCTCTTGTTGCTTCTCATCATTGGTCAGTACATCAGATGGACGTGAAGAGTGCATTTTTGCATGGTGATCTCCATGAGGAGATTTATATGGAGCAACCTCAGGGGTTCATGCATGACTCTTCACTGGTTTGTAGACTTTGGCGTTCACTCTATGGTCTCAAACAAGCCCCTCGGGCTTGGTATGAGAGGATGGATGCTTTCCTATTGTCTATTGGCTTTCATCGTTGTAAGACTGATCATACAGTTTATGTCCTGAAGACTGATGATGAATTGTTGCTATTGGTATTGTATGTTGATGATCTCCTCATTACTAGTAGTTCAAATTCTCTAACACAGGACATTAAACGGAAATTGAAAGCAAAATTTGATATGACAGATATGGGATTGTTGCACTACTTTCTTGGCCTACAGGTTCACCAGTCTGCTGAGGGCATCTCTATTTGTCAGAAGAAGTATGCTACAGATCTGCTTCAGAGATTTCATATGGCTGATTGCAAGCCATCTCCCACACCTTACCAGTCAGGTATTGAATTGACTGTTGCATGTAAGTCTAAACTAGTTGATCCCACTTTGTATAGACAGTTGGTTGGGAGCCTTTTATATCTCACTCATACTCATCCCGATATCACCTTTGTTGTTAATCTTGTCTCTCGGTTTTCACATGAGCCTCATGAGAGTCATTGGGAAGCAGCCAAGTGGATTTTGAGATATCTTCGGGGGACTTTGAGTTTTGGTATTCATTACACACCTCAGACTGTTCCCAGTATTGAGGGCTTTACAGATTCTGATTGGGGTGGATGTCGCGATACTCACAAATCCACATCTGGCTATTTTTTTCATCTTGGTTCTGGTCCAGTTGCTTGGTCTTGTAAAAGTAGAATACCATTGCATTATCATCCACTGAGGCCGAGTATCGAGGTGTTGTGACAACAGGGTAGGAGGTTCTTTGGCTTCGTCAGATTCTTGGTGAGTTTGGTTTTTCACAGGAGTCTCCTTCCATTCTTTGGTGTGATAACCAAAGTGCTATTCACATTACACATAATCCTGTTGAGCATCAGCACACAAGCATATAGAGATCCACATGCACTTCATTCGACAGTTGATTCAGGATGGGGTCGTTCAGATGGAGTTTGTTCCTACGGCTGATCAGCTCATAGATATCTTCACTAAACCCTTGGCTTCCCCTCGCTATTTGGAGTTGCGAGACAAGCTTGGGGTGAAGGAAGTTGTCCTTGGGGGAGCTTGTATAGTCCTTCCTTCCTTCTTTTCTAGTATTGTATCGGGTACCTTATCAGGCCTAGTAGCCGGACCCTTCTTTCTTTTTCTCCCTAGCATTCACTTATGGGAGGGTGTTGGTGTAAATAATTTACACCTAATAAGCTCATGTTGAGCAAATAGTTGTTATTTGTTTTATTATTATGAGTTTGTTTCAAACTCCCGAGCTAGTTGAGATCCTCTCCACTCCTCTTTTGGTGGGTTTGTTATCTCCTAGTTAGACATTCCTATTATCTAGGGATGTTAACTACTAGTAAACTCCTATTTAATAGTTCTCCCAAATGGTGAGAACAATCAGAGTAAATCATTATTTCTCTGTGTCTCTTTTATTTGTGCTCCTTATTCTCTAATATATTTTCTGATCTATTTCATGTCTGTGCTCAATCCTTCCTGCACTAGATCTGTTTATTAAATTTTTCATTTTATCTGTAAGATGGGGTGCTAATGCAGATAGAAATCCATTTATTGAAAGCTTATCCAAATCCAAAAGTCCTCAGAGTTGATAATATCATTTTCTAATTACATCGGTCAAAAGCTGTTGATATGTCAAGTTTGATGAGGATACCCAACTTTCGCTGGTTCAAGAAATGAATGATCTCTTGCACAAAGCTAATATTGTCCTCCACTCTTCTTCCTGGTACAAAAGTAGACTGATAAGGAGAGATGATCTTCTGGAGTAGAGGTTTCAGCCTGCTAGCTATGAGCTTTGCAATGATTTTATTTTTCATGTTACAAAGGTCAATTGGTCTCTAATGATCTAATTATTCTGCTTTTAATTGTTTTTGGATGATAACCAAATTTGTTACATTTTAATTGCCTCAGCATTTTCTTATTTCTTTGTGATTCCTTCACCGCATTTATCAGATTTGATTTAATCATGTCCCATTATTACTGGTAAACTGTAAAAGATTGTAGGAAATCCTTCTAGTCTAGCTTGTTCAGATTAAATGAAAAGACATTCGCCATCAGCTCATGAAAAGACATTGCTAAGAATCCTTTTGCGCACTCTTCAACTCTTGGTTGTGCAATTTCCTCACTCTTTCTTTCTTATTGTCCTTCTGCTTCTATCTGTGGGTTTGTGTAATGCTTCACGCGCCTATGACCATCGGCGACCATTTTCTCCTCTTTGACAACTTCCTTCTTCAGCGCAATACTGTTGCACACTGGTGCGCACCTCTTGGTGACTTCTTTCTTCACCCTTTGCTTGGCTCACGAGCCTTCTTTATGTGCTATCTTCTGCGCATTCCTCTACAGTACTCCCGTGCATACTTTCTCGATGCTCCGACGCTCCATTGGTGATCCCTTTTCACGGTCTTCTTTGCGTTGCCGACTTTTCACCGAGTCCTCCTTTTGGATGCTTCGCACCAAAAGACCCCTTCTTGTTTGATGATCTTCTTATGCATCCTCTAGTATTATCTTTACACCCATGTGCTCCTCTAAAATCTCCAATCTTTTCGCAACTATTGCATCCGAGTAGCCCCTTCCCCTTGATGACATCTTTCCTTCGCGCACAAGATCATTACACTTGGACCGTTGCACTTTGGGATCTCTCTTGTGTTTTCAGCCCACTTTTCACATAGTGGAGAACACATTGTTTCACTCCAGCTGACTCACCTTGACGTTTTGCCAACATTCCGGTCTCTTTCTTTCTTATTGTCCTTCTACTTCTATTTGGGACTATAAGAAATTGTATCCCTTCCGAACCAACCCCTCACCGAATGATCCATGATTTATATCTAGAAGTTATTTCTAGATAGAGGTAAATAACTTCTACCTAGGTATCTATTCCCATCCATTCAGTATTCGGCTCAATCTTAAAAGATTGGGCCGAGTTTGGTTCGATTAAGGGACCAAACAGACGAAAGTCCGTTGATTACAATAATAGAGTTCATTTATACTTATAATTCATTAATTAAAGAATAATGATTCGATGTATAGACCATACCATACACATTCATATATTGAGTATGAATAGATCTAAATAAAGATTAATATCTATTTAGATCTATTTTGTTTGTGTCTAAAAGGTTCTTTTCTTTTGTATCGCTTAATGATAAGCTTTCGTTGGCTCAACAACTTTTTTATTTTTGACGCTCCGTATTTTAAACTCTTCAAAGTCATTCATATTAAGAAGACGCGTTCTAAATATGTCTGGAGGAAAAAGGTCACCAAGTTTTCTTGCTTTTTTGTTATCCGGATAGAAGTCTTTTTAAGGGGTAACTATCTATGTTCTGTATAGAAATTTCGAATAGTACTTTCCATCTGCAACTTGTAGGAGAGTACTTAACATCTTTAGGATCTGATGCGGATGAGAAGAAACTTTCATATCCGGTTCAAAATAGAGATGGGATTTAAATAATTCATTTGCGGTTTGCGCAATGCTTTACGTGCCTATGAGCATTGGTGACCATTTTCTCCTCTTTGACAAATTCCTTCTTCAACACAATACTCTTGCGCATTGGTGCATACCTCTAGGTGACTTCTTTCTTCACCCTTTGCTTAGCTCACGAGCCTTCTTTATGCACCATCTTCCGGGCATTCCTCTCGTGGTACTCCCGCGCATATTCTTCTCACGCCTTTTCTTCCCTCTAGTGCTCCATTGGTGTTCTCTTTTTACGGTATTCTTTCTTGTGCGACTCTTCACTGAGTCCTTTTAGATGCTTCGCACCAAAAGACCCCTTCTTCTCCGATGGTCTTCTTACTGCGTCCTTGTTGGCGAAAAATTTGTCTAGGGACAAATTGGTGGTTATCTTGCCAACGCTTTGGGAGTCTTAAGTCCCTTTACTTAACCGGTGCCGCTGTCGTATATGCATGCGCGAGTGAAAGTAAGTTTTCTTTGGGTGGCCTTACGACTGGGGATTCAACAGGGCACTCCATTGACCTTGCGACAAAGCTAGCAATCTCTTGCTAGGGAAGACTTTGTTTGAAGAGTGGGAAAGAGGAGTGAGAAATGATATGGGAGAACTAACGCTTTATGCGTAGAAAATCAGATTCCTGCACACACTAGTTAGAAATTTCAACACATGCATTTATGAGAAGAAACAACTTTGCAAATAGCAATAAGACCAAATAGAATTTATTGATCACAAAGTATCAAGAAACCCCTTAGTCAAAGAAAGCTAGAAACTCCTTCTTCTTGTATTGACTGCTTAAACAAAAGTTGTACATAGTGTGGGAATGGAGGAAAACTAGTGAGGGGGAAAATGGAAGAGAAAATGGAAGAAAATGGCTATCTCCTTTGTTCTCTCAAAGTACAATACACTCTTGAGTTCACAAAATCAATCACCAACCCTTTGAAATGGGAATGGCTTTACAATTTATAGAATGAGATATGACTCTTCATCTACCCCCAATGCCTTTTCATATGTCCTCACACAACTTAAAACTTTTCAACTTCCTAGGAAACTTTTAAGTCCTTTTTATAACATAAAGGTGACTTATTACATTAGGAACATTAATACATATGAAAAAGTGCAACCCCAACGCAAAATTAGAACATTGAGAAGAGAGAGAAAGTTGGGGAAGAGGAGAGAGAAAGAGTGAGAGAAGAAGAGGAGATGTCATTCCCGATGAAGTCCATTGATCCTCGTTGATGGAAAGCTCAATGCGATGAAACTCTGAATCTTCAAACTTGTGTGAAACTCCTTCCAATTGGCTCATAAATGCTTTGGAATGAGTGTTTAAAAACACTTCTGAATGGTTCTTGCCGATGAATGTAACTTTCACCTGCCTGCACAAGATATACCTGTGACCCAAACTATGTAGTGAGTGTTGAAAAACATTGTCCAGTTCCCTGAGATGGATCTCAAATTCCCTATGATCAATGCCCATGGATGATCCAGAATGATGGTGTTGACCTGAATGATCATCCCTCTATGTCCCATTGTGCCAAACTTGCCCTTTGAGAACAACCTGTGCTTTTTAGTAAGTACAGATGGGGCAACTTACTATTTTTAGTAAGTGTCATAGTTTAGCTTTTCCCAACCTCAACCGGCTATGGTAGCTTGAATTATTTCTTCTTATTGTGTTCCTCTCGCCTTTTGGACCAACTGGCTATTTATAGTAGGGGCTTGTGGAACCACTTACTATTTTTAGTAAGTGTCAATTGCGAGTCGAGATGACCTTTTTGATGACTTTGCCTGCGATACTCCCTCTGTGTTCACTGCCTTCTTCGTAGCCTCTTCAAATGGTGGCTTACCTAAAGCAACAAACCCCTATGTAGGAAGGCATGCTATTTTTAGTAAGTGCACCGTGGATGTCAGATTGCGACAAAACAGGTCTTGAAAATCTAGGTTTTATTCTGGGGTTCCACGCTCCGCATTTTGAGTAATTCCTTTGTCTGAACAAGTGGGAAAATGAGATTTTCATCGGCAGGGCAAAATACGACAAAAACACAACCCTCCATATCCCTAAAAATAGGGACTTCATGGCACGAAAACTAGTTTACGTGAAACTAGATTTTTCAATGATCATTCCCTTCAATTTTCGTGTGATTTCGCCCACTTGAACCCTGAGAAGTGAAGAGGTATCTCGCTGCCTTTTTCATAGATGTTCTTCATGTGACAAGGCAGAACTTTGATGAAAACTTATTCCTCCGTATCCCTAAAAATAGGGACTTCATGGTGCAAAAACTAGTTCACGCGAAACTAGATTTTTCAACAATCATTCCCTCCAATTTTTGCGCGATTTCGCCCACTAGAACCCTGAGAAGTGGAGAGGTAGCTCGCTGATTTTTTCCACTCTGTGTCATGGCAGCCATTAATGGAGCTTGAAATTTGCAAGTTTGGTTTTTGTCTCCGTTCACGACGAAATCAACTCCATTGCAATAGGTTTTTTCTTCTTGTCTCACTGGTGAAATTTCTCTTTGATCCGGTTGCGGTTTGACGGGAAATTGAGCTTTGTTCTTTGTGGAGCCGGAAGCGAAATTTATTTGTTGTGAGCATTCCTTGTTGTGAACGGGAGGTTTGAATATGAGTTTTTAATGGCCTTCAAGAGAGAAGAACTCAACAACAGACGGTTTGTCAATTTGTGCACCGGTTTGTAAGATCTCTTCGATTTTCGGTTTCACGGCAATGAAGATTTTCAAACTTCTTCTTCGTTCTTCGTTTGATCAATATTTCTAGGACCTGCGTATTATCATGGAGTGAAGGATTTCTTTGTTGTGGTGGAGCTGGTTCAAGCTTTGGCAATGTCGAGTGGTGGTGAGAAGTTGCAGGGAGTTACAAAGCAAGTTGTGCACGAAAATGTTAGAAGTTAGAAGCGGGAAGTAGGTGAGGATTTTAAAATTTTGAAATAAAGTTGAGATGGGCGATGGGCGCATTTTCATGTCCCTGACGTCCCTCACCTCAAAGGGACGTGAGGGACATCAAATTCCACGGTGAGCAAGGCGACGACACGTGGCGGAGATCCGGTAGGGAATGAAGGCTAAAAATTCAACTTTAAAGCACTGAGGGGTTGGAAGCTGGTCATATGGGTGACCAAAAGTCTTCCTTAGGGGTTGGGCACATTTTCCATGTTTGATGTCCTTGACCTATGAGGGACATGAGGGACATCAAATTCCACGACGCTCCTGGTGATGACACGTGGTAGCGATTGGACGGTTGAGGCTTTGAGCTCCCGCAAGCACTTGGGGGTTGAACTGGCGATCCTGGAGGTCGCATGAGGATCCAAAGGTCTTATGGGGGCTAGGCGCATTTTTCCATGGTTGATGTCCCTGACCTTGAGGGACGTGAGGGACACAAAATCCCGCCAGGCTCCTAGAGCTGACACGTGTCCTCCCAAAATTTGACTAACTCCGAACTCGCTCCAAGAGGACAACTTGAAATGGCGATAACTTGAGCTCCCGATGGACTTTTTTGATGAAATTTTATATGATCCTGACTGTAGAAATGGCCTTTTGAATCCAATGGTGGGGGTCTCGGTCTTTATTCCTCCATTTGATCCTTGAAAATTCGGAGTTTTGATTTGGTACTCCACCTGTGCATGAGAAAAACTGCTTACAGACCTAATGCACCAAAGTGTTGTGAAAAAACTAATTTCACCATCTTGTAGGGCTTGGAATTCCCTTTCCGAAGATGTTTCGTTTTGCTCCTAACTCCATCCGAAGCTCTTGGAATCACCTTCGGAAATTCAACAACTGTTTTGGCCTGTGCATGGCCTAGATGAACCCTAATTTTGGTGAAACTGCCCCAACTTTTCCAAGTCCTTCTAGAATCTTCCTGAATCGCTTTTATGATGTCCTAAGGCCTTTGAATCCCCTCCGTGTCCGGTTTGGCTTTTCTCCGCTCCGCTTCATGGGATTGCTCTATTCCTAGGAAAGTGGTGATAGCCATTCCCACAAATGCTCGAAGCTTGTGAGTTTTAATGAACTCCTAAAATCACCTAGGGGGATGAGATAACATTAATCGGGAAGTCACTTGGACCGATTAAGCGACTGAGCTGCCTTGGAATGGTAAGACTTGAAAAAATTAACACAGGGGATATAGTTGTCATGCTCGGAAATTCTTAATATCCTTGTTACACTTTGCATGAGAGAGCAGTCCTCTAGTCTAATCTTTACACCCTCGAGCTCTTCCAACATATCCTCTAATCTTTTTGCACCCGCATCCGAGTAGTCCCTTCCCCTTGATGACATGTTACCTTCGCGCGCAGATCGCTCCCCTTAGGTTGTTGCACTTTGGGATCCCTCTCTTGCGTTCTTTGCCCACTTTTCACACGTGGAGAACACATTGTTTCACGCCGATTGCCTCACCTTCAATGTTTTGCCAACATTCTCGGTCTCCTTTCTGCAGGATAAGAACTAACTTTAATACCACTTGGTGCAAGGGACTCCTCTGCTACAGTGTCGCACAACAAACCGCACAATAAGTTGCAAATTTCTTATTTATTTCATAAGCCTTTACATTATCTACAAGTAGCTGCTCACTATGAGCTTACGACTCATTGATGGAGCATTTACAATTTTTTTGGTGTTTCCTCGAGGACCTAACTTTGACTAGTTACCTTGTGGCGTCCAAGCACATTCTATCACCTCCGCTTTCGACCTTTTTGGCCTTTTCTTTCTCTTGTTGCTAACTAACACCTCTGTCGGATAGCTTTTGAATGGTGAACTTGACCTCCTTTTATAGTCGTGCCTTCTCGCTTTTCTCTCTCTGGTGGCTTCTTCTAGATGCTTCTAGATTTTTTGCTCCGACTTTGAGTTGATATTTGAGCTTATAAATTCTTTGAGCTACTTTTGCGCCATCTGGACGTCCTTGTCGTGCCACATCCATTTGATCATTGGGCTCCTTTGACCGTTGAGTCATCACAACCGCCTTGATCAGACAATTCTGACCGCTTTTTTCGCCTTCCGCTAGTCATCTACTATGTCATGCACTTCTAGTTGTCCTTTTCTTAGCCAAGCTACTTCACCAATCTCGTGCACATCCATGGTCTTGGGCTATTCCTTGCCTCCTTTCTCGCACTTTGTCGTCTTTCATGCCTTCTCAAACATTTGTGCACTCTGTGCGCATCTTTTACAATCTCCGTCTTGCACCAAATCTCCTTCACATTATTATGTGCCTCGATTCTCCTTCTCAGTATGCCAAAATACTTTTGTGCACTACCGCACATCATTTCCCCCTGGTTGCCTCTTCTTCCCTTCTCTTCTTCCACTCCGCGTGCCTCATTCTACTTCCCACCCCCAAACTTAAGTGCTCAATTGTGTGCCGACGCTACTACGCACTTTGCTCTCCTCTATCGATTGTGTCTTCTCTCTCTTTGCTTCTTGCGCGCACCAACACTTAGCCAAAATTGGTGCAAGAGTTTCTGAATTTGAGATGCTCGTGCATCAAAAAGGCATTCCTACAACTATTCCTACGAATATAAAATATTATGTGCAATAATTTTACACTGGACTCGCCAATGGGCACATAAGTGAACATCTTTGGTTGCAATGCTTTCCACCATTCTTCGAGGAGTGGCCATTGATTGGTGTACTTCGATGCACTGACAATCGATAAGGGTACATGGGAGAAATTGAGGAAAGCATTCGAGAATGAATTTAAGCTCCTAAAAACGACAATGAGTTTGTTGTGGAAATCTATATTCACGACAAAGTTAAACACGAGAATGTTTGAGCCTAAAACAAGACTCAAAGAATTGCTAGGAAAATTTCAAAAAGAACTCACCGACAATTTGAAGATGTGATGGTTCATCAAGGGTTAGTACCCTCATTGTAGAGGAAGATGAAGGTGGTCCCACTCTCATCTTATGAAGACTCATATAAACGAACCAAAGACATTGAAAGTGAGAATAAGACATCCTCGCACTCACAAGGAGTGGGTAGATATTGCCATAGCCCTTTCGTAAGAAGTACAGACTCTTCTTGACTAGGTTGGGTTGAGAGTATTGCAAAGAGAATCACCCAAGAGTGTAAGAAAAAGCTTAAACGACAAGTTCGATGGGGTAGCATAAAAGGGATATGACAATGAGCAAGATAGTCTCGGTGTCCCTATCAAAGGAAGAGTTGAGCATAGGGTGTCGTGTCTATGCCAAGAAAGCGGATGAACTTCCAATATTGACTTTCTTATGGAGGAGAATCATATGTGAAGAGCCATGTCATAAGTAACTTGTAGTGCAATGTTGTTGTTACCCCATCTACCCCATCTCCAAAAAAAGCATACAAAGTTCACTAGTGACGGATCAAAGGATCCCATACGGCATCAGTAGGACATGCATTACAATCTGGACTGCCAATGGGCACACAAATGAATGTCTTTGGTTTCGATGCTTTCTTGCCGGACTTTAAGGAGTGCTCATTTATTGGTACTCGATGCACCGACAATGATAAGGTTACATGGGAGAAATTGAGGAAAGTATTGAGAATGAATTTAAGCTCCGCAAAGATGACAATGAGATTGTTGTGGAAATCTATATACATACATGTTAAACATGAGAATGTTCGAGCTTAAAACAAGACTTAAAAGAATTGATGGGAAAACATGAAAAAGAACCGAGATGGTTTGAAGAAGTGATGGTTCATTGAAGGGTTGGTACCCTCATTGTCAGAGGAAGATGAAGGTGGTCCCACCCTCATCTTACGAAGACTCATACAAACGAACCACGAACGTTGAAGGCAAGACTAAAACACCCTCACGCTCACAAAGAGTGGGCGAGATTGCCATAATCCCTTCCATAGGAAGGAAGTACAGGCCTTGCTGACTAGGTTGGGTTGGAGAGTACTACAAGAGAACCATGTGAAGAGTGTGGGGTAATCAATGACAAGTTGGAGGGTAGTATAAAAAGGGATATGACAACGAGCAAGATAGTGTACAAGTCCCTATCGAAGGAAGAGTTGAACATAGGGTTGTGTCTATGTTGAGAAGACAGAACATCCAACACCGACCTTATTAAGGAGAATCATATGTAAAGAGCCATGTCATAATCAACTCCGTAACCGGTGTTGTTACACCATCAACCCCATCTCCAAAAATAACTTACAAAGTTCACTAAAGTGATGATCGGAGGATCTTATGTGACATTTCAGGGACATGCATTACAATCTGGGCTATCAATGGGCACATAAATGAACGCTTTGGTCGTGATGCTTTCTTGCCACACTTCGAGGAGTGCTCATTCATCAGTACTCAGATGCGCCAGACAATGATAATGTTACATGAGAGAAATTGAGGAAAGCATTGGAGAATGAATTTAAGCTCCGCAGAGATGACAATGAGATTGTTGTGGAAATCTATATACATGACAGTTAAACACGAGAATGTTCGAGCCTAAAACAAGACTCAAAGAATTACTTTGGGAAGACATGAAAAAGAACTGCGGCGGTTTGAAGAAGTGATGGTTCATTGAAGGGTTGGTACCCTCATTGCAGAGGAAGATGGAGGTGGTCCCACCCTCATCTTATGAAGACTCATAGAAACAAGTCATGGACATAGAAAGTAAGAATAAGACATCGTCGCTCTCTCGGTGTTGCCAAGAAGATGACCCTAACTCTCGTGATGACAATGAACATGGAGTAGTGCGGGCCTTGAGGAAAGACATGATCCAAATGATGACTAAACTCAAGGGAGACATTAAGTACAAAGGCAAGGATCATGTTGTACCAATTGCGAGGTAGGTCACACCAAGGTGTATTGCCCAAAGAGAATGTTCTATGAGATTTGTAATGTTATAGGGCATGTTGTCAAGGATTTCCCATGCAATTTAAGAAACAAGAACACCCAAGTACTTTCAACTCAAGGAGAGAAATCCACACAACCCACCATGTTGCACAATGAGTTTTCAACGAAAAAATAATAGTGGTGATGGGAGTTGGATTCAATTCGAATCCCAAAGACAACCAATTGTATAGTGTCGAGAGTGCAATGAGTGGGGCTATTTCGCAAGAGATTTCCGTAATAAAAAAACACTAGACTTCTCTCGTAGATGGTGTGGGCCTAGGGGCTATAACGATGACAATTATCCAAAGTAAGCCAATGTCAATATGATTGACATAGCTGAGTGCAAGGTGGTTATGGCAATCACCAGAGCATAAATGAAGAACTTGTGTATGGAGAAGGAAAGGATGACCGAAGCAAGCATGGAAGTCGAGAGAGAAATTGTCAAAGAATGATGTAAATTGCATTAACATACAAGTACAATGATTAGCAATCTCGATTTGACAAAGCTATTGCAAGACAAGTCTTGCAAACCACTATACTTGTGAAGATAGTTGACTTATTGTAAAGCATTCCAGAACTCAAGAATGTTATAATTGCTACCATATAAGACATTAGCTCGGGTAGGGAGCATACAACACAACTAACGTCAAATGGTATAGTGTCGTGTTATTGGGAGAGCAAGAAGCTAAAGAATGAGCCATAGTCAAGCCCCCATTGTCTAGTGACCAAGTGATTGATCCTATGCCCATGATGTTGAATATAGCTTGATGACCGACAATTGTGCATATGTTGTCGACGATGGTTTAGGCATGAACGCGTTCTCCAAAGGATACTTGGAAGAGTCTTGGGAAGCCAACCATGTGGCCTCCGACATTCTAACTCATTAGGAGCATATCGACACATTAAGGTATTGGTTGTATTGATGGGACGAAAGGTATTTATTGGAACCCAACCCTTTTCGTAAAATTTTGTAGTCATCTTTGTGAAAAGGGTCTATGATGCACTATTGGGTTGGGGTTGGTTGATAACAGCCAAAGCCAACCATAACTGGAAAAAGAATTTGATCTCCATTAAAAATAAAAGCTGAAAGTATATCATAGACTAGAAGAATCAGGTTGTGAGGAAGAATTCTCATCAGACTAACCGACTCCGATGCATAATGCATGGTGGATGGGAATCGATGTATGATGAAGGCGAATGACAAAGGGGTCTTGGAGTTACAATTGTGCTCCAAAGAGGAGATGAATACCCTCAACGGTCTATTCCATTGGTAGATGGAAGATTATGAAGTGTTCCATCCTAATTGCAATAACATTGAGATTATGGAGATTGAAGAGGGTCTAATCATACATCAAGATTACAAGAAGATGTCCATGATGCTGGCAGTACATCATACTTCATAAATTTGAATAACTAGGCAGTTGTTGAGGAAGCAACCTCATTAGACTCATAAAATTTGGACCCTGAAGAAGAATGTTGAGTGGATGGAAATTGAGGTACGATGGAGTCAAATGACAAAGGGGTCTTGGAGTTAAGAGTCATGCTCCAAAGATGAGATGAACTCTGTCAATGGCCTGTTTCATTGGCAAATGGAAGACTATGAAATGTTCCACCTTGATTCCAATATTGTCGAGATTAAGGAGATTGACGAAAGCCAAAACATGCAATGAGATGACCAAAACCATATGTCGCTGATGCCAAGTCCTTCTAAACTATAACATCACAGTTGGCTTACCCATCGAGAGACACGTTAGGGGCGTAAGTTTTGATGATAGGTTGGCCCATCAATTTGAATGAGTAGCTGACACGAAAACCAAAAATCCAACCTTGATGGACTTGAACCTGGGGTCTTACCACAAAATGTTAATAAAAGGTGAAGTATGACCCATTTTTGAAGTACAGTTAGATATGAAGGATCTCCTCAACCTGGATGAACAAAGAGTCATGTCACATTGATTGATCAAGGCTATGTTGAAGCAAAGAAAGTGTTTTTCACCAATACTTGTGGCACATGAAATGTCAACCAAGAGAACTTTTGTTAAAAAGACTACAGAAATATAGCCATGATAAATATTTAAGGTACAAGAATTTCATGCCGGGGTGTTTATTTTAAATAGTAATGATCAATTGAAGTTGAGCCGAGAAAATTTAAGGTACTTAGATAATGAATAATTGGGTTGAGTGACTTGTGAATGTGGACATTACAAGATGGAAAGATGCGGTGAGTGGGTTCAAATTAAAATTTTATTTGATGAGGACGGAAAATGTAATGTGATTATAAGGAATGTTGAAGTCCAAAAGATACGGGATTGGGACCCATTGAGCAAAAATATAAAGGAAAGGTAATGGTATGCCTACTAATAGAATAAACGAGAATTAAATGGCTGAAAGAGGGAGATAAAAACACCTCTTTTTCCATAAATCTCTCTTAGCTCACCGTTCTCATAATCACATTGCTTACTTGGAAAAAGAGGATGGAACCCGAGCTAATACACAAGAAGATATTCAACAATTAGCAATACAGTACTTTTCTGGGATCTTTGCTGCTACTAATCTAGATGGAAATGCTCAACAACAATTGCTTAATATCATTCCCACCTTGGTTAGTGAGGCGGACAATACTTTTCTTTTGAAGCCGGTTTCAGAAAAGGAACTCCAAACAGTTGTATGGGCTATGAAAAAGGGAAAACACCAGGACCTAATGGCTTTCCTATAGAATTCTATTAGGAATTCTAGGACATTATCAAAAATGATCTTCTGGAAGTGGTGGAAGAATGTAGACAAGCGAAGACTGTTCTCAAGGTCATCAACCAAACCTATATTGCTTTGGTTCCTAAGAAAGAAGAGGCTTCTACCCTTGCGGAATATCACCCCATTGCCTTATGCAATGTGCTCTATAAAATAATTACAAGGGGGATTTGTGCCTCATAGACAAATCTATGACGATATTGTTCTGGCTCAGGAAACCCTCCATTCCATGGAGATTAAAAAAAAACCAGCTATGTTTTTGAGACTAGATTTGTCTAAAGCTTATGATAAGGTAAGCTGGTCTTTCCTTATGGACATCCTCTTGCGGTTTGGTTTTTCTCCCCTTTGGGTTCAGTGGATACAAGCATGTATTTCTTCGGCTTCTTATTCAATTTTGGTTAATGGAGTTCCTATAGCTAGATTCTCTGCATCTCGAGGTATAAGGCAGGGAGATCCTTTATCTCCATTTCTTTTCATTATAGTTGCTGAAACTTTTGGTAGACTGTTTCTCCACAACAAGAATCCAGAAGAAGTTGAGGGGTATCAAATTGGCTACACAGTGGACCCTTTGTCCCATCTGCAGTTTGTTGATGATTCGTCCATCATGGGGGAAGCATCTTTGAAAGAAGCTAATCAAATCCACAAAAACTTGGAGCTCTTTTCAAAGGCCACTGGTCAGGATATCAATAGGCAAAAGTCAAAAATTATTTTCTTCCACTGCTCTCCCAGACTGGAACAAGATATTTTGGCGAAATTAGGATTTTAGAAGGGCACACTACCTCTCAAATACTTGGGTGTCCCATTAGATTCTAAAAGATTATCTGATGAAACCGGTTACCTGCAAAGATTCTTCAAAAATTTAGTAACTGGACTCATAGATGGTTAACCTCAGGGGGAAGAATAACTCTGATTAAAGCAGTGTTACAAGCTATTCCTATCTATTTTGCTTCTCTTCTGAACATTCCTGCAAAAGTTTTGCACCAGTTAGATTCTATTAGTCAAAAATTCTTATGGACAGGCACTCAACAGGTTTGGAAATGGCATCTAGTGAAATGGAAAACCTTATGTTTGCCAAAGAAAGAGGGAGGATTGGGTTTCGATCCACATGCGAATAATAAAGCCTTGATTTGCAAAGGTATATTGACGATTGCTCCAAAACCCGTATCGGTTATGGGGCATCAATATGAGAGCAAAATATGTGAAGGCTATTTTGCTTTGCACGAACTAATTCGGCAGCCTTTACCTTCTTGGGGATCTTCGATTCTCTTAGCTCTTAGAATCGGTGAAGAAATCATTAAAAACACATTTTTTGGAAAATTAGAAAAGGTGATCAGGCGAACTTCTAGGCTGATTCATGGGATGGACATCCACCCTTGATTGAACAGTGTCCGGATTTTAGAAATATTATGAATACTCTTCACAGTCAAGGAAAGGAAAAGGTGAGCCATTATATACATCCAACGTCTCAGGGGATTGAATGGATTTCTCCATCTCTGTGGCAGGTCAACTTGTCTGATAATCAAATTCACTTTTTTCAAACACTCCTATGCAGAATAGGATCCTTCCTATCACCTCTGAACCTGATACCCTTGCATGGGGAAACTCTTCGGAAGGAAAGTACTCTGTAGCTGACGGATATAGAGCTTTGGTAGTTTCTCAACCACACCCCTGGAAGGACATTTTTGATCTCTGGCAACCTGCTTTGTGGCCTAAGGTTAGATTCTTCTTCTGGCTTTTAATCTATAAAAGGATTCTTACTGGAGACAATTTGATGAAATGGGGGATGACTGGACCCTTTTGGTGTCCTTTATGTAAAGATGCAGATGAAACTCTGAGTCATCTCTTTCTTCAATGCCCTTTTACTATGTCTCTATGGAATACCTTGGCTGATTGGCTATCTGTTACTTGGAACTCCTCTATAAATTTAGTGGATACTCTTAGAGGTTGGAAACACTCAATCTTGGACACCTAGGATTTTAACAAAGGAATTTGGATTGCTATCTCTCTTATGTTGTGGAATGTATGGAAAGAAAGAAACAAACGTATTTTCAAATCAGAAAGTAGAGACAAGTGGGTATGTTAAGGAATTGACTCAAAGTAATATTGTGGAAACTATAGTGCATAACTTGAAAATTACCTCCCCACCACCAGAAAGTGGAAAGTTTTGTTACAAAAACTTAATCTGGGGAACAGGCAATTACAGACAAAGCTTTGTTCTAAACAGTTGATGCCTCCTGTTTTGAGAAAATGGAAACCGCCCCCATTTGGCTTTGTTAAATTAAATATCGATGGAGCAGCTAGAGGTAATCTGGGTTTGGCTAGTATGGGAGGGATAACACATGACTCTTTAGAACTCATCTCTTTTTTTTCACTCATCAACTGGGTCACTGCACCAATAATGTGGCTGAAATCATGGCTATCCAACTGAGCTCTTCTGGAGGCAGCTAAACTGGGATGTCTTAGTATTATAGTGGAATTTGACTCTAAGGTTATTGTTAACCTTCTGTCAGCTCAAGAGCAACATCCATCCAATAATTGGCTTATTGCCAAAATTCAAGATAATATTATTGTTATAGCTAGACAATTTCAGACAATCATATATCAACATGTGCCTAGGGATCAGAACAAGGTGGCAGATGCTTTGGCCAATTGGGCGTTAGATCATACTAATCTGATCAACTTTGGCACTTTACCTTTGACATGGTCTCCAGAGAAGCGGAAACAAATTGAGAAGATCCTTTGTTTGCAATTGCAGGATGGATAAATTGTAGATATGTTATTTCTCTTTTCTTATATGTAGTTGGAATTCCAAGTATATTTCTTCGAGTATGAGTATAACAGCTTGACATTGTAACTTGTAATTTATATTTCTATTAATATAAATGTGGTGTGCTTTAAGAAAAAACCGAGAAATACATAAGGACAAATCCAAGGGGGACTGCATGCTCAAGGAAAAATGTATCATCACAGGCTCTAGCACCATTCACCCAAACCGAGTTTAAAATTTAGACAACCCCACCACAACCGTATGTTCATACTCAACCCTAGTGGTATGGCCATTTGCAAGTGTTGACCAACCTTATTGACTGTACATTGCTGAAGCTGTACTCCCTCCTTAGAAACAATATGCCCACATTAGGAGGATCCTACCACATGTCCATGCCGAGGCTTTCAAGTTGTACAACCTAGCATCTAGCCTGTACGCTCCTTGGCATTGTGTGACCAACAAATAATAAAACCATAAACCAGGGGGAAATAGTTATACCATACACCCAACAGGGAATCACATAATTGTATGGTCAGAAAGGAATAGCAGAAGTATTCTAGTCAGCTGAAGCATACGACCAGAAAAAAGCAGCAGAACAGTACAAAACAAAAGTGTATGACTAGGAGGCTGTAATGTCCCTTTTATAATTTTGCTGATATTATGATTTTTTTGCAATTTTCTGGATAAACAATGATGAAACAAACCCTAGATAATAACAAATAACTGAAATATGCAAAACTGATAATACCCAACTGTAAATTTTATTCAAATAAGTTGATTACAAATTTATTGCAACAAACCCTAACTGTAAAGTCCACAAATGATGAATTCAACAATAAATACCAATTATGAATCAGTGGGATAAGGTTCAATAGTCTATAATGGTCCCAAAAGATGGTACAACAAGCTGGAATTGCTGAATATGCTTGTTCGGAAGGAAAAATTGATGTTGAGTATGACACCACCCCCGGTCTAGCACTTAATTCACCTTGCAACAATACGACATCCGTTGACTAAGTCACCGCATTCAAATTCGTATTAGAATTTCTTGAGAGCATAAAATTCGTAATGGTGTCCCCAGATTTCACCCTAAAATCTGGGACTACCCATTTAAAAAAATTCGTTCTTTTAAAATAACGGGTCTTTTTGTGTTTTTATTGCCAAAAGATGTTTGTATTATGTTAGGATATTCCCAGTGAATCATATGAGCCAATTTTGACAAATACCCAGATGCCCAAACTCATTTTATCCCTCCGCCAAGTTTTGTTTGTGGGAAATTTTTATTTAATTATTTATTGAATAAATAATGCCCCGTTTGAAGTAAATTGTGCTCGGTTGAATCTTGTTGAAGTTTTGCATGCCAGTATCCATACATGTTAATAAGATTTTCATCAGGAATGAATTTAGAGCTTTATCATGACTTTTGGTGACGTTTTTGTTTTTATTTATTTCTTTTGCGTTTTTCTCCGCTTTTCTTCGTAGTTTCTCGTGAAATTCCCTAGGTCTTTCCTTGTCCAAGATAGTTTGTTTAATTGCCCAAGCATCGGAGATCATCTACGACGCAATACTGAAGGAATCACCTCAAAATGCAAGCTTATGACAAAAAAAAATGAAGTCATGCACAAAAAGCCTCTCCCAGGCAAGTCACACTTTTTGGAATGAATGAGTGTAAGCTGTAATGGGATTTTTGGTAGTGGCAGGTAGGCGGGAATTTCTTATTTGTCTTGCAGGGTAAAAATTCTCATTATAAAATAAAGAAAAATCACTTAAAGCACCGATGGGAATTTTTTCCCTGCTGCGTACTAACTTTTCCCACCAAAGAGATTTATTCACCCATGCAAGTCGCACTTTATTAAAGGAGGTCAGTTTTAATGCAAGTCGCACTTTTTGGAAGGAAGACTTTAAGCTGCCAGTGGGAATTTTGGTAGTGGTAGGCAGGTGGGAATTTCTTACACTTGCGCAGTTACTTTTCCCATGAAGTCAAAGTCACTTAAGTTGCAATGAGAATATTAGAGGTGGCAGGCAGACGGGAATTTCTTATCTGCCTTGTAGGGTAAAAATTCCCATTATAAAAAAAAATCACTTAAAGCACTCGACGAGAATTTCTTACCTGCCTTGCAGGGTAAAAATTTCCATGATGAAAGTCAAATCACTTAAGTGGAAGAGGGGATTTTTGGAGCTGCAGTGCAGGGTAGAAATTCCCATCAAAGTTGACTTCCTATTTTTGGAAATTACCCTTGCTAAAAAATGCGACCCACCTTGGGTGAATAACAATGCATTTAATAATATTTATTAATGGTTTATTCACCCAATTTTGGTGCCATAAATAGAAGGAAAGTCAATGCAAGTGGAAGAGCTAAAGAGAAGTCAAGGATGCATGCTAAAAATAAATACAATTATTTATTTAAAAGCAACTAGCAATATGTATTATTGGGTGCCCAATTTGGGTGAATAAACATGATTGTTTATTTATTAAATTGTCGGAAATAAGAAGGACAATTATTAAAAATAGAATGCTTGAGGGTTATATAAGCATGCGCTGCCATAATAAAGAAGCAATTAATTCTTTTTGCAAAGGATTGCAGCCCAGATAGGTTTTGGCACCAAAGGAAGAAGGTTTTTGCATTAAAGAGTGTTTTTCATTGCCAGGGAGCTTCAAGGTTTGGCACCTAGGGTTGGAATGGCTTGATTCTTGCTATGATAATTATCTGCATGTTGGTATAAGTGCTCTGGTGAATTAAATAATATTTTTGCTTGCTTTGCATGCAAGCAAAACCTCAAATTTTAGGGCAGCAGACTTCATATGCAATCACCAAAAATCAAGTATTCATGCTTTGGACTTCATCTTTGTCTGAATTAATTGCAGGTATTCATCACAGGTGCTCATATTAGTGAAAAGAAGTTCAAATCAATGTTAGATATATTGAATATATCTTTCGAATCAAAGAAGTTGTCAGATCTGCACAAATTGATCCAATTGCAAGGATTCCGGCAGAATTAAAAGTAAAAGATCTCGATAAAAGATTGTTCCAACCATGATGAAGCATGATGAAAGAAAAGGATCAGCAAAATCATGCATAGCTTCCAGTTTGCTTGAAGTCAATGATACAAACATAGGCCCTGAACCTATCACCGATTTAATTGACAGATCTAGATCTCATAATTGTAAAGGCTTCCGGAAAAAAATTCATCCTCTTGTTTCCAACACAGCTCGTGTAGAAGTCAATGCATGGAAAATTCCTTCCAGGATCTTGTGCATGTGCTCCCAATCTTCCAGTTGAAGCCTTAATTTAATTTACTTTGCATGTACTGAGGAAAAATTGCAAAAGCTTTAAAGATAGAAGGGAAGACGGTCAAAGGCAATACCCGCAAGCAAATCATAGTTATGCATAGCTTTCGAGATCCAGTTTGGCGAGAATCAAAGGCAAAAAAGTCAACCGCATGCGAGAATATGGAAGAAGAACAACACTGGGAGGGTTGCAGCTTTTTTCTTATTTTTTTCGCTTTTATTTTCTCTGACAAAGTAATTGAGCAATAAATTAAATTATAAAAACTTAAGTGATTGGTTTAAAAACCGTTACTTGAAGAAGTCAATTACTTGGAAATAGGTGGTAGACATGCTAAATAGAAGGTTCTATTTTTCAGGATAAATCATGCATGTCATGCAAAGAGGAATTGCAGGAGGAAGATTGCCAGTTGTTTCCCTTTTCATAGCTTCTACATGCGGGAATTTATTTAAAGCTTCTTATTTGTTATTGTCCTTTATACACTATAAATAGAGGAAGAACCTATGGGTTAAAGGATCGGAATTTGTGATCAGCATTCTTGTGTTCTAGACTTTGAGCTGAGACCCTTGATAGCTTTCTGCAAGCTGAGGAATAGAGAGGAGGCAGATTTCCGGAGAACTTTGTGTCAACGGTGCATTTTGCTTCTTATTTCTTTCTAGATCTGGATCTGAGACTATCTTTTGCTTTAAATTCTGTATTTAAAGATCTATTTGTTTTATCTATGTGCATGCGATCAACTCTGTGAACTATTGATTGGGTTGCACATCTTCTATCCTTTCTTCCTGTTTTCTATTATTTTCCTTTTCATGAGAGTTTTCGTTTTTTTAGAGTTGCTTACTTGTTGTAAAATTGTTTAGCTATGGTTCATGAGCTACATAGTTAAAGTAATACCAATAAATAGATATTAGGACATATAACGACAAAATCTTACACGGAGCCTCACGGGTAAATGAGGAGATTTATCTCATGATCGCCTGTGTTTTCCATGTGCATAAAATCTAGCCAATACGTAAAAAAGTCGTCGCTAAAATAATAACGATAAGATTCACGATTAAATTTGACTGCAAAAATTAGTTATATTTTTAAAAATATTAAATATAAATATAATCAATACAAAAATAATAAAAACTAAAAAATTAAATATATAATAGAAATGTTAAGGTATTGTATATAAAATATAAATATAATAAAAACGAGTTAAAAACTAAAACCTAAACTAAAAAATAATAGGCATACAATTACAATATAACTAAAATACCTTTGCACGGGCATAACCTAAAATAAAACCTAAACTTAACTGAAACAATAGAATATAAGAGTCGAAGAATACAAAATAATGCAACATGAGACATCGCAATGGAATTGTGCAAATTCGCGGGCACACGATAACTCAGGGTACGTTTGCTTCTAGTCACACGATAACTCTTTTCTGGAACTTAAAACACAGCGGCTAGGGCAAAACGACTATAAAGCCAACATAGTTTCGATTTTTAAGACGTTTTTGGCATACAGGATTGGAAATCGCGAATTTTGTGTCCCAACATGAGATTCGGCGAATTTCACATTTTTGGCTTTAAAATAGGCGAATGCGGTGACACAACCTTTTGAATGATGACGCTAGCAACAAATAATGACATAAACCCTAACACCAAGCCTTGGTTGTATGATGTCAGCCCTGTGGGTGTTTAAATAACTGCATAAATCACTCAAAATAGATGACACCAAAGCCGGAAAGTGACACCAAGGTACAACACGCTGTACGACAACCCTAGATGGGTGACGACAAGACTGGAAATGGCTACAAACCCTGAATTTTGATCTTCAAAAACAACAATAATTCCTCCTCAAACCCCAACGCACCAATCTGGAAAATATTTCAAACCCTATATAGGGTCACACACGCTGAAATTACAATTCGGATCCTGATATGAAGCACAATAATGATTCCTGGATGGAATCACCTCACTGGGTATGAGGGTTTTCTTCCTTAGGCCTGTTCACCGGAGGGTTTTTCGTCCTTTGATGCTGAAAGCTGAAGCTGCTGCTCAAACTCACACGATAAAAGATGAATGATCAAATGGAATGCTTTCCAAAAGCCCAACACCCTCTTTTATAATTTCTTTTCACCCTTTTTGATAAAACCCCAAAAAAGCAGCACCCACCTTATAATTAGACATTGTCATGCTCTTTTTAATAAAGTCACTTTTATAATTGCTTTTTGGCCCAATTAATAATAATTACACTTAAGTGTCCTTTTTCATGTTATAAAATTAAATTACTTTTAGGACCACTTAAAGTAATATTATTAATTTATTTCCCTTGCTTTTATTCCCCTGGCCTATGGGAAATTCAAATAATGAATAGGCTATGCGTTTTCCGTTTTTGCCCACTTTTTACTTCTGAAAAGGGGACATGACAGAGGCAGTAGAAGCAGCGTATAATGAAGAGGGAGCATGATCGTACGACCATAATCTTCCGCTCCTGCCATACCACATACTGTTGTTGCTACCATACGATCTTCTGCTACCACTGCAATCATATGACCTGTATGCCCAACCATATGAACACCTGTACTCCCCGCTGTACGACCATCCCCAAACACCATACGGCCAAAAATTAATCAGAAAGGCAATCTCCCTTCAACACCTCCGGTCTGGGGCTCTTGCCGAGGTCTTCTAGGAAGGTGGTACCCTCATTCCGCATGTATAGTCTTGATGAAAGCAAATTGTGAAGAGTGTAATCATGCAAAGTGTACAAGACATCCTACAATTCTAGCTACAACAATCTCTACATCGGCAGCAGCTCCACCCGGAATGTCTTTCGTCTTCCCTCTTCATTCTAATTTTTATCATGTTATCAATGAATTGTGTTGAAAGGGACTCGAAATTGTTTTGGGGGTGGGGAGGGATAATGTAGACCATCATATTAGTAATTGTTGTATTGTTATGTGGTTAATGATTGGATTGCCAGCCTTACATAGTTTTGTAATTATTCTCATTAGTATGTTCGGTGGCTGATGGTTGTGTTCAACCAGCAACCCATTGGTTCTTCTTGTCATATAAATAGAATGATGTATGTTGGGGAAAGGACGCTTGTATTGGATCCTCCATGTACTGCACTACATGTACTGAGAAGCTATTGTTACTGTCATTCTGTCTTTACTTTATAATATGCAATATTATCTGTGACTGTTCTTGGTAGTGTAATTTTTCTGTAAACACATTTAGACACACAGTGGCCTTCATCAACATCTTTAGGGTCTCCTTAGTAAGACTATAGCTGGCCTTATAAGTGTTTATTGTCTTTCTAGTCTAGAAACATAAAAATCTCAAATGAATATATAAATGCCAAAAGCATGAGCAGGTACTTAGTGTTTTTGTTCCAAACTCTGCATATGCAATCATGATACCCTCTAAATGGATAGATAAAACTCTGCTGTATTCAGCCCTTAAATACAGGAAAAAAATCTCTTATTAAGTTATCAAAATAGATATAGAAAAAATTAGAAATAGGACTGAGGTTGACTTCACTGATTTGAATACATGCTTCTTGGCCTTCTTGCAGCTTTCCTTCAAAAATTCACAGATTAGAAAACTGAAATTCCTCTTGAATCCAGTTGTGGCTCAGCCTTTTTATCTGCACAGGTCTTCCTCTTTTCCCAATTCAGTGAATTATGTCCAAATGGCAAGGGGCGATCGACACATGTGGGCACACACACATTTCATGAAATTGATTCTACTAACCGGTTGCCACTTATTTAACCTTTAGTTCATCAGAAGTTGATCAACTATCAGGGAATTAAATGAAATCTGAAAATTGTTAAACGAACCAAGGGAAATCAGTTGAAACATAATGATAATCAAGTAGAAATCAGATGAGATGTGTTGATTTGTAATTTGTCTAGTTAGTGAAAATCTTCTTCAATGTAGACCTTTCAAAGATCTTGAATACATAGTTATGCCTCATGGTGTATATTTGGGTGTGTCAATGATCATTTTTTAAGGCTAAAATGGAAGACCCTCTAAACACCCGTTGTACTTAGTTTTGCAAAAGTGCATTCATGAAAATTATGGATGTATTTCTAGAGGTTAGGCATGAAATTATGTGATGGTTCTTGACTAGCAAGGGTTGAGGATCATTTAACTAGCAATCACCGGCAAAGCACAAAAAGCTAAAATTGATTTTGATCAGTATAGTAGTAGCAGAGGTTGCTGGATTAGATATGACCCTTTTTCTTAGTAGTTGTCTTTCTGGAATGCAATGTCTGGGGACAAGGCCACTGTCTTCGAGTCAATGACCATTCGGGTAGGGCAAAGCCTTTCGTTGGCTAGGTAGAGGAGAGACTATTGGGCCTTTACTGTTTGCAAGGCCTTGGTGATTCCTTTTGCAATTTGAAGCGTTCTCCAGCCTGGCAAGATCACTTGCGAATGACCATTGCATACAACTACCCACTAGTTATTTCAGCCTGTGGTGGCAGCTCAGTCAGCACATCTAGTGGCCAAGGTTACTAGTAATCTGGACGAATGAAGAAGCAGGGTGAGCCCTGCACTTCACTGGCTCAAAATAATAATTTTTAAAAAAATTCCAATGCAAAGTTGTAATGGTTGAGTCTGTATTGACAAACAATTGATAATGTTTCTTGTTGAATTAGGCATGTGGCAGGGAGAAGTGACATTAGATGTTAGTGGAAACGAAGGTTATCACCTCCTTAGCTAATTTACCCGCTATAAATTTTAAGATTAAAGGTTTGTGCTTCTTACAATGCATACAAGTTGTCATATCAATGGGATATCTTGTTTCTTATAGATGAATTCCTTTTGATAGTGTTAGTTGCTAGCTGACTGTCTCCTCTGCATAAGTGCAAAACATACTGGAAGCCGAAGCTTAAAATATAATGATACTCCACATTATCCTTAAAAATCCTGAAACACTAAGCCGTACATGAGCTTTCTTACATGATATCTCATACCAGTTAACTTGGGTATGGTACTAATAAACATATAACTTTTCCTTGACATGTATTGGAGCATCAGATGGTTCGTAGAAATTTTAGTTCACATTTATAACATTTTCTTGACATGTACTAGAACATAAGATAATTTTTTTGTGATGTGATGTTGAGGGTTGGTAGGAATTTTAGTTCACAATTATCATTTGGCATAGTGATTGTTTGACAGTTTGGATTATCACCTGAGCGACTTCAAGGAAATGCTGAACTATCAAAGTTCTTTAAAATACTTACAACCAGTACGGATGAAAGTGACGAGGTGCAAACCATAATTTGTTTTTATTTTCACTGTTTTTATTTGTTATAAAAACTGGATAATTTTTGAGTTTTATGATTGTTAAAAAGCTGTGACTACATGGGGAGAAATGAATAATAGCAATAATGCTTTTAGGATGTTTAAGTGTTTCAGAGATGTATTTATTTTTCCATGAAATAGTTTGTGGATCTTTATGGATTGAATACTGTTGCAGACTTATGTCTCAACAGTGCAAGGCCACAAATATCCCGTGACAGGATTCCAATGGCACCCAGAGGTACGCAATTCTAGATACATGCTAAGCTTATATGCAGAATCAACTGATTTGTTTGCCGCCCATATTTAATATAATTTCTTCTGGAAGTTAGCCTAAAGATTGTGAATTTTAAGTGATTTTTTTAATAAAATCACACATATAAGCATAACTATAGAAATTTAAAGGGAGTGACCTGTTACGATTTTTGATTCTTTCTAACTGCACCTGGAGGTATGCAATTCTAGACATATGCGAAGCTTATATGCAGAATCAGATCATTTGTTTACCTATATTTTATATTTTTCCTTGTTGAAGATTTTCCTAAAGTAATTTTTTTAAATGTATCATTTTTATAAAATCCAGCATACGATAATAATTACACAAATTTAAAGGGAGTGAACCACTAAGACTTGTGTTCCTTTCCTTTGGAATAAGGTATAGACATTGAATTGTTGAGCTTATACATTGTGCTCCTATTTAAACTCAAGAAGCGAATGTTGGAAAACCAATAAGACTTGTGGTCCTTTTTCTTGGAGCAAGGTTTGTGGTCTTTTGTCTTGGAGAAAGATTTGTGGTCCCCTTAAATTCTCTTTAGAAGGAACATTTACAACCTAACTGTTGTAATTTAACTGGATAGGAGGGCTATTGTGAAGTTTGTTGGAACCATGAACTATTTGAGCCAAATTTCCAACTAGATGACAATGATGAACGTCAAATGACATATATCATGAAAGGTTCATGGTAGTTGATGGCCATATTCCTGTTCTTGCCCTAAGGTTCTTAGTAAGATACTTATTCATCATTTCCCTATGATACTTGAGTAAGATTGCACTACATGCTAACATCCCAATAATGATGTCTTGTTTCTATGTAGGTACAGTAAAAGAGATGTCTAATACAAGAATATTATTGGATGATGTCATTATTCCTAAGAAAGACATCCTGTTGCTTGTAGTATTGGTCTGTTCTGTCACCATAGAAGATTTGCAAATTAACTTGTAAGATGGTAGGTGTGCTTGTGGACATTGAAAGTTTTTTTGAATTGAGAACCAAGATAGTTGTGTTCTGTTGAAGCTCTTCAAGAACTAAGAAAGACAATGAAAATAATTTTTTCACAAGCCCCTCAACTGAAAAATGAAACATCTTTACGCTGGAAAGTGAAAAGTAAGAAAAACTTATTCCATTGCATCTACTACCACTATGATAAACCCGCTTAAAAGGAAACATGTGTAAAAGAAAAAAAAGTGCACAAATCCTTTGTACATGAAGATCGTCATATTATCATCATATTTTAGTAGCCAGCGTGCTATGTGGTTAATGATTGTATTGTTAGCCTTAGGTAGTTTTGTAAGGACTCATAATTATGTTTGGTTGATGATGGTTGCGTTTAATCGACAACCCATTTAGTCTTCTTATCATATAAATAGAATGTGGGGAAATGTACTTGCACAAATTGTTCTAAGCATACCTATTGTGAATACAAAGCTATTTTTACTCTTAAACTTCTCTATGCTTAAACTTGGTAAGCACTTATTGTTTGTGAGTGTTTGTGGAAGTGTAGTTTCTCTGTTAACATTCTTGCAACAAATTGAGAACTCATTTCAATGGAGTAACCATCATTTCAATAAATTGATTATCAAGAGATAGTAAGAGAGTATTCCTTTCAATTTTACATAAAACAATAGAAATCAAATTTGGAAGGCCTACCTCCTTCCTTCCAATTGCTCAAAACTCAAGAAGAAACTAGCAAATCTCCAAGCCAATCTCCAAGCCAATCCAAGAACTCCAACCAAGCTCTCCAAAATTCTACAAAATAGAACCCAAATTCCAAATTGCATAATCCTCAATTCAATTTCAAGCTCCCAATAAATAGAAAAAAGGTAAAATAGGTCAACAAATAGGATCATGCCACATGACAAACTTCAACCCCAAGCAAACAACTTTTTACATTTGAAATTAATTTCCCTTACACATCACATGGCTTCCTATACTTGACTTACATATTCAACAACGTAGCATTCGATTTATTACACAAGTATTCTTCCTTTTGTCCTACACAATCGCTTACAACTCAAACTACGCTTTACACATTTGACTTGACAACAAAGGACCAATTTGCAAGACTTGTTGTAATGCTCCCTCTTCCAAACTAGTTTGATCGGAAGACTTTGAGCCCATTCCACTTCCCAGGGGCAAGAAGGAAATGAACAAGGGAAGTAATAGTCATGTTTTTCAATTATTTTAGTAAGCATTTGCATTCTTCTTTAATAGTTTTCTACATAAGTTTGGTCGGATGGGTTATGAAGGTGAAAAGACATAGAAAAGAAAAGAAAAGTACCCTTATGAGGTCGGTCCAAGTTTGGAGGCATTCTAATTTGTTTTGGCACTACAACAAGGTATGACGAGGGTTCACTTGGCTCATTTGGGCATCATGATCTTGTCTAAAATATACTTTGCATGGTTTTTGGGCTGATTGCTCAATTACTTCCACTTAAGGGCAAAAATCCTTTGGTGTGGCTAACAAGGAGAACGAAACCCTTGCTTGAACGAAATTTTTTCAATTTGTTGGGGACTCCATTTTGGGGTTTCCAAAGTGCTTCAAGAAGATTGATGTTGCAGATTTTCAGCTAGGGTTTGAACCTACATTAATTTTCAGCCCCTCTCCTAGGGGAGTGACCCACCTTGGGGAAGAGTTAGGTGGTTTCTAGGGCACGACGACACTCAACTCAGCCATCATTGCATTCTTCATATTTTAGCAGCGGAAATCTTCATTTATACTTCATTTTTGGGGCTTAGAATGTCCATTTCCAGCCATTGTTGTGAGCTGTAATTTAGTTGTCATAAATTTAATAATAATCTGTATAAAATTTTCAAATTTGCATATATTTTGGAGTGCTTTTGCTTGGTGTTTGTTTCATTGAGTATACTATTTTGGAGAATTTATACATCAATTCTCAACTTGTTTGAATGGTGTTTGATGCCCTAAAAGTGTGAATTCAGTTCGTTGTTAGGGTTTATAATATTTTTAGTTAATCATGTCATAAAGTCTAGTTTACTCTCAATTGGGGTTTGTGTTATTTCCTTTGTTTTCAGCTTAGATCCCGGAAAGGGACATTACAATGGTATCAGAGCATCGATCTTCCCAGCCTGAGGGTATTCGTGCAAGACGATGATAAAGAATACAAACATGGATTGGTGACTTAGGTTCTTACCAAAGAAAGAAGTCATTCGGAGGTGAAAACACGACATTCAGTGGGTCACAATATTGTGGCTAACTATGAAGGATATAGGGCTCTTTCAAATGAGTTACGTGATGCTATTTCACTTGCCGAATTTATAGGGGTAAGCAAGGGAAGGTCAATGCCTCATGCGCCACAGGTGGGATCTTCAAAATGCTTTGGGAAGGTGGCACTCTCCACATTTGATGGCTCCAACAAGGGGATAATCGGAGCATGGATGAAGATGCTAGGGTTAAACCTTAAACCACAAGAATATGCCAAAGAGGCAAACCCAAAGGGGTTTCTCTTGAAAGAAGAAAAAGAAAAATCAGATCTGCAAGAGGGTTTTGAGGTGGAGTCCCAAGAAGACCATGTTGAAGGACATGGAGAGGTGTTGCTAGATGAAGAACCAAAAAGGTTTTTGATGCAACAAAATCTCCAAAGAAAGAGGAAGAAGTCATGGAACATGAGCCAAGGAAAAAAGAAAAATTCGATTTGCAAAATTGTGGAGAGAATTTGGTGGTTGAAGCCAAATCTCCGGTTGATAATGATGATGTTCAATTACGAACAACAATCAATAAGAAGCAAATTGATGGTGTTCTTGACTTCGGTGAGAACCATGATGATGTTCCATACATGTGTCAACAAAATATGGAAGGAGTCAAGGTGGGAAGATCTTCACTTGTTGAAGGAGGGTGAGCTCTTTGTGGGCAGCCCAAGGTATGATCATGATGACCATATTTCTCATTTGTTGTTTCCTCCTATGTTGCTGCTATATTTTTGTCATCCTAGAAAACATTTTATAAAGCATGTTAGGTCCAAAGAGACAACTTGCAGTTGTGGGCATGTTGCTTCTTCTATTCAAGGCTAAGATTGCTTTGGCATGGGTGGTATCCCGAGGATCAAGGTAAATGTCATCTCTTGCACTTGGAATGGAAGAAAAATTATGAGAATGTATATAAATTTTGTGGTACATTCGAACCTCATTGTGAAGAATGAGATGCTACAAAATGGCTTCATCATCCCTTGCACCAAGAGGATCCAACAACTCAAGCTCACCTTGGGAAGGCACATGGTAAGTAATGATTTCTATGTTGTTGGTATTGGAGGTACGGATTTGGTACTTGAGATTCAATGGTTGCATTCTTTGGGTGAATTTACCCAAAACTATCAAGCTAGGGAGTTGAGATTCAAACTTGGTGATCAAAAGGTTGTGCTTCAAGGCATGACAAGTGGAACTCCTCAAGTTGCTACAACAAAGAGGATGGAAAGAATTACTGGAAGAAGGCAAGATCTATGGGTTGCACATGGTAAGATAACCCCACACTTTCAGTTTTAAAACAACAATCATATCATAGAGGTTTTCAGCTCTTAATCCATGCACATGCTCTTAGAAGAAGTCTTCCAATGGAAGTGGATGTTGATTTCATAAATTTTACATTTGGAAGTGAGCAAGATGGATGTTATCTTACTTCCTCGAGCATTGTAACCCAACTGGAAATTGGTGGTATGAGTGTAAGTAGTAGAAGTCATGTTTTATGGGTTTTGAAACATGCTGTCATAAAAAATCATACTGCGATTATCAACATTTTCAGTTTGCCCAATATTATATTTGTAGCCATACAAGTAGCCTCAGCCATACATGGGAGTAATCTTCAGTTTGTTGATGCTGTTGAAGCATTTTCAGTCCCCATATGGTTGAATTTTGTGAAGAATTTGAAGTATGATAGCTGTTATCCCATTCTTTTTGCTGCTGTCAGCATCAGAACCAGCTCCTTAACCCCTTTTATGACAGTCACCTAAGTGTTTTCAGTCACAAGATGGAAGGGTTTTCTGCCTACTATCAACGAGAGATTGTTTGCCACTATTTTAGAAAACTTTCCGGCCACCATAATGCTGATTTTGAGTGAGAAATTGTAATGGTACAGCTACAGCCATACTTGGGACAACGTGAATGGACCTTTGAGAGCCCATCATATGAAGGGGAATTTTGAGGAGAATGCAAGCAAAGGAAGAAAGCTAATTCACATATCAATGAGGCATGAAGAAGTAATGTTGAGAGCTCTTATTTCCTTTAATGTGTTTTCTCTATGTGCAGGTCTAGGAATGGAGAAGAAAGAGAAGAAAAAGCATAAGTATGATTCAGATTAGCATGTTCACATATATGAGAAGCAAGGTAACTCTCTCAAGTGGTCTGCTTTGGGTTAGATTTGCATAATGTTTCCGAGTTTTCCATTAAGTGAAGAATGTCATCAAGAGTTGGAGAATAGTTTGATATACATCCCTCTTAATGAAGAAACTAAAAGCAGCAAAGGAAAATCCCAAGGGGCAGTCCACTTGAATATCGAGTAGCGCAACAATAGCTACATGAAAGGGCTCTTAAATTGAATCTTCATGCAAAGGGTCTCGAATAAAGCAAGGAAACACGGGATAATGTATTAGTACCTCCAAATGCTAGAGGAAGTGCTTTCATGACAGCCATGAGCCAAATTGCCACCATTAATGTTGCTGTCATCATTTTTAGCAGCCCCACATTATTTCAATTGCATTCATGTGTATGGTTAGAGGATGCTCTTCCACCATAGTTGACAAGGTTGAAACGGAAAGTGAAGATTCCACATTGGAATGTGTTTCAGCTTGTCAAACTGCTGATTATTCCTCAATTTTTTGCTCTATGACTAAGATTACAGCAGATTGGGAGGCTTTTTGTACAACTGAGTATGCATTGAGAAAGGTTGCTAATGCTATTTTTGAAGGTGAAATTGAAAAGGGCAGAATTGAGGTAGCAACAGATTTCATTTCCAAGGAAGTTGTTAAATTTCACTTGGTTGCCAAAGTACATCAATATGAAGAGAGACAACATATATATGAGCTTATTTTGGCAAGAGCTCTTTCATTGACAGTGCATGATCTAGATTTATGGAGCTTTACATCATATTTCTTCATTTTGGCATAAAGGTACTTGGGCATGAGAGCTTGCAATTGCTTGTGGGCAATCAATTTTGGGAGGGGAGGACTGTAATGTCCTCTTTTTCAAACTAGTTCGATTGGAAGACTTTGAGCCCATTACACTTCCCCCTGGGGACAAGAAGAAAATGAGCAAGGAAAGTAATAGTCGTGTTTTTCAGTTATTTTAGTAAGCATTTGCATTCTTCTTTAATAGTTTTCTACATAAGTCTTGTTGGCTAGGTCATGAAGATGAAAAGCCATAGAAAAAAAAAGAAAAGTATCCTTGTGCGGTCGGTCCAAGTTTAGAGGCATTCTAATATACTTTGGCGTTACAACAAGGTATAAAGAGGGTTCGCTTGGCTCATTTGGGCATCATGATCTTGTCTAAAATAAACTTTGCATGGTTTTTGGGTTGATTGCTCAATTACTTCCACTTAAGGGCAAAAATCCTTTGGTGTGGCTAACAAGGAGGATGAAACCCTTCTTTGCTTGAACAAAAACTCTTCAATTTGTTGGGGACTCTCCATTTTGGGGTTTCCAAAGTGCTTCAAGAATATTGATGTTGCAAATTTTCAGCTAGGATTTGAACCTACATTGATTTTAAGCCCCTCTCGTTATGGGAGTGACCCACCTTGGGGAAGAGTTAATTGGTTTCTAGCGCACAACGACCCTCAACTCAATCATCATTGCATTCTTCGTATTTTTAGCAGCCAAAATCTTCATTTATACTTCATTTTTGGGGCTTGGAATCTCCATTTCTGGCCATTGTTGTGAGCTGTAATTTTGCTGTCATAAATTTAATTGCAGCTGTATAGAATTTCCAAATTTGCATATATTTTGGAGTGCTTTTGCTTGGTGTTTGTTCCATTTATCAAATATAATATTTTGGAGAATTTATATATCAATTTTCAGCTTGTTTGAATGGTGTTTAATGCCTTAAAAGTGCAAATTCAGTTCGCTGTTAGGTTTAATAATATTTTCAGTTGGCTGTCATAAAATTGATTTTACTCTCAATTGGGGTTGGTGCTATTTCCATTGTTTTTCAGTTAGCGCTTGGAAAGGACCACTACACTTGTATAAATTTTACTTTCACAAGCAACCACCTTACATAGTTATTCAAACAAGTTATGGGTTAACTCCTTGCATTATTTCCAAAGCCATTAATAAGGTCCTTTTGAGTCTAAAAGTGGTCAAAGAGCTTAGAAAAGTCCAACCTACCTAATGGGTATGGGCTTCATTTGAGGGTGTAACACAAGGTTTACTTGTCAAACACACCTCTCGAAAATGGCTCTCAAAGCCAAATTTGAGTTTTTCATTTTAGTAAGTAAAAATAAATAAAAATAAGCCACTTGCACTATAACAAAATAAATTAATAAAAGTAAGTCATTTGCTCAAAATGAAATAAATCAAGTGGATCACCAAGCAACACAAGGCAACACTTGGGCCTAAAGAAGGGTTGATTCCAACAGCCTTGAAACTAACCACCAAGTACTAGGTTACAGTAGAACCTAAAAACTAGGGGTTCATGTATTGGGTGAATCCATGTTGATGAATGAATCATTGAGGAGTTGCTCAACTTTGTCCTTGTATACGTTAGGTATGCATAAGTACAATTTGTTTCTGCACACTTAACACATATGTCATATCCATCTAACATAATGTACAAATTCAATATGCACAACATATAATTGAGCACGATACCATAGTTCTAAAAATCGCAATTACTCGGACGATAATCGCAATAAATCGTTTTTCACATGCAAAATGATTTATCTTTCCATAAATCGTGATTTATTTATTGCCGATAAATTGGCGATTTCCGACGCTAAATAACTTGAAAAATCGTGGAAAATCGCTCCATTTCCTCCTGCTCGAATCATTTTTTGCTTCTGCGATTTTCTCCTGTTTTCTTCTGCTCGAATCGTTTTTTGCTTCTGCGACTTGTATTTCCTCCATTTCGACTCACGTAGGAGGGCATTCGACGTGGTTTTGTGGGCATTCGACCTGGTTTCGAGGGCACGTAAATACATAGTGCATTCGCCGTGGTTTCCAGATCTATTTTCTAGCAACTCGTGGCCATTTCGTGGCCCTAGCAGGGTAAATATTACAATATTTATTTAATATATTAATTCGTTTTAATAGTTAATAGTTAATACTTATAGTTATTATTTATTTCGTGGCCAGTTCGTGGCCTGTAACTTTACACTAAATAGTTAATACTTAATATTATTTATATAATATATTAATTCGTTTTGTTGTTTTGTATATATTTAATAATTAATATATTACAATCTTTTTTAATAGTTATAGTATATACAACTTATACAGTATACTGTACATTGTATACATTTATATAAAATACATTATTTAATTTTATACAATCTATAACATACACTATAAATTTAATTTTATACGTTTTGTATATACTGTACATTATTATAAATTTATAGTTAACTGTACAATATACACTATAAAATTATAATAGTATATTGTATAACGATTTAACATTTAACATCATTTAACATTATAATAGTATACTAGTATACAATATAATAGTATACTGTATACTTGTACAGAGTCACTTCTCGCATCATTTAACATTGTTTTTACATTTAATTTAAGTATATTTTATGAATTTAAATGTTTTTAAAGGTAGTGATAAAGTTGCTGATTAATGTTGATAAATTGCCGATAAATTGTCGATTCCCAATTCCCGATTTATGAGTCAAAATTTGACCTGCCGATTAATCGTCGATAACGATTTTTTGAACTATGCATGATACAATTAAGAATCACTTTCACAAACTCATTTATTCATCGTAATTCAATTTAACACAATCAATTATACTTCAATCAACATTTTGGTTAATCAAAAGTAACTATTTTCAAAATCAGCATTATAATTATTTAAAGGTGAAAAATGATTCGTGCTTAACTGGGAAGCCAAGGGCATTTCTTTGCATTCATATTGGGGTTTGGGATAAAAATATATATTTGTTTATTATTCAATTCTGACATGTCTGCTTGGAGGGTCCTACAATATGGCACATGTAACATTGTTGGCTCTCTCGCATATGTCTAATCACAGCGAGGAAATTTTAATTCAAAAGATAATGTGCAGTGTCATTTCTCTCTTTGGCTTGAGTTTCCAACGATAACTGCTGAATTAAGGCCATTTGTGGATTTATTTGTTACTCGCTTTGGTAAACTGCTCATCCCGGATGACAAGAGTAATTTTTCCTGACCAAATCCTAGAGTTTGTGTTGAAGTAAATCTCCAAAAAAAGCGTCCTACATTCATTTCATCTATGACAATAGATTGGATTCACCATCAAAAGTATGATATCTGAACCTTCCAAATGCATGCTTCACATGTCAAGCTCAAGATCATATTATTATGATCGTCCTCTCCGTTGTGATTCAAATCATGCGTCAGAAAAAATAGAGATGAAGAATCCACATAGCCTAAGCATAGCAATATGCATCAGCCCACCCACATTGACACTCCCTCACAAAATTCAATCTTGCCTCCCGAAGGCTAAGGACCAATTAACACTACTCATTTATGGGCTTCGGGAGGTAAGGCAGCATTGCATGTTGTGTCAAATAGGTCAATATCAATGAAAGGGGATGGATAGTGAAAACTCATAAACGTAAAGGAGGTTCATTGCCAGAAAGAATACATAATCAAACCTATGACTACCCATCACCTCACATCAAATCTTTTAGGGATGCAGTATCTTCTTTGCCAAAGAATTGTGTTTCTGCTTTGGTGATACATAATCAGTTTAACACGTTGGATGGCATGCCCTCTTTAGAATGAAGATCTTTCTATTTTCCTAGAATGTCTGAGGGATCACTATTCCCAGTCGTAAGCAGTTTGTGCATGGTGTTCTTTAGAGAATTAAGCCAAATATATTTTTCTTGCAAGAAGTTAAATCAACTGGATTTGAATTAAAAACTAGAATGAGTTATTGCTGGAATGGTTCATTCAGGGCGTCAAACCACAATCAAGGCAGTGGTTGAGTGGTGTTGGGAATTACCCCATCCTTGCAACCCTATATCATAGGCCATGGAACGGATCCAGATGTACGTTGTGTGTGGGTCGGTATGTTTTATAGTATAAGCCTTAAGAGGGGATATTAGAATATAAGGCTTATAAATTAGTGTTATGTTTAAATAAAAAGCCACCATTTTTATATCATAGAGAAATCAAATTTTACATATTCTACTGTGCCAGGCATGAAAGCTATTAGTCCAAGCTTGGGCAGTATGCACAAAAGGATACATATGAGAAGCTAACATTAATGCAAGTCTATATCCAAAATTTGTCTCAGTTCTTCTTGGACCCTGGTGGACCACCACAATGGTGGAGGGCCATAACATATGAGGTTATGATTATCAAGAGCCCAATTAGCCAAAGCATCCGCCACTTTATTGATCTCTCTAGGGACATGGCTGAAGTGAACCTCTTGGAGCTTATCCTGCAGCCTTTGAATTTTCCCCAACTCTCTTATGATTTGCCACTTTTTACTCTGAACCGTGTCAGGAGAAGATAACAATCTGACAATCAGCATGGAATTTGATTCAACCTGAAGTTTTTGCCATCCAATTTTCAAAGCTTCTTGCAGGCCCATGTAGACTGCCTTAATCTCAGCTAAGTTATTCGTAGAATAACCCAATTTTTCAAAAGAAGGCCACAAAACCATCAAAATATCTACCTATGCCTCCCATACTTGCCTGACCCGAGTTTCCTCTAGAGGCACCATCAGTATTCAACTTTCCATAACCAGGCGGAGGGGGTCCACTTTGTATCCAACTGTTTTTTCTTTCTTAGTCTAAATGGAACCATAGTAGAAGTCTTGGGCTGCAAGGGAAGCATATTGCATATATGATCCCACTCAGACGGAGTTAGAGGCAAACAAATCTTGTGCTTAATAGATTTTGCAACATTCGTTTTAATTTTCTCCCACACAATAGACTTGTCTCTACTCTCCTATTGGAAAATTCTTCTATTCCTTTCCTTCCAAGTATTCCAAAGTAGGAGAGTTATACTAGACCATAAAGCTGGTAAAAGATTTTGACCCTTGGTCAAATGTCCTCTCCATTCCCAGATCGAATGTTCAAGAGACTGGATACCGACCGAGGGTAACTCAAACAACTTGGAGAAAAGCTGCCATAGGTGGATTACAAATGGACATTGTGTAAAAATATGATCTATGGTTTCCTCATTGTCCAGACATAATGCGCATCTAGAAGGACCATTAAATCCTCTTTTCATGAGCCTATCCCCAGTTAGGATTCTTCTTCTTAAAACCAACCACACAAAAGCTCACTTTTGGCCATAGAGTTGGTTGCCACAGATGGTGAAAGATGTCCCGAAGAGGATGAGGAGCGATCTGGCATAAAGAAGCATATCTAGAAGAAACCAAATAGATACCTGTAGAGCTTTTTCCCCATGCTAAGGAATCTGGCCTTGGAAAAGTTGAAAGAGGTCGAGACAACATAATATTATCTACTAGTTTTTGCTGCTCCTCCCCAAGCTTGACTGGCCAATCTTGAGTGGGAATCCAACAGTGTCCAATTTCCCTTTGAGGGGTAGTATTCTTCCAATATTTGGCAACCTTAACCCAACCCTTTTCATGAAGAGCTTCCATAGTTGTCTTGAATTCTGGATACTGAATAATGAGAGGTGGAGGGCCATGCCAAGAATCAGTCCAGAAGTTAGCAATTTGGCCATTATTAATTATTTAGAAGGAATATCTTTTAATAATCTCTACTCCAAGTCGAAGGAAAAAAGAATGGGGGAGCCTTTAGATGGAAGAGTCAATCGAATAATCTGTTTTGGAGGGTTATTTTCAGCATATTTGGCTCTAATATTAGCAGCCCACAAGTCATTTGGAGCAGCTAATAATCTCCAATAGAGTTTGGCTGCTAAAGCTTTGTTATGCTGTGAAGTAGATCTGAATCCTAAGCCACCCTCTTTTTTCGGTTGATAGAGAATCTCTCATTTAACTAGCGACCATTTTCCCTCTGTAAACCAATCCAAATTAATTTCTGACATAGAGAATCCAGTTGTTTCAGAATTCCACCGGGAATATTCAAGATAGAAGAGACATATATTGGCAAAGCTTGGAGGACAGCCTTGACCAAAGTCATTCGTCCTCCAGAGGAGAGCCATCTATTTGTCCATTTTTGTAATTTCATTTTTGCTTTGTTTATTAACCAATTCCAATCTTTTATGTGTTTAGCTGCCAGAGGAACCCCCAAGTATTGGAGTGGAAGAGAACCCTTGCTGAAGTGGAAAATATCCAGAATTTGTTGCTCGTCTCCTAGAACAATGGAAAAAAATAATGCTAGATTTGGCATGATTGACCAATTGACTAGTAGCTCTAGAAAACAATTGAAGATTTTTCTGCATTTTGGTATGCTTCTAGACAAGTGGCCTTACCAAGAAGCCTTGAGTCATCCACAAACTGTAAGTGAGTAAGAGGATGAGCCCCTTTGGCCAGTTTGATACTGCTGATTTTCTTATCATGGCAGGCTTTGGTGGCCAATCTGCCAAGGCACTCAGCCAGAATGATAAATAAGAAAGGGGATAAAGGATCACCCTGACGAATCCCTCTAGAGGCTAAGAAAATATGATTTGGTCTGCCATCAACAAGAACTGAAAAGGAAATTGAGGATAAGCAAGCTCGAACCCATTCAATCCTTTCTTTAGAAAAGCCAAATTGAGCCAAAACTTTAATCCACTCTATCATAAGCTTTAGAAAGATCAAGCTTGATAAACATAGAAGGGGATTTCTGGATGTCCATTGAGTGTAAAGCTTTCTGTGCTAAAACTATCTCATCATGGATTTGCTGGCCCAAGACGAATCCTCCTTACTCAGGAGATATGACCTTATGAAGAAGAGGTTTCATTCGTTCCACCATGACTTTAGTGATAATTTTGTACAAAACATTACATAAAGCTATAGGTCTGAATCAAGAAATATCTTCCACTTCTAATGTTTTAGGAATAAGAGCTATGAAGGTTTTATTGATTTCTTTTATCACTGTTTTAGCAGTTCTCACTTCTTCCACCACTTGGAGTTGCTCTCCTTCGAGAATATTCCAAAAGTTTTGATAGAATTGTATTGGGAAACCATCAGGACCTGGGGTCTTTCCTTTCTTCATACTGAACACCACCCACTGCAATTCACTTTCCGTAACAGGATTGGTAAGCCTCACATTATCCTGATCAGAAATAATACAAGGAATAGTGTTCAACACCGTTGTTTGAGCTATCTCATCAAGCGGTTGTGCTGAGAATAATTGGAAGAAAAATCCATAGCTATGTGCTGCATTCCTGTCAAAGAATGCTCTTTCCTACCATCGTCCTTGGTTAAAAGTGAATGTAATTATGAGCTCTTCTTGCCAACAATGATTTGTGAAAAAAGGCAGAATATTTGTCTCCCTCTTTTAACCACTGTATTCTTGATTTTTGCTGCCACATAATCTCTTCTCTTGTTTCACATTCACGAAGAACAACCTTTAAACAAAGTGCCTGTTGGAGTAGCTCAGTATTACTTCCTGAAGTGCGAAGCTTATAGTTGAGCTCTTCCAGTTCTATAAGTTGTTTTTTCTTTTCCTTTATATCCCCAAACTCTGTCCAATTCCAAGTTGTTCTAGAGTTTAAGACTGTAATCATCTTCGGATCCCATATACACATCACCCCTCTAGAGGCTCCATGAGAACTAAGAGATAATACTTGTGCCTTAGACCATATCCTTTCAGCTAGAACATTCATAAGCTCAATCAAAGCTTTAGTTTCTCAAACAAACACCATTTGAGGATGATTAGTGTGAATCATTCTTTTAATTTCCATAATCTTGGAAGGACTGCCTTTCAGTCCTCTTATATTCCACGTGATCACTTTCATTGGGAAGATTGATTAAAAATTTGGGATAAATCCCTTATTGTTCCTGTATTACTCAGCTTTTGACCTTCCTTTTGTAGGTTGGTTTGATTTGATTTATGCCCTGCCTTAACATTCGTATCCATTCTCATTTTTAACTTTTTTTCTGAGACACTCCTAAAGGCAAATTCGCTTGCTATGGATTTGTAGGGTTGGGCATAATCATCAAAGTTTTCTCCATTCCTTCAATTTCTTCCCACTGAATATGTTGGTGATCAAATTGCTCTTGAAGCTTGGTTTTACATTGATAGCTTTTCATTGTATTTCGAACTTCCTCCTTCCTATTTGTGGCCGGAATCACTGCTAGCTAACTTGTTTCTCCCCCATCTTTCCGTTCTACTTTTGTACTAGGTTTGTTCATCTGAGTCTAGTATTTGGGATGCTATGATTTCCCCTAAATCTATCTCCTCATTATTTGGTTGAAGGCTAGCAAATCTATTACTGTTGCTTCCAACTTGATTTTCCAGAACATTTTTCTTTGCTGTTTTCTTTTTCTTAGGTACGATGAAATCATCCTGATCTCGGTCTTCCGCCGATGGATCAAGCATTTTAAGAGGACAATATTTCGCCAAGTGTCCATACTCATGGCAGATCCTGCACCTGAAAGGGATATTTTCATAATCCACTACTTGTTCCCATTGGTCCTCTTCCACGGCCAGAGAGATTTTGGTTGGTAGAGGCTTGTTCAGATCCATAAGGACACATATTCTAGCATATATCATTTGTTCCAATTGAATCAAACAATCAACAATCATCATATAGGTGCCGAGGGTATTACCAATTGTGGTGAAAACATTATTATTCCAATACTCTGCTGGTAGCCCAAATAACCTCACCCAAACTGGAGCAACGGAAGGAAGTTCTTCATCTGCCTTAAACATAGGATGCCAAGGCTTCATAAAAAGACCCGCTCGACCATAAAACCATGGCCCTCCTTGGAAGATAAATTCTGTGTCTTCTGCAGTTGCAAAGAATATGAGAAAGTAACCATTAGGGTAAACAGAGATAGAGAACTCACCTTTCGTATGCCCAAATTTCCTAGTCTATTCTTTAAATGCCGACAATGGAGGACGAAATCCAAGAAACTAGACAATCAGCCCCTGGCTTTCTAGTTCATCAATGCCACTTTGAACATCAGCTTTCTGAAGCCTCACAACTGGTGATCCATCAACAACTTTCATATAGCCCTTATCATTTTTCTAGGATCAATTTTGGGCATCCTTAAGGGTTGCTTCTGGAGATTAACACCTAGGACTTGAGGCTTGGAATCTCCACAAAGCATAGCCTTAAAGGACAATTTCGATGGTTTCCCCTTACCAGTCATATGTTCAGATCGAACCCTTTTCCTTTCATTGATATGCTGCATGATTCTGACCACACGTCTGCCCCAAAGGGCAAATGTGGATAACAACTATGTCACGAGTGCTGGCTGAAGCACACAGCTAAGGAAGAAACCACGTGGAGGAGAAATACGAGAATAAACAAGGAGAAAACCTGAATGTCGACCTCCCTTTACATGATGCTAGGCAAAACGCCAAGGTAGAAAACGATAGGAAAGAAAATAGTTGGCCACGTGAGCTTAGACATGGATCGTTATCTTAGAAATCATTTGTTTTTAGTGCTAGGTTTTCAATATTTTCATAAATTAGTGTTATGTTAATATTACTTAAGTGTTAACTAATAAACGGTTATAACCACGTCAACCATTTTGTAACCATCTCTCATATAATAAAAGGATATACACACACTAAATAATGTGCGCATTTCGACTACTCTTCATTTGTTCTTTGTACATTCTATTCTTTCTTTTTTCTTTCTCTACATGTTCTAACATTGGTACTAGATTGGGGCAAGGAGAAAGAGAAGGGAAGAAGTTCAAACCAGTCTCGTTAGGGCATGAAAGAGAAAAAGACTAGTTTGAGCGTTAGATGTAAGAGTAATATCATAGGGCAACAAACAATAATGTAGGGCAGAAAAAGAAAATACAATCGAGGGCATTTTGGTTGTGTTTTTAGACAAATTTTAGGGCATTTTGAAGTGCTAGGGCACAAAAATAGGAATTTTCCATTTTGAAGATTTTTTGGGGTTTGTGCAGTTAGGGCACGGAAATAAGACTTTTTCAGGGCAAAATGTGACAGGCAGAATGCAGCAGAGAAAACGTGATTTAGGGCACGCTTTTTTTGTAGAAAACACAATCTAGAATCACAAGGAAGAGGAAAAAACGTGATTTTCGAAGGTAGCTAGTGCAAAACAAAGAAAATACAGTCATGCATTTCCAAATTTGCAATTTTTCAAGGGTCATTCGGTCTTTAGGGCACACAATTTGTCAATTTTCAGTCTCAACGAGTAATCTAGGTAAAAACGTGCTTGGTATAGTTTCCTTTCTTTGCTTTAAAAAAACTAGTTTTAAAAATCTTTCTACATTAATTTATGGGTCATTCTATATTTTGGGAAAGGGTTATTTTCTGAGGTATTTTGTCTGAGAATGGAAATTCCATTAGACAAATATTTTGGCCTCAACTTTCATACTTGGAAAGTAAAAATCCAAATGAAAGACAAATCAAATGAAGTTAATGTAGCCATTGTTGAAAATCCACCGGATGTTGAAAGTGATGAACTCACTAATAGAGAATACGTATTTTAAAAGAAGCCTCACACTTTGAAGATAGTAAGGGATCCAATGTAGGTAAAACTTGGCATGGATGGTTGCCCACATAGTTCGAGAGTTTGTGGATCTTGGGAATTTACCCTTGCGAGGGTCATGAGACAACATGATGGAGTACTGTGGGAGTAGATCGGTATGGTTGTCCAACAATTCAGGAGATACTATAATTCAGGAGTTTGGGGAGGTGGAATGCGGGAACTTGAAAATTCAACTTGGGAACTACACCTTCACGAGGTTAAGGGAGGTAGCTTGATGGAGTTCTATTTAGTCGAAGTATTGTATTCAGAGAGGAAGCTTCTGAAGAATTCGTGATCTTATTTGGTTTTTGTCAGCATGTTCTATAGTGTAAGCCTTAAGAGGGGGTATTAGAATATAAGGCTTATAAATTAGCGTTATGTTAATATTAGTTAAGTATTAACTAATAAATGGTTGTAACCACTTCAACCATTTTGTAAACCATCTCCCACATAATAAAACAACGAATCCACCATGAATAACATGTGCATTCCGGTTACTCTTCGTTTGTTCTTTGGACATTCTATTCTTTCTTTTTCTCTCTCTCTCCACATATTCTAACATTATAAGCCATGATACACATCCAAACGAATGTGTTTGGGTAAAGGTTTTGATTTAGAACATCTATGGTTTTTGTGCGATATGTACTCCCGATTTAAGTTCCGATCACATTCGTCTATGGTTTTTGTGTGGTATGTACTCCCAATTTAAGTTCCGATCACATTCGTCTATGGAATTGACTTCACTCCAACTTACCAATTGTTGAATGGATTGTAGGAGGTGATTTCAATATGGTAGAATGGGAGGGAGAGAGGGCTGATGGAGTTTGAATAGCCATCTCAAGGACTGAAAACAAGCTTGGGAAAGATGCAAGACATCACTTTATCGCTTTGATCCCAATTGGGGAAAAAAGGAGTTACACGCGCTGGTTGGTATACTTGGAATAACTTTCGTTGTAGAATTTATAGAGTACAAACCAGGCTGGATAGATTCAATGTGCCCAAAGAGATTTTATTTTTGGTCCTTCTTGTCTAGTGGATGTTCTCATTCAAGAAATATGTTTAGACTATTTAGCAATCTAGACATCGATATCCATAAGCAACTCGAGGAAGAGCATCACTCCTTGTTTAAGTTGAAGATATCTCACCCGTAATCAACATTTTTTTGAGAATTGGACCATCATATTTGGAACTTGATCCACTGTCCTTAAGGAGAGTCATGATGAATTTTGTAGTGGGGAATCAGCTGTTCGTAGAACTATCAAATCCATCTCGGGCTAGGGACGCATATTAGCAAGGAAGCACATACGCTCTATGCAGACAACCAAAGCTCAATTGATAGCAGTCTATAGTTCTTTAGAACAATATCTTCACAATGAATCTCTTCAAGAGGAATCTGCCCACTTGGAAAATATCATTTGGCAAATTGAAGAATACATAGCTTTAAGAGCAAGAGAGCGTGCTCGCCTACAATGGATTAGATAAGGAGATGAAAGTTCAATTTTTTTCTTTCATTTACCTGAAGAAAAAAATAAATAACGAAAAAACCCTTGGTATTGCCGACTTGACGACTCTTTTGCGGAAGAGCATACTGAGATTAGAATGCTCTATCAGCGTCATTTCCAACACATATTTCTGCCATATTTAACATCGGCAAAGATTCTTGAAGCACGGAATACCTGCCACAAAGTAATACCAACTAAAGTGACTAGCTGTGACCGTATTAAACTTGAGGCAGACTTTACAAAAGAGGAATTGTATGCTGCTCTCTCCTCTATGCCGAATGGCAAAGCTCCTGGCATGGATGGTCTACCTTGTGAATTTTACAAAGAACTTTGGAACACAGTTGGCGACGACTTCACACAATTGGCAAGAGAAGTGTTCTCCTTTGGGTCCCTCTCAAAATTCCTTTGGAACATGGTGACGACTTCACTCAATTGGCAAGAGAAGTGTTCTCCTCTGGGCCCCTCGCAAAATTTCTTAACTAAGGACTTGCCAAACACTTTCCCAAATCTGCTGCAAGGACACTATAGGAGGATGGAGACCTATTACACTCTTAAGTGTAGCATATAAAATCTGGCTAAGGCTTTGTCCCTAAGAATCTGAAGCATTGTTAGTAGGATAGTATGCAAGGAACAAACAAGGTTTGTACACGGCTGGTTCATCCTCGACAATGTTTTATCTGCCTATGAAGCAATGGAGTGGGCACAAGAGACAAGTCAAAACATTCTTTTTCTCAATTCACCGAGGGCCTAATGGTCATTTTTAGCCTTAGCCTTGGTCATACTCGAGGGCTAACGTCAATGCGCTGGAGGCTATTGGGTATGGATGACTGATTACCACCTTGTTTTTGTTATATTTTGCCGTTGACATTAGTATTGGGCAACCGGTGGGAATTATTGTTATATTTTGTATTCTTTATTATTCTATTCCTTCGTTGGGGTCACTTAAGTCACTTTTGGCGCTTAGGGGAAAAAGAACTTAAGTGACTTTATGTTCATGTGGGGTCTTCCCTAAGGGGTCGATTAAGGTTTTTTGGGCCCTTTATTACATTGGAAAGTTATAAAAGGTGGTGTTGGGGAGAAGAAGGGGCATTCTTACACTCCACATATTTTGATATTGGAGCAACTATTGTTTGTATTTTCCTTTGCTTGTGGAGTAAAATCCCACAAGAACCCTAGCTTCGGTGGTGAGAGATCCACTCCTAGCTAGTAGGGCACTCTTTGGTGGTGAAAGATCCACCCTAGTTTGCTATTTTGGAGTCCATTCAGAGCAAATTTTCAGGCAGATTTTACAAATATTTCCGACAAAGTTTTCAGAGGGTTTTAGAGGCTGATTCCAGTATCAGAGTGAAGATATTTCAGCCATTTGCATTCCAGATTTTTCCCAGCGCTTAGGGCAGGTTTGGCGCCACTTTTGGGTGCCTTTTGGAGAATTTCAGCCCCTTTCATAGGGTGATGTCAACCCTAGGAGGTTGCAGCTGGGTTTTCTAGGGTTTCCTGTGCCCATTTTCAGATTTGGAGGTTGGGATCATTTCTTTATATTTTGTAGATGTTATTTCCAGAAAATCAGATTTTTATCAGTTGTATTCAGGTAGTTATGAATTTTGTAATATTTCAGCAGTTTAGGGCATTCTGAAAATTATTGGCAGTTATCTATTATTCAAAAAAATCCAAAAATATTTTTCTAGTGTTTGTTATCATATCAGCAATCTCTCTATAAAATTTCGTGTGATTTGGACAAGTGGTTTGCAAGTTATCTTATTTTTCAGTTTGCTGCCCTATTTGGGTTTTATTCCAGAAAAATCAGAATATCATTTGCTGCAATTTTTTATTAATTTGTCAAGTTATAAGTTATATCCCACTAGGGATATTTCAGTGGTATCAGAGCCGGCTTTCCTCTAGCCTACTGGGTGTGAATGAAAGTTTATTCCTAGGAGAAATACACCACAAAAAGAAGGGTAGAAAATGGGTGACAATGATGAGCTGAACGAAGAGATGATGAAAAAATTATTTATCAATATGGTTAAACAACAAGAGACCACTAATCTTTATTTGAGCCAGCTCACTAAAAATTAGCGCAGGCAGAGTTGAGAATCATGCTGAAAAGGAGAAAATAGTAACACGGGGCAGCAGGGTCAAAGAGGTGAAAATAACAATTCAGGGCAGCACACTCCCGTTCCCATAATACACATTCGAGCATGCATGAGCCCGCATTTTTGAAAGATCACGGAAAATACACAAATGGGACAGCAATCAAAATTTTTGATGAGGAGACTTGTTGGCTGAAATATGAATCCTTGAGTGAAGGGTTTAGAGCTAACATGCCTTTTATCGAGTACTGCAAGATGAAGATCGGTAGTAGGCCCAAGAGGGATCACACTACTCAGGTTCCAGAGTTACAAAGGAGATTGGGACAAATTTCCATTCCACACTTCGATGGGTCCAAGAAGTGTACAACACAATCATGGATTCAAAAGTTGAAGACATACTTTGACTTGAATCCCATGCGCGAAGAGGATGCAATTAAGTTTGCAATCCTACACCTTGAGGGAGATGCACATGACTGGTGGCATCATGGTCTTATTACACAGGGGCACATGCATATTGGTACCTATGTGGAGTTCACACAGAGGTTGATGAGTAGGTTTGATAGGAGGGATCCTGACAGGTATTTCAGAGAGTTGACTCATTTGAGACAGATAAGTTCTTTAGACATGTACATTGCAAGACTTTCAGAGGTTGTCAGTCATGGTTCTTGATGTTTCAGAGATGAGATTGACTTCACTCTTCATAGCAGGTTGATAGATGCACTAGCAAGACTTGTGAAGGCATTTGAGCCTTCTTCATTGCATGATGCTATTAGGAGAGCATGGGATTTGGAGTTATCTACTCCAAAGTCGAGGTTTCCACCTCGAGTTCAACAAAGGGTACCTCCATCTAGACCGATGGCTCTTCAGCAGAAGGTGCCTCCACCCAGGCAGGATACGACTAAGAAGCCATTCATATCCCGAGAGGTTAGAGATGAGTTGAGGTGAAAGAAACTATGTTTCGATTGCCACACACCTTGGGCTCCAGGACATGATTGCACAGGAAAGGAAAGGCCCAATTCATTGAGGTCTTTTGTCTTTGAGGAGATGATGAGGAGATGGAGATGGGGATTGGATGAGATGGAGATGCTTTGGGCAGTGCTGGTATTGAAAGGAGGATGAGACTTTCCCTTAGGAGACTATTGCCACTTTGTCTAGTACCCCGAGGTACAAGGCATTCAGGGTTAGAGGAGTTCTACAGGGTCAGCACGAGTAGTGGTGCTCATTGACAGTGGGGCTACCCACAACTTTATTGATGCATCGTTGGTTGAGAGACGGGGTTTGCAGACAGAGATTTTGAGGGCTTCAACGTGGTTGTAGCCAACGGAGAGTCTATGAGGTGCACACAACGAGTCCCACAGTTGAGCATTACGATGGGTAACTATACAGTTACCGATGACTTTTATATTGTTGGTATTAGAGAGACCAACCTTGTATTGGGAGTGTAGTGGCTCCACTCTCTTGGAGAGTTCGGACTAACTTTCAGACTATGGAGCTGAAGTTTAGGTCCGAAGGGAGGAACGTGATCTTGAGGGGATTATCTACAGATGCACCCAGGGTGGTCACGACCAAGCGGATCGAGAAGATTTACAAGCACAACAGGGTGGATTGGGTAGTATAGTTTGCTGGATTACGACCAAAAGTCGAGAGATGGTCGACCAGTTTACACGTAGATGTCCAGGGCCTACTTGGACAAACATAGTGCGTTTTTGGTGATATACCTCCAGGTGTGCCTCCAGATAGGGGATTTGAGCATGTGATTGAGCTTGAGGAACAAATCGATGGTTACTACTCCTTACCGTCATCCCAAACGGTTTAAGGACGAGATCGAGAGGACTATACATGAGCTCATAGAGATGGGGCATATTAGACCTAGTTCCAGTCCCTTTGCTTCTTCAGTAGTGTTGGTGAAGAAGGACGGAACCATGTAGATGTGCATAGATTACCGTGCATTGAACAAGAAGACAATAAAAATAAGTATCCAGTGCCACGCATTGATGAGTTATTAGATGAGCTACAGGGGCAATCTATTTTTCTAAAATAGATTTGCGATCTGGATATCACCAGATCAAGGTCAGAGAGGAGGATGTGCATAAGATGGCTTTCAGATGCCATTATGGTCACTTTGAGTTTCTAGTGATGCCATTCGGTTTGTCTAATGCACCGGCCACTTTTTAGTCTTGTATGAACCATGTGTTCAACCGCCATTTGCAGAAGTTTGTATTGGTCTTCTTCGATGACATATTGGTCTACAACAGGACTTGGGAGGATCACATTAGACATCTTGATGAGGTGTTGGGTATGTTGGAAGCTAACTCGCTATACGCAAAAGCTTCTAAGTGTGAGTTTGGTATGACAAAGTTATTGTATTTGGGATATGTGATTGGTGGAGGTGTGAGTCAAGGTTGACAGGAAAAGATTCGGCGATATTGGATTGGCCACCACCTAGGACATTGACACAGTTGAGAGGGTTCTTGGGTCTATGCACATACTACAAGAGGTTTGTGAAGAACTTCTCTCGCTTGATTGCACCATTGACAAATTTGACCAAGAAGGGGCTTTTGCTTGGTCAGAATCAACAAAGGTTTTTGATCACCTTAAGGGGTGATGAGTTCATGTCCCATTCTTGCATTGCCAGATTTCTCTCGTCCATTCATACTTGAATGTGATGCATCAAGTGAGGGCGTTGGATCAATTCTTATGCAGGATAGGCATCCCATTGCCTACGAGAGTCGGAAATTGAGCCCTGTGGAGAGGGGGTACTCAATTTATGACAAAGAGATGTTGGCCATTATGCATGCTTTGGCCAAATTTAGACAATACCTTGTGGGCAACAAATTTGTGGTTCGTACGGATCACAACAGTTTGAGGTTCTTCTTGGGGCAAAAGGATCTCAACGACCGCCAAGAGATGGGTGAATAAGGTGCAAACATATGACTTCGACATAGAGTACACCAAAGGTAAGAATAATGTTGTTGTTGATGCATTATCTAGGAGGCCTCACCTTACCTCTATGCTTAGTTCTATGTCTGAGATTTCAGCAGATTGGAAGGCTCACATACTTGTTGAGTATTCCAAAAATCAGTTTGCATGTGAGATCATGGATGGCATTATACAGGATGATAGATACAGGATCTTGGATGACCTCATATACTACAAGGATAGGATTTTCCTTGTACCAGAATCCAAGATGAAAGAGAAGATCCTTCGAGCAGTGCATGATACACCCCTAGTGGGACATCCTGGGTATTTCAAGACCTACAGGTACATCAGGGAGAGATTTGCATGGAAGGGGTTGAAGGATGATGTCCTTAACCATATTAGAGAGTGTGTGGTTTTCTAACAAACCAAAGCCGAGCATTCTTTTCCAACAGGACTACTACAACCTCTTCCTATTCCAAAGCAGAAGTGGGAGAGCATATCCATGGATTTTATCACAGGGCTTCCCTCAGTACACGGGCATGATTGTATATATGTGGTGGTTGATAGGTTAACCAAGTATGCCCATTTCTTTTCTATGCCTAAGGGGCATAAGGCACCATAGGTGGCTCAAATATTCTATATAGGTATTTTTAGGCTTCATGGTTTGCCTAAAAACATTGTCAACATGGGGACAAAATCTTTATGAGCACTTTTTGGCAGGATATTTTTAGACTTGCAGTACGGAATTGACTCCTGGCACTAGTTATCATCCACGACGGGATGGGCAAACGAAGATAGTCAATAAGTGGATAGAGGGCTATTTGCGTAGCTATGTGACAGGACATCAACATGCATGGGTTAGATGGTTACACATGGGTGAGTATTGCTACAATACCACCTACCAGATGAGCATTGACATGACTCCTTTTGGGCATTGTATGGGTATGATGCTACATCATTCACAGACTTTAGTATTATCAGATAGTCGAGCTCCCAAAGCTCGTGATTGGTTACAGAGAACCAGGACATCCTGAAGGCCCTCAAGGAGAACCTTCAGAAAGCACAAAATCAACAAAAGATTTATGCAGACAGGCACAAGGTAGAGAGGTCTTTTGAGGTGGGAGATTTAGTCTTCCTACGTTTGCAGCCCTACAAGCAATCCTCACTTAAGTAGAGTGGTGCCGAGAAGTTGAAACCGTGGTTCTATGGACCATACAGGATAACACGAAGGGTTGGGGCAGTTGCATATGAGTTGGAGCTTCCCGAGCACAACAAGATACACAATGTTTTTCATGTTTCATGCCTCAAAAAGGCACTAGGACAACATATTGTGCCTTCTACGAATTTGCCACCATTGGACGATGAGGGGAAGCTAGTTTTGGAACTTGAATCTATCATTGAGGTGAGATAGAGGAAGCTCAGGAACAAGGTGATCACAAAGTACTTAGTGCGGTGGAGAGACTTGCCACTTGAGGATGCTACTTGGGAGGGAGAGAAGATTTTACAACATCCTAGTTTGCATTTTCTTGGGGACAAGCAAATTTTGGGAAGGGAGGACTGTAATGTCCCCATTCCTTCACTAAGGGCCTAACGGCCATTTTTCAGTCTTAGCCTTGGTCATACCCGAGGGGCTAACGACGCTGGAGGCTATTGGGTATGGATGTTCTAATTACCACCTTGCTTTTTGTTATATTTTGCCGTTGACATTAGTATTGGGCAACTTGGTGGGAATTATTGTTATATTTTGTCATTGAGGGGGGGGCTCATGGTACTTTATTATTCTATTCCTTCGTTGGGGTCACTTAAGTCACTTTTGGCGCTAGGGGAAAAAGTAACTTAAGTTACTTTATGTTCATGTGGGGTCTTCCCTAAGGGGTCGATTAGGGTTTTTGGGCCCTTTGTTGCATTGAAGGTTATAAAAGGTGGTGTTGAGGGAGAAGAAGGGGCATTCTTACACTCACACATATTTTGATATTGGAGCAATTGCTGTTTGCATTTTCTTTGCTTGTGGAGTAAAATCCCACAGGAACCCTAGCTTCGGTGGTGAGAGATCCACTCCTAGCTAGTAGGGCACTCTTCGGTGGTGAAAGATCCACCCTAGTTTGCTATTTTGGAACCTATTCAGAGCAGATTTTCAGGAAAATTTTACAGGATATTTCTAGCAAAGTTTTTAGAGGGTTTCAGAGGCTGATTTCAGTATCAGAGTGAGGATATTTCAGCCATTTGCATTCAGATTTTTCCCAGCGCTTAGGGCAGGTTTGGCGCCACTTTTGGAGGCATTTTGGAGGATTTCCAGCCCCTTTCATAGGGTGACGTCAGCCCTAGGAGATTGCAGCTGGTTTTCTAGGGTTTCCAGGTGCCCATTTTCAGATTTGGAGGTTGGGATCATTTCTATATATTTTGTAGATGTTATTTCCAGAAAATCAGATTTTTATCAGTTGTATTCAGATAGTTATGAATTTTTGAAATATTTCAGCAGTTTAGGGCATTCTGAAAATTACTGGCAGTTATCTATTATTCAGAAAAATCCAAAATATTTTTCTAGTGTTTGTTATCATATCAACAATCTCTCTATAAAATTTCGTGTGATTTGGACAAGTGGTTTGCAAGTTATCATTATTTTTCAGTTCGCTGCCCTATTTGGGTTTTATTCCAGAAAAATCAAAATATCATTTGCTGCAATTTTTATTTAATTTGTCAAGTTATAAGTTATATCCCACTAGGGATATTTCAACCGTTGAATCAGATAGGGTTGTCCTCTTGCTCCTTACCTTTATGTTTTCATTGCAGATGCCTTAGGGCATTGTTGGAAAATGCTTGTACACAAAACAAAGTTCAAGGTATTTACTTACCAGATACTTCACAGATGCCCAATAATCATTTTGCTGATGGTTCGATTCTGTCTATCCAAGCTACAATGAGTTCTCTCACAGGTGTTAAATATTGCTTGGATTTTTTTGTAACGCATTTGGTGCCATTGTCAGTCACCATAAAACTGAATTTTGGCTTGTGGGACTTGATAGCCACCCTCAAGGGATCCCACTTGAATGGAAGTTTGTCCGACCTGACATCACTGTTAGATACTTAAGTATCTTTCAAAAGGATATCTCACCAATTGATATGTGGGAACCGTTGTTGCAGATATTTCAAGTTAAATTAAGCTATTCGTAGTTTAAAGATCTCTCCTTTGCAGGAAAATTAATTGTATTGAGTTGCATTCTTCAAGAAGCACATATCTACTACATCTCATGTTGGCTTCCTTATAAAACACAGTTAACTTGCCTAGAAAGGATCCTGAGAAATTTTCTGTGGTCAAAATATGGTGGAGTTACAGGTGTCCCACTAGTCCAATGGTCGATGTGCATCATGCCTAAAGAAAAAGGAGGATTAGGGTTACAAGACATTATTACTCAAGGATATATGTGGATTAGGGTTACAAGGCATTATTATGCAAGGATACATATTTTGTGGTAAATGGATTCCTCATTTCCTGGAAGGTTCACCAACTTGGCAAATGCTTTTACGACACAGAGTACAAACAACACATCATATAAACAAGGTCAAAGGTAAATTTGGACTCTTTGATGCAATTGTGGACCCTGACAATTTCCAGCTACATGGATCATACATACTCTGTAACATTTGGAATGCTTGGAAAAGAGTTGCAGGATTTTTAGCATGGTAGATGAGTGGGGCTCGTATTGGCTGGGATCTGGGCAACAGATCAATTTGGTCTTGGAAACTCTAGGACATCTATTACTTATATAGCCCGTTTTCAGGCACAAAGATTGAGCAAAAAGGGATTATGGGTTTGGAAGGATTTATGGGATGCCAACACAAGAGACTGGAAAGACTAAAGGACACTAGCTAGAGACTTTGCATTATCCTTTGCAGATCAACTACTGGTTAAGGAAATCTAGAACCTCATTCCTTCTTAATACACCTTTAAGCTGACTTTGGACTCGAAAGGCCCTATATAGAGAGATTGGAAATGAAATTATGATCATTCCATCTTTCAATACAATACACTCCAGCTATACCATTTCATACACCAAAAATGTCTCTTGTCACCTATACTTAATAGCAGATGGCTTGCTTTTGACGCTAAATCTTTATGGATACATAAGCTGCACAATTTTGGGCAATCAAGGTGGCATACAAATTAAGGATGTCTAAGTGTGTTATTTCTCTGAGTATATGAATTGAAGTCTTGTTTTTGTGTGAGTGTTCAAATCTATGTTCATTTGATCTTCCTGCCTGTGCGCAATTTCAATTCTGTTTTTTTGTTTTCTGCATGTATTCTGAGTGCTGTGTGGTGTAAGGCAGCTCTTCATTGAGTACCCTTACCCTGTTTGCATCACCTGGATATGATAAACTATGCCAACGTTCATCAAGACAGTCAAATACTTGCTTTTCTATGTCCTTTCTATATAACTTTCTTAAGCCGCGAAGCTCTTGAAAGCACGAAGGCCTTAGAATTACCAATAATGCTACACAGCTTATAAGGACCTCTAGACAAAGTTAGAGGTAGTTTTGAAACCAAATGCCCTTCTTGCTGCCACATTCTATACCCTCACAACTCAATCAATAGCTGCTCCCAAATCTGTCAGTGGCTGATTGATGGCAGGAAGCCCCTCTTAAGGAGGCAATGGCCTCCTCTTAAGGCTCTTTGCCACAAAACCTACAACAGAATTTCAGATCTATTGTGGGAAAAGAGGCCCCAAAAACCTACTAATAAGAACTTCAAAGCTTTATGCAACAGCGTGACGAGAAAATAGCCATCAAACCCAACTTCCCAGCCAAATAAAGAGAACAGATGCTCTCTTAAAATCTTGAGCTTTGGGTCTGGGAAATTTGGAAACCCACTGGATACGTGAAGCTGCTAATGATGCTGAAAGGATACTTCCTAGCTGTTTTTTCCACCAAGTAGGAGAAGGATCTTGTGTTCAAGGAGGTCCTTGGTTTATGATTAAGTTAGGACAATTTATGAAACATTGGTCCTTGGCTTTCAATCCTATAGAGGATCTACCACCTACAACTCATGTTTGGGTTAGACTACCATTTCCAAGTCAATATTAAAATTAAATCTGCAATCAGAGAATATATAGCTGCATCATAATTTACAAGAAATCCGGGTGTCTGGAACAATGTAAGAATTGGTGCAAATCTAATTTAAAGAAGACATAGCTAGATCGCCTAATACTTGACATGGGATGAATTGAATGAGAGTCAACCATTAACTACAAAAATATCCTGTTAAGATGCCAGATATAGCATGAGCATGGCCATATAGCAAGGGTTCCCAATGCAAGAAAGCCAGGATCCAGAACCATCTCAACTGCAGGAGCAAAGTGAGCAAAAGGCAACAACTACCACTCACGCATCTGAAGATCTACAAACACATGTATAGAAGAATACACCAGACGAGAACAAATTGCACAGAGCGTACTCAAGGAAAGGAAAAGTGAAAAGCAAAGCACATATATTTAGCAAATCCTTTAACAGTCTTTGCAGAACTAGAGGTAGAGGAGATGAACAATGATTGCAGCCTCCAGGAGAACAGGTGCTCTCAAGAAAAGACTCCACAGAAAAAACCAATCAGTAAGACTAAGTTGGAAAGGTAAGAAACTTATTACCATGCAATTTGCAGCAAAAGAGGACATCAATTGGCCCAAGAATTGAAGTGAAGAGAGCTTCCAAAAGGACACATTACCTCCTGTTCTCATCCCGAACAATCTTGGCATCTGGAATTCCAAATATAGGCCTGAAAATAAAAAAGTGAAGTCAGTCAATGAAAAAATTGAATCGGAAGAATATGCAAGTCAAGGAGGGATGGCGACAAAGATAATACACGTATGGGCACCCAAGACCAAACAAATAGAGACAATACCAGAAGAAAGTATGTCAGGACCATTGCAGATCTGCACGGCAAAAGTTCCAATTCCAAGCAGCTCCTTGAGGAAGGCACTTCAGGAATCCCTGAATCTTGTGATGCAAATACTAGCATTGAATGTAAAAGGTACAGGTGTGCCCATCAAATACCAATATCTAAATAACAAAGCGCAAACAAGGAATAGACATGGTTCTTCTCCATGAAACCACGAGAACAAAATCTAAGAAATCTGTACAGTACAAGGGAATATGGGGCATCAGACAGATTTTAATATCTTATCACGTCCACACCATTATGATATTATCCAATGGAATCCATCAAGGTATGTATGCAAATCTCATCAATTTGCTCCCCGGGGATTTGTAACATACCTTCTTTCTAAAGAATTCCAGTAAGATTTCTACATCTCATATATATTGTTGGCTAGATTTTTTGCATAGCTGAAAACCTAGGCAGTCATGAGATAAATCTCCCTCATTTATCGGTGAGGCTCCCGTGTCAGATTTGTCAATTAAAATATGTTAGTATCTATATGGGTGTTTTACTTTAACTGTTTAGCTCATGAACCATAGTTGTATAGTTCTGCAGCAAGTAAGCAGCTGTTTAAGAAAATAAATCTTTAAAGAAGAAGGGAATTATATAAACACAGGGAAGAAATGGGTAAGATGTGCATCCCAATCAATAGATAACAAAGTTGATAGCATGCACATAGAAGAAACCAATAGAGATCAACATAGAATTATAAGCAAAGACAACTTTAGATCTAGATCTAAAATAACACAAAGTTTATTAAAAGATCTAAGATAAAAAATTAGAAACACAATGCACCGTGACACAAAGTTCTCCGGAAACCTGCTCCTTTATATTCCTTTGCTTCAAGTGGCTATCAGGGGTTTCAACACAAAGTCTGGAACACAAGAATGTTGCTTACAAATTCTGATTTTTTAACTCGTAGGTTCTTCCTCTACTTATAGCATGTAGAGGGGAAATTACAAGTAGGAAGCTTTGAGTGAACTGACACATGTGGAAGTCGGAAAGGAAACAATTGGCAATCTCCCTCCTGGAATTCCTCTTTGCATGACATGCATGATTTGCAACTGAAGATAGAACCTTCTATTTTGCACGTCTGCCACCTATCTCCAAGTAGTTGACTTCTTCAAGTAATGACTTTTAAACCAATCACTTAAGTTGTATAATTTAATTGACCATTCAATTACTTTGTCGAAGGAAAGAAGAAGGAAGAGGAAAGCTGCAAACTTGTTTTTTATTCACATTCGCATGCTGCAATTGATTTTTTTGCCCTTGATTCTCACCATCTGGATCTCGGAAGTGGTGGATCTGGAAGTGACGAGATCTCGAATTTTGCCTTCGCCTTGTTTTTCCTTTTATCCTTGAAGCTTTTGCAATTCTTCTCCTGTACATGCATCAGTGCAATGTTTGCCGTAAATAACTCATCATTTTTATTTTTAATTGCATATGAGCAATTAAAAATTCTGGAAAGCACTTCGGGTGAATGCAACTTCAATGAAGGCTTCAATTGGAAGATTGGGAGCACATGCACAAGATTCTGGAAGAAAATTTTCACCCACTGACTTCTACACGGGTTGCATAAAAACAAGAGGATGAATTTTCCTCGAAACTTTTGCAATTATGAGATCTGGATCTGGATCTGGGCCTGGATTTGTGTCTCCGATGTCAGCAAATCTGGAAGTAATGCATGATTCCGCTAAGCTTTCTCGTTCATCCCGCTTTGCCATGGCTGGAGCAATCTTTGTCTGAACAATTCTTTTCCTCTTTATTCAAATTCAAATTCTTCACAACCGGTGCAGATCTGGATAATTCTTTAGATTCGGAGGATATGTTCAATGTATTGGACATTGATTTAAGCTCCCTTTCTCTTATAAAAGCACCTGTAATGAATTCCTGCAATTAATTTAGACAAAGATGGCAACCGGAACATGAACAATGGATTTTAATCATAAAAATCTGCATAATTCAAGCCTGCTGCCCCAAATTTGATGTTTTATTTGCATGCAAAGCAAACATGAATTTTACCAACTTCACTTGAGCACCTGTATCACTTATGCAAACAATTATCCAGACACAAATCAACCTCCTTCAACCTATGTGCCAAAATTGGAAGCTTTCAGCATTAATTTCACCCTCTTTTGAGCAAAAATCCTCTCCAAAGGGGGCACACTTTTTGTCTGGGCTGCACTTCTCTGCTTGTGAATTAATTAATTCATCCTTATGGCAGCCCTTGCTTATATAATCCTCATGATTCTATAATTAATTAATGCCTTTCCTATTCCTGACAATTAATTAATTAATTAATAAGCTTTACTCTTCAAATGGGGCGCCTATTTTGTGCATGCTCATGGCTGCCATTAAATAAATTAAATTTATTTAATTTTAGACTTCTGCTTCCAGTTAACTCAAGTCTCACAGTATGCTTTGACCTTAGCCACTGAAAATAGGAATTAATTAATTCATTTAATATTTAAAAAATATTATTTCTCTCCCAAATGGGGCGCACTTTTTGACATGAAGGGGCTGCATTAAATAAATAATATTTATTTAATTTTAGAACTGTCTATTTCCAACTTCCTTTTGTCCACTTCCCTTTGTTGACTTTTCCACAAGCCTGGGCGCCAAAATTGGGTGAATAAATATTAACAAATATTTATTTAATGCATTATTATTCACCCAAGGTGGGTCGCACTTTTTGGAATAAAGAATTTCTATTTTTAAAAGTCAATTGGCAATGGGATTATTTACCCTGCAAGGCAGCTCCGAAAATCCCATGATTCACTTAAGTTGTTTGACTTTTATAATGGGATTACTTACCCTTTCAGGTAGGCAATAAAATCCCATCAATGCCTTAAGTGATTTTTTCATTTATTCCAAAATGGGAAATTTTACCTTGTAAGGCAGGTAAGAAATTCCCGCCTACTTGCCGCCCTCTAATTTTTCCATTGTGACTTAAGTGACGTTGCTTCCATGGAAAAAGTACCCTGCTAGGCAGGTACAAAATTTCCACCTGCCTGCTGCTTCCAAAAATCCCATGATTCACTTCAAACCCTCTTTTTCCAAAAATGCGGCCATCCCAGAAGAAGCTTTTGGTGCACGACTTCACCTTTTTCGAGAGAACCAGACCTCCGGTGGCGAATTCCTTCTGGCATAACGTGCATAGGTGATTTCCAGATACTCCAGGCCAAGAATTAGGCCAAACCGGTAAAGGAATTGATCCAGAGAAATTTCACAGAAAACGAAACGGGAAAACACCAAAAACACAAAACGCTCCTTAAGTCACAAATAAAGCCTATAATCCATTCTTGGTTAAAAACCTTACTGGTAAAAGGGAAAAATGATATGTACGATCACAACAGGCTTAAACCGGAGCACAGATTGCCTCAAACGGGGTTCAAAATAATTAAATACAAATTTCCCGCAGGCAAATCCCAACAACAGAATAAAACAATTTAGGGCATCTAGGTATTTGTCGAAAATGGCTTATATGGCTCCTTGGGAATATCTTGACACATTACAAGAACTTTTTGGCAATAAAAACACAAAACGACCTATTATTTTAAAAGTACGATTTTTTTAATTAGGGTAGTCCCAGCATTTGGGGTGAAATCTGGGACACCATATATATATATATATATATATATATATATATATATATATATGAAATCAAGGTAAGTATGCAAATCTCATCAATCTGCCCTTTGGGGATTTGTAACATACCTTCTTTTTGAAGAATTCTGGTAAGATATATGTATGTATGCATGTATGTATGTACGTACGTACATACATACATACATTGCTGCATGGGAACAATTGTATTGTGCTTATAGAAAATATAGTTGATTGGATCTTCACAACGAACACCAATAATCTCATTCACTAGGGATGTCGATATGGTAAAAAATCAAGAAAATAGAAGGAAAGGATTCAATCATGGGACAGCTGAAGCTCCAAGAAGATTAGAAACAAACAACAATGTGGTGGATCTGAGCCTTGCACAAGGACTTCACACATGGAGTAATAAAAGAAAATGAATTCAACATTAGCAGAAGAAAATAAGATAGGGTTTCCATGGTGATCGGTGAGATCACAACTGCAAGACAAATCTCAACCAATGTTAGTGACACAACGCTCTCTATTGATCAACCTGCCACTGTCACAATGTTAGATTAATGGATGGGAAAACAATAGACTTGGTTATTTGAAGGAATGTTTCTATCTCATCTTGGTTTCAAAGAACAAGTTGAGAGATGGTGTTTAGGGGCATGCGACACCCAAGGTCATGAAACGTTCAAATTCATGGGCAAAGTTCACCATCTTAAAGTAAGCATGAAACACTAGAGCAAAAATCTATTTAGGAAACTCCACACAAAAATAATACGCATAGAGACATGACTGGTAGGCATACAAAAACAAATCAAGGAGACTGTATTTGGTCAAGAATAGCAGCATCAGGAACAGTTTCTCATCCAAGAACTCTCTTGTTTATGGAAAAAGGAAGAGCAATACCGGTGACTATGATCCAGGATCAATGGGTAAAACAAGGTGATATGAACAAAAATATTTTCATGAAGCAGTCTTGAATGGGAAGCACATAAATGCCATTAAACAAATAAGAAAAGAGGATGGAACAATCTTAACAGATACTACAAAGATACTTTGGAACAATCCTAACAAATACTACAAAGATATTGGAACATGCCACATAATTCTTTGGCCATATTATGACCAGGACATTGACCAAAACAAGAAGAGAACCTATTCAGCAAATACTTGGGGGCAGAATTTCCAGATTGGTTCATGATGAAGATAATCTCAACGTCATGCTCCCACTATCGAGAGCAAATCAAGCAATTAATATTTCTTTCCAACTTGAGACAAGGCTTTTGGGCCGATGGCTTTCTGCCTTGTTCTATAACAATTTTGTGGTCTTCTCGAGGACTAAATAGATGTTATAGAAGAGTCTCAAAAGAACAAGAAAGTGCTCGACCAAATAAATGCCTCCAAATTGGTTTTGAATCCAAAAGTAGCACATCCGACCATATTTTAAATCATAGACCAGTTGCATTATGCATAACGATATATAAGATTATATCAAAGTTTATTGCTTCAAGACTTGTTGGCTAGATTTTTTTTGCATAGCACAAAGCCTAGCAAATCATGAGATAAATCTCCTTCATTTACCGGTGAGGCTCTCGTTTCAGATTTGTTAATTAAAGTATGCTAATATCTAATTGGGGTTTTACTTTAACGACTACCATGAACCATAATCGAACAGCTTCTACAAAGAAGTAAGCAAATTTAAAGAAAGGAAATATTTATAGAAGAAGGGAAAATGAATTATATAAACATAGAGAAGAAATGGGGAAGATGTGCATCCCAATCAATAGATAGCAGAGTTGATTGCATGCACATAGAAGAAACCAATAGATATAAACACAGAATTCTAAGCAAAGGTAGCTCTAGATCTAGATATGAAATAACACATTCTATTAAAAGATCTAAGATAAAAAGCAAGAAACACAATACACCGTGACACAAAGTTCTCCGGAAATCTGCTCTTGTATATTCCTTTGCTTCAAGTGGCTCTCAAGGGTTTCAACACAAAGTCTGGAACACAAGGTTGCTGCTTACAAATTCTGATCTTTTAACCCGTAGGTTCTTCCTCTACTTATAGAATGTAGAGGGGCAATTACAAGTCGGAAGCTTTTAGTTGAACGACACGTGGAAGTTAGAAAAGAAACAACTGGCAATCTCCCTCTTGGAATTCCTCTTTGCATGACATGTATGATTTGCAACTGAAAATAGAACCTTCTATTTTGCACGTCCGCCACCTATCTCCAAGTAGTTGACTTCTTCAAGTAATGGCTTTTAAACCAATCACTTAAGTTGTATAATTTAATTGATCGCTCAATTACTTTGTCGGAGGAAAGAAGAAGGAAGAGGAAAGTTGCAGTCTTGTCCTTTTTCATGTCTGCATGCAGCTGATTCTTTTGCCTTTGATTCTCACCAAACTGGATCTGGGAGTAGCTGGATTTGGAAGCAAGTTGGAATTGGAAACGGTTGGATTTGGAAACAAGTTGGAATTGGAAACGAGCCGTGGATCTCGAAGCAACTAGAATTTTGCCTTCGCCTTGTCTTCTCTTTTATCCTTGAAGCTTTTGCAGTTCTTCTCTTGTACATGCATCAATGCAATGTCTATCATAAATAACTCATCATTTTTATTTTTAATTGCATATGAGCAATTAAAAATTCTGGAAAGCACTCCGGGTGAATGCAACTTCAATGAAGGCTTCAACTGGAAGATTGGGAGCACATGCACAAGATCCTGGAAGGAATTTTCCACGCACTGACTTCTTCACGGGCTGCATTTGAAACAAGAGGATGAAGCCTTTGCAATTATGGATTTGGATCTAGCACACTCCATGACGAATTCTGGCAACTGGGCTGTGAATGGAAATGTTGCAGCTCGAATGATTCCACTGCTTTTGACTGCACGCATGAGGGAAGTCTTTCCAGCTCTGGATCTGTCAATCAATTCGGAAAGAGGTTCCGGACCTAGATCTGTGTCTCCAATGTCTGCAAATTTAGAAGTGATGCATGACTCCGTTGTGCTCTCTTTTTCATCCTTCTTTGCCATGGCTTTGTCTATCTTTGTCTGAACAATTCTTTTTCTCCTTATTCGGTCGGAATTCTTCAAAACTGGTGCAGATCTGGATAATTCTTCAGATTCAGAGGATATATTCAATGTATTGGACATTGATTAAAACTCATTTTCTTTTGTAAAGCACTTGTAATGAATTCTTGCAATTAATTCAGACAAAGATGGCAACCGAAGCATGAACAGTGAATTTTAATTATAAAAATCTGCACTATTCAAGCTTGTTGCCCCAAAAATTGATGTTTTATTTGCATGCAAAGTGAACATGAATTTTTCCAACTTCACCTGAGCACCTGTATCACTTATGCAAACAATTATGCAAACACAAATCAACCTCCTTCAATGCATGCGCCAAAATTGGAAGCTTTCAACATTAAATCCACCTTCTTTTGAGCAAAAATCCTCTTCAAATGGGGCACACTTTTCCTCTGGGTTGCACTTCTTTACTTGTGAATTAATTAATTCATCCTTAGGGCAGCCCATGCTTATATAACCCTCATAATTCTATAATTAATAATTGCCCCTCCTATTCCTGACAATTAATTAATTAAAAATCATGCTTTTCTCTTTAACTGATGTGCTAAAATTGCATGTTTAAGGACAGCCATCAAATAAATTAAATTTATTCAATTTAATCATCCACTTTTCACTCCACTTAAGCTTCACAGTGTGCTTTAACCTTAGCCACTGAAAATAGGAATTAATTTAATCATTTAATACTTTAAAAAGTATTATTTCTTTCCCAAAAGGGGCGCACTTTTTGACATGAAGGGGCTGCCATTAAATAAATTAATTTATTTAATTTTAGAACAATCTATTTTCAACCACCTTTTGTCCTTTGCCTTTGTTGACTTTTCCACAAGCCTGGGCGCCTATTTTGGGTGAATAATTAATTAAATTAATCAATTTAAAGGCTGCCTTTACTTCTCCAAAGGGGGCGCACTTTTTGACATAAAGAATTCTATTTTTAAGAATCACATGACAATGAGATTATTTACCCTGCAAGGCAGCCCTGAAAATCCCATGATTCACTTAAGTCATTTGACTTTCATAATGGGATTGTTTACCTTGCAAGGCAGGCAATAAAATCCCATGATTCACTTAAGTGATTTTTCTTTTATTCCACAATGAGAATTTTTACCCTGCAAGGCAGGTAAGAAATTCCTGCCTGCCTGCTGCCTCTAATTTTCCCACTGCAACTTAAGTGACTTTTCTTCCATGGGAAAAAGTACCCTGCTAGTAGGTACAAAATTCCCACCTGCCTGCTGCTTCTAATTTTCCCATGATCCACTTCAATTCTTCTTTTTCCAAAAATGCGGCCAGCCTAGAAGAGGCTTTTTGGTGCACGACTTCGTCTTTTCCCAGTGAACCAGACCTCCGATGGCGACTTCCTTCTGGCATAACGTGCGTATATGATCCCCAGCTACTCCAGGCCAAGAATCAGGCCAAACCGGCAAAGGAATTGATCTAGAGAAATTTCACAGAAAACGAAACGGGAAAACACAAAAACACAAAACGTTGCCAAAAGTCACAAATAAAGCGCAAAACTTATTCCTGGTTAAAACCCTACTGGTATATAGGAATAACAATATGTACGATCACAACAGAGTTAAAACGGAGCGCTAATTGCCTCAAACGGGGCTCAAAATAATTAAATACAAATTTCCCATGCAGACAAATCCCGACAACATAATATAACAATTTTGGGCATCTGTGTATTTGGCGAAAATGGCTAATATGGCTCTTTGGGAATATCTTGACACAATACAAGAACTTTCTGGCAAAAAAACACAAAACGACCCATTATTTTAAAAGTACGAAATTTTTTCTGGATAGGGTAGTCACAGATTTTAGGATGAAATCTGGGGACACTAGTCGGCTCCGTCTGTGGACATCTTTTTCTCTGTCAGAATGACAAGGGAAAAGATGAGATCCTAGCATCTCTGGTTTCATGTCTTGTCCATTGGGCTCGGGGTCAGGCAAACAAAAACAACACAACACAAAAACAAAACAAAGAAAAACAAAGTTTTATTTATATACATACAGGTTTTAACTTGCTTTTTCAATTCCTGAACAACTTCAGATGCTGCCCGTTGAAAGGCAATGGTAACTCAATTCCATCCCGGTAGGCAAGGAAGAAAGTATCCATTCTGCAGCTCTTTTGATCACGAAGGGCCCTTTCCAGAGTGAATCAAATTCGTCGTGCATGCCCTTCGGTTCATATCTCTTGTCCCACCAGAGTACCCAGTCTCCGATCTCGAACTTCCTTTCTTTGGCCTTCTTGTCAAATACTCTGGGCAAGTCCTTATCAACTTCATCTGGTGGTGGCTCATCCTTTCTTCTTTCTGTGGTGGGTAAGTCTGCATCAACTTCTCTCGTTCCCAGATTCACTTGTTGCACTTCGAAGGAAGAACTATCACCATATTCTTTGTTCTTCTTCAGGTACTGATCATGCTTGTTGAAAGTCTCCACTAAGGAAACTAAATCCTTGGGGATTTTGTTACCTTTTGGTTGGATCATTCCACTGCTATCACCATAACCTGGATCAGTTTTGTCTGTGACTGTTTGTCGTGGTGGTGATTTACTCCCTTCAACATGTAGACATGCAGATGTTTGTTCAGGGACTTTGGGGCGGTAGACCATCTCCACTTTATCAAACATGGAGGATTGCAAAAGGGCTCATGAGTGGGTTTTCCTTTCCATTGCAGACTTCATTGGCTCACTATACAACCAGCACATCAGTGGATTCCACCGGACAAGGGATAATCAAAATTAAATTTTGATGGTGGATCTAGAGACAAACCAGGTCAATCTGATATAGGGGCCATTATACAAGATGGGAGAGAATCCTAACATTCGTTATCGATAATTGGAATTGATATAGAAATTCAAATAGCAACTCAGCAAAGCTACAAATTGGAGAGGAATTCAAATATCTCATTAATCTCATCGAAACAAATAATAAACTGAAATACAGAATACACAAACAGGAATGCAGCTAAAAAAGTGAACACCAATCAAAAAGCAGACACCTGTTAACTGGCAAATGAGAAATATACTGGAGCAAATCTACAAGGATCTTGACTATATATTGGAATTTCAATTCATACACCTGAGAAGACAATTCAATACAGTAGGAGATCATCTAGCTATCGAAGCCTTCAATCATAAATAAGATGGTCAGATTCAAATATACAAAAGAATTGCAAATTCACCAGCATTGCTTGGAAAGCTAATAGCAAAGGTCAGGTTGACAACACTCCTTTATAATGTATAACAGACTGATGGTTCTGCTCAGTGATACCCATGTCAATTCACTCTTATTTGATATCAACCCACCATACAAACACTTTCTTATCACACTGTACACCACACTTTCCAAATGCTAACAAGTCCTTCATCCACATCCCACCTTATACATCTGCCTTTATACAAAATCCCCCTTTAAGTTCAAGAAAATAGAATGCATGAATATCTCTTGTACAAGCTATCCTTCACATTGCAGCACCATACAAAAGGAGCGGCAAATCTTAATGTAGTTAAATTTCATCAACAACTACAAGCTCTCTTTAGCATTGTTAGAAGGGTGATAGATTTGTAGCAAATCTTCTCCGCTAACTATTCCACAAGCATGACACAGTATATGTGCTACATCTAGGTTGACTAGATCCCTGTTAGAGAAGAGCAGGATGCCTTATTCATTTTAGGGAGTGACAAAGGTTGATGAAGTCATAGAAAAACGCTAAATCTCTTAAAAATCATACAGTTGGCCTATCCAGTTAGCCTCAAATGATGTCATGTACCAGCTCCAAAAATGATGAATCTGATCAAGTAATGGCAGAAAAATTTAAGGCTAATCTTAGAAGACAGGTTTGCAATCTTTGCAAGTTACCCTTTGCATCAAATCAAGTCGGATACTTTCAAGCTTTCAATGTAGGCACTTCACAGATGAGGATAAGAAGAAGAGAGCAAGCCAAGAAGCTTTAAATAGGACCCTAACATATTGCAAATGGAGGTGCTATTTTAAGGAAACAAAACAATCGAGAATTTATAGAAGTGTTTACACCCTAAATAAATAAATAAGAGTTTGATATGAGATTCTTTCCTTATCTTATAAATGATGTAAGAATGTTACAAGTTGAATATTCTGGTTAATTAATAAACATTAACCATACAAATCAGAATATAGCTTTCAATACATTGCAGGACGTAGAAATGGCAAAACGATTGCTTGAAACTCAAGGGGGATGAATTCTTAGCTGAACATAGAGGTACAAAGGTGATGTAGGAGTGCAGACAAGATGTGTAGGCTAGATGAGATCTGGAAGTGCTTCATCTCTCGGAACTACAACCTCAAATTGAGTTGGTACAGAACCGTATGGATTCGCTTAGGGTGTAGTACAATTTGGTCATATGGGCGGTAGATTCTAGGGTTCTATGACTTCGATGGTCGTCGGTAGCAGCGGAAATGTGCTTCATTGTCCGTTGCAAGGGCTCACTAGTATGTGACACCTCACGCGGCGACTTCATACTAGATAAAACCCTAGAATACTTGCACTCGCACTTCATGAACATGATTAGATAAAAATGATAAATTTGTGTGTGGGTGGAGCTGGATTGACCACGATGGTCAACCCTGTTGAACTAATCCAAGCACCGCACTACATCCCCTTACAAGTGGGAACAAACTCCATGTAGTTTTCCTAGTGTAGGTGCAATAGTGTCTGCAAATCTAAGCCAACCGTCTACGTTGCCCTTGTGTCTTTTGACACGAGTAACATACAAAACTTTAGATAAAATAGGATGTACCCTGCATGGTAGTGATATAGTGTGATGTGCTTCAAATGCTAAATTGATTCCTTTTATCCCTTAAAGACTTTGGCAATGCTTTGTGTGACTTGCTCTTGCTATGACATGGCTCTAGGACCTTTAAAGGCTTGGTAATGGAGGAAGCTAGACTCTTGAACTTGGTTTGAGTGCTTCAAACTTGAGTAGAGGATGTTGTAATAGATGTGCTATTACTTTAGGGCATTTAAGAGAGCATTGAGTGCTTTTAAAGTTTAATTTGTAATAGGTGCTCTTGAGAATTGCAGGTGAGTTCTTAAGTGAATTAGACTTACTTATATAGACTTTCATAGGGGTCGGTATCGCTTAAGGCCAACCTATAGGATAAGCAACGACCCAAAGAAAGATTTCAAATTGAGAAAAGAGCCATTGGAGAGTGGGAGACACGACCGTACAAGTTGGCCCATACCATAGTACGGCCTGGTCCCACACCGTACAATTTCATACACATGATTTATGACGCGAGCATGATTCTAGGAAAGATGTTTGGGAGTAAAGTACTATTGTAGATGAATGAAATATGGCGAGTGAATAACAAAGCAATGTGTATAGTTAAGCAAGTCATGTGGGAGAGAGAAAGATAGGTCGATTAGGCTTATAATGTGAGCGTAAGTCATAGAGTAGGAAATAAGCCAAACTTGTCATTGCCAAACGATAAGTTGTCAAATTTGTGTGTACATTTGCCCCCATTAAGTGTGAAATTGAAAATTGCATACTTAAAAGGAAAAACATTCATGAGTGTGCACACACACTTTGTCTTTGCTCAAGTTGCTGTTCTTACATTGGTGTTGGCACGCTTTATGATGAAACTTGCAACATAGAGTGTAGTCAATGTCCATAAAAAAATTGAATTGTAAATCACATGTGACTAATGTATTGATAACTTTGAAAATTGAATTTAGGAAAGTAAAGAGACAAAGCATGGAAGGAATACACTTGTTCGCTTTGCTTTGAGGAAGGTGCTCTCGCATTTGTTGTACTTGGAGATTCTGATTTGTGTTGAGTTGCCGAAGGATTGGGGGTGATTAGTTCCCAATTTTGATGAAGGAGAAGTCAAAAAGGAGAGGAGTTGAGTATGCTTGATCCAACACCAAGAGGAGACGTAGTATAGGATGTTTGTCCCAAAGAACCCCGAAAAAATGGAAGAACAATCTATAGAGTATCTAGCCAACCTGATATGTTCCCACAAAAGAGGTGAGGAAAGGAAGAACAGTCTACAAAGTATCTAGCCACTTTGATATCTTCCCACCCCATATACCACACTATAGCAGATGGATCTAGGTCCAAGCGAAAAAGAGCACCGAGTCAAAAGGGAATGAAGTGCATCTCATGCCCCCATGGTGTGTTGTAAATACTATATCAGATGTATGCAAATGTTGAATAATGAGAAAGGAGAAAGTTGATGCCCCTATGCCTTGTATCTGAATGATTTAATGAAGGAATGAAGTACTCACACGCCCTATATTCTATAGTGAAATATGCTCTGAACTATGTCATCCACATCTAAATCTGTACTAGAAATCTGTAACCATATGTAGAAATATGAATATGCTGATTTGTTTTGTAAATCTGCCCAAAGGACGAAATGTCCATTTTGGACCATAGTGTACTACGGTTTCGTCCCTATTAGACGGTTCTGTACCAATGTGAATTATGTTTTTGTTTCATATCAGTATCTGTTTGAGGATTTTTTTCCTTGTATAACTCTGTATCTGAGTCTTGAATTACATTTGTATCAATAATGTGTATAACATACTCCACTTTGAGTGCCCCCTCTTTTGAGGTGCGTGAGATGTGTCAAGAGAGTGCACGACTCAAAAGAAATGATGTGTACCCATGTCGGATAAGTTTGATTGACCGCATTGGATCAAATGGAGGGCTGTCTTTGGTGCCCACCGTTAGGATCCTGTGTTTGCAAGGGGGTGCACATGGCAGAAACCATGGCGCAAAAAGATATTAACAATCGTAAAAGCAATCATTTATGGTAGTAAACAAGTGCAAAGGCAAACAAGTATACAAGTAATCTAACAAACAAGTACACAAGCAATGTCACATATGCTAGTCACACAAAAGGCCCAAGAGGCCGCAAACATGGGACACAAAGGTGTCACACACAAACATAAGCAATAGGCTATAGAAGCCGCAAACAAGGGACACAAAGGTGTTGCCAAAATAAACATAGCAAAGGTTGTAGACCGTATATATGGAAGCAAACAATTAAGTAAGTGATGACAAAGAGGAAACAATAGACATGAGGCACATGAAACAAGATAAGCTAGCGCCGAGCAAAACATTTGTTAGCCATATCAGTCCAAAAATAACACGAGACACTATAATATATCAAGCATAATGAGGAAGGAAAGTAATTGTAATGAAACAAAAACACCTATATATCGTGAGAGATGCCCCTTAAGATCATGGTCAATTGGGAAGAGTGTAGGATGACACCTATTATCGTGCATCCATTTGTGTATGTCTTGCATCAAACTCAACATACCTCATGAACGCATGTGTGTAAAAAGTATATAGAAAATATGCTATCTATCAAACTATATGACAAACAACATACGTAAAGTAAAGAGCTAGCAAATCAAAGCCACATGTAGGTCCTAATTTTGTATTTTTGCAAATATTTGAATGTTTTTGTATTATGAGATTATTTGAATGTTGTTTTTGTATTTTTGTGATTAGCTATGTACAAAGGGGAAGGGCAACACAAGAGCTACCCTGTGAGGGCCTCATTAGGAGGTGGGGCGGACTAATCAAGCGAAGGAGGCTCAAGCCTCAAATTTGTCATGTGTAGTAGGATAAGGATGGACCTCGGGAAGCCGAGGTTGTGTAACTTGCTTAAGAGCCATAGGATGTGCAATATGAGACTTAGGAGGAGTCCCGCAAGGGATAAACCCGCTAGAGCTAGGATGTGTAATAGGAGACTTCGGCGGAATCCTGTGAGGGATAGACAAACTATGTGTAAAAGGAGAGCTAGGAGGAATCTTGTAAGGGATAGATCGACTAGTGGTAGCATGTGAAAGTGCAACAAGCTTAGGCATGGCAACCACCGCTTTTTGACTAATTAGTTTAGGAATCGGGGCCTCGTATGGGATTTCCTTGACCGTAACAATTTCCCGATTATATATATGCTTGACACATTAATGCAGGATAGAGGTATAGTCTTAAAAGAATGCAAGCTAGATGCATATCACATGATCCAAGGGAAGCGGTAACGCTCAAAAGGACTATCCATAGTAGCAAAGCCAATCGCGAGAGGGATAACAACATGCCCAAGAGAGGACTTAGTATCAAATGTCACATTTTTTTAGTATAGCCAAGAGAAGCAAGTAACTTGAATGTGCAAATATTGCGTCTAACACCACTATCAAGATTCATAACACTATGGGCGGTGGTGTTGGCCAACAAAAGTACGAACATAAAGTGTATCCGAACAAGATTATGACGCATCTCAATCTCAAAGTGACCGAATGTAATAACAAGCCTAGTAGGTAGCATATTAGTAATAGTACAATAAAAGAGTCCAACAAATGATCATGAGGCATATCATGGTGCACTTTTGAATTGGATTTGGCATTATTGTGATCAAGAATCGGGTCATTGAAAATTTTAAGCTTGGCACAATTGTCATTAGTAGGCTTAGATTGCTCAGGGGCGAGTCCCATTCAATAGCATTTGCATCAATAAGATCTTATTTAACATTACAAAGCTTGACACATTGCTTAATAGAATGGCCAACACATCTATGATAATTGTAATAGGCATTAGAGTCCATAGATTTATTGTGAGATAGAGCCGGAGAGAGAGATACAAGGTTGCACTCTAGTAAATATTTAAGCACCAATTGAGGTGATGAAGGCAATCGTGTGAATTGCCATCTAGAGGAGCTTGAATTCTAAAGCATGGTTTGGTTGTCATTGGTTTTGCCTTTGAAATTAGTTTTACTTTGAAATGTATGACTAGATGTGTTGGGAACATTAACAACATACTTGAGCTTGTTCATTGTGAGGAGCTTAGCCTCACTCTCTTTCACTATGTGACATAAGTGATCAAATGACCGAATCTTTTCAAATATAACAAATTCTTGTAAAAGGGAAAGAATGCTTTGAGTGGAGAAATCTTGGAGCTCGATGTCGGCTAAGATATTGTTCATTTTAGTAAGCGTAGTTGTGTAATGTAGAACATAGACACTTATGAGCTCATTGAAGCCCTGGACTTTCTTAGACATTTGAGCATATGATACCTTGTCCCCAATACCGATGGAGATTGTGCAAGGAGTTTAGCCGACAAGGGTAAGGCCCGTACTAAATGAATAGGAAGATCATAAAACCATTGTAACGTAAAATCCTTGAGGCTTCTAGGAAAGAGCTAAGTAATATATCATTGTAAGCATAATCCAAGCAAACGACAAGGGAAGCACGAAGGTGCTGTTCAGATCACCTTTACCATCATAAATAGGAAGCTTAGGGGCAAAAAAACCCATAGGCAAAGGATAGGAAACCACTTTAAGTGCAAGTGGGTTGTGAAGTAATTGAGTAGAGTCCATGACATTAGAAGAATTAGAGGCACCTTGTTGTAATTGTAAGATTTGAGCTTGTAAACTGTGAACAAGGGTTTCAAGAGCTTGTGTATTAGAAGAAGAGGGATGGGAATCACTGTGGGTGTATATAGTAGATTTGGGAATAGTAATAGACATAGGAATTAACATAATAACATTGTGAGGGTGGCGGGAGTGGTTGGCCCCGAGGACATACACACCGTAGAGGTAGCAAGAGTAGATGTAGCCATAGTAGAAGATGTGACAGCTTGACTCGGGGCTTGTGGATACAAGAGTATGCTTTAGCTCGTCTCCAACAATGTAGAAAAGAGCATCAATGCGTTGAGGATTATGTCATAAAAAGTGTGCAAATTGTAGTTCACCATCCTCGGAAGAGCATTGGTATTAACATCAAAATCATTATGGGAGCCCTCATATTGAGATTTCTCGGTGGTGACAATAGAGATGGTCTTAACAAAGACATAAGTAGTAGGATATAACATGTCGTTATAGGCCTCATATATGCCATCACACTCGTATTGATAAAAATCATAAAAATCATCATACAAGTAGACAATCGATGAGAGACTCGATGTGGGCTCATTGGTATATGTATAAGTAAAAAGTACTATAGAGTAAGCCATGAAGGTACAAAAGAGAACCATGCCTAGGGCTAACAAAAGGATCACACACCAAAGAAGGATGAGAAGCCCTAGGGCCTCCTAGGGTTTGAGCAATAATCGGGTTCACCAAATGTGTACACCCTAAATAAATAAATAAGGGTTTGATATGAGATTCTTTCCTTATCTATTAAATGGTGTTGTTATAAGTGAATACTCGATTAATTAATAAACATTAACCATACAAAACAAAATATAGCTTTTAATACATTGCACGATGTAGAAACGATGAAGCTATTGCTTAAAACTCAAGGAGGGATGAGTTAGAGAGAGGCTATTGATGAAGCTATAGCCAAACAGAGAGATACAAAGATGATCTCGGGAGTGTAGACTGGATGTGCGGGCTGGATGAGATTTGGAAGTGCTTTGTCTCGAGAATTGCAACTTCAAACTAAACTGAGTACGAAACCTGCAAATGTTGTTAGGGTGTAGTACTTGGTTCTGGGCCATACGGTTTTGGACTGATAGATGATAGGGTTTTGCAACTTCTAGTGGTTGTCGATGGCCTGAAAATGTGCTTTGCTATTTGTCACTAAGGCTCACCAATGTGCAACACCTTCTTGTGATGAGCTGCAATAGATACAACCCTAGAATACTTGCACTAGCACTTGATGAACATGATTAGATAACAAATTGATAAATCCGTGTGTGGGTGGAGTTGGATTGACCTTAGTAGTTAACCACTATTGAACCAATTCGGGGTTATACTACATCCTTTTATAAGCGGGAGTAAATTCCATATAGTTTTGCAAGTGCAGGTGCAATAGTGTATACAAATCTAATCCAACCCCTATGTCATCCTCGTGTCTTTTGACACAAAGAGTAGTGGGTGTAACTATAGTTAGAATAGAGATGTATCCTGTGTCATAGTGATATAATGTGATGTGCTTTAGATGCTAAACTGATTCACAATGCTTTGTGGGACTTGCTCATGCTATGACATTGCTCTAGGACCTTTAGAGGCTTGGTAATGGAAAAATCTAGACTCTTGAACCTAGTTTGAATGCTTCAAACCCGAGTAGTGCTACTCTAATAGATGTGTTACTTGCTTTAGGGAGATTTAGGAGAGCCTTGAGTGCTTTTGGAGTGTTATTTGCAATAGTTGCCCTTGAGAATGTCAGGTGAGTTCTTAAGTGAATTAGACTTTCTTATATTGGCTTTCGTAGGGTAGGTATTGCATTAAAGCCGATCTATAGGATAAGAAACGACCCAAAGAAAGATTTTAAATTGAGAAAAAAATTCATGGGAGAGTAGGAGACGAGACCGTACAAGTTGGCCCATACCATAGTACAACTTAGTTCCACACTATATGGTTTTGGACATGTAATTTATGACAACAGAGAGATTTCGGGAAAGATGTTTGGGAGTAAAGTGTTGCTTAAGATAAATGAAACTGAGTGATTGAACGTTAGAGCAAAATGTGTATAGTAAAGCAAGTCATGCGGGAGAGAGAAGGGTATATCATTCAGGCTTATAATGCGAGCATAAGTCATAGTAAAGGAACAAAGCCAAACGTGTCATTGCCAAATGATAAGTTGCAAAATTTACGTGTCTACAAAAAGAAATAAGAACAAATCTAGAATGATGCCTTATAATTCACATTTGAGGGCAATGATTGACATCTTATTCAACTTGATTGAAGCCTTCTCCCCACTTCACACTATTGTTGTTGGTACTTGTTGAATGGGTCAAGCCTCTCATGGAAATCATGTTCTTCTCCTTCAAAATGTTTGACCCTCACTATCTCTCAAGGAAATATTGATCTCCCACCTAGGCACCCTAACAAGGTACACCACTATGTCTGATATACCCGTTCACATGCTGCATATAGTCTCAAGAGCTCCTCCCAATTGTGAGAGTGATGACTATTTTGACAATGCACATTTGTCAAGGCTTTCTCTATCTCCAAGGTTACAATCTTGCATACAACCACACACATATATCAACAAAACCAATTTTGAGAGAATAACATTGTTTCTCATATAAACTCTCCACAACATGATTTTACATAAACTCCCATGAATCTCACAAAGTGAGCTCTCATGGATTTCCTCCCATATGAAATGAGAGAGGGTAGGCCTTATATTTATAGGACATGGAAGGCCTCATAAATACAAGTGGTTAACCTACCTATTAAATAAGGTTGGTAGCCTACTACACACATGATCAAATTACACGTGGGGTTGGTGTGCAATTTGGACTTTCTCGAAGTGCAAGTTGCCCATTCCAAAATGAGATTTATTTCTAAAATAGATATATAAAAGTCTTGGAAATATTATTAGCTACCTAAGTAAACTTAAGTCCTAATGTGTAATTAGACTATTACACCAACACCAATACAAGATCTGACTATCATCTTCCTCATCCCATTTCTCTGGTAATGGTGATAGGCCTAATTCTTTTGGGTTCCATAACAAAGTGAAGCAAAATATAGGCAATGCCAAGATAATCAATCCTCTAGGATAACAAAAGCTCTAACCCATTTGAGCGCTAGATGGGATGGGAGGGTTGTCATAAGGAAAATCACGTGTACTCTATTTGCTCTCCTAGGAGCTATCAACATATTGGAGAATAGTATAGAGTTGCACTAAAAATATTGGTAACTATGAGAAGTGGATCCCTCTGTCTAGAGAATGCATTGTGCAACCAACCAACTACATCAAACAACAAGAGCAATGCATTCAACAAGTGATGAAAAGCAATGATCATCAACAACTTTGCCTTCATAACCTTGAATATATTTTGTTGTATGACCCCATCAAATAATTGGTTGATGAAACCACGCAAGAGCAATCTCAGCAGAACAAATTTGATTAGTGACACACTTCTCATGTTGGTAGTTCTAGATCTACGCAAGGTCAAGAACCGATTGGAATGTTCTTTGGAGTTCTTTAGTTTTTTTTGGGATTTGAATTGTGTTTTTAAGTCATCTCAAGATGACCTCCATGAGAAGTTATTGCACTAATGACATTTCTCCTTGTGTATGTTGGTAACAAATTATAAGGCAAGGATACCACTTGACACGTGCATTTTTAAGCATTTGTTAGTAGGGGAGGAATGATAAATTTAATCCAATGCTTTGGGATTTTCACCCTCTGGCCTCTTTCCCCATTGGAAAAGATTTTGGAGAATGTAGTGCCTTATATATCACCCTTTTCAAACAATTCTTACCAATGTGGGATTAACCCAATTAAAACCCAATCATGCATTTGTGTTCAGCAATTGAACGCTTCCACTTTAATTAAAGCTTTTTAGTTTTTGTAAGATTTAACCCTTATATATTTAAGTTATCTCAAGATGACCTCCTTGAGAGTATTCATTAGACTAATGACATATTTCTCATGTATGTTGGTAATAAATTACAAGGCAAGGGAACCGCTTATTACACAAGCAGCTTTAAGCATTGATTAGTAGGGGGACCGGTAAAGCAATCTGTTGCTTTGGGATTTTCATCCTCTTGCCTCTTTCCCTTTTGGCAAAGCTTTTGGAGGGTGAAGTGCCTTATGCCGAGTGACCCTATGGGCCAAGGAGGGACCTAACATTAGGCAGAAGACTTGTTGCATGCCCCAATTAAGGCCTTAGCTTCTTTGACGTGCAGTCAATCTCATAAGCAGTAAGTTCATTGAATGGGGGCCAATTTTGTATTTTGAATACCTGTTTTTTTTTTTCGCTAATTTGTAATGCAGACATTGCTTATTTGGTAGGGTATTTTTGGAGAAGTTTATGTAAATATTCCCATCTGTTTTTCTACTTTCTTTGTGTACATGGATCATCTCTAAGCTTCATTGAAAATCAGAAGCTTTGGTTAAAGGACAGCTCATCTGGGCTTTTTTGTAAATGATCTGTCCTTTTGTATGTACATATTTTAATATGATTCCCTTGAACTTCAAAAATGCCCTTTCTATATAAAGAAAAGGAAAGTTTTTTTTTATCAGACCCCAACCTAGCCAGCGTGCCAATTTCATGTATGAGACCCCACCTGTGGGAATAAAGGGCCTTTTTATTTTACCTTATATATTGCGCAAGGATTGTAAACCTTGAGCTTTGACCTCATGACCAAGCTCATGAGTAAACCAGGATTTGCCAATCCTCCTAAACCACGTGTACAACACCTAGTGCATGTACAAAACTCCAGTGCCATGTACAAGGAGAAAGGAGTACAAAAATTATTGGTTGAAGCCCCTTCCTCGAACAATCACTAGAGTTGCTAAAATTATTCTAAACATAGTTCAAGTCCATTTTCAATCATTCCTTTTAGGAAGTTGGTATCATCCTCATACCAGCGAGTACAAAGATCATAAATTCACCAACAACCCCACTTGTGCAGTCCAATTTTCTATAGATGTTAGTGTCGATAACATTATATAACTTGACGTGTGCACCCTAACTTGACGTGTGCACAAAGCCACGCAGGTTCCTTGTTGGCTCATAAAACTTACAACATTATGCAGCATATGACCCTGCCATATCACTATTTTCACTTGGCATGTTCAACTGGAAGGAAAAATATAGTTTTAACTGGTTTACGACAAAAAAAGTAGTCGGACCTAAACTTGTATATGGGTGACCAGTTGTGCATTCTGCGTCATTATGGGATTGGCCCTTATGCACTATTATTAAGTACAAGTTCCACATCTATTGGTCCTATTTTATTTTAATATTGGGACTTTTAATCACACATTGTAAAACATGTAATGGTCCCCACTCAACCATTGGGCCCTCTCCTCTAATATATGTAGTTCTCTTTCAAAGCAAATTGTAATTTTAACAAGCAAGCAATCTTCTTGAAATCTCACAAACGACCAACAAAGACTTCCTAAATGCAGCTATTCTTGAGGGGTGTTTATAGGCTCAATCTCTTACACCATGGTTAACATGACATGAAGTGATGGATAAATTCGATATTCCTAAGGGTTATTCATAGCCTCTCTCTAACCACACTAAACACCTGATTTTTGAAGTGGACAAACTAGCTATTCTTGAGGTGTATCTATTGCCTCTTTATCTCTAACCATACTTGAGAGGTATTCAGCAAATGAGAAATATTTAGCTATTCCCAAGGTTTATGTATAGAGATAAATCAGCTATTCTTCACGGGTATTTATACCCATTCTCCCTGTGACCACATTTAACATGATGCCGTGTCATTCAGTGATGGAAGATAATAGCAACTTGTAAGGCAACACTCTCCCTATGTCCCCTTGGATCAGTAGTGGCCTCCTCATTTGTTTGATTCGTTATATCGACATCCAACCAATTGTTCAGCAGTTAAATTACTATTGATTGGTTTTTATGAATAGTTTCTCTTTTGTTAATACTATTACTTTATCTCTCATGCATTCACGCATCCCTGCAATGAGATTTCGTTCTATATTAATACTCTCCTATAAGGCAACTGGCAATAATAAGAGTATTACCATGTTGTGTTTCATTCTGAATGCCTATTTAAGATATAGCTTTCCATTCGCCCTCTTTCCTTTAAAACGCCCATTTAAATAATCTCATCCCATTTTACTTCCGTGTTTTTGATGCACTATGTCATAACTGCAGAAGAATGCATTTGAATGGGGAACGACAACAATTCCACACTCTGAAGATGCCGTTCAAGTTACTCAAAATGTTGCAAACTTTTTATCAGGTATCTCATAAAATCTTGTTATGGTGGATGTTAATAATTCATCATAATTGATATTCCTTGTATGTTGACATTATATTGAAAAACTATTTGCAGTGAGGCTCGAAAGTCAAGCCAAAGGCCAAGCCAAAAGAAGTACTAGCTCAACTTATATACAATTATAGCCCCACTTATTGTGGGTATACTGGGTAAGATAATCACATTTCTAATCAGTTTTTCTTTTTAGTTGATTCTCATAGTGGGAGACATAAATTTAGTTTTTGTGTGTTAAAATTCTTATTGCAGGAAGGGATATGATGAAGTCTACCTCTTTACATGAGTGCTGTGTTACTTTTTTATGGTATTGATAAGAACAATTTGTCAAGAAGTCTAATGGAAATGGTGTAAAAACTATTGATTAGTTTTCAAGTAAACGTGGAGAACACATTTATGGAGCATTTTGCTACTTATTTGTCATATTTTAGAATGTGACTATAAGCTAGTCTTCATAAATAAAACAATACGGATATTTATTGGGTAGAAGCACAAAATTTGGCATGTGTGCTACCCCATTTCATGATCAATATTTTATTAACCATTTTATAATTAGTAATTGTTTATATCCTTTTATAATAAACTAATGGTTTCAATTAAAAGTTGATACGATTTTGATAGTTGTAGAAAATGTGCTTTTGAGTTATCTTGGTATTCACCATATGTAGGCGGGTTTGGACACTTGGATTACGTATTTTGACTTTGACACAAAGATATTGGAAGGATGACAGATATAGAGGGTTGTCTTATATCCGAGTGTTATATGGGGACGCGTTTCCCCAAATTTTAAAGTTTCCGAGGACGGGGATGTATGGGAAACGTCTACCCTCCATCCCACTACAACCACTTTGGGAGTCGAGGGATATCCCCTAAAGTAGGGGCGTTTCCATCTTAGAGGGGATGTTTGGGAGACTTTGGGACATCCTTGAGACTTTGCGATGCCCCCGAGACTTCACAAAACTTGCCGAAGTCCTCGACCGTCCTGAGACTTGGAACCATCCCCTACTCCAAAAATATTTTCTAAAAATCATTTTTTTGGGATGTTTGTGCCCCCAACCCTAACCCTAATAGTTTATGGGGCCCCACCCCACACCTTAAGTGCTAAAAAACTATAAATGAACCTCACACCCTCACTCCAAATCTTAGTCACCGCATTCGAATTCGTGTTCGAATTCGCCGAGTATAAAATTCGTAAGAAATTCGTTGCTAAAAAAATTAAGATAAAATTCGTGATTAAATTCGGCTAATAGAAATACAGTTATAATTTTACATTTCGTATAAGTAAACATGTCAAAAACAACTTTCCAATAACTAGCTGTCATATATTGATTGAAAAACATTTTAAACAACAATATTAAAAATGCTTTGAAAAAGTGATAGTTCAACTTCAGATTCTTGGATTTTCTTACAAGCTAAGGCTCATCAACTTGTTACATTAAAAAGCTCTAGATCATCAAGAGCACTTGGCTCAATTTCATCATTAGATTCATCACTAGCATCACCAACATCATTAGTGTCATCCTCAAGCTCATCACAGACAAAATCAGGTTCATCTTCATCAGAAGAGTCTTCTAGAAAATGTTGAAGCTTCTTCTTCTTCTTCTTCTTCAAGCACATGCATCTTTTGCCACTTTTCTCATAGTCAGTCGCAAATTGCTACGCACATAAACAAGATCCCCCAACTTTCCTGACAACAATCTATTCCTTTTCTTTGATTGAACATGGTTAAAGCTGCTCCAATTTCTCTCACAAGCTGATGCACTTACTCCTTGACTCAAAATTCGAATTGCAAAATGTTGTAGTTCAGGAGTATCTGCTCCATAGAATCGCCACCATTCATCTCCATCTATGTCCTCTCTGTCATCTATAGCTGATTGGGTTCCAAATAACCCATCTCCTCGCCTGTATGCTCTAAGTTGCTCTCTTATTTTCTTTGCACATTCTCTATCAGGAACCAACTTTTCAATCGTTGCATAGACACCACTCATGACTTCACGATCACTTTCTCTTTCTATATGAAACAAAGTTGGCTCCAAATAACATGCTGCTGCATGCAAATGTGTATGCATCATCCTCCATCTTCCATCACAAACATCCCATATTTCATTGTATTCCGCTTCCACATTATTGAAAGCCTTTTGGATGGCTTCTTTACAACGGTCCATACCCTCATAAACCATGCCAATACAAGGGATGTCAACATCAACCATACGAAGCATGCGGACTATGGGTGCACACACTTTTAGAACCTTCATAGCATTTTCCCAAAAGGTAGAGCTTATAATGATTTGCTCCACATGTTTGCCTTTAGAACCTTTTGCAAGCAGATTCTTCCCACTCTTTGCTACACATCACAGATCGAAGAGCTCCTTTCTCCTCAACAATTCTTTTCAAAGTGATATAGAAAGAGGCAAACCTTGTGTCACACGGCTTCAACAACTCCTTCGCTGCATGCTTTCTATATATGCTCAATGTGAGGCGATGATTTTTTATGAAATTGGCAATTGCTCTTCCTCTATGCACTGCCTCATGTACCCAAGGAAATTTTGCCAAGTCATGGAGTAGTAAATCAATGCAATGCGCAACACAAGGGCTCCAATAAATATGTGGGTACTTTTCTTCTACCAACTTTCCAACCCCCACACAATTGCTAGCACTATCGGTAACAACTTGGACCACATTTTCTACACCAACTTCGAGAATGGCTTCATCTAGAATGTTGAAGATATACTCGAAGTTTTTGTATGTTCCATGGTGTCAATCACTTTCATGAATACAACACCTTTGGGGCAAGAGACCAACACATTGATTAATGGCCTTTGGCGCATATCGGACCAACCATCACTCAGGATGGTGCACCTGTTGAGCTCCAAGAGCCTTTAATGTCTGCTAGTTTTTCAGTGACCCTGTCTTTTGATCTCCTCAAAAGTGTTGTCCTTAAAGCTTCGAACCTCGGGAAAACTCGGAAAACTCGTGAATGGTCGTTTTTAGCTGCCGCCGCTCCTAGCTTTTGCGCTCTGCAGTGTGCTTCGAGCAGCGTCTCCTTCCCTTTATAGTTTTTTAACGAAAACCTAAATGCCTTTTTCCAAATACAAATGAAGTCAAACGGATTTTTAACTTTTTCTGCCCCATTAAATTCGGCGAATAAAATCGAATTTCAAATGTTCGGAAGAGGTTCGGCGATTTTTAAGGGTTTTCCATTAAATCCGCCGAATGCGGTGACTAAGCTCCAAATCACTATCAAAGCTTGAAAACATTGAGCAAGGCTACAAGTGCAAGAGTGAGAACAAACAAGGCTGCAAGAGTGAGAGGTTGAGAGCATTAGCAAGAGGGAGAGCAACAACAAGAGGAAGAGCAAGTGCCAAGTCTTCATTGATCAACTGTTCAAGTTTCAACACATTCATCAAGCTAGAAGCCCTCAAACTTAGAATCATTAGGTCATTGGCCAATTGTATTTTGAATTTGGATGCAATCATCATTTTGCATATAAATTATGATATAAATATTCATACACTGATATCTGACATTTTCATTGTTCAATGCAATGTATTTCGTATTTCAAAATTTCATTTGTTATTCTTATACATTTTTTATAACTAATTTTCCAAGCAATTCATATATTTGCACCACCTAGGCTCTTGGTCCTCCATCCCGGAGACTTTTCCCCATGTCCACTTGTCCCCCTTTCCCTGTTCTGAGATTCCGTGGAACTATGATTATATCAATAATTTGTTTTTGTGGCTTGGAAGTAAATTGGTGGGAATATATCATTATTGCTTAAGGTTTGATTATTAGTAAACCTCTATAATCTATTTCTCAAAGCACTTTACTATATTTCTGTCCAAATTTCTTAGAATACCTTGTTTCCATGGGCTTTGGACCTACCCCCTTACAAATGTTCACTGGCAAAAAGATGAATCGTGAATTGCCACTTCACCAAAGCGTCAATGGAATGCATGTTAAAGTTTTTAAGAGGTTTGGAAACAATTTTTCTTAAGATTTACATTAACGTTCTCTGAAATTTCACAATTTATTTTTACATGAAACATCAACAATAACAACAAATAAAGATGAAAGCTTGGTAACAACAGCATAACTTGAACTCGTGAACTTCAAAATGTTTGGAGTGGGGAACACCGTCCACATTGGAATAATAAAGTGTGGGTTGGATGCATCAATTGGCTGCAATTTATAATTGATTTTTTTGTTATTATTCATTTCTGTTTGTAATCCTTAAAGGTGGGAGATTATTTAAATAAGAATGTTTTTTCTAAATCTTAACATCTGTTAACATCTATGAAGTTTAAGATGCCCAGCTGTTAAAAACATTTTTTACTATTTATATTTTAATTGAAAGACTTGTGGTCAAATTGCCAAATAGAATGGTTAAGTGGATTGTCATGCTAGCCATGCTAGCATCTAATACCGAACTTCACCCAAAATCTACGTACTACATACTAGTTCAAGTATAGAAATAATAAAAGTTAGGAGATTTAACAAATAATAATAATATAAAGATTTGAAGTTTTTATAGCCCATAACATGAGAAAATCATTGGGGAAAATTATACCCCTTAAATTCATTCAAGGTATTGATTGCATCTTATAATTTATCATTGGGATCATGTTGGAAATATTCATTAACTTTTTTTACAAACAATTTTTAAAAACCTTTCTTAAAAAATAAACAAGTAATTTTTTTCCCTTTGAATATAAAGCCTTAAAGGGTGGCCTTCCGCTATGACCAAAGTTTTATAAGATTATTTGCTTTTAATATAGTCCCAAGGCGACCACTCGTTAGACAAGCACCTTTTAAGTATTGATTGGTAGGGGACAGGCAAAGTAATCCACTACTTCTGGATTTTCACCCATTAGCCTCTTTTTCTTTAGTAAAGTTTTTGGAGAGTGTAGTGCATTATATTGGATGACCCTATGGGTGAAGAAGGGACCTAACCCTATGTAAAAAAATTGCTGCATGTCCAAATTAAGGCCTTAACTTCTTTCACATGATGTCAATCTCGAAGCAACAAGTTCATTGAATGGGGGTCAATTTTGTATTTTTTAAATATACTTATTTTATTTTTGCTAATTTGTAGCGTATCTAGTGCTCATTTTGTAGGTATTTTTGGAAAAGCTTATGTAAATATTCCCATCTATTTTTGTACTATCTCTGTGTTCATGGATCATCTCTAAGCTTCATTGAAAATCAAAAGCAATGAAAAATGCAGCCAAATCAGGGATCTATCGCCAATGGGATCTTTAAAAATCCATCTTTTTCATTCACTTAGATATTTATATAAACATTTGAGCTGTGGGAGTGGAACAAATATTTATGTGAATTAATTGTCTTTGGGGAAAACAACAATACTACTAGCATTTCACTAGGCACTAATAACTTATAGCATATTTCTTTATTGAAACCCGGATTTCAACTTTACAATGAACTAGAATCCTTATTCCGACCAACTTCTATTAATTACATCTCAATGTTAAGAATATGTATTAGGGATCAACATATTACATCAAAAGATAATATAAATAATCTAATTATTTGAAACTAAGTATAATAAACATGTGTACAATAGTAATAATGTTTAATTACTATTTTTATGTTTAAAATTAGAGCATTTAGATAGAGTTTAGAGGTGTGTTTCAATACCGTAAGATATAGTCATAGATATTCAAATTTGAATGTGGCGATGTGTACCAAAAATAATGATGATTTCACCCAAAATTTAATAGTAATCGGGGATAGATGTACTAAGCATCTTGGGCACTTTGGATAGGTAAAAAGTGTTTTGTGCACTTTAGACAAGCAAGACATAAATCTTATATTGAATTGACAATTGTGTTCACTTGGTCATAATCTTCAATTTCTTCACCTCGATCTTTTACTACAACACCGTAACACAAACATTTTTCTCCTTTCCCTAAATTAAAAACAATAAATTATATAATTGAAAACAATTCCAAAGGCGTACACAACCTTAGGTTATGTGCCAAAAGTGCTCCATAATAAATATTAACTTCAAACAATGATTAAGGTTTTAATGATTGATTGATCTCTTTCGAATGTTTGTGAATGCTCAACAATGCTCTAACAATATCCTATGTAATCTTTTTACGATTCTTTGTGTGAATTAACTACAATGCTTGTGTATTTATAGACAATTGAATTCAAATTAAGACCATGCTAAACCGTAAGCCTACATCTAACAATCAAAATGAAAGAAACATGTGACAAAGGAGGTCAGGTGCACTCGACTTGCAAGGAGCGTAAAGGTTTTCTCGAGAGTGTAAAGACACTTCGAGAGAGACCCAAAAGTAGTGAGGGAACTATGAACAATGTGCTCAATATATAGGATAAAGGAGATGAAAAGGTGCCCAAAGAAGGAGACTTGATGAGATTTTGGTAAATACATTAAAAACTTGGAAAACATGACAATAAATCCTAATTTAGACCAATTATCAATAAATAGACGAACACACTCATACAATTTAATGACTAATTAATGCCAGATGACTATTTTTAGGTGTCTCCACTTTAAAGTGTTTGCATGCATGCATACATTTCAAAGTAGACAAATGATGCGGAGATGGATACCAAAATTTCTGCATGTCCAAATCTCCGGAACATAAGCCAATGTACCTAGGAATCTGTAAAAACAATATGCTTTTTCTACACATGCACAACTCAACATCAAATACTAATAACTGCTGAAATCTGAAGTACTAAAATCGAATCACCCCATTTTTCTAAAAGAGGCGTGAATACTTGGTGGAGGTGGAGTTGAAAGTATTCAATTCTATGTTAGGTCCTAAACTACATTATTATTATAAGTACAATCTTGAGTAGTATCTTGGATGAAAGCCAAATAAAATTATTCATACTATTGTTAATAAAATTGAACATTGTCTTTTGTAATATACAAAAATTTGAATAATGTCCCAGAGTACATCCGTAAGGGGAGTAACTGTAGTAAATTGAATACATCCTCTGCATGAGTGACTAGAATAGCTTGTGTACATCTTTTATAGGAGTAGCTAAAATAGTCTAATAGGATTAGCTAAAATAGTTTGAATGCATCTTCTATAGGAGTAACTAAAATAGGTTGAATACATCTTTTATAGGAGTAAGAAAATTAAATTAAATGAGTTGATATAGAATACCTCTTCATATTGGCAAGTTTTACAAAATTTAAGTAGTTTCATATGATGCATCTCTTATCTCTTTCTTTTGAGACACGAGCTTCACAATTTATTTCAAATCTTTAAAGGAGGGCATAGATCTTACTCAACATACAATAACATGCTTTTGAGAGGGCATAAATCCTACTCAACATACAATAACATGCTTTTGAGATTTGAGATAAATTATGAAGCTCATGTTTCAAAAGAAAGAGATTAGAGATATATCATATAAAACTACTTAATTTTTGTAAAATTCACCAATACAAAGATGTTTTCGATATTCAAAAGTGGTTTTTTGACTAGTCAATGATGAGTAACAAGTGTGACCTATGGGCCATGAGTGCTAATTGAGGAAGATACATGTAGGCACTAGTCATTTAAGTGTATAACGATTAATGGGCTGAGATAAATGCCAATGATTAATAGCTAAATGCCATTGGTCCAAATTTAGGATACTACATCTATACATAATCCTTGACTATTATAATCCATATTTTTTGCACACTTGAGTCCAAATCCATATTTTTCTAACGATGTTTGAATAAGACTAGAAATTTTACATTTACTATTTATGGCACAATAATCATAAAAATACGTTTACAACTCCTCCGGCACATTTTGCCATGGTTATTCCTTTCGGATTTAGAATGAAGATGTTGATTATCAAAGAGCTATGGCACATATTTCATGATTACATAAATGAAATTTGTGATGGATTTTGTAAATGTCATTTAAGAAAAATCATTGTTTTCTTTTGCCTAATCCTTGACTATTATAACCCATATTTTTTTCACACTCGAGTCCAAATCCATATTTTTCTAATGATGTTTAAATAAGACTAGAAATTTTACACTTACTATTTATGGCACAATAATCATCTACCATTGGTTGATCCAATTATTGAAGAAAAATTTGCCTTGTCATACTTTGTAGTTGTATAAGGAACATTGATGCCATATATATTCTTATCATTTTTATACTCTCCAAAAACTAGCAAGATAAATCTTATCTTAGATATTTTATCATTAAGATAATCAAATTTGTAGTCATCATCTTTTGTAATATTGCTACATTACCAAAATGCAAATGTTGCAACTTGTTTCATTAGAATAAACTACTTAATCCCACTATAGTTGTTTGATTCTTATCCAAATGAAACTCTAAGCTTTGTTGAGACCCAATCATATTTACAAAATCTAAAAGGCATATCATATTCTAGAAATGTATAAATGCAAAGATCCTAAATACGGACCAATGACATTTGACTATTAATAATTGGCATCTATATCAGCCCATTAATCGTTATACACTTAAATGACAAGATACTACATGCATCTTGCTCAATTAGGACTCCTACCACCTAGGTCACACTTGTTACTCATAATTGACTAGTCAAAAAATCACTTTATGAATATATAACACATCTTTGCACATCTAGCCACCATCTCTAATTGATAAAATTCAATTTACACCCTAACACCTTTGACGAATTTGGGCATGATGGATGAATATGCTTGAATGAATTTTCCGTAAGTTTACGGATTTTCCCTCTACTATCTTAACGATCACCTTATAAAATTTACAAGTTAGCCAAATTGGCGTAGTGTCAATTGAGCAAGAAAACTTTCGTAATAGTCACCTATAAAAGCACACTTACCCTTCCCATTCAAAGGGCCTCTTGTCTCACATATTGGGGACTACCTAGGAGATCACAACAAAGCACCTAATTGCTAATTCACTCTCTCACCTCAACCAACATTGATTTTGCATACATCCTACATAGCTACCCTAGGCCATTTTACAAATATATATTCTACCAATGTCGAGGTCATGTTAGGGTCTTCATTGCCAAAATACATTGTTATTGCACATCTTGCACACACATTCATTGGGTGGGTAACTACAAGGGATTAATGCCTCTTCAAAGTATTGCTACATAAGAATCAAGCAGGGAAACTCAACCCAATCCTATTAATCTCTATTTAGGTCTTTAAAGAGGAGAGCTAGGGTTTGAAGAAGGAGCCCTAATATGTTGCATAGTCATAATTGTGAAACTACAAACATGGGAAATGAAGCTACAAACATAGAAGATCACATTTCCAGAGGTGAGATTCAATTAAATTTGGAACAGACAAATTTTTCCGTACATGACAAATTTGTCGGTGGTTTTTCCCTATACCTGCAACTTTTTCCTCCTCTTAGTTTTAGATTACAAAATTTTAATGACAACTCAACAAAACTCTACACAACCTTCCTACACACTTTCAAATTATTTTTGCCCTATATCATCTAGTAAATCGTGCATTATCTTCTAACCCTAACCCACACTTACTTTATATAGCTTTCAAGAGCTTATATGAGATTATAAAAAAATACATGAATCTAGGATATGTGATTTACTGTATTTACTTTATTTCTAATTCTAGATCATATTTACACATATTAATTAGTCATAAATGATTTTAACTCTAATTTTGATATTACATTTCGGTGAACCCGCTTATTTATTTTACATGCAACATACGGTTCGCTTATTCCCTTTTGATTTTAGATCATAATCCCTCCCTCCTATTATTTTTAGGGTCAGCATTTATCTTCCTAGGGTTTTTCCAAAACACTTATTCCCTTTGGATCATTAATCAAATTCTATCTTCATATGCCATGTAAGCATGCAAATTCCACCACTCGACACATCATAGTGCTCAATTAGGTCGTAAATCTAGTAGACCACATCCAAATACCCCTAATTCTTTAATGCCCTAAGAAAATGGCCCATACATATGAATTTCCCTTTTCCTCTCCCATTGAAGTTACTCGAGAACAATTGAAAAGTATTTTTATGTTAATGGTGATCCCACACATATTATGGAAAATATAAGTCATTGAGATTGTGTTTAACCATGAAAGTGACCAATTCGGGTCAAAATCTAAAAAAACTCATAATTCAAAAAATTGGACCCATAATCAAAATGGACATCTTTAATTGAGTACTTAAAGATAAAGCACGACAACAAGAAATTCACGAAAAGTAAATTGCACAAAATCCACCATATACAGGACACCCTTCCTCTTTAGGTGCCACTACTCAAGTGTTTAATCAACATTCGCCTACACATATTGTTCCAATTATTGGGGCATTAAAAATGGTTCCCAAACTACTATTCATACATTATATGGATTCTACACTAGGACCTAATACATTATAAATGGCTCATAGTTATACTATTTATCTCTAACAACTTCAAGCACTGCAAGCACAAATAGCTCTCTAATCACATATCACCATGAGCTCCATTGGGTTACTCAATAACCCATTATCACCCATATTATCAATTGTCTATTACCCTCAACTTTCCTCTAACGAAGCCTTTCTTTTATGATAGTAAGCTTAATCCACGAAAACATCTTTGAGCCTTCATTATATCCTATATCGACTATATAAATGATGACACCTTACTTATCAAGTTCTTTCCACGTAGCATAAAGGAATATGCCCTTCATTGGTTTTATAGACCCCCTTCAGGTTCCATACGAGACATTCCAAGCTCTAACTTACGGTTTCCTTGCACATTTCTCAATCAATATTGGATAACATTTATCCTTTTCACAAATCACTCAAGTTAATAAAAAATCTCATGAAAGAGTGGCAAATTACGTATTTTCCTATATGAATTTGCTTTCACGAGGAGCTAATCACATCCATGAACATGATTTGATCGAAGTATTTTCTTCTAGTACGATCTTGAAGCTCCGTGAATAAGTTATGTTTCTTAACCTGTCCATCTTTCAAGCACCTATATCGAATGATAAATGTATATGAGACTAAGCTCTAGGAATTCAACAAACTCCCCCTTTGTCATTGATGGCAAACCCTGCTAAAAATAGACATGAAAACTTGTTTGCTTTGAAATCCAACTTTCTACCTCTGAGCTCTTTCTGTACTGCTGCATTGTACCTATTCTATGCAACTCTCCCCCATTCTACAATTCTCCCCCTTTGACATCAATGGCAAGGGGATAACTGAACCTGTCACCTGAACTTGTACTCGGAGCTGAAGATACTACAATGTGTAGCTCCCCCGATGTCCATACTCCCCCTGAGATAGTCAATGAGTAAGAGTGACATGGATCACTCCTAACTTTTGTCTGAGTGACTCAAAAGATTCCTTCGGTAGGGGTTTTGTAAATATATCAACAATCTGATCCTTAGTCCCAACATATTCTAATTTCACCTGCTGATCTACAACTTTCTCTCTCAAAAAGTGATACTTAATGGGAATGTGCTTTGTCCTGGAATGCATGACTGGATTTTTCAAGATGTTAATAGCACTAGTATTGTCACAGAAAATGGAAATAGGATGCTCATACACTACCTTCATGTCCTTCAATGTTTGCTTCATCCAAAGCACCTGTGTACAACATGCCACTGTTGCAATATACTCTGCTTCTACTGTAGACAATGAAACTGAGGCCTATTTCTTGTTGAACCATGACACTAATTTGTCACCAAGATAAAAATCTCCCCCACTTGTACTTTTCCTGTCATCAACACTTCCTACCCAATCTGCATCTGTGAATGCTATAAGAGTGAAATCATCACTCTTTGGATACCATAAACCATAATCCAACGTACCTTTCAAATATTTGAAAATTCTTTTCTTCGCCCACATGAGTTTCCTTTGGTGCCGCTTTGAAATCGTCAAACTAATCCAACACTTTGCATAATATCTGGTCTAGAAGGCTGTGGTATATAGCAAGCTACCTATCATGGACCTATACAAGGTCGATTAGCATCGGGAGACTCATCATTCTTACTCAACTTACTGAACTTTGTAATCATGGGTGTACTAAGCTGGATTAACGATCTTCCATTCTAAACTTGTTCAACATCTCCTTTATATACTTGGTTTGTGAAATAAAAATGTCCTTACTAGACTGCTGAATTTGTAAACCAAGAAAATAAGACAACTCACCAAGCATATACATCTCAAACTCCTTGTGCATCTCCTCTCGTAAATTCTTTTCAGCATAGTCTCCTGTGCTTACCGCTTCCAAAAATAATGTCATCCACATAAACCACAACTATCACTTGATGTTCTCCTTCTGTCTTGATGTACAAATTGCTATCCGCAATTCCCTTTTTGAATCCTTGTTCCTGCAAGTACTTGTCCAGTCTAGAGTACCAAGCTCTAGGAGCTTGTTTCAAACCATAAAGAGCCTTTTTTAACTTGCACACAAAATCTGAATTTTCTGATAGAATAAAACCTTCTGGTTGCTCTATATAAACTTCTTCCTCTAAGTTTCCATTCAAGAATGCTGATTTTACATCCATTTGATAAACTTTAAAATTCTTGAAACAAGCAAATGCTAAAAACATTCTTACCACTTCCATACGAGCAACAGGTGCAAATGTCTCCTTGAAATCAATGCCTTCAACTTGTGAGTACCCTTTGCACACTAATCTGGCCTTGTTTCTGACAACTTATCCTTCTTCATTCATCTTGTTTCTAAAGACCCACTTGGTACCAATGATATTCTTTTCCTTTGGCCTTGGTACTAACTCCCATGTGTCATTATTTTCTATCTGATTAAGTTCTTCTTCCATGGCTTTTATCCAAAACTTATCCTTGCTAGCTTCATTAAAATTACTCGGTTCAACTTTTGACAATAAGGAAAAGTTTACCTCTTGTGGTGCACTTGCTAGTCTCCTCCTTGTCTGTACTCCAGTATCTTTGTTTCCAATGATTTGATCTGTTGTATGATTCTTCTGAACGAATTTGGATGGTGCCTTTGTGTTTTCTCGTTCAGATTCTTCTTCTTCTTCTTCTTCTTCCTCTTTCTCAGATTTGATTTCTTCATCCTCTTTTTGCACCACTTTGGATGTCCTATTTTCCGCTTGGCTTCCATCATCGACGTTCACATTTATACTTTCCACTACTTTTTGTAGTCTCTTTCTATAAAGACTTTGTAAGCCTTGCTTCTTGATGAATAACCAAGGAATATGCCCTCATCTGCTCTAGAATCAAATTTACCAAGCTCATCTTCATTGTCTCTCTTAATGTAGCACTTACTTCCGAACACTTTGAAGTGTTTCACGGAAGCTGGTCTTCCCTTCCATAGTTCGTATGGTGTCTTTTCTGTGTTTACTCGAATCTGTGCTCTGTTCAGAATATACACCGTTGTGTACACTGCTTCTCTCCAAAAAGCATCTGGTAACTTGGACTCATTTAACATTGTTCTTGCCATTTCCTGCATTGTTCTATTTTTCCATTCAACTACACCATTCTGTTGTGGTGTTCTTGCTGCAGAAAAATTGTCTTCTGATTCCATGCTCTTCACAAAACTCATCAAATTCGTTAGACATAAATTCACCTCCTCTGTCTGATCTCAAACACTTAATCCTAGAGTTTGTCTCATTCTCAATCAAAGCTTTAAAAATTTTGAATTGATCAAAAGCTTCTGATTTTTCTTTTAGAAATGCAACCCATGTCATTCTAGTAAAGTCATCAATTAATAACATAAAATAAGAATCACCTTGCAAGCTTTGTGTTTTTGTTGGCCCACAGAGATCAATATGAATTAGCTCTAATGGCTTCGTTGTAGAGTACTCCTTTGTCCTGAATCTGACCCTTGTCTGCTTCCCATGTTGACATTGTCTGCAGATAGTACTTTGCGGTTTTGTGATCTTGGGTAAATCTCTCACTGCTTGTTTTGAGCTGATTTTTACCATGTTGTCAAAATTAATGTGACCCAATCTCTTGTGCCATAACCAACTTTCATCAATTTGACTCATGCAACACTTTTCTCCCTTCACATCACTTAGCATGTACAGGTTGTTCCTTGTTCTATTTGCATCTGCAACCCAATTACTTGTATCCTTCTTTCTAATTTCACAACCCTCAGCATAAAATGTGAGTGTATAACCTTGATCACACATTTGACTGACACTTAAAAGATTATGTTTCAGTCCTTCAACGAGTAAAACATTTTCAACTTTAGCTTGACCATTTAATTTTATGTTACCTCTTCCTGTGATCTTGGCTGTAGTGTTATCTCCAAACTTTACTGTACCTCTACTGGCCTTTTTCAGCTTCAGGAACTTGCTTCTGTCACCTGTCATATGGCTGGAACATCCACTATCAATGTACCAAGGTTGTTCTTCATCTTGTGCATGGAGCGCGGTTTGTACCAACATAGCCTCTTCCTTTTCTCCCTCCTTTATCTTTTGCCACACTTTCTTATTGTTGGCTTTCTGAATGATTTGTTTTCCCTCTTTCTCTTGCTTTGGCTTTTCTGTAATCTTACTCCTGCAAAATCTTGCTATGTGGCCAACTTGGTTGCATTCATAACATCTAATCGCATGCTCATTCAAATTTGACAATGCAACAAAAGAATTGTAGTTTCTAGCATGAAAATTTTGATTCCAACTCTGAAACCTCGATCTACAGTCCATCATCTTATGACCAAAATTGTGACATGAAAAACAATAACCGTAAAAAGAATACCTGGTCATGTAGGGTTGCCTCTGATAAGATAAACTTCTGAAACTTCTTATTGGTACCTTATTCCACTTGCTCTCTTCTTTGTTTTTGTTCTGTGGAGAATGATCTTCTTGTTTCTTGTTGCTTTCTCCTTTACTGGAGCCTTTTAGGATATCTGCATAGTTGGCTTTCTTCTCTGGTTCTTTGGTCTCTTTCTTTTCTACTTCATTGAATCCAATACCACCTTTGGATGATTTTGGTTTCTGTTCTCTCAGAATGTTGCTCAACACCTCAGAAATTTTTTCAAACTTGAGTCTCTTGTTCAACTTTTCAGTTTCTTGTCTTAGTGCGACAATCTCTGCCTCCAATCTCTCGCATTCTTTTTCTTTTGATTTCAGTTGTTCTCTGATCACTTCCTCTATTATTTTTGCCTCTTCAACTTGGGTCTTTAGATCAACAATAGTATTCTCATGTTCTTTGTCAGCATGCAGATTTATCTTTGCTTCTTCATACTCTTGAAGTTGCAATTTTTGCTTTAGGGTCTTCTTTTTTAGTCTCTTGATCTCACCCAAGGCACAGATGAGTTCTTCTTCTAAGTTTACCTCACCTTCTTCATCAACTGCATCTTCAGCTTCAACTTTTCCATCTTCAAGGGCCATAAACAAAATTTCTTCAATGTCACCTTCTGAACAATCTTCCTCTGAGCTATCATCTTCTCTGGTGCATAGACTCTTCTTGTTTTGGTTCCAGTTCTTCTTTTCAAAATTCCTTATCTTGAAATTCTTTTTGTAGAAAGGATTTCCTTTCTTTTCTTTGTGACTCTTCATCATCACTTTCACTTTTTGCATGCGGACACTTAGCTGCAAAATGTCCAATCTCACCATAGTTAAAACATTTAAAAGGAAGTTTACCTTTGTACTTGCCCAATCCTCTTTTCATTTTTCACCAATAGGGCTTCTTCTTCCTCATGATTCATCATCTGATTCAACCTTATTCTCCTTTCCTTTTGAAGCTTTGAAAGCATATTCCTTTTTCTTGGCTTATCTAGTTCTGTTCTCATCTCATAAGCCGTGAGTATTCCATGTAACTCATCCATTTTCATTTTATCTAGATCCTTAAGTTCTTCAATAGCTGAAACTTTAGCATCAAATCTAGGAAGTAGAGATCTTAATACCTTTTGTACTATTATTGGGTCTTCCATCTCTTCACCCAAGCCTTTGATCATGTTTACGGTCTCATCCACACGGAGTAGATATGCTGCAATGTTCTCTTCCTCTTTCATCTTTAGACTTTCAAACTTTCTTCTGTGTGTCTGAAGCTTTGCCATCTTTACTTTTGAATCTCCTTCATATAAACTGTTGAGCTTATCCCACATCTCCTTGGTAGTTTTGCAAAGCATAATCTTTACAAACTCGAATCTACTACACCACAAAATAACATTCATAGCTTTAGCATTATTTTCACATGCTCTCTTACCAGCTGGATATGTCGGTGGCGTTCTTTGGTGCCGTATAGCCATTCTCAACCAAATGCCAAATATCATGTCCAAGAGAATTCAAATAGGTTTGCATCCTTATGCTCCAAAAGGCATAGTTTGATCCATCAAACAACGAAGCTTTATTTGTGGAGAATCCTTCCTGAGTTTCCATCATGCTTTCTGATCTACCTTCTAGCTTATTAAGCTACACAGAAAGAACCTGCTCTAATACCAATTGTTAGAAGCATGGGAATACTGTGAGAGGGGGTGAATCAATATTCGACAATAAATTTTTTTCTCCAACTTATTAATTTTCTACTTAACAAGATATTCAAATCTGAAAGTAAAATGAGAGCATACACAAAAATCAAATGCACATAACACCAGAAATACTGTGGTTCACCCAGTGTGGGCTACATCCACCAAAAGAGACTACTTGGATCTACTGTCCAAATCCAACCGAAAAAATAGTGTTTACAAAGTGTGAGCACCCACTCATAGAAGACACCAATCTCCAAGCCGAACACCAATTCAGCCCTTGAATGCAAACACCACTGACTATGCAATCTCTGATTCGAAGCACCAACTTCTAGAGACACCAATCCCCAATCCGAAGCACCCACTCCAAAAAATCTGCAATACAAATCAATGATAATTTCTCCTTCTATATTCTCTCTCTCACATACTCATACTCACTTAAGAGATTTATAATATCAGCTCACATACATATCACACTCATGCAAAATGCTCTCTTTCTCACTCTACAAAAATGTGCACACAACACTTGTTTATATAGAAAGAAGGAGAGGAAAAACCACTTGTGGTTTCCCTAAAACCATGTGCCCATACCATGGGCCAATTTGCTCCAAATATTAAATATTTTCTCCAAATAGAAATATTCTCTTACACATGTAAGAGTAACTCCTCTTACGCATCATAGAATCTCTTACACATCATAAACTGTCATAAAATCTCTTACGCGTCATAAGCTGCCATAGAATCTCTTACACGTCATAAGTTGTCATAGAATCTCTTGTCATAAGCTGCCATAGAATCTCTTACGCGTCATAAGCTGCCATATGTCGTAAGATTCCTTGGTGATGTTGAATATTAAAATATTCAAATTTTGACATCACACTAATTTTGACATGGATAAATATTTTACAAACACTAATGTTGTAATGTTGAATATTAAACAAATATTCAAACCTCAATATTTCCATCAACACTAATGTTGTACCTTTGACATCAATGACAAAATACTCAACAAATAGTTACAACATACTACATTGGATATTGATCATCTTCCTCAACAAATTCCACAACACTCCATGATAGAGCATCAACACCAACACATTGTGACTTCTACTTCTTCTTATATGTATTCTATTTTATTGACATGGACAACACAACTATTAGAAAATAATTGTGTGGGTGTGACCCTAAGAGACATTGATGCACTCTTTGTCACATCAAGATCCTATGATTATTTCGACTGTTAGTGATCCAAGTCTAGATTCACAATATAAGATTAAGGATGATACTATTGAGTATCATACCACACACAAATATACCCTCTATGCACGAGTTCATTAGACATTAGTGTGAATAATTACTTTCAATTCATTGCATCGCACCTATGGTTGTGATAGACCTCTTAGATGATATCGTTAGACTATATCACCTTAGCTTAATTTTTATCACTTTACGTGGACACACATTATAACATTACTATAGATTGATTCATATTAATTATCTTAGTTATTCACTAGATTGTTACACAATGATGCAACACATTTCATGGGTTTGATGTGATTGTTGAGAAAACATTACTTACCAAGGAACCTTTATTTAAATTGTTCACTATTCCAAGCCATTGCCCTAGAGTCATTAGTATCACATTTACATTTCACGTCTACTATTCCAAAAACCCAAAGAAAATATAACATCACCAAAATACAAAATCAAGACACTGCATGTGACATACTTAGTCATAACCTAGATTTAAGCCTTCCGATCATTCAAATTTAGCAGATCTACACTTTTTAGTGCTTGAGATTTATAGAATGAGTTAATTAGTTAAAAATCATGTACATCAACCCCAGGGAGCATGTCTACACTTGGGCATATTACATATCGATCCTAATTTGATTACATATTTAACACCTTACAAATTCTTACAAATTTCTATTAAGAGGTATTCCTACCACATTGAGGCATACCTATGTCGGTGGCATCTATATAACTAAGTTTATCAAGATCACATCTCTCTACATTATTTCATTGTGTGCACCGTCTTTGCTTTACTATTTATGACACATGTTATACTAGGCTTTATCCAATGATCACATCATTTACTTTTAGACATCAAGTTGACTATGATCCAATCTTACTTGCATTTAATATTCTTAATAACCCCTTACTATTATCCATGTGATCTTATTTGGGATACCATTGATCACTTACCCCACACTTCTTGCGTACACCATTGGTTGCTTTGACTATGTTTTATACTTGTGTGTTACATGCTTTGTGATGACCGTAGTATCAAGCTTGTATATACTAAGTTTTGGTTTTCAATGAAGTTTTGGCTTGGGATAGGTCTTAGGAGTCTTTTCAAGTGTTCTTGAATCCTTCTTAACCTTCTTAGGTCCTTTCATGGGTGTTAAGTGGGTATTTTGGAGTTTCCCTCCAAAAGGAACATTTGAATATTTGAATTTGTAAGTTGGGATTAAAAATGTAATGTTCTATGTATGGTTATAAAAGGTCATAAAAACCCCTATTTGATGTGTCTAGGGTATTTTCACCACTTAGACAAGAGTTTCCAAGTTGTGGTTGGTCTTCACCATGGTTAGGGATAAAATTTGCCATTTTGATAACCTATTAGGTCTTTAAAATATATATTTGAATGAGAGAAGGGAAGAAGAGAGTAAGGAAGTGATATTAGAGGGTTAAGAACATGGTGAAGAGCCTCGAAAGGCAAGAACCTATAATTTTTACCATGCGAGACTTGTAAAACAAGGTTCTTGTGTATAAAGAACGATTTTTCTTGTGAATATGAATAAGAATGATTCTTTTGATGAAATATATGTGTATAGTTGTATTTAATCGGATTTAAATGATGTGTTAAAGGTGGATTTTAATTCTATGAAGGTTCTTAATACTAATAATGGTGCTTGAGTTTTGTATTTGCTATGAATGTCTTGATAGCTTGATGATTATGTTGTCGAGATAGTAATAGTTGAGAGTTATTACATTGAGTAATGAATGTACAAGTTTTTAGGACGTGCGAAGAGGGTTTTCCAGTGTGAATAACCTATCTCAAGGTTTTAGTTGACAAGAAGGAAGGAGTTTCTTAGTTTTTGTTTAAAAACAAGTATGTTTCTTAATGCATTCTTAAGGAAGATTGATGAAATAAGAAGGAACTGATGAAATAAACATTGAGGTGAGTTTTGGCATCCATGAATAGAAGTAATAAATGCATTCCAAGATTTAATAATGATAGATAAATGGATTTGAGTGAATACTTGAGGTCTCATGCAGGAAAAATAATATTTTCTTAAGCTAAGACAAGGCAAACCTTATTGTTGGGAATTATTGGTACAATTTCAAGAGTTAGTGTAAGAAGATGAAAGGTGAAGGAGGTAATTTCAGAGCTTTATAAGTTAATTTTAGATATAAAAGTGCAAATGTGTTCAAGTTATAAAATTATTTGCAAACAGCTTGCTTGTTGTCTGAACAAACCTAGAGATTTGAGAAAATATTATAACCGGGAAAAATCTGTACAATATCAGTTATTGGTCATAAAAGGGAAAAGTTGGAAAAGGTAAAAGCATAAGTTTTAGAGTTGGTTTTAAGATTTGAAACACAACCCATAAAAAGTTATGGATTTTTGAATGATTGTTGCCTACACAGCCTCAAAGCTAGAGTCAAATTTCTAAATTTGGGATTTTGGGAGTTTTATCCAATCTGAGTGCATGAAACTTGTTGGACATCATTATTAGTTAACACTATAAGTGATTAAAGATGTTTTAGACTTAGTTGTAATGTGTAGGTATGAGAAGTGATAAATACCTAGCTTAAGAGACCTAATTAGGTCTGTGAAAACTTGATATTCAGGGTTCTAGTGAAAGAACATAGTGATTGGGAATGTGTGAAGAGTTTGAGGCTAACAAGGAGTTATAAAATTTGGTTTAAGTTGCTTAAGGAGTTAACAAAGGTCAGTGACTCAGGTGAAGACCCTAGAACTTGAAAACTTAGTTAAGATCCTATCTAAAATAGGATACAAGATAAGACAAGACAATAAGAGTATTGTGTTGGGAGACAAATCTAGTGTTTGAGCATTAACCAAAACTTGAATGAGGATGATTTAAGTGTGTTTGTTGAGGTATTAACCTAGAATATGACATTCAATCTAGAAAATTCAGTCCAAGGCCTAAGAAGGACTAAAAGAGGGCTAATTGACAACGATGACAATCTAGATAAGTAACTTTCCTTGAGAATTGATACTTGAAATTTTGCATGAAGCATGAACTCCATAAAGGGTATATGAGAATGTAATTTTTACCTCTAACTCCTTGGAGAATGTCCTAGACAATAAGGTTTTGCTAAAAATAGGGCTAGTAGAAGGAGACCTAAATCGAAATGGAGGAAGTGCAATTGAGGGAGTTGTATAATGAGTTATACCATGATACTTTTCGATAGAATAAATAAGATAAAGGGTGCCCAAAAATGGTTTCATATTCTCATGAGTCCTAGTGAGCCATTCCAGACAACAAGGTTTGCATTGAAGGAGAGATGATAGCTCTTAATAAGCTTATAGAGGTGAATGAGTTGAAACAAGTCTTGATTTATTATCGAATGGTCTAAACATGTGATTTTAGTGAAGTTGAGGCAAAAACAATTGTAAAAAGCCTTTGTATCAGTTGAATTAAGAATTTGGTACTTTTATGCACATTGGAAGTTTCTTAAACCTTGACATGTTTTGTTGATTTGGATGATCTTGAAGCTACATTTACATGGTGTTGGCTTGAGTCTATCTGCCTCCTCTACATCACTTTGATTGATGGTTGAAATTTATTGATTTGTCTCGAACTTTATGCATTTGTGTGGTACATAAATTGGTTTTATGTGACATCGATTGACTTGAATCTTGTGTGCTCATGAGTGTTGTATTTGTTGATTCTTGTATGACATTGGTTGTATTGAATTCTCTATGAAATTATGTGATTACTATTTGAATTGATTTCTTTAGAATTTTGTTTGAGTTGTGATATTGTCTACTCTAATTTCTTTATGCACTTTTATGTTATCTTATATTTTAACTCGTGCTTCTATGTTACATGTCATGTTTTCTTTGTACACTTGTGATCTCTATGGTGTATGTATTTTATGCATTTGTGTGCTCTATGATGTGTTTGTTTTGTGAACCTATGAGATTCATGTTATATTGATCATATATTATAGATGTCTATGTTTGATTTCCATTTCCTATTTTCTTATGCTCATTCACATTGGTGGCATACCACCCCTCTTGCTTCCTATGATACATTACCTCGCTATATACTTAAAATGGAACAAACATCATATGAAATATTACTTGTTATATATTTTGACAGAAACAAATCCTTTGACATATTTCTTAACTTTCTTGTGTTATTTTTGTTAGATACACATTATTATGACATACTCAGCTTACAACATATATTGATTTTGTATATATTGTGTCTTGTACACATTGATTAACACACATGGATTATTGTCTACTTTTTGACACACATTGTTTGATTTTTTTGTTCTAGGCCCTATGGTTGACTACCCTACAATTATTGCTTGTTGGCATCGATTCTTACACATTAAATTTTTAGCATATTGACTTATATGATCACTAGTTCTCACACATTATTTCGTGAACATTTCATGTTTTACTTCATGATTATGATCACTATTTTTACATGTTACTCTAAGCACATTGGTTATTATAACTCATGATTATATCATTGCTTCTTACACACTTAGTGCATATAAATGTTTATTGCATGTTTATTCTTGCACACAAAAACTAACAATTAACACTAGTCAAGTTTTCCATGTCTTAACAAATCATGTCTCTTTATGATGTTCATGTGATGTCATGTCATATCTTAGGTCACTATAAATCCATTAAAAATCGAGATAGGTGTGGATGCTTTAGAACACTCTCGACACGTTTCACACTATTGATAATACATAGACATGTGCTTCAAATTCTTCTATCTTACAAATCTTACACATTATTAGGATTGCAATGTTTTTATCTTACAAATGTTACACATTATTTGTACTCAAATTATTATCTACCATGAACACTATTAGAACATGTTTCACCCTTTGATGTTGCATGTTACTTGACTTACAATGCTTTATTTTATGAATGCTATAAAATATTTGTGCTTACAAATGCTTCTATATAACAAATTATACACATTATTTTATTTTATTTGATACACTATATTTGGTTTATATCATTGATGAGTCTCATTTATATGGTTTTATGCAACTAACACTTTATCTTTTGAGATATGTGATCCTCTACAACATCCATCATCTCAAAAGGGGGAATATTATGTGGTTTTCTAGCATATTCATGCATAGTTCATTTACAATACTTCGAGATGACACCCTATGATGATATGTACACAATTATTATGAAATATTACATTATAAGATTTACATGGATTCATTTAGTATGCTCAATTTCTAGAGATGGATTCACTTAGCAAGATCAATTTCTAAAGAGAGATTCACTTAGTAGAATCAATTTTTATATATGGATTTACACAACAGGCATAATTTCTTGAGAGAGGTTCACTTAACATGATTAATTTCTAGAAATGGCTTCAAGTATTAGGCTCAATTGTTGTAGTTATCTTATGCTCAATATTGTTTCCCTCACACATGCCACCAAAGGCATGCATTTGTATATGTTTCGTGATTTTACATTCAATTTAAGATTACTTAATAATTTTGTATAAACATCTTGGTTGTAATTTCATGTTTTTTTACATGCTATACCCATGTTCATATGTATGGAAAATGAAAAATGAGAAGAGAACACACACATCCCAGTCTTGAGCATGTCTTGGCCTTATGGGAGGTTTGTGTTTCAATATTTTTCTATTCAAATAATTTTCAATTACTAGATAAAAATGGGGAAAATGTAGTATCCTAAATATGGACGAATGGAATGTAGAAATAAATCCTTGGAGTTTATCTCATCCCATTAATCATCGTCCACTTAAATGACTAATTCCTACACACATCTTTCTCAATTAGTAGTCCGGACCACTAGGTCACACTTGGTACTCATCATTGACTAGTGAAAATATCATTTGATGAATATATAAAACACATTAGGATATTTGGATACCATCTTGAATCTGAAAAATTTAATTTGTACCCTATCGGAATAAGTTGGGCATGATGGACAAATACATTTGAACGAAATTTTCCTAAGTCATTTGATTCATCCTCAACTGTCTTAACAGACAATTTTTCATATTCACAAGTTAGCCTTGTCAACATAGCATTACTTGAGTGAAAAAAACCTTTCAAAATAGTTACATACAAAAACACAGTTATCTTACCCATTCAAAGGGCCTCTTATCTCACACATTATGGGAATACATATTAGATCACAATACAAATTGTTAAATGACTCTCTAAAGCACATTTTCCAACACTAAGTTTGTATAAATCCTACATGATTTCCCTAGGACATTTTACAAAGGTATGTATTACACAAAATATCGTTGCCAAGTTCCAAAGGTCCCATCAATTTTTTCATTTCCAAAATGCATTGCTATTACACATTTTTCACAAATTCATCAAGTGGGGATATATGAGGGCTTGATGTCACTTGTGAGTATTACTATGTAGGTGTTATAGGGGAAACTCAACCCAATCATACTAACCCATTTTTAGGTATTGAATGTGGAAAAATAAGGTTTGGAATAAAAGAATCCCTAAGATGCTACAAAGATGCGATTGTGAAATAACAAACATTGGAAGCAAAATGTAGACACTCAAATTTGGCAATTTACTCTTTGACATTGCTAGTTTTGACAATGCACTCTTCTAAGATAAGTACAACCTTCCCTTTCCCACTTAGCACATTTTGAGGTCTTTTGTTTAGATTTTTATCCTTGTACAATGACATGTCGTCAAATTTTGAGAACACAATGCATAAAATCCATAGACAAACATCAAACAACAAGTCCCAAACTTCAGTTTGCATGTTTTCCTTCCTTGGGTAGGTCGTACATATTGGTTAGGATAGTACATCCGATCTTTCTTGACTTGTACGGTTTTGGACCGACATGTCCTCCAAATTTTCTTTCAAATTCATATCTTTTGTTGGGTCTTATAATCTCTCTAGGTTGATGTTTCATCTATAAATCATCTATGGAACCCTATATAAGCAAGTAAAAATACTTCATTTCTTAACTCCGGAAATTTCATAGAACTACATTTATACACTCACTTCCACCACTTGCAATAAAAACCTGGGCTTCCTAAATATCACAAAAGAACATATACAATCATTAGTGAAATAATCTATATGGGTATGAATCTATTTACCATGTCAAGGAAACAATTTTTCTAATCTACAAGCAATCAAACATCCCTTCCCTAAGTATATTAGCAACATAAAACTCAATTCAGGCATGGTTAAATATGGTTGTCAAACTTATTTACATTCATTCAAATATCACATGCTAGGTGGAGAATGATGCTTGGTTTGAGGCCTCTTTAGAGTAGTGCTAACATCGAGGGTACACACAACCCAACTCTGTTTGTTTTGAAAGACTTCTTATACATGGCTAGTCTTTGATATGATGATCGAAGTATTCAGAGAGCTTCACATGATGATCACAAACTAGGTTTTGACAGTGATAGAGAACTTTAAACAATTGACGGTGTTAGAAAGTTACATAGCCCATAATCGAGTAGGTCCAAGACCCTAAAATATGAGCTTGAAAGATTGGTATGGCCATGACCCATTCCATTTTCCAATGATAGTCTCCAAAATGAATCTTATTCCAGTCTAAATCTACCTCTTCCTACATTGCATACTCTCATAACCTTCCAAAATCATTAGTAATTAGCGAAGTGTACTCATTCCTTTGTATTTTCAAGTTCATATCTTTTTAAGCACGTCGATTACTAGTATAAAAGTGTTATTATTATTTTAGTAATTAATGCTAGAAGTTAATTAATTAGAATATCCACATGTTTCTTAATTAGGTTTCATGTTAAATCTAATTAGAGTGTAAACATTTTGGTGAACCCGACTATTGATTACACCTAGTTGCCCTGGGGATTTTCCTTCCTATTTGGTTTTAGATCCATAAATTTTCTATGGTTTTTATTCAAATTTCATCATCTTTTCTGACCTCAAACTAATTTTCAAAATTTTCCCTAGGGTCTCATGGTCGATTCTACCATTTGGGTCTCTTTTTAGGGCTCCTAATTGCCAATTCACCTTTCATTGCATATCTCAAGAATAACAACTCTATTTTAAAATTAATTTGAGTTTATTCTTAATTTTTATATATTTAATGAAAATTTCTTTTGTTTTCCCTAATTTTAATCACACTTTTCGGAAATTGATTTATTATTTTTAGTAATTAGGGAATAATTAGAAAAATATATAGTTTTGGAAAATTTCCTTCATATTTTTCCTACATTTAATAATATTCAAAAATACCTTTTTTTGTCAAATTAAATTTCTATATTCATATATTTCTATTTTTATTAATTTGACGATCATTTTTTTCACAAAATCATTCTTGGGTCTCATCTCCTATGATATTTCCACTATTGGCCCTCCATGTGATGATTATTATTATTTATTACCTAATTGGATTTTATTCTCTCATTTTTCTTCCATTATGCCCCATACTACAATTCCTCAACTCTCCTTGTATGAATTATTTCATTGTCACCAAGCATGTAAAGATACTCTCACAAAACTAGTGCAAGAAACAATGCTCCCTGATAATATGACACCTTCCCATGTTAATTCAATTTTGAGTTGTATTTTATATCCTTATATTAGTAATAATGACACCTTTCATAAGGATATCTTAGAATATCTTCAAGATTTACATCATGCTTTTCAAGATCAATTTCAAGCTATGAATATTGAGATCACATCTCTCAAATGTGAGCTAACACATCTAAAGGATTATTCCAATGCCCATGTCCATCATGTCTCTACACATCATTATCAATCTACTTCCAATATCACTCATAAGAAATGTGATACCCACATTATGCATAATATGTGTGTCCATACAAGTGAAGTAAAATTCCTACATAGAGGCACCAATGATCAATCTCAATTATTAAGGAAACCCCAAAATAATGCACCTCTTTAGTTTGAAAAGAATGCTAGACAATATTATATATTATTTTCTACTCAATAATAACTTAATCACTTTGTTACTGCTCATTACGCCCTAGTATTGTCTTAAAAAAATCAAAGGTAGACCATTTTGTAATTATCATGGAATTAACGAACATTGTGAAAATGATTGTTATTCTCTCAACACCGAATTCAACAACTTGAAAATAAGGGATTTATATATTTTTATCTCGTGACATTCTCCTCTACCATCATCTCAAGTTCCCAAACCTAAATGGGTACTGAAATATATAACACTTATAACCAATGAGCATACTATAATAATGCATAATCCACCTTTGGACATACAACAAGAGTCATCTAATCACAAAGCGAATACAAAGGCAATACCTCCTTATGATAGTAGTTGATATGAACAACTTGATACCCTAACTAAGCCTTTTGTGGTTATCTCCACTTCTCCACAACATACACAATGACCATTTAAATGTCTCCCTTGTGCTCTACCATTATTTTTCCAAAATTACTTGAGTGTAACCATGTGTCTCTCCCTCCACTACTTGAGGTTGATACAAGCAACTCTAATAGTAAGAGATTTGATTTTACTACTTATTATGACTATCATCGTTGCATTAGTCACTTCACTGATCAATGTATCATGCTTTACCACATCATCCAAGATATTATAGACTCCAATGAAATTGAATGGGACGAGCCCACTAAATCTTGATCATGTTCCGCTTCCTAATCTTAACACCGACAAGTTTACTTTTGAAATCATCATGTTATATCACATCAATCCAATTAAAATCACTATCACAAAAATTAAAATCAATATCAATTAATTACAATATTTTCAAGACATGTTATTCTAATAAAAATGTCAATTCAAAGTATACTTCACACACTCTTCATTTATATCCTTCATCTATTGGATTCTCTTTTACAACTATTTCCACCACCGTACCTCCCGCATTTGCGTCACTCTCCTTCCACAAAATCAAGGCCTCTGCTTCGATCCCTTTCATTAATTTCTCTACCTCATCCAAAGGCTCTCATTGGATAACTTATTGCTATCCCTCTTTCATGTACATAACTAAGAACTCTCAAAACACAAAAATCATATATTTGTAAAAATACAAAATCAAAAATTTTTACATTTCAGTTCATTAGAAATTTACCTTATACATGTTATTTGTCACTTTGGTTTGATACATACCATGCTTATTTACTATTTACAAACATGCATTCAAATGGTATTTTGATCATGATGTGAGACATACATAGAGCGTTACATGATGATGATGATAGGAGATGGATGAATCCTTTACCCAAACTTCCTATTGATCTTGGGGCATATATTTTTACATTACATCTATGTACTATGGTTTCATTATAGTTCCTTTCTACTTCATCATTATTCTTGATTGCATATATTGTTTTCATGTTATCTTTTGAGCTAACATGACTAACACATCGGTCTTGTGCAGCGTTGACATCTCTTATTTCGTATATTTCATGTATGTTGTCTACTTTATCATGTTATCATATTTTAAAACTTTTGTTTCATGCATACTTATTTGTGTGTGTGTTGTGTATTACTTGTTATCCAATTTTACGCACATGGAAAAATTGGAAAACAAGGCCTTATTACTATCAAATCACGACATTGGTCCTAGGGACCCACTTCTGGTCATCAGGTGAGATCGCTCATTTTTTCCAAGAATGCGAGCCATCGAGGAGTTCGATAAGCTTATCTCGCTCGGTCGAGCTAAAACAGTGTCAAATCAGGAATAAAGAGACGAGTCATCAGAGGAGTTTGTGCCTTGTCCTAACTCGGTCATAACTCAGATCACAAGCCTTAGACGAGTTCATGAGTAGGAAATGTAAGTTCGGTTGTCCAACTTTGGCTTGTCATAAAAGAGTCTCGATAGGAGCGGAGGATGTTTCGATGGTTGGCTCATTGAGGCAGAGAAATGATGAGTTCGACCCGGTTTAATTCAACATGGAGAGATTGATGCTTCCTTGTTGGAATATGAATTCAGTTTTAATGACTCGACAGAGACAATAGCTGCCTCAAGATTTGGTCGAGCTTCTTCCATGGAAGAGAATTTCCAAAATGAAAAGGCGAGACAACTCAATTAAAACTTTATCTCGTTCTTCTACTACAGTGGCAAGATTTTACAACAATTGATCACGACTGTGGTCGCATGCAACCAGAACATCAGGATCAACACCAACGGTTCCTTGGGATCACCTGCGCAGGTACAAATGTCGCAATCGACCCTCTCTGAGGCCACTCATTTTCTGAGATAAGTTTACTTCTCTACCCTGTAGCTACTGCGTATAGCCAATTACTTCCTCACGGCACTTTCCTAGGAGAATTTCAGTTCTACGCTCAAAGCGGCCGAGCATTCGATGCACAGGCATGTTGCAGTATAGTAGAAGCTTTTTTGAGCAAGTAGGTTATCCAACTATGTTGTTATCTGATCAGCATCGAATGCATCCTCAAATTCGGGATTTTCCTTCAAGATATTTTTATGAAAATCGATTAAGTAACAGTGAGAGTGTTACCAGGAGACTGAGGAAATTTATTACAAAGACTCTCTATCGAGATCTTACTTGTTTTACGATGTAACTCATGGAAGTGAATCTCATAGAGGTGGGACTGTTTCATATCAGAATATTCATGAGGCACAATTTGCTTTGCAATTATATGAGCATCTTCAACGAGTCACTAGATTGGCGAGCATAAAGGATTCTGTCGGAATTATCACACCTTACAAGCTACAGCTGAAATGTTTGCACCGAGAAAATGATGTCTCCTCACGCTGAGCGGAAAGGTGGAAGTCGGTGGCCATCTGTCCAAAATGAGATATGGCCAAATGATAACAAAACCCCGCACTCCAATCCCGGACGTGGGAAATAAGGCGAGCAATGCCAAGTGGGTTTTTGTGGATGGCAAGCCAAGGAAGAAATTCCACGTGGGGAGATTCGGAGCAGCACCGCCAAGTGGAAATTTTGGGATGGAAAACCATGTTGTTCACTCCGCGTAGGGGAGAAATCCGATCAAACTGCCAAGCGTGGAGATTTGACGATGGCAATCCAACATCGACTTCCGCATGGGCCATGAAAACAGGGTCCAGAGTCTTTGTGCGAGTCACTCGGAAGGTAAGTCGGGGAACGTGGGAATGAGACAGTTGAAGTTTCAGGCTCCACACATTCTGCTTACCACGCATAGCATATCCCTGTAAACCGTCTACATATCTTCAACTATTGCGGACCTGCATTTCCAGGAATATGCTTTCACATGAAAGAGACACCTTCTCATGGAATACCATAATTGCAGCTTACAGAAGACACGCGTTTCCTCACGAAGCGTTGATACTGTTTCACCGAATGCAACAAACAGATGTCCGACCTGATCAGTTCACCTATGCCAGCATACTTCTCCCAGCTGCCACGACCTTCTCCTCATCCTCTGTATAGCTCTGAGCATTCGGTGGTCACGAGAAACTCCCACGCACAGGCAGCAGGCATGTTGCATTATAGTAGAAGCCGTTTTAGCGCTTCAAGCAGACAGCTAGGAAACAAATATTCACTGCCGTATACGATGGATTGGAGTCACACTATTCAAGGCTTCATAAAATTTTCCCGAGTCAGGAGATGGAAGTTTAAAATGGTGCAGAATGAAACGATTCATATTGCTCAGCATGTTTTCTCCTAGAAACGAATTGAATGTGAAGGTCAACTCTGAAATACCTGGTTGGCCGTTTTGCATACTACATCCTTGTTACTCAGTAAACGGTCTCTTTGAGAAACTCGAGGCGAAGCAATATTTATACCTTCCATTATGTACGTCCAATCGACAATAAAAATATTCCTTTACTGTTCGAGAGAAACTTGTTTTAACAAATGGACGATTATACTGTAGTTTCAAGCTAATTTTATCTAGCTTTATTTCTATTAGCTTTTATCCACGACTAAGGAAGAATTCATATGGTTGTTACCTGTACATTTTTCCAAGGTCCTTTTGGTTTCCCAGGTTGTTCAACTTATTTTTCAAGGGCTTATTTTATGTGTTGCAAATTGTAACATAAAGGATCTTTTTAGTTTTTGGAAAAATGAGTATATGGTTTAGCTCACAGCTACCTATGCCATACTAAGATTCCAATAGTGGCATAATTGTTGATTGGAGCCGAGATTGCCGAATGCACTGCCAAAATACCAAAGGGTTCTTTGACCAAAAATCAGTCTTAAGGGTGTCTATCGACATGTAACGGGCATGAGCCTGGGTCATCATCATGGCAGCATTAGGTCTTTATTGGTAATGGCATTTTCTCATCGTTTGGAAGGTACAAATTGTGCTTATTATGGAAAATCCAAAACATTCTTACTACAAGTGTTATATGATAAGGAAGAACCGTGAGCATTGTGGTAAAACCATTCTTTTTAGAAATATTGGGTTAAGCTCGGTATTCAAGTGAGTTTGAGCCCAGGAAAGGTAAGATCGTTTGCTGGATGAAGAGCTTGGTGACTTCGCAGGGAGCTCGTGGTGATGTTTCATGAAGTTTGAACGTGGAATGCATAAATGGCCTCGAGTTAACCGGAGGAAAATGATAAGAATCGAGTTTGATAGCTCGCCATTCGAAGGACTCAATGCAAAAGAGCCCGATTACCAAGGCAAGGAAAGAGTTAGTGCGGGGTCAAAAATCGAGTGCAACACCGAGTTAGAGGATTCGAAGCTCATCGAGTTTGGCTATGTGCAGACTCTATCCACATGGACCCCCCTCCTCTTCAAGTCAAACGGGTCAACGGGGGGTCCCAACATTATGTTAATTAAATTAATATTTTTATTTAAATATTTTAATAATAATATTTATTATTATTATTTAAATATTTTATTTAAATATTCTTTTAATTAATTGAGAAGACTAGGTCATCAGGCAATTAATGACCCGTGATGGAACCTTCTCAAGTGGTTTAACTAACTGTAATAAATACATCATGGGCCTTCATTTTAGGAATGTAATTATGACCATTTCCTCTTCTTTCTCACATATTCTTCTATAAATGTAAGTTGGAAGCTCATTTCAAAGGGTTCCAATAGTTCAGACAAGTTGGACAGTTAGATATCTTAGGCGAGTGTATACTTTTCAAGAATCCTCTCTCTTCTGCAAGTTGTTCTTGTGTGTTGAGAGAACTTTCAAGCCTCCTCTTCAAGACTATAATGGTAACTATTGCCTCTTCTGAATGTATGATGCATTGTGCATGTTATTGAAGCAATAAAAGTGTGTGTTTTGTGACTAATCTCGGTCCTTTCATCCTTCTGTGCTTCTTTGTGCCTTTCTCGTACTTGTAGGTACACTGTGCAAGTTTAAGTTTCTATTGCAGGTTCTTGGAGTTCTGTGCTTATTGAGTGGTGGAGTATTGCATGCAGTTGAGTTGTGGTGTCCGTTCACCCTTCTTGAGTTCATCCTTCTTCACTGGGAAACTGGTATATTTCTCGGTCTGATAAAGTTTAACAAAGGGAACACGTGTCTCTTAGTTTGTGGTATCCTGTACCCTCTCTAAGTTGCAGTAGGTGAAGTTGACCTGTGGTGCACACACCCTCTTCAAATTAACCCTTCCTGAGTCTGAAGACACCCTTCATTTGGTGCATCACCATCCCTAGTGTAGTTTCATTTCTGTAAATCTCTTTCCCTAAAACCCCATGAAAATGTTAGCGTAGGATTAGATAATCATTTTTGTTACACTAGGAGTAGTACAACACTTAGTTTAGGAAGAGGAAGCCGGCCTTCTCCGGAGGTTCACCTTGAGCCCAAGTCCCACAACTTGAGAGGTGACCCCATGTGTCCCAATCACACCAAACGCCCTATTCACATCCCGGCCATTCGGAGGGTGCAAAGTGATTTGGCGACAACATTACTATTTTCTTGTTTTCATTTTGTGGCCTATGTGCCTTCATTGTCTTGTAACAACGTGGGTGTCCCATGTTTGTGGTGTCATTCCTATCTTGTTTTCATTTGATTTCTCTTGTTGCATGATTATGGGCCTTGATTGTCTTGCGACACCATGGGTGTCCCATGTTTGTGGCTTTATGCCTTGTGTGTGACATTTTTGCATACTTCTTTCTTAGGATTACACTATTGCTATATTTACATGCACTTAGACTACTCGTGTTATAAACTATGTGGATTCTATTTATTGATATAATTTCTTTTCTTGTGTGCCATGGTTTCCACCATGTGCAAACACCTTCCTTTTATAGGTAGAAGTTATTCAAGGTGGTCACCTCTCTAACATGCTACATGTCCCCATATAGCTTCTCGACATCTTGTGCATGAGAACACATCTACTTATTTTGATCCAAGTACTCAACATGGTTTTCACACATGCCTTAAAAGAGGGGGAATTCATATGGGTATATTTTACACTCACAATAAACACAAGAAAAAATTTAGGGATATGATACAAATACAAATGAGGTACAAGTACTTGGAAATCTAGAATAATAAAAAAACTAGACAAAATTCACATGTTCGAAATGTATAGATTAGTCAACACCATATAGTACGGTCTTGACCTTCACATATGCTTTTTCCCTGGGACAAAAACATCGATTTTTATCAATTGTTTCAAGTTTTCAACTACATTCGTAGGTTTTGGCACAATTTCATGCTCAATTCACTCATTTTAGAATAGTACAAGGGTCATGAGGTAATTCAATCCTTCTTCTCCATGGAATTCAATTTTTATTATAGTTTCAAAGATTTTGGGGATACAAGCCTCCTTTCTCCATCAACATTTCAACACATTTTAGTTTATATTTAGTTGTGTGGTATATAGGAAGGGCATGGGAACATCCATTCTCTTTTCAATTGTGTGTCCTAAGTTATAAAATTGGGCCTAGATCCATCTGCAATGATGTGGTTTATGGGGTTATGAAATGTATCGAAGAGGCTAAGTTCTTCATAGGTAGACTTTCCTTTCCTTTTTCAATCAAAGGGAAATAAATCAAAGTTGTTGAATAACTTTGATACCCAATATTCTTCCTTAGTGGGGTATTTTGACACTTCATTCTTCTTCTTCTCTACTTGGCATTCCATGTTGGATTGCACACACCTTGAAAGAGGGCACAAAGATATCCCGAGTTGCATGCACATAAATGGAGTTTCACTCGAACAAAAATGCATAATTTCTCTAAGTAATAAGCAAACAAAAATGATCTCAAGGAGATTGTACATGGAAAAAATGGTCTACTCATGCTCATAGATCAAAAACGAGAATATGTATGGTGAGTGTTTTGTAACTCCCATATCTCGGACTTGTTATACTCCAATGATGGAGTAAGGAGTTACAAAGCTATAATATCATGTAACTCCCATATGAAAATGATGCGTATGAAAGATTCCATGACAAAATTTGTCATATGTCATATAACTCCCTAAAATACCTATTAATCACCTAAGTGAGATGACTCACCATGTGTGAGGTGTAAATAACCAAATAAATGAATAAATGGTAAAATAATACCTCACACCAACACCTAAAACTTTGGTTTCTCCTTGGAAAAATTGGGGACTGATCACCCCCAATCATTCGACAAAGTTTAATGAATTAAAAATGCAACATCTTTAAGGACAACCAAAGCATGAGAGATTCTCCCTTTTTTCAAACAAACAGTGTATTCCTTCCTTGTCTACATCTCTTTCATTTCATTTTGATGTAAATGAAAATATTTTGTATTACAATTTTTATTTGAGTTAAAGTTCAATTATTTATTAGACATTGACTACACTTTGTGTTGAAGGTTTCATTGTAGAACATTCCAACACCAAGCACAATGAGATTCTACAAAAAAAACATTCGAGTGAAGACAAAGTGTGTTTACACACTCAATTATCTTTTTCTTTAAGCATGTAATTTCATTCCATACTTAAAATGGAGCAAATGTAAACACTCAAATTTGCAAACTCACTCTTTGACACTGCTAGTTTTGACAATGCACTCTTGCTAAGATAAGTACAACCTTCCCTTTCTCGCTTAGCACTTTCGAGGTCTTTTTTAGCTTGTTTATCCTTGCACACTGACATGTCGTCAAATTTTGAGAACAAAATGCATAAAATCCATAGATAAACATCAAGAAACAAATCCCAAACTTTAGTTTGCATGTTTTCCTTCCCCTGGGCAAGGTCATATATATTTATAAGAATAGTACATCCGGTCTTGGTGACCGACTTGTACACTCTTGACCCAAAATGTCCTCCAAATTTGAATTAAAATTCATATCTTTTTTTGGGTCTTATAATCTCTTTGGGTTGGCCTTTCATTGATAAATAATCTATAAATCCCTATATAAGTAAGTAAACACTACCTCATTTTCTAACCTAGAAATACTATGGAACTAAATTGATACACTCACTTCCTACACTTGAAAAATCCACCCAAAGCTCCCTAAATCCCATAATAGCACATCTACAATCATTAGGGTAAGAATATTTATAGGTTTGAAGCTCCTTGTCAGTCAAGGCAATAATATCTCTCATCTACAAGCACTCAAACATCCCTTCCCCAAGTATCTTAGCAAGATAAAACTCAATTCAAGCATGGTCAAAGATGGTTATCAAACTTAGTTGCATTCATTCAGATATCACATGCTAGGTGGAGAATAATGTGTGGTTTGAGGCCTCTTCAGAGTAGTGCCAATGTTAGAGGTGCATGAGTGTTCCCACAAAACAACTAATGTTTTTTTGTAGAACTTATCATCCATGGCTAGGGTTTGCGATGTATATTCATAAGACACTCCAACATACATTCAACTCAATTAAAGATCAAACAACTTCTCTCAACACGCTCCACAAATAAAATCACTCTAGGTAGCCTAAATGGCTCAAATATGCAAATTTTACTCTATTGTCTCCTTCAATGGCTTATTCATTATCAATACCCTATTCTCTACCTTCATACACCTTGAAAACTTTCAATTAACCCTCTAATTGATCTCTTGTTAGAAAAATTCCACCAAATCTTACCTTTCTTCCTCTTGCTTTCACTAGTTTTCACTCTACATGGGCTTAAAACAATCAACCTTGGTCTATTAGCCTTACAAAGATGTTATAAACTCTTCTATCACTATTTAAGATATTCAAACTAGGTTAGATCAATCATAAATTTGATGCAAAAAGTTCATATTATATTTCTTTATCTTTTTAAATCAAAACTATCCTTCCTCATCCTTCACTAGCTTCTAGACTTCAACAAAGAACTTTTTGCTCCTTTGCCTCTACTAATATCTTCCAATAGTATGCCCTATTAACGACTTGCAAACAATGTTAGTACCAACATTAGCTTGTCTCAATATGGTCCATAAAGACAAACTTTACCTATCAAGCTTTTTCTTGCATTTTAGTGTTTTGAAGACCATGTTGTCTCCGCTCCATTCATAGTTGGAAGGTTCTAAAGACACCCACATCAAAGATAAAAGTTCCTTAGATACCATTTTGGGTTAGTAAGGTGTGGTATAAATTTAGTAAGCTAAATCTCAAAACTCTTCCTTCAAATACACTTTCTCTCTTGATGCTCTCAACCTTCCTTATAGCCATGCCCTTGGATATTGTCGGACATATCTTCTCTTTCACGAGCTTATAAAAACAAATTAAACATTTTTGGATACCCATTTCCATGATATTTCTATTTCCAACATTATAAGGTTGGATTCCCAATTTCAAGCATACTTCCTATATATCTTGGTCCTCTCCATTAGGTCTATGATTGTAACATGATATCCTTGGCTAGATTGTCATGAATATGTTAAAAGGCATCCAATAGAAACCTAAATTTCCTCATAAATCTATTAGATTAATTTTTCCTTGTGATTTATTTAAAATTTCAAATCAAAACTCCACGTCTAGAGGTTTCTAACACACATTCCTTCAAAACCCTAACCGTGCATTCGAGTGAACCCGAGAATCTCAAAAAATCCATAAAATGAATGAAACTTGATTTCAAAACTTGATTTTTGGAGATAAGGATCTCTTTAAGGTTAATATTCATGGTTTCCTTACTAGTGAGCTTTCATGCATCGTTATTCCCTCTTTACACACTTATTCCATACTTGCTCCTTCTGAGGTTAGAATTACAAGGTTTATACAAGCTAGAAACATGATATTTTACAATACTTGATTCTTTCTCATCTCGCCTCCACTTTTATCATGTTATTGACATAATGGGGATTCTTAAGTAACTAACATCAAACCCTGAAACACAATATATTTTCCTCAAACTTCGTAAAGGAGTTAAAACCCTAGGAATATTTATGGTAAATTTGTGAAATACAAAAGAACAAGAATCATACTTAATTCTCTCTATCAAGGAGGAAAATTTTTCAAGGAGATTTATGGAACATTTATCATTATTCTTGATCCTTAGAACACATGAATAAAATTATTAGACACTTAAATATCTTATCTTTACTTCACCCTGAATTTATGGGACAAAACTACAATTTTACATGCAAATTTCTAACATCACAAGTTACTAGTTACTCCTTAAGGATTAGTTTATCATTACTAGTCTCTTACAACAACAAAATTCACTCAAGTCATCACTTTCCATATTCAAAGCTTTTACAAACACTTCATACCAATACACATTCATAGTTTCTTCATGCAAGCCCAAACATGGTATAGTCACCATACATTGAATTTCATTCACTAAAACAATTACTTGTAGAGTTATGGAATGACACATCCCGTAAACTAGAAGAAAAAGATAATCCCAAAATACTCATGCATTTAATATATGAGTTTCAATACAAAAATTCCATCTTCTTTATTTATCAACAAAATTATAGTCGTCTTCTTTTGTGATCAAAATCTCTCTCTCCATGCATTCTTTTTCCTTTGTGTTCCTTCTCCATCTTCCTCGAGATACCTCCTCTTTCTTTTCCTCTCGTCTCTCTCTAGGATATTAACTAACTTCTATTCATTCAATTCCTCACCTTTTAATGTGACTTCCAAGACAACCTAACTAACTCCTTACATGACTTACAAACCCATACATCATAATGAAGCATATTTGCATTATTCTTGGTATTCCATTGACTCACCTACATCTTTAGGAATCACTGCCTCATGTCTAGGCACACCTAAGACCAATAAGATTCCTTGAAACCTCATGACAATCAAATTTACTCACTACCATGCTTTTATAAAATTCAAATTCCCTTTTTAGAGGGAAAAGAACAAGTAGAGGTAATTCAAAATTTAAACCTTCTCAATTACTTTGGAAATGACTCCATTGTCATATTAAGACCTCTAAGGATTTCAAACAACTCAAAATTATGAGGATGGTTAAAAATTTATTCTTCATTCCCTGATGCTTCGGCATGATTTTGAGATGATGATCGGAGTATTTAGAGATCCTCGCATGATGATCACAAACTAGGTTTGTCAAGGACAAAATTTCAGATAACCGACAATGTCAAAAAGATACAGAGCCTAGAATCGAGTAGGTCCAAGACCATACAAAAGGTGCGCAAGACTATATGGTATGGCCTTTCCCACCAAATTTCCAAAGGTGCTTTCCGAAATAAAGCTTATTCTTGTCTAGATCTCCTTATTCCTACATTGCATCCTCTCATAATCTTTTAAAATCATTAATAATCAGCTAAGTGCACTCATTCCTTTGTATTTTCAAGTTCATATCTTATTTAGCATATCAGTTACTAGTATAAAAGTGTTATTTTGATTATAGTAATTAATGTTGGAAGTTAATTAATCGAATATCCACTTGTTGCTAACCCTTACATCCTTTAATGCACTAAATCACTAAATTCAATTAGGTTTCATGTTAAATCTAATTAGGGTGTAAAAAAATATTCATACACATAAGATCATAGTGCTAGGGGGCAATACTCAGTCAAATCATGCACATGAAAAATCTATCCATATATGAAAAATATATCCCGACGACTTTTCCCTAGATAAGTAACTTCTGCTTCTCTCGGTTTAAAAATCCCAAATTTTAGGATAACTCAATAACACTTTACATAGCGTTCATGTAGACTTTTAAATCACTTTCACTCTATCTTATCCAATGAATTGGTGCGGCCTCTTCTAACCCTAACCCAAAATTAATTCATCTAGATTTCAAGATCTTATTTGAGATCATAATAATTGAAATACATAAATCTAGGATCTATTATTTCTCGTATTTAATTTATTTCTTATTCTAGAGCATATTTACGCATAATAATTAATTACAAATTAGATTAAGCCTACTTAATATTAAAAATTAATATTTTCATAGAAACAATTCAACCATTTATGCAAAGTGGATCCAAAAATACCTCCAATGTGTAGCTCACCTCAATACCTTTCCAACAATATCAATTTTATTCGATTTTAAGGTCCCCATCAAAAGTTACAACATATTGAAGATTCCTGACAATGTCGTGAAAATCCTTTGTAGTGTGGATTAACTTTTCCATCTTGTTTTACGGAAGTTTCTTCCTAATTTATGCCTTTATTCCATGTAATTTCCTATGGGTTTTATATGATCCATTGTATTACTTTTTTCATCCACGTCATCTAATATTTCTATTGTGATATGCGGCTTAGTTTTGATCTTTATGGTCTTCACAACTTCTTCTTGTACCATGGGTCTTCTACCCTAATATTTTTAGGTTACTTCACTCTCCTCCACCTTTTCGTGTCATCTGAATCTTTTGCATAACTCCTTGTTACACAAATTTTAACTTTCCTTATTCCACAAACAACCTCTCCCTTGTTTTATGGGTTTCCTTTGATACACAAATTTTCTTTGTTCCATGGATTTTCATTATATCATGGATTCTCTTGTAAAATTCCCACACTTGAATTTTATTTTTGTTACTTCACGTGTTGCTTAGATAGTTTTCCTTGTTCAACGACTTATTTCCATAAAATTTTCCTTTCTTACGCAGTTTAATAACTCAATAGAACACTAAGTTCCTTCATTTCATGGATGTATTTCTTGAAGCCACATGAATCTCGCAACTTGAATGAATCATCCAAATAACATGGTTTCTATTTTGGAAAACAATACCTCCACAAACACATTCCTTTATTGCACAAAATTTTCCAATTTTGCGGTACACTATGTTTCGCATCCCACGGGACATAGTATTTCTTCATTTCGCTTACTATTTTGTGGAAGCCGCCTAGGTCCGGTTCTAGATTAAGTTATCTAAATAAGCATGGGTATTTGTTTTGACAACATTTTGGCGACTTTTAGGGGACATATGCATGTTAGATGTAAGGAAAAGTAGCCTTGCAGCATATTCATCGGGCATGGAGTCGAGCTGTAATATGAAATTGATCTTTCAAAATTGAAACTCATTTTGAACCCAAATGAAGAATGTTTGTGCACTTTGCTTTGAAAATCGATTCCTAGAGCTCAAAACAAGGCTTGATCATATTGAATTTTTTTCCCAAAACTTTGATTCATCTGTGAAAGTAGCTGATCTAGACTATGCAAAACCACAAAGAGGCTCACAAAAACTATACAAAAAGATAAATCATACATGACCCAAATGGAGACATGTACAAAGGTGGAAAACACTTATTCTATGAAAAGTAAACATAAAATAATCTCACTCTAACCAAGAGAAAACCAAGCTAAACAAAACTATAAAATGGATGGAAAAAATAACTTCCTTTCCTTATGAAATGTGGCCATGAGATAGGCTTTACAACTAGATCAAGTGGTGGAAGTGATAACATGGTCTACACTTCCTTTTTGCTCAAAGTATCATTGTTGAAAATAAAAATCACCTCCTCTGGTTTCTCTACATTTGGTTTAGATAGGTGCATTGGTTTACCTTTGGCACTTTGAAATTATTCCTCATGTTCTGAAGTGAACATGACTAGTGGAAATTCTGATTTTGGCTATTATCCAACCATATATCTTATCGGGCACATGATTTTTAGAGCTAATTTCTCCATTTCCCAAATAACATGCCATCTTACTACACATCATTCCTATCTATCCTCGTTCGACCATGATCATAATTTGTTGAAATTTATTTCTCTATATCAAGTCTAAGGAAAACAAGAGGGTTCTTGTCGAAGAAGAGAAATAATGTGAATGGAATACTTACAATTTCAATTGGATATTCTTCATCATTCAAATCTTCCAGATCAGATAACACATCTACCTATTCATTTTCCATGCTTGGGTGAAACTCCATTTTGATCTCATTTTCTTGGTTGATTCTTTCCTCAACCATTTCCTCTTGAATGCTTGGTCTAGTCTCCTCTATCTCAGACTGAAACATGGTGTTTCCTAGCTCCCAAATATGTCTCCAAATCTGATCCTATGTGTGAAGACAAAGGTTGATTAGAATATTCACCTTCAAAGAAGAGGGAGAATATCTCTATGATCTCTTCCTCATCCCTAGGATCTGATTTCTCCTATGTGTGATCTAGGAACACAAACCCTAGGAAAATCAACAACATATTGTTCACCCTTTGATTCCAAATGATCCTCCTTAGCATTGGAAAACTATGCTCCTTCCACTTTGTGTTCAACAACTTCAACTTCACTTATAGATTGATCATAATAAACAATAGGAAGCTCATGAAATATTTGAGTCATCTCTTCATCCACACTTTTAGAGTCAACCCAATCTGAGATAGATATCTCATGATTTTCAACAATGATGGATCTTTCTTCAGCTATTTTTTGGTTCACTTGAACACGGTTCTTCGTAAATCTCTTGTGGATTGGGTAGCACCTTTTTTGAGAGTGGGAGAGTGATGGAAGGTAGATGCAACCTCTCAAGTGTTTGAACATGAGGTTCATACACAAAAGAATTTGGATCTATGGAATGGGGAAGGATTGGGCTTTTGGATGATTTTGTAGATTTTTTAATGGTGGAAAAGGTATATTATCTCCTTCAGGAGGAGAATAACTATTAAGAGGATCTGAGAGAAAGCTAGGAACATGAAATTTAGGTTGAGATTGTATGGATTCAGATATATTAGGAAGGGGGTTTCATGATTGTGGTGAAGGATTTCCCCATTGATAAGGTTCCCTAAAATTAGATTTATCAGCCTCAATCTCTTTAATCAACTCTAGCATACAATTTAAATTCTCATCCATTACCTCTAGCTTTTGTTGAGGTCTATACCAACTTGTAGAGGACTACCCCATTGACATGGTTTTTCTCATTACAAGGATCTTAGTTTCTATGTTCTCACACAACTCTTTGGATCTTTTCATGTTCCTCCATGTGTTAAACTCACAACTAAAAATCATCATTAAAGATGAAGCTATCCTCATCATCATAAACATATCCTTGTTCTTGAAAACCACTATGATAACCAAGGTATGCATGTGGATCAATCTGGCATGGAGCACATGTAAAATTACCATAATAAGGCTCATGTGTATGATTTTGAGGGAGGTTTTGGATGAATGGAGGAGGATGATACTACTAAATATAAAGATTTCAGTTGGGGAATGAATCCATGATTGCATAACTTCATGAAAATAGGGAAATGGAAGAATGGAAATGATTTGTATATGAGAGAAAATGGGATTGTTGGATCAGTGGAGTTGTCAAATGTGTTAGGATAATACCTTAGAAGGCTAAAGATCACTAAAAACACATCAATATTAGTGAAATGAGTTATAATCGACTCAAGATCGTCCCACTAGGTATGCCAAAATTATTAGCAAAGATTTTTGTGCACCCTTATGATTTAGGCACTTATATAATTGTCTAAAGGTATCTACAAAAAAATGGGAATATCTCCAAGGTGAGGTATCTTAACTATTGAAATAAACCTCCATAATAAGGTTGAATTATTTTGTTAGAAGCTTTAGATTAACCACTACTCTAATCTAACTAATTTTTTTACAAATTTCAAGGGAGAAAGAGTGCTAAAATTAAAAAAGAATGACAATACACCATAGTATAAAGGATCAATCTCCCTAGGATCAAGGAAAAAGGGGTGAACACAAAGTGACAAGGGGCATATATAATCCACACTCCACATTCCCTAATGCCATCCTTTAATCCTATGCATAAACGACATAATGGACTTAAATTATACAACCATAACTCATACACATCATACAATAACAAAAGAGAAAGGTAATACGAAAGAATAGAAGCCAAATGATAGATAATAATCATGATAAACTAGATATCATTGCATAAGGAATACAAAATATCTCATAGTCATTCAATGGACATTAAACACATTACATGCTTCAACACAAGGTTCTACACAAACTCAAAACACTTAGAAACCAATTGGGCAAGGTTTATTTGCATTCAAGATAAAATTGTTTCACTTATGAAACTCATTACATTTATAGAAGGAGAAGAGATGAGAAGGGATGTAAAGATGCCATTAGAGATTATGAACCTATTTGACCCTTTCAAAATGCTTGAGAACTCGGCCCAAAGGTAATTCCTAAAACTCATGATGATCCACACTCATGGGATTACCTTATCTTGCAAAATAAACTTCAAATATTTTCTATGTGGATGAGCTCTAACTTAGATCAATGAATTTCCACAAAATTAGGGGATATAGATAAAGAGTGAGCTTCCAAATGTCTACTTTTGGTCATAAACATGCTTTGGACCACTGATAACAACTAATTTCTTGTTACATAGACCATTCAACCCATTTTCCTCATTTTTGGGGGGCAAGAGGAGAAAATACAATCCAAAAATAATCATGAGATAAAAGGAATAAAACAAAATCATATGTAATTGATTTGGGCATTAATTGATTAAGAAAATGACCCAACATTCTCATCATAAATATCTCCCAAAGTACCTTCATCATTCTCCTCAAAAGTTATCCTTGAGTGAATCCCTCTAAAAATCTTCCAATGAGACTGGTCTCACATTAAACAGATCTCCGGATCAAAATGTATGAGGAAACAAAACAATCCTTGTTTGAGTAACAAACTCAAATCTATAAAAGGTCAGTGGGCCCAAAATTTGGTTATTTGATCACATAATGGCCTTAACATGATCCACAAATATGCCCAATGTGTACCTCACCTCAATATATTTCTAGCAGATCAATTTTGTTCAATTCTATGGTCCCCATCAAAATTTAGAATATATCTAAGATTCCCAACAATGTCGTGAAAATCCTTTATATGTGGATTCACTTTTCCATCTTGTTTCGTGGATTTTTCTGCCTAAGTTTCATATTTTTCCGTAGAATTTCCTATGATTTTTAGATGATCCATTGTATTACTTTTGTCTTCCGCATCATCTAATATTTTTTGTGATCTGCAAAGATGGTTTTGATCTTTATAGTCTTTACAGCTTCTTCTTATACCATGGGCCTTCTACACAAATATTTTTCTTTTACTTCACTCTCTACGAAATTTTTGTGGCATCTGAATCTTTCACATAACTCCTTATTACATGGATTTTAACTTTCCATGTTTCGTGGTTAACTACTCTTTCATTATGCGCTTTTCCTTTGATACGCGGGATTTCCTTTGTTATGTGGCTTTTCATTATACCACAGATTCTATTTTGATATTCCCGTACTTAAATTTTTCTTTTTTCTACTTCACGGTGATGCGTGGCTCCTTTTCTCCTTTTTTGTGGCATATGTCCCACATAATTTTCTTTGGTTACATGGGTTTTGCTACTACTCATGAGAACACTAAATTTTTTGAACTCCACAGAACACTAAGTTCCTTCATTTCACATATGTCTTTCTTGAATCTATATGAGTCTACAACTCCAATTAAATTTTCCAAATAACATGGGTGTTATTTTGGACAACAATACCTCCACAACCACATTTATTTATTGCATGGACTTTTCTAATTCCACGGTACACTATGTTTCTTCATCCCAGGACATAACATTTCTTCATTCTACTGACTATCTCATGGAAGACACCTAAGTCTGGGATTTGCATTAAGATATCTAAATAAGAATGGGTGCTTATTTGGACAAAAATTTCCACAAGCAATAGGATAAGGATCCAAGTAGGTGGATTTCAATACACATGTTTCCCAAGGAGATGTTGTCTATTTCTTCAGTTGATCACCAAATGAGCCAAAGAAATTAGAGACATGTACTATGAATATGACATTACTAAATCCATTCAAGAAGGATAATGATCCCATTCAAAGGAAGAGTCTATTCAATAGTTTCTACAAGTCTATAGTTAATTTTTGCAAGGTTACAATTGATATTGGATTTTTAATAATTTAGTGTTGGTTGAAATGGTTAAGAAGTTAAGGCTTAAAATAGTAGAACACCCAAATATAAGTATAAGGTATCTTAGTTGTAGATATGTCACCAAGTCTTAGTATATATTCAATGTTTATTAAATTTTTAAATAAGAACTGATAAGGATAAAGTTTGGTGTGAATTCATGCCTATGAATTTCTTATAGGTTCATTAATAATACCTTTAAATTTTGATACGAAGGTTATCCATGATGGTAGATCCAATACTTATACTCTAAAGAAGTACGATAGGAATCAAACCCTTATTCTATTGAAAAAGAAGAGGTGATTGAGAACAACCCTAGAACCATATTTGTGACTATTAATCTAGTTTCTTATAAAGACAAAACATGAAAGGATATGCATTTCAATCATTCCCAAGGTTGTGAATTAGGATAAAAAATTGATAGTAGTGATACACCTGCATAAGTGAAGGGTTTGATTAAATATTTTGATGAGATTTTGTTAAAATAAATTAAAGAGGATTTGCCTCTTTGAATAAATATTATCCTCCATATGGGTTTAATTCACCTATGCTTCCTACCAAATAAGGTTTGGATATTGTTTTACCCTTGCTTAAAGTGATAAAGTCAATAAACAAGTGCAATATCCATTGTAAAGAAGTCTTATTAAAGAGATTCTAATTCTATGTGTAATACTATTTGTAATAGCATATAATAAGGATGGAGAGTGGATAATGTGTACATATTCAAGGGAAATTAACAATATCATGATTAAATATAGGTTTACATATTGCGAGGATGGATTATATCATGCACTTTGTTTAGGGAGATTCAAACATTTAAAAAGATTGACCTAAAGACTAAGGGTACCGCCAAGTCATAATAAGAGAGGGGGTGAATGGAAAACAATAATTAAGACCAAACAGGGACTCCATTAATGGTTTGTAATTCCATTTGGGCTAACCAATTCCCTTATTAATTTTATGAGGTTAATGAATGAAGTTTTATAGACATTATTGGAGAGATTTGTAATTATTTAGCTTGATGGCATTTTTATTTTTAATGACAAGAGAAGATAAATTTGTTGGGGATGGGTCTATGCAGAAACATTGCAACCATTGAATATAAAACTCAAAACATGCAAATACGGATCTAACAATCCCACAAAATCTACAACAGAATGGAAGTATAAACAAGAATAATTCAAATCACACAAAATTACACACACATAACACACCATGTACCATGGTTCACCCAATGTGGGCTACGTCCACCAAATATAGAGATCTCATATATATAATATAACAAGAGATTACAAACCAAATCTTCTACAAAAGAGTACATGTATCTCTACAAGAGTATCTCTTCCTCCTTGATCTCCAACCGGATCTACCTAAGTACACTAAACTGTGCCTCCATACCACCACCTGTGTCTCCTCCAGATCTCTAACCTTTGATACCCAGGTGCACTACAACCATGCCTCTGAAACACCACCGATATCACATACAAAGCTACCTTGCATCTGCCACTATTCAACCAATCTCTCACTGTACTTTGAATCTGCAAACAAGATCTCTAGAAGGGTCTACCAATGTGCAACCATAACCATGCACCAAGAAATAAGTCTCTCCATCATCACTGCATCAACCTATGCAAACATGAAGACGTTTTCCTCTCTGATAATAGATTCCTATGGATCAATAATACATCATGATCTCATGGATATGTAATACAAGATCTCACAACATGTGGATCTACAAGAATGAGCAATAACAAGATCTCACAACATGTGGATCTAACAAGAAGAAACACTAAATGTGCTTTGCATACTATGCAAGCCATTACATGAGACTAAACAATACAAAGGAAATAAAGTAGAAGATAATACCATCTTCTCACCAATAGTGTACATGCACTTTCCTTCTATTCAACTTCTCTCTATGAAAGCTCTTGTCTTCATGCAATCTGCTTTTTCTTTTTCTTCTTCTTCTTCTTCTTCTTCTTCTTCATCCTTTCAACCAAGGATTATGCTCTTCTTCACATCTTTTTTTCACTAACCCTAGTTTTCTAACTTATATAAGCTTAGACAAACTTAGGGCACAATAGCCATGCAATTACATCCAATAGATTTGCTTTAAAACAAAAGCTATATTAAATCCTATGACTTATAAATAAAACACACTCGCATAGGTAACCAATGTCAATTACTTCTTGACCGATGCATGTCACTTCTGGTGATGTCGATGTCACTACTTATCGACCCATCTTTGGTTGATAACCGACCGATGTCGGTCCTTTGGCTGTGATCTTTGAGTCATTTGTGTGACCAGACCACTTTGTAATGCATGCTCCAATGAAGCTATTTAGCTCCACAACCTAACAATATCCCACTTGGAGATAAATTGTTGAACCTTTGTACCTATACCTGTACATCACCATCCTCTACACACCGTGAAGACCATCTATTATTTCCTTCAACAATTATCTCAAAAATAAAACCAGGAAGATCAAACCATCTTCTCAAACCAAGAAGATAAAACCATGACTTACCAAACCTGCACAAAGATACAACTGATCTATGACACCAAGCCTCAAGCTCCCACTGAATCATAACACCATACCAATTGTTGGTATCAAGCAATCAAGCCAACCAAGCTCCTCATGCAATAAGCCATCATGACTAACACACCTACAAGAGCTCCCACTCAAACTGAAGTACTTGAGCCTCTATCGCATCCATAGCCATACCTGTAAAACCAACCATGTTCTCCATCCATCTATCCATGTCTCCATACAACCACCAATGCAACTGACCAAGACAAGTCAAACTGGAATATACAAAAGCAAAACAAGATCCTGGGTAAAGACAACCCAAATGAGTTCTACCTGTAATAGTGGGTGATCAATCCACAAACCTGCATAACTCAAAGAATCCAAACACTGCAATCTGCAAATCCAACCCTACATAAACAACTAGCATGTCCAAGAAAATCATCTGTAGATAACATCTCCCATGGAGTAACATAGTAATCAAGAGGAAATACAAACATCCCCTACTCATGCTCAAGGCATCCATGTGCAAATCAAACATCTGCATCATCATAGACTCACAAAATTGAATCTATCCACATGTACAAACTCACCATGTACATCCATCCATATCACTAGGCTCTCTAGAAGCTCCAAGTTTGCCACCGACTAACTCCAAAGCCGAATATGAATCCTGTGCTCATCAATGTCAATAACAAAAATCCATGCTAAACCATGCCCACATTTGTTACCAAGTGCAAATACCAATAAACATGTCATCAACATACTCGAACAATCAACCAAGATGAAAGCAAAACAAGGGCACCATATAAAATGGTAAATAAACACCGCTATATCAAACCTATGACCAAACCAACCTGGTCACTACTCCGACCGACCACGGTTACCAAATGACTGACCACGGTTAATCCTAACCAACACCGGTCTCTATAACTAGCATATTTTCTCCTTTTTCACCCTTCAAACTCTAAAAATTATCTATCATCTAAAACCAGCTAAATCAACCATCAACTGCCTTCCCTAAGGAATATCCAGCACCAAAAATAAACCAGTGACATCACAAAGAAATAAACTCAAAATACCTCCAAAGCCGTGACTTCCATCCAAAACCAACTTGTGCCTTCTGCCACTCTGAATAGTAGCAATCTCCTCTCACTCTGCATGTACACCGTGCATCCAATCCTGCAATGCCAAAAACCATGGCTTTCTCCCACTGAACATGAAATCCCCTGCACTTCCTCTAACACCAAGCTCAAAAGCTAATATGTCAGTTAGAAATAAAACTAGATGAAATCACTATAAAATTGATTCCCTTTCTTTTCTGAGAATACTTCTACATCACAGAAGTTTGGACTTCTTGTGAAGTAGGTGAATCGCCTTCTTTCCATCCATGTGTACTCAACATCTCTCATTACTTGCAACTGTGTCTAATCATGAATTTTCATTGAGGATCTCATTTTTAGACTAGAAACCCTTGTCCTCAAGATTCCACACAACTGGAAAATAAAATTCAAACAACACCAAAAACTATGGTGTAAATCATGCACACTATCCAAACATAATATTAGTTGCTCCAAACGAAAGAAATAAAACATGAATCATATAGAGATACCTGACTCAAAATCTCAATGGACTAATTGAGCCAACTCCATCCTCTTCTGATCCAACACTGCATCTCGATCCAAAATATCTTCATCCTTTCAACCAAGGATTATGTCTTCTTCACATATTTTTTTCTCTAACCCTAGTTTTCCAACTTATATAATATTAGAAAAACTTAGGGCATAATAGCGATGCAATTACATCCAATAGATTTGATTTAAAACAAAAGCTATATTAAATCCCATGACTTATAAATAAAACACTCCCACATAGGTAACCGATGTCGATTACTACCTGACTGATGCCGGTCACTTCCTGACCCATGCCAGTCACTTCCTAACCCATGTTGGTTGATAACTGTTTGATGACGGTCACTTCTGATTGATGTCGATCACTTGTGTAACCCAATCACTTTGTAATGCATGCTCTAGTGAAGCTATTTAGCTCCACATCTAACACACTCAAGTCATCTTATACAATTTTGTAGAGACTTAAGGAAAAGAATTTGTTGATCAATATAAAAAAATGTAATTTAAGGAAGGTTGAATCAATATATGTTGGGTTTTTCATTTCAAATCGGGATTGAGAATGGACCCACATAAGTTGAAGAAAATTTTAGAGTGGCCTACACCTAATACCATGTTTGAGGAAAGCATTTTTAACATGTTGGTGAGATTCTATATAAATTTTATAAGAAATATCGAGATTTTTGCACCAATCGTTGAGATTATTATGGGAGACAAGAAAGAGTTCATATGGAAAGAGGCAACAAATAAGAGTTTTGAACTCTTGAATAGAAATGTCATTGAATAAATTGTATTGGCATTGTTTAAATATTCTAAAGTAATACAAGTAGAACATGATGTAATCAAGACTACCATTTGAGGATTTTTTAGTTAATAGGCAGGACACATAACATATTTAGTGAGAAAATTAATGATTCCAAGATAAGGTACTTCGTTTATGAACAATAATTTTATGTCATTATACAAGCATTAAAGAAATGTATGAACTACTTACTTCCTAGGAGTTTTGTTAGACACTAACCACCAACATTTGTATTTATTAACAAAGAAGAGATTAATTGGAGACATGTGAAGTGGGTAGAGTATATACATATCTATTATTTTGTTCTTAAACATATAATGGGAATACCAACAAGGTATAAGATTCATTAAATAGGAAAGTATTGTTTTCACACTCGAGATTAATATTAGTATTATTGGATTTCATGTGATGAATGATTCATAAAATGAGATGCATATTTTAATAATTATTACAATGCATGTGTTGATCCAACTAGCATGGATTGAACACCATGGCTAAAATACTTCATACAAGATAGGTTATTGTTTAAAGAGTCACAATTATGCCCACATTAAGGACACATGAGTGAGACTATAATCTTGGAAAATCATATACATGGACTAGATATGAACTTTGGAGTGGACAAAGCCTTATCCCCATTGAATGGGAGATGCATTCAACAAAATATGGGAAGCAAAGTTAAGAAAATATTCCAAGGTTTTATAATTTTCATCAAGTTAAAGGAAGGAATCAATATCAATGGCTTTATAAGATAATTCTAGTTCTAGAAAGACCATGGGATGATATAAATATAGAGTTTATGTTTGGGTTACACATAACGCAAAAGGTAATGACTCATTATTTTTATTTTAGATATATTATAAAAAGGGCACATTTCCTATATTTTCAAACTATCAATGATACCACGTGACATAGATAATTTCTTCTTTTAAGGAGGGTTATATATTTCATGGGTTTCTAATGATTATAGTTTCAAATATGAGTACAAGGGCACAAAATTTGCGGGTGATTTTGGGGACCTTGTGGAAGAAAAATACCCATTTGAATTTTATTTTTGCATATCATCCAAAAATTGATGGTAAAACTAAATTTTTTAATAGAAGTTCAAGCAATTTGTAAAGTTCCTTAGTTAGCGAGAATCCCAAACAATAGAACTTAGTGTTTTCATGGGAATAATTCACCTATAATAACTTTCTCAATAAAAGCACATGGAAATCACCTTTTCAGATTGTGCATGTACAAATCCCTAGAGTTGTAGAATTTCTTATAGAACTTGTAGATTTAAAGATGAAGAGTGTAAAGGTGAAGAATTTGAAAAGTACACGAAAGAGTTACATAAACAAGTGAAAGAGATACTTGAGCACAAGAATTAGATTTACAAGGAGAATGCAGACATGAGAAGAATGGAGAAAGACAACGAATCGGGATGCCTTGTTTTATCTCATTTTTAAAAATAGATATTTCAAGAGGGCTAACAACAAGTAAAAATGGAAGAAGATAATACCCTACAAAATATTTGAAAATTGTTCACCAAATGTATATGAGATTGAATTACCAAAAAGTAGGGTTGGACATTTCCTCAATATTCATTGTATTTTAATTTTTTGTGTATACCATGAAGGAGACACATCATAAGGAAATGACACAAAATATGTGGTGGAAAAGAAGACTTACAAAAACAAAATTTTGAATTGAGTAAATATTAGACTCAAGAGTGATTAAAGAGACCAGTGAAAGTAGTATATGGAGTATTCAAGTAAATGGCAAATAGACCCATTGATGATGCATCGTGGATTAGACCAGTTGAGATTGAAGGGCTTGTTCTTGCTTTTCAACATTCCAATTTATTTATATGAGTAAGGACTCATAATTTAATTTCCTACGAGGTTTGATGTAGGAGCATCCTAGGACTTAGTGTTATCCTGCATAATTTTTGTGTTTTCTTCTACTTGTATATTTTTGGTGTTTTTGATCTAATTTTGCATTTTTAATGGCCACCAAGGAATTTTAAAGAGAGATCAAAATTTACATAGAGTCATAACATCACAAAGATGGATCCCATAAATTTCAATCAAAATTAAGAATTAATTGTGTCATTGGCTCTCCCATTCGTTGTTTACCCAAGAAAGGAGAAGTCACTATTCATCTACACAAAATTTTAAAGAAGGATCCATCAAATTCTTAGTCATGGCATGCCATAATTTTATGTTACAGATCTCAAGGATTAAAACTATGTTTGGGACATTTTTAATTAATATTCAAGAGCTAGAGTCTGCCACCTCCCAAGGGCAAGGTAATGCTGCTAGTTCATCATAATGGGCGTCATCGGTTCAAGATGTAATTACTATGGTTGGCTCTCTATTTCTTGGATCGGGGTTTATGTTTCCACTCTACATCTGACACAATTTAAAAACCCTAACGGGTGGACCAATTTTGATCCACCAACATAGGATCCATCTAGTAGGGACTTCTTCCTCCAAAGGATGATCCGCCACCTCTTACAAGTGTGGTTCTCGTCAGCTTAATTCTCCTCTGGTTGTTAATCATGTAATATGAGTTTTATATTTTACGTCATTGGAGTTTCTCTCGGTGTTGTGATTCCCTTCAACATGTTTCTTTTCGTTGGTGTTTTCCTTAAGTGGCTCATGTTTAGCTTTCGTGTGTTTGTTCCAACTATTTTTTGGACCATGAATTCTCCGATCACCCTTTTATTATATCCATCTTATTACGCGAAGGCGTTTCTTGTATTAAATGCACCTGTTGGGGTCTCGATAATCAAAGATCTCGATGGTCGAAATTAGTTTGGCAGAGTTTCGTTGAAATCTTCCGGCCAAAAACATTTCACCTTCTAGGACGTCCACGTGGCGGAAACTTATGGAAATGTGGTTAGGGTCTGCGCTAAAACAGGATCCGAGTCGCTTTTGTTTTCCGTTTTCTTTACATTTAACAACTGCTTTTTTAAAAAAATAAAAAAATCTTTTGTAGGTTGACGCCTTTGGTATGGAAAATGCCTAGATTGGCTCGCTGTTTTGTTTTTTAAAACTCAAACATCCTCATTGTAGAAAACCGAGAAAATAAGGGAGCCACAGTTGCTTTCTGCAAAAGAACGATGCAAATAAATAAGTGAGGAAGGGGAAGACGAAAGTTGAATTCTCAGGGAATATGGGAGGCGGTGGCAATCTGAACGGGGCTTCGCTCATTGCCGTGGTGGTTGTCATTTGGGTTGCCTCACGCCGAAATTACTCGGTACCAACTTTCTTTCATATAATTTTTGTTTTTCTAGGGTTACGTTCCTAGATCTCGTTATTCTCCGTGTCTCATCCTTACATTATAAAACTTATATGGAATGAAATTTTGTTCTCTATCGTGATTTGTTTGAAGTTACATTAAATGGAACTGAATTTCTTTATTATGATTATTAATATTCGTACACCATGTACGGATCCCGATGGTTGGACTGAGTTGTGGAGGAGGCAATTATTACAATGAAGACTGGTTCAAAATCATACGGCGAGATCGCTTACTGCCCTAAATTTATGTGGCAAAGCGGTCTCATTGAAAATTAATGCCCCCAAAATGCAGAATAATTACCCTTAGCCAAGAACGAAATTGCCCGTAGGAGATGCTTTCCTTTTGAAAGTCAACCATTTGATGTTGTTTCCAGATGTATATTGCATGAAAAACTGTTAAGCTTTATAGCAAATGTCTTCTGTAACCAAGCTCACAAGGATTTTTGTTTTGTGGTTATGTTATCTTTTTTATCTTTGTACCAAATGTTGTATCAATTATCTTCACAAAGAACATAATTCACAGATGTTGAAAATGGACCATACTAAAAATCTGGATAGAGCTTCTGCAGGATAAACACATTATGTCTGGTGTTTGAGACTAGTTATTACCTCTGAGTGGAGTTGCTGGTGACACAATAGTCTCTGGCTCATTTTTTTGCTTGAAACTATAACTTCTGAAATGTTTATATGATAAAAAATGAAATAAATCTGCAAATTTGACCTCAAGCTGCATGTACATATGTTAGACATGTCTGTGACAGCTACTAATGTGAGTCTAAGCTCATAAATGTCTTGAAATTCTGTGAAATCTGCCTCACTTGACTAGCCGTATGGATATCTCGAAGTTTGTGATGCTCTTTTTCTTTAATCTGTGCCTCATATTTTGTTGTCTGTTTGATCAAGTCTCACTCAAGCTGATTGAATTTAATTCTCACATCATGAATCATCTTGCTATGTACCAATCTCTCATCAATCAAATGTTAGGATGAGATTTGTGTGTGTCATGCAAGTTGTAACATCCAAATCTTGAGTTTTCTTCGGTTCAACTTTAACAAATGTATGCTTTTATTTCCATTCTAGCCTTCATCTGATACCCAAGAGTTGGTGGCCAAAGATCTTTATTGGATGGAATGGCATTTCATCTCTATTTTTTCTTCTTCTTTCGAGTTTGGTTTTAAAAAAACAACTTTTGTAATGCTTACAAGTATAATCTTTCCCCTCTCCTTTCTTGACCTCTTCAATAAAAATTTTGCATTCTATTCCGTTGTCGCGTTATAAGGCTAGATTCCCAATCTTATAAGAGTTTTTGTTCTTTTATTCACATTGTAATATACCTATTTCTTGAAGTTATAAACTTTGTATTTTTAATTACTCTATAAGAACTGTATGCAAAAGCAATTATAGAATTAGCATAAAAAAGCTAGAGATGAAATTCTCAATCTAAAAATCTTGAAAGCGGCAAAAACAACTCTCACTCAAAACAATATTTTAAAAATGAAATGTAACAATTTCGTAACTGCCAACAAAGGAGGTTTCATTGACTTGCACACTGTCGAAGTGGAAGCTTTAAAACTGGGTGTGTACATTCATGAGAATTAAAGAAAATAGATTTTTAACTGATGTTGCAAATTGGAAAAATGAATGAAATATATAAAATAGATGTGGATTGTATTTTAAAAATAGCCTCAAATACATGCCATCATTTGGAATGTAGTTATTTCGACATTGAAATCATGAAAATTGGCTCCTTCACATGAAATAGATTAGAGTTATATTATATGTAAATACATTCTTGGAAATATATATATATATATATATATATATATATATATATATATATATATATATATATATATATATATATATATATATATATATATATATTAAAATATAAAAATATAAAAAAACCATTATAAAGTTACATCTATATTATATATAATTTTAAGGAGATGGAAATTAAAAAAAAGGCGTGTCAAAATAGATTATACAACTATTTTACATTCTACTTGTTTACAAGCTCTTTAACCATGTCAACATATTATTAGCCATTGTTTACTATTCAAATGTTAACTTTGCTAGCGACGATAATGATTACTTCCCGCACCAAAGACGACCTAAGGATATAATTTTACTTTTCCATTGTGTAATTTTATGTTTTGTATTCTATCTTTGTATTCTTATACTGGTTGGTCACTCAAAGTCCACTTTGCCTAGGCATTAGGAAAACAAAACATGATTGTTTCAAACTTGAGATTTGATTATGTTTCTGCTCTTAAGTTGAAAGAAAGACCTCACATTAAATGATGTCTTTACTCCAAAAAAATTGTTGTCTCATGTTGCATGTTTTTTCAATGATGTCTACACGAAATTATTGTGAGGAGTGTGTTATTTTTTGTCAAAAAGTAGAGGTGATCTCTCTGACATCATTGAACAAACCCTCCCCCGTACTATTCTTTACTTTAAGTGCATCTAACACCAAATGGCAAGACATGCATAAAATTATGTTTGGCTCTAGACCTATTGACCCTCGTGGTGTGCAAAGACAGAGAAACCTTAACGTTGTTTCGAACCCCCATCATTTTTGCATTCCTTCATCAAAGATTCATAATATTATGTGAAAAATTCTTACAAAAACACCTTCAGGCTCGTGACTATTGATGCAGGTAAGAGTTATTTCCCTTCTCTATTTTGTTTAGTCAATTACAATCTTGAATATATGATCTCCCCCTCTTACAGGTTTGAGTGGCAACATCAAGGCTCTGTAAATGTACACGACCTTTTGTGGCTTCCACATGTGTTGAATGTTGAGACACTAAACTAGGATGACATATCTTTTGTTCAATCTATGAAAAGTACTTTGACCAGTTTGTTTATGCATGGAATCCCCGACCCTTCGCATGATGGATAGAATATATTCAATGTTGCATTTAAGAGCGCCTATGCATATTAAACACACAACAGGTAATGGTTATCAATACTCTTTCTGACCTGGAATAACTGTTGAACCATGTTTAACACCAAACCAAATGCTTTGAACAAGATTTCCTCCGAAAAAAGGAATAGGCATACATTTTCTCTACAAAGCACCATGGGACATGTGAGTTGAATAAAAATTCACAACCACCCATACCTGCCCTTTTTTTGGGGGTGATTGTTAATAACGGCGTCGCCCCAATTGTTGATGGGGGGAACTTCACATGACGTCGCCACCTCTAGATGTCACTTACACTCCACATCTTCACATCCCTAAATGATACGAATAAAACTACAAACACATTTTCACTTTTGCAATAATATTCATGTCATTCCTTACATTCACATATATACCTATAAATTGTTTCCGCAACGTCTTGAACAACACTATTTGTTTCATTCAAAGGATTTCCATATACGACGTCATATTGTTCTACGTTTGAGTTTCACATTGTCTCTACTATTTATTTTCGGTTCCCCCACACTTTTCCACCCTCTAACCTCTTTATCTTCACCCTCTTCTTTTCTCAATGTTTCTCTCCTTCCAATATAAATCCTTCGAAAGATTCCCTTCGGCGTTTCCATCGTACATTTTACGTACGATTGCTAGTATTATAAGCTAATATATTGATGTGTTCTATACAAAATGTGAGCTCAGATTTTTTTAATTTATAAGGACACTTTATTTTAGTAAGTAGGAAAATTTATTACTAAGAGGTTGATTTTTGTAAGCCCCAACACTTTGTGTTATAAGGAATGAACCAAACCAAATGCATAACTTGAAAACTAAAGCTTTTCTAAGTGCAACATGTGTCATAATTAGTTTCATTCACATGAAAATATCATACTTACTCAGGTACTAGGATCACAGTTGATGTAAGCAAAACACTTTACAGTGGGGACCATTCAAACTTTGGCCACTACAATATAAAAAATGGGCAAATGTAGGGCTCAAATAAATTAAAATATATGATTCATGGGTCCAAAATAAGTCCAAAATAATTTTAAGACCTCGAATCTTGTCCCAATCACAAATCGGGGTTGATTATCACATGTTTTTATCCTGCGGAGGGTCCCTTTTGTCACTATTCATAATATATTGTGTAATACATTAAATTTTACAATGGATCATCATTAGGAAAAGATTAGACTCGTGGGAAATATCTTGCTAATATCTTTCCAACAATGGTGGGCTCGAGGGCATTGGTTACGAGGACAAGAAGTTATGGACCTTTAAATTCGTAGGGATTCATTACATAGTAGATGAGTGACAATAATTTTAATATTAAAAGGGGGAATATACCACCGTTAATGAGCTTTTGTATAGTTTTAGACCTTTGGAAATCTCTAGATATCGCATTTTTAAAAATTAAAAAAAAACAAAACAAAACATCTTAGCTATTTTGAGAGGGGTTTGGGATATAGAGACTTCTCTTAAGTTTTTTGATATAGAGAAAATGTGAATGTGAACATAGAGAATTTGAAATCTCGTGAAATGTTGTCAAATTTGTAGAGAATTTATTCGGATCACAATTTAAGAGTCTTTGTACATTTGTCATTTTTAGTCATCTATTTGAGTAGGATTTTTAATTAGTAAAATAGGGTTAATAGGGTTGGTGAATCCATTTCCCTTTTATATAGTACAAAATATATCTAAACCTAAATACAAAAATAAGATAAACCTAAACATTAGAACATTTTTTTTTCAAAAAACACAACTATCTCATAAAAAAACTAAGTAGCTAAGTAGAAAATCATTATCATAAAGTCCTTTGTATCTTCTTGTAGCAACATCGTATCTTCATTACACCCTTCCATAGCATAACTAAAGAAATCATTCCTCTTGTAGCAATTTATTCTTCCATCACCTACATCTTAGTTCAAAGTTAATTATTAACATAGAGCAGAAATATCCAAAGGTGGAGCATCAATTTTATCAAGTTTTTCATAATATACTAAGGTTGCTTCAAATCTCCTCTAGTTTTTGTTTCCTCTTAGTGTACATAAGAGTTTTTCTTGAAAAGTGCAAGAGTGGTGACCAAAAGAAAGGCAATCGAAATCTTAGCCCCGGGCCACTTGACCCCATTTTCACCATTGCTATGATGTAGAAGTTGACACTTAATCTTTCCTCTCCAACATTAGGTGCAAACATCAATTCTTGTTTCTTAAGATCTTATGGGAGGAGCATGTCATTTGGAACAAAAGCCTCTGCTGACTTGAAATCCCCATTCTTGAAGATATTTTTAGCTTAATTCTCTCAAATATATCTTAATATCATTTATCTTGTTCCCAATATGAACATTTCACAATAATTTCTTGTATTCCACCCATATTTCAATAGGTCTAAGGTATTATTCTCTTAGCCATAAAGATATAGGATCTTCCTTTGTACCATAAATATCACTTTCTTTTACGCAAAGCTAACCTTGTTTCACCATAAAATGGATTGGGATCCCAAGTATCATTCAATGGTAAGACCATATTATGTATCATGGTTCACGCAAGTATCCTTCTCTAATCCTAAAGAATAGCACAAGAATTTACAAAATTGTTTTCCTCTTGAGATTTGCATCGTGTGCAAATAATCCATTATACTAAACTAAAATTTCAACCAACTCTCTTGAATAATTGTAAAAATAGTCCTAGGAGGATACCTACAAGTAAATAGTTGGGCCCCAAGTTTGTTAGTGTAGGATATTTATTTACTTGAGCTTTCCTACACTCATGGGATATGCTTGCTTAGTTGTAGCAGTTGTGTTGAGTTAGCTTACCAATTTTTATGAGTTAGCCTACTAGTTGTGTGGAGTCAACTCTACTTCCACTATCGAGTTAGTGAGAGTCATTCTGCCATGATTTTAGAGGAGGTTACACGTTCACCTCCTATATGTACATGGTGTATCATTACATCCTATGGAGCATTGATTTGATTTCAAGCCATTCTTTCCTTTTGCATTTTATTTCATTGTTATGAGTAACTTGTAGATTTGTATGCATGTTCTTAGTCTTGCCTTTGTGCAATTCCGTCTCACATTTCTCACCGGTGCATACTTGATTCATCGGATCATAGCATTCCGATATGGGCCCCCACATCTTCCCTCTCTAACATGTATCTGCATGATGGCATTACCATTGTATTTTGTGCACACATTTTCTAGACCTATGCCACCTTTCAGTTGTAGACTAGATGTAAAGATCAAAGTATTGCAAGATTCTTCTTCCTTTGTGGAGTGGGCCGAATTTCGGGTACTCCTTTTTGGTCCTTCTCGAAAGGCACGAACATTTCTCGGTGCACATGGATTCTCTTCGCATTTACGCAGAGGACCACATCATCGATACTCTTCTCAGGGGACCTTCTTGTCCTCACTTCTTTATCTCTCTACTCGAAGGATGATCATTGTACATGAGTACCTCATCAGGTCAATTTATCGAGACCCACTTCATCTTCTCTTGTTTTCTTGTCTCTCTTTTGGGGGATTTTTTTCCCACTTTGGGTTTTATCCTTTTCTCCACTTTATGAGAGATTTTCATTTGTACGTGGGTACTTCATCAAACCTTGTTGTCAAAACCCACTTTCCTTTTCACTTCCCACCTAAGTTGTGTTTATGGGAGGTCTTTAGTGTAGGATATTCATTTTCCTTGTATTTTTATTTACTTGGAGCTTTCCTACACTCATGGGATATACTTGCTTAGTTGTAGCAGTTGTGTTGAGTTAGCTTACCAGTTCTATTGAGTTAGCCTACTAGTTTTGTGGATTCAAATCTACTTCCACTTTATTTTAGTGAGAGTTATTCTGTGATCTTAGAGGAGGTTACACATTCACCTCCTATATGTACATGACTTGTATCAATCTATCCTATGGAGCATTGAGTTGATTTGGATACATTATTTCTTTTTGCACTTTATTTCATTATTCTTCATAACTTGCATGTTTGTATGTGTGTGCTTAGTCTTGCCTTTTTGTAATTCACGTCTCACATTTATCACCGATGCATACTTTGATTTAGCAAATCCCGACATCCTCGATAAAGTTTACATGCACTAAGCATTAGCTATCACCACCCTAGGTTGCATCCATCAAGGGATCTAAGAGATCTATTGCATCCATCTAGCACCATCATAAGGGACACAAGGGTTGGTTCTTCTACATATACTTCATAAGAGGGAAGTTCATTCTATTCCATGCACACATCTATTACATTTCTTTACATATAGCTACTTTGCTCGCTATCAAGTGTGACACGCATAAGAGCCACCTATGGCATGATTTCCACACACACACACAAAACTACATTATTATGCGAGATGTAGTGCAACGCTCAGTCATAAGTTCACCATTGTGGTGACAGATTGAGGACAATCGACCCCTCATCTTACCGCATCTATCTTTTTAGGATTTGATGTCTATTTGAGGGTTTCAAGGTCTATACTTCATTATAGGTTTTCGGTGACCTCGCAATCTTGGTGTGACTTTAGAGTGACTAAAGGTGACTACAAGTGAGCAACTTGTGAGACCTCGAGAGGAGGTTTTAGCATTTTCATAGACCAGGCACCCAGAAATAGGTCTAAGGCGCCCGCAGGCACCCTTGTCCCTCTCCAGGTGCCCCAGTCCAGCTTATTCTTCCGGATATGAATTTTTATGAGCTCTAGTGCAATGATCAATGCTTCATATTTCCCAATTTGCTAGCTCTGTGCATCTTCCAAATCTCTACAAAACAAATAAGTTAATCTACCTCTTCTTTACACTTAGGGTTTTACTTGTATTACTTGATTTGTTTAGCTTAATTTATGTACTTAATCGTATATAATTTACTACAATATTGCATTTAGATTAGGCTCTTATTTACATTTTAGCTTAATCACTATCTCATCTATTTATTCTTACATTTTAATCATTTGTGGAGTTGTGATATCTTTGTTTTATGTGTTTAATATATGGATATGTGCTTTGAAGGCATCTATTTTATTTCCTTTACTTTAACTTGTGTTTTTAGGCTCATAATAGTGATTTTTCGTGTACTTTGACATGGGACGCAATTTTGGGTTCTTCTTAAGTTAAACACCACCTCATTCCCCAACAAGAGTGCACCCTTTATAGGGTATTCTCTAAAAAGAGGAGGTTTTATTCTTGGAAATGTATTTTTGGATTTAATGATTATAAGGTTTTTATTTCTTACCTAAGATGTAGGAATACGAGAAGACATAGTAACTTTCCCTAGTCAATAAGATGAGTGAGAATAGGCATTGTAAGATACCCCAAAGGTAAGAAACTGATAAAATTATGAAGTTATTAATGCTTTATCAAAAAGCGAATGTAAGCATTAGAAGATGCCCCAAAACATGAAATGAGGGAAGGATATGCATAGATAGATGCCCAAAATGTGGATTATGAAAATGATGGGCATCGTAAGATGTCCTAAGTATAAATTATGAGGAGCATAGGATTCATAAATATTCCATAAAGAGTGATAAGAAATGAGGATGGGCATTAGAAGATGCCAAAATGTGATAAATTGTGAGGTTATAGACTATTTTAAGTCTTGTTTGTTATCCCCAAATTTGAATTTCACTAAAAATTTGGGGATTCAAATTTGGGGATAACTATACAATTTTTGAAAAATTTATTTGGAGACAAGAGCATTTTGAAAAATTTATAAGTGTTATAAGAAACCCATCTTTACACCTAATAGAAACCAAGTCCCCTTTTGTATCAAACTTTTCACCTTGTTCAACAAGGTGGAAATCCCGTCTCCTTTTGGATCGACTTTTTACCTTGTTCGATAAGGCAAAAGTCTCAATCCTTTGGATCGAGCTTTCACCTTGTATGACAAGGTGAATATATTAACTCCTTTATGATCATACTTTTCACCTTTTCTGATAAGGAAAAATATTGACTCCTTTTGGATCGGACTTTTCACCTTGTTCGACAAGGCACAAAACATGTCTCCTCTTGAGTCATACTTTCAAAAGCCTAAATTTCCCACTCTGCATATTAAATGCACTGAGACCAATCATACTTTCCAAGTGTGATGACATGTTTGGGCTTAAAACTTGGTATAAATGTGATTTTTCACTAGATATATTTTCATTTTCTTTCAAACTTGCTCATGCCTTCACCTCTTTTCTTTCAAATTTGAATATCCTTAGCATTTTTGAGAATTTTTTCAAGCTCGTTTTTTATTTAACCCTTACCTTTATCCCATTAACCTATGGATTTCTTAAAGGTATTTAGAAATGTGACAAGGTCACTTGCATCTCAAAGAGCAGGAAAAATCTCATATAAGGTTTTGGCATTTCAAAATCTAGTTTTTTTGCATGACTAAGGTTGTTGAAAACATAGGTTGATTGATGGGATAAGGTAGAGATTTTAAATTGTTTTACACCTTAAAAATATGATCAAAATGTCGATATTTTAACTTATTTTCACCTTCAAAATCCTAATGGAAGATCAATTGATTTTTGTGCCTTGTAAGACATATACAAAAAGTCTAACTATAAACATATCAAACTTTTTCCATGTCATACATCTACAAATTTATGAATGTAAACCTATCACACTTTTTTTCCCAGTCGAGGATCTCCAAAAGTATGACTAAAGTTCAATCAAAATTTTCATATTCAAAATTACGACATAGAGGCCTATTAAAAATTTTGCATGTACATGCACTCCAAAATCCCGACTCAAAGGTGATCTTAATTTTTTCAAGTCAAACATCTCCAAAAGTATGACCTAGAAAAAAATTGGGGTTTCAGATCTATTGGTTGGAAAATTTGTATCACAATACAAGCAACAGTTCAAGGGACAACAGTCCCTCCTCTTTATGGGAGAGGTTCCCTTATTCACCAAATAAAAGAAAAACCTACTTATTTACAAATATACAATCTATCAATATTCAAATGAGGATTTTGATGCATCAAATGTATCCATATTCAATCATTCTCAATATAGAAGAAAAAGAGGTGGAAGAATCAATGATTTGAGGAATGGAAATGGTAACACTTTCAGATATATAGATTACAGAATAATATCCTACTTATGCATACATGAAATCTCAAGGGCACATGAATCTATATATATTTGAATACATGACATATATGCAGTAGACACAAAGTTCTCAGCATTACATCAACTAAATTGAACACAAAGTTTCATATCCAAATATATCAAATCCACATTCACAAGCTAAAGAACGAAATAGAGAGATAGACACAGAAAAGAGAGGGAAGAACTTATGTATTGATATTTAGTGGTTATGTATTTTCACATTCAAAGCATCAAAATCCAACAACCCTTTTTACAATGAGAGAAATCCTTATATAGGCATTAGGGTGGTTGTAACTAACTTCCTAGTTTCATTATCTTTTAATTAAGTGTTTCCACTTAATTAATGAATTACACTTTAGTTATCTTATTTACAATTTCACATCTTTTTAAAATAATAAAGCTAACTTTTGAACTACATTGACTAGAAAGAAGAACCTAGGAACTAGGAGAAGGAACACTTGTAGAAGGTATTGATGGAGTCTTCACTTTGAGTATTTGATTTCTGAACTTAACAAGAGCTCCAACAATCTCCATGCCTTTGGGGATGGTGGTGTTTTCCATAGCATTTGTCCATCTGCCTAAGGAATCCTCCATCTCCTTTCCCATATCTGCATTTTACACTAAGCCTTTGGTTGCCTCTATGACTACATTATGCAATTCACTAATTTCTTCCACTTTTTCTTTAGTCACAACTTCAAGCTTGAATAAGTCCTCTTTGATGAGTTCTCTAAAACTTTCTTTGATCTCTTTTGATGTGTGCCTCTCGATGAATTTTCTTTATAAAATTGACACCGGAGAGCTAGAAATTCAACAAGTATTGTAGCTTTGAATGCCTCTCCCTTTTGCACCATGTTATTAAGTTCATCAATTGCTTCTTCTAGAATTTTCATCTTTCATTCTACACTAAACACCCACTCAGGAAAGATTAGTTTTTGAATCATAAAATATCTTATTTGCAAGGATAATTGGTTCATCTATATCCCTCATGATTCTGAGATCCACGAATACATTCGACAAAATTTTAAGTTCCTTTTCGGATCAAATGATTACTCGTTCAATCTTACTTTGGACCAGAGAAATGTTTTCATATGCTTTGTGTGCTTCATCAATGAAATTCAAGCCATACATCAACATTCCATCAACCATTGCTTCATTTATTTTCCATAAGAAACATGCTTATGAATGTCCTTGATAGCTTGAACTTCTTCATCGAAAAGAAAATGGGAGGGGGCATTGAAGTTAGAGGGGTAGGATCAAGTACTTTATCACTTGCAAGGAGGGATTTAATGAAACTAGAGAGGACTTGTACCTTCTCCTCAAGTTTTCTGTGTTTTTTTCCCCTTTTCCACCCTTTCAATGACCTTGGAGACTGTCTCTTTTAAATTATGAACCTCCCCCTCAAGAGTAGATTCACCTAGTGGAATTCTTGTTAGTTCTAAGTCAACAATAGTTAGATCCTTTTCATCTTTCTCCACTCTTGGCTTTTATATTGCCAAGTATTGCTTGACCTTTTGAATCAGAAACCGATCTTGAAGTAGTCTTAGCTTTTTTGGTAGGGGAGTGGAAGTTGTACCCAAGAGGGTAGCTACAACATCAAACTTAGGAGAAATGATTTGGGAGGATGAATTCCTTTTCTTGTTATCAATTAAGGGTTGGACCCATGTGAAAGAGTCACTAGGAGGTGGAGCATCAAGAGGGCCTAGAAAAGTGTGTTGAGGGAACCAAGGGTTTGAGCAGTAGATACCTCGAGTAGGTGCTCCAACACTTGAAGAAGATACTTCTTTCATAGGTGATTTGAGCTTGGGAATGCTCAATACCTCGACCCTGACTTAACACTCTTCAATTTATTTCCTTCATCTTCTTCCTTCTCAGTACTTCCTCCTTCATAATTGCTTTCTTCATGTTCCTTTGTTCCCTTTTATTCTTCCTCTTAAAGATTAAAAAAATTCAACCCTCCGCACCTCTTGTTTTCCGTGTAGAAAGAGACTTTTTACCTTTTTCCTATATTTCTTATTCTTCTTTTCATTTTTAATCTTCTCTTGCCTTGAATATACTTTGACTGAAGATTTTATGTGTAGAGGAGGAGTTGCGTGATTTGGTACCTCTATGTGTGTGGTAGAGACTTCCTTATGAGATTTTGATGCTCCATGAGAAGAATATTGAGTCACTCATGCCTTATATGCTTTCATCTTTCTATCAAAATAGACCTTGGTCCTCACCATGAATGGGTTTATTAACTCTTGGAGATCATCCTTTTCCTTTTGAAAGTGATTGCTAGCTTTCTGATGGGTGTATGAAAAATAGTCTTATTGTATTCAAGAGAATACAAGTCTTCATCATCATCTGACAAGTCCTCTGACACTTTGTAAATCCCAAAATATTTAATCTACTTCAAATAAATTTGACCAAAGTATCTTCTCCTCACCTCATAGTCATTTGAACAATATTCCCAATAATCTTCCAGGGTAGGCAAGTGATAGAAACCCATTCTAAGGTTATTAGAAATGAAGCCTTTGATGTCAAAACATGACCTTTTGTGAAAAGTATAGAAATTGAATGCAAAGATGGTCCTTTCTACATTCTGAGCATCTAATGTTGTCCTGTAAGTATAATTCCCCAAAGTGATTGGGAATTGAATACATTATCTTTTTGTCTCTGCAGGTTCTATGCAACATGTCAAGTTGCCTATAGAATTCCACTAAAACTAGTTTATCATTATAATACATGGGAATATTTTTAGGTGCACCTTCAAAACTAGCCAATTTGATATATGAGAACCTTCTAAATTGGATGAAAAAACTACCATAAGTTGAGATTATTTTTTTACTACAACAAATACCCTCTCAATTGTGTTGCCTTCCAAGAGCCTAAAATGTACATTGTAAAGGAATCATTGACTCTTCTGAAGTGATGCTTGTTGTTTTCAAGAGTCATTTGTGGATAATACTCATACACTAGTGCATTCTTATTTTCATCCACTGGAGTAAGACCTAGCCAGACCCTATATGTTGTAATGGTGTACATCAAATATGAAGTCATATAGAAAGATTTTCTTTGTTGTACATTGACTAATTGTTCACTAAGGTTTTCACAAATTATTTCTCCCCAGTTCAAGATTTTCTTCCCTTCACAAATAATGTTTATATAAGGACACATCTAGAAGTAAAAATCATTGGTTGAGGGAAGGCCCGTGATTATAGACAACAGAGTGATTATATCAAACAACTCTTCCTTAAAATCAGCTCTATACATGTTCTTAGGAAACCTAGATGCTCCTTTCTTTGGAACCTTGAACCAATATTTATCTATCATTGTTTTATATTTCTCCTTATCTTGTTCAAAAAGGCCTTGAGCCATTGTGCCATAGTGAGAGTGTTGGCATTTTCAACAACAGGGATTCTAAAGGCAGCATTTATGCAATTAACATCCAGTTTAGCAATCACTTGACTCTGAGGATCTCTGATTTATTTTGAATCTAAATCAAAACAAGAAGCATAGGCTAAAATGGTATCTGCACATTGAACTGAAATAGTGAAACCACTAGCATGAGAAATCCCACTATCTTTGATACATTGAGCCATAGGAGTGGGGTTTGCATTAGAAATACAAGCCTAAAAGTCGTTGAAGTCAATATGCCAGACATCACTATCTCCTATGTTGGGCACTGACATTTCAAGGGATGAAATATATTCATAACCCCCATAATGGTACTTCATGATGGCCATGTTAGGAAACAAACACTCAGAGGAATGGAAACTCAATGACAATTTTTGTAGAAAAATGGTATGATAGGGCACAAAAGAAATTTGATATCAAAACCTTTGTAGGAAGCTTCAAAATCACTTGCCTTAGGCTCGAGAAGAAATATGCTCCTCTTAGGATCACAGAGCAATTGAAATTTTTGAAAATGGCTAGAGAACGCTCAAGATACGGCTAGAAATGGCTTGGAGAGCACGAGAACGGGAATGCATAGGACTTAACTATAATTTTGTGATTTGAGATAGTAAGAATGACCCATTTTACCACTTTTATACTTTCCCATTCAAAAGGAGGTAATAAATGCTTAATTAGGAAATGACAATGTATTTCGGGAAATCTAATTTTTTTAATCAATTTCCTTCGTATTGTGGTTATGAAAGAGATGTGAGGAACAAGAGGCCCAAGAGAACAAGAGACACTGAGGATGTTGAACTCCAAAATCTCCTCAATTAATAGGAAATGCTTTAGTGTGCGAAAAGGTGGGCTTACGGAGAATCGATAGCCGGGATGAACATGGGAAACAAGTTATTTGAAAATCTGAAACTCCCACAATAAATAGAAACACATGTGAGTGTGGGAGAAATAGGCCGACAAAGCACACAAGGTCCATGGGACACGATGAAGTGAGTTCTTCAAAAACCCGCTAAGTTTGTAATACGAAGAAACACTTTATAGATTTTGATGAAAATTTTTTAGATTGGAAACAGATCAAAGAATACAGGATGCAAGGAAATAAAGTATGAGAAGCACAAGGGCCATGAGTTCTTTGAAAGATCACAAAATCCACAAAAAAGGATGAGTGAAAAAAGTGGAAGTAAGGCGAAGGTGGGAAATAGGAGGATGCAAGGAACTAATACTTGGACATAACAGTTCACCAATGAACATCAAAACCTGCAACAAAAGAATCAATGAAGTGCGGAAAAGGAAGAGATGCAGAGAACCAACCGGTGGCTCAAAATAACTAGGTACATGAGTGCTCCAAAAACCATATTTTTCGCAATGCAAAGGAAAATACTCAAATTACTAAAAATGACTAAGCTGTTAGGATCATTTATCTTTTACAAGACTTCACAAAGGAAAAAAATTTATCACAAAATTCACTTAACCAAAAAATCTTACAAAGTTTGAAAAATGTCACATATTTTTTGGGTAGCGTGACAATAATGATAGCTGTTTTTGGGGATTGGGTTGACTTAATGCATAGTGAAAACAAGACAAAGCAAAGGACCCCATAATATCTCAAGTTACATGAAAAGTGCTTTATCCATTGGGAAAGATATACAAAAAAGGTAATACATAAGACACAAAGAACAAAAGACATAAGACAAACCAAAAAAATATTATGTAAGACATGTTTACAAGACTTATTTACAAAGGACTACTACTATCATCAAGATTGAAACAATTTCAAGTATTTCCCACTATATGGTAATGGAAGTGAAGTTCCATCCATATAGCTCAAGTAATATGATGTTCACCAGTAAAAATGCCTAATTTTGAAAGGACCAAGCCAGAGAGAATCAAACTTACCATGAATTCCTCAAGGTTCTCTCATTTTGTCCCAGAGTAGGATAATATCTCCAATTTGGAAGTCCTTGTATGGCTTTTCTTGTCAAACAATTGTTTCACCTTTTGTTGGTGTGTAGTAATTCTATCAACCACCTGCAACCTGTCCTCATCCAATTTTTGTAGGTACATCACTCTTTTCTCCATGGCACTGGTGAAATCCTCATCTTCAATAGCTTTTACCAAATGCAATGCAAGTAATTCCTTTATTGTTACTGGAAATTGAGCTTCTATTCCATATACCAACTGGAAAGGAGACATTCCAATAGCCCTCTTTGGTGTAATCCTATCTACCCAGAGAGCATCATAGAGTTTCTTATGCCAATTTATTTGTGATTCATCAACAAGTTTTCTAATAATTGTCACTAGATTTTTATTAGTTGATTCAGCCTACCCATTCCCTTGTGGATAGTAATCAGAAGAATGTGCAAGGGAAATTCCATATCCATAGAAAAAATCAATCAACTCATGTGAAGAAAAATTTGGGGCATTATCCGTGACAATTTTGTTTGGAATTCCAAACCTGACCAAGATGTTTTCTTTGATGAAATCACATACTACTTTAGAAGTGGTTATTTTAACTGGAATGGATTCTACCCACTTCGTGAAATAGTCAGTGGTTGTCAAAACATGTGTGTGCCCTACACTTGAGGTAGGATTGAGGGTTCCTATAAAATCTAGCCCCTATTGCTTGAAAGGGATCTTAAATCACCATTGGTTTGAGAGGCAATGTGGCCAACTTGGGTCTTCCCATGAAGGTTTGGCAAGCTTCACATTTTGAGACCCACTTCGTTGCATCCTTGAAAAGTGTTGGCCAATAGTATCTTGCATGAAGAATTTTATGAGCTGTTACCGAAGATGAAAAGTGGCCTCCACATGCTTGATCATGGAAAGCTCTCAACAATATTTTTTGCTGCTCCCTATCCACACATTTGAGAAATATTCCATCAATCCCTCTCTTGAACAATGAATTATCCCAGAGTACATACTATGTAACTCACAACTTAATAGCTCTTTTTTTTTTTACTTATATGTGTCTAACACTCTCCATAAGTAAGAAAATGAGTGATGTCTGCATACCACTCATTTGTTGAGATGAGGAAAAGAATAGTTGGGACACTAGCAGCTTCTTCTTCTGATGATTCATTCCTAGAACCACTTTAGCAATTAATTCACAGAGGCCTTTACCTCAAACAAGCTTAGTTGGCTTGATGTCAAGGTCATACTCTGGACTTTTTCTACCTAGTTGCCTCATTTTGACCCAAATTCTTGTTGCATGAGGATTGATTTTACTGTTGTATCAGGCACAAACACAATAGAATGGGAATTTAGGATGTAGAAGTGGAACTGCTTCACTTGCCTTTACCACAATAAAAGCATGTTTCTCCATTTGAGTATATTTTAGTTCATGAGCCTTCAAGACATAACTCATGAAAGCTATAGGTAGTTCACATCCTTTAGAAGTATTACATGCACTGGATAGTTTCCAAGGTGTGCTCAAAGGAATAACAATAGATTATGAAATCTTTATCAAAATCAGGACAAGCAAGAACAAGAGTATTGGCAATAGCTTTCTTGATGTTTTCAAAAGCACCCTTTCCCTTAGTAGTCCAACAAAAATATTTCTTCTCTTTCATCATTTGGGCTATGCTCCTAGTTAATTCTGCAAAATCAGGGATAAATCTTCTTAGAAAATTAATTTTTCCAAAGAAATAATGCACACCTTTCTTGCTTGTTGGAAGAGGAATCTTTTGAATGGCCTGAACCCATTCTGGATCAATCTTGATTCCATCCTTAGAAACAATGTGCTTGAGAAACTTACCCTTTGTGACACCAAAGATGGATTTCTTTGGATTCAAAGAAATTCCATGGTCTCTGCACTTTTGAAGCATAACTCCTAGGTGTTGAAAGTGATCTTCCCTCTTCTTAGAGAAAACAATCAGATCATTGAGATAGATCACTATGCATTTTCCTTTCAAATCACCAAAGGCCAAATCCATTTCCCTCTGGAAAGTTACACCTGCATTGATGAGACCAAACAAAATTATTTTATAGGCAAATGTGCCCCAAGGAGTTATGAAGGTAGTTTTGTGTTGGTCCTGGATGTCCACCTCGATTTGGTTGTAGCCTGAGAATCCATTGAGCATGGATAGTATTTCTGAACCAGTGACAACTTGCAAGATTTGGTCCATCATAAGGAGAGGATAATTATCCTTAAGAGAGGCCTGATTTAAATTCCTAAAGTCTACACAGATTCGTATTTCACCACTCTTCTTTCTTATAGGAAAAATGTTAGCTACCCAAGCTGAATGGTGGATGGGAAAAATTATCTCGAGCATTCAACAATTTTTGAATTTCTGGTAAATTGTACTTACAATTTTAGGATTATATTGTCTCTTCTTTTGACAAAATGGTTTGATTCCTGGATTTAAGGGAATATAATGTTGCATTTCCCTTGGTTTAAAGGTTTTCAGATCATCATATGAATAAGCCAGTACATCTACATACTTCTTCAGTAACTCAACCATTTTCTTCCTTTCTTCCTTAGTACAACATTTGCCAATGTTGAAAAACTTGGGCTTCTCTTCACTCCCTATGTTGAATTTCTCATATTCAGTTGATTGATGGGCTTCTTGTGATACCTTGGCTTTGATATACCTATCATGTTTATCAAATAAATCTTCTAAACTTACTATACCCTTAGGTATCTTATTTCCTTTCAGTTTTATGTAGCCATCTTTATCATATTCTTCTTCAACTCCTTCAAACACGAAATATGAAATGCAGATTGTGATAACCAACTTAATTTCCTTCAAAATACAACTGATTGAAATTATCTTTGAGTTCTAGGAAGGAAATCAGGTGTTGATCATCATTGAATACTTTCCAATTATTCACATTATCCAAGACACTTGGTCTATGTATCATCTCAATCATGAATTTGTCTTGAGTGAAGTCCGGATGAGGAATGAGTAATGACCCAGAAACTACTAGAGCATATTCTCTTGTGTTATTTTATCTAGGTACAACATTGATAGAAAATGCATCCAATAATTCAATAGAATCCCAGACCAAGTTCCTATAGTGCTTCAGCCTTCGGTTCTTCACTTGAAAAACTCCTCTGACTTGTTTGACAATAAGTTCAAATCTCCGTGAGCACAAAGGTTCTTGATTCCCATTTCTTTTGCTACTTCGTTAATCTGAGAAGAAGAGCCTCGTACTCAACAATATTGTTTGTATTTTAAAATTGAATCTTATAAGAAAATGGGTGAGGTTTACCTTCAGGAGAGATCAAAACAACACCAGTTCTGGAACTAGCCGTAGAACAACTACCATCAAATTCAAGAATCCAAAACCATTAGGATCATTAACCACCATCTTGGGACCCTAAACCTCATCTTCTGACATGACCATATAGTTGTCATGACCAATATCTTCATAAAGGATTTATGCCTTGGGATCATCAGTCTTTTGCACAATGTATTCAACTTGTCTTTCTGACAACAACTTCTTCATTTGTCCATTGACAGAATGAGAGCATGAGACCAATCCATTTGAATTTCTCCTCCAACTTCCCTGCAAAATTTCCTACTTAAAATCATGCCATAAGACGGAGGGATATCTGCAACTAGGATTGTGGCCTTGACTCTTTTTTTAGGGAATGCAACAAAGGCTACTTGTGCATCTTTAATCCTTCCAACCAAAGGCACCTCTTTAGTTTCCATAGAATAATAATAACCAAAGGTTCAAGTTAAGGTAAGGCCAAGGGCATGGGAAACTTTTGTTGGCATTACATTATCTGATGCACCTAAGTCAATCACACAATTACTAAGCCTATGACCAACTATGAGTAGTCTGACATAGAAGGGATCAATTTTATCAGATGTGGAGGGTGCAGAGGCCATCAAATTATGTGGGAAGGGGAATTAGGAGTAGGAAAAGACCTTTAGAAGTGGTGGATGATTGGCTAGGCTTGGACTTGACAAATTTGACCACTTGAGCAAAGGCTTCAGGATGGGTTTGGTAAAATTTAGCCTCAGAAATCTGAATTTTGGTCTTTTTAATATGATCAATGATATCAAAATACCCTAAGGTGGATGGGGTGTCTTGGCTTGAAACAACAAAAGTCTTAGGATTTTCATATTTTATGGTTGAATATGCTTTAGACATGGGAGTGGAAGGTGCATTAGTTTTTGACACATAAGAGGACATATAAGGAACATTAGATGAAGTATTAGTACTTACTTTCTTTTTGTAGTAGTAGGAATAGGTGTTCCTCTCCTTGCAACTACTGGGATGGTGATTGGAACTTCTTTAGGATTTTATTTCTTTGAAGGTTATACCACCTCCTTCTTCTTATTCAGTTTTTTGTTGTTCATGACAAAGAGCATATGACTCATTGTTCATATCAGCAACTACTTCATCATAGTCATCATCATCATCATCAACTCCTTCAGTGGTAAGAAAGTTGACTTGTGAATCATCTACATCTTCTTGAACCTCCTCAAGTTCCTCTTTAGGTTCTTTTATCTCCTCTACTTCCACTTTATCTTCAAAGGGCTCCACGAAATTCACAAATGTATTGAGTGGGACCTTAAATGGAGGAGCCTTAATTGTCGAAGCTTAGGGTCAGTATAAGGAAGATGATTCCGAGGATGAAAATTATTTCTTGGTATATATTTGTAGGGAGCACTCTGAGCTAGTTTTTTTATAACAATAAAATCATTAGCCAAATTTTGGACCAGTTGTTCTGAATTAGCTATCCCAAAAGTAGAAGCTTTAGCCTTGGGTGGTTATTTCCTCAATTTCCCTGACATTATCAGATCATCTTCTACACTAATGGCTAAATTTTGATCAACATCTAGAGTAGCAAGATTATCTCTCCTTAGTGCATAGCTTACTTCATGAAATTTAGCATTCAAGAAGAAACACTTTTGAATTTGGTCAATAGGGTGAGTAGCTACTAGAATTTTATTTACCAATTTGTTGAACCTCACAAAAACTCACACATGGGCTCATATGGTTCCTTCTTGATTTGGGAGATCTGTGCTAGAAGAGCATGCACATCTTCAACAGGCTTGAACTAATTTTCAAATTGATTTTTCATAGTATCCCAATTGGTAATGACACCAGTTGGGAGATGGTAAAACCAATCAGAAAAATTTTCTGTAATGTCTCAAAAAGTATCATGACAGAGGCAGATTCGTGCTCAACTCCAAGCACTCTAAAAGCAACAATAAAAGAAACAATATGCTCATCTGGATGTACCTTTCCATCACCTTTGAATTTGGGAAAATTATTTCTATTTCCTTTTGGAAAATCATGTAATGGTTTGTTGAGCATGGAAAATGACTAAGTCCCTAAGAACAAAGGTTAGCGTGTGCAAATAGGCATTATAGAAGAAAGGCACATGAGGACGCGCACGTGAGGAGAAAAGGGTTTACACACTGAAGTTGGATAGGAATGCGCATAGGAGGAAGAATGGATAGACCAACACTTATCCATTTTTGGAATGAAAAGATAAATATAGACTTGGAGTAGTGGCCAAACAAGGTTTTGAAGATAATATTAAAGCAAGAAGACTTATAGTTCAAGCAAGATCTGTTTTGGGGAATATCTCATTGGAGGGAATATAAAGCGACATGCATAGTTTTGAGCTAATAATAGGATGTAAACTAGAGTTATCTATAGAAGAACTATTAGTAGAAGTACTTGCATGCTTTTGTATTTGTCTTGTAAGCAGCACATGGCTATTCTTAGCATGTAACCTATTTTGAGAATGCTTAGGTGGTGAAGGAAAGTACCCAACCCTATAAATATGTAGTGATAGGCAAACCTAAAAGAGATTAGACTGTATTGTAAGGTTATGGTGCTCTTTTTCTTATGTGCATAATCTTATGGAGGGATTTATGATGTATTCAGCTATTGTACTATTTTTGGATTAATATAATGGTGTTCTGTGGATGGATTTTGGTTATGAATAACAGTGTTAATGGATCTTGTAGAGTAGATATGATATTTATGTTTGTTTAAATTTCATTATGCTATATGTTAGATCTGATTCTTGTATACCTAGATCTGGTTTCCTTGTTACTATTATGGGATGTATTAGATATTGATCATGGATTTTAACCATCATGCATGTTAATACTCTTGACAAAGCTTGCATAAAAGAGGGACCTGGTACCCTTGTGTGCTTCGGGTGAGCACTCAGTTATGGCTGAGTGATGTTCCATCACGCCTGGACTGCTTGGGTGAAATAATAAGACTACATTTTGGTTTTGTTGCCAAGATCTTTGTTTGATTATTTTCCAGGATCTGCATGATGAAGACACACCGGTTGACTTTGACTGCATTGAGGAATGGTTAGACAATTTAGAGGAAGAATATGCACACAGATTTAACACTAGACCTAAATTTGATGCACGCACGTGGGTTGAACAAAATCTATATCATGAGCTCTATGACATGATTTACACATTTTTACCATAGATTTGTATGAGTGGCTGGTAGCATACACTTCCAAGATAAATTATAGGTTTCATACAATTGTTTGGATACAGGGAAGAATTCCAGGATTTGCATGATGTTGATTTGACTTGGACACGCACTGTAGATCATTGGTGGAGTGGTGTTTTGAATAGCTACATTTTGGAGTACGTAATTTCTAATTATTCTTTTACGAGGTTTGATTAGCTCCAATTCCTACGCAAACCCCGGAGGATCTTAATTGCATTCTATCCCTTTAGTGATTAAGATCTTAATCATGACCTTGGATTTTAAACAACATTTTATGACTAGCTAAAACCCCACCACATGCGGGGCAAAGCAAGTGTTGTGAACTATGGCGGGCTTGGCTTCGGTAGAAAGGTAGAGAGAAGAAAGATGGTTAAAGTTTAATGAGGTGCGCGAGAGGTATTTAGAGAAGCGACGTGAAGTTACAAAATGTATGTCATTGTGGAGTAATGACATATAGATTTAATTTATAACCAAGTTCAAGAGTTAATGAGGTAGCTTATTCATCTATGGTGGCGCAATTGTTTTTGTGTTATTTGGAGGTTTGGCTAGAGGTATATTTTCTAGATCGTCATCATCACGAACATTGGTATCACATCCGAAGTAATATAACTTCATAGACAAATCGTGGGAGTTCTAGTTAGTGTAGAAGAAGGACGGAAGCCTCACAAATATTATTGATATGCTATCAAATCAAGTACAATAGTGAAGGTTGTAATATTTATAGATATTGGACAATTAGGTACAAACAGAGAATAAGTTGCATAGGTGCAACAATAAACCATACATGAAATAATACAGACAAATATGTTGTTGAAACAATGTAACAATAATCCTACAACAACCTCATGTATGCATAATAAAAACAATACAAATGGTTATAAAAACATAACCATATAACAATAATATTAAACCACCTAATTACCTAAGTAACTACCTCAGTAAAAAATAATTAACTAAGGTACAATGCATAATTACTTATAGTAAACTATGTTTACCCTAACATTCCCCCTTAATTTTGTATTTGCTGCTAGGGGTGGTGAGGAAAGACACACATGTCTAACATTCTCATAAATGAATAGTAAAGGGGTACATATAGGGTCTTTGAGTAACCCATGTGAGATGACCCCTAACCCATGTGAGATGACCCTGAGAGGAGGACACATAGGATAACTCACACTAACACCCCCTTCATCAAAGTTGGGGTAGCGGTTGTGATGAGTCAGACGGAAGAGGAAGACACTCCTAAACAACTAAGAAAGATGTGTCAATGGGGCCGACAACTAAAGGCCTGATAAGGTGCCCATATACAAACACAATCTTCCTAGAAGAAGAAGAAGAAAAGAAGGACTACATAGCCCGAAGAAGATGGGCAGCTGCAAAAGACCTCACCCCAAGAAGAGACCGTAAGTGAAGAAACTTCATCTCAGTGAAGGGCTTGGTGAATAAATCTGTAATCTGATCAACTGTATGAATGTATTGAATGTCGATGATACCATCATGAATAAGCTCCCGTATGAAGTGCATATGGATCTCAATGTGCTTCATCCACTGATGCTGAACTAGATTTCTACAAATAGAGATAGTGCTCGTGTTATCACAATAGATAATGGTAGGCCACCGAAAGTGGATGCCAAACTCTGTCAGAATACCCTGTAGCCAAATAGCTTATGTGGCAGTGTTAACTGCTCCTCTGTATATTCTACCTCTATAGATGATATCACAATTGCATTCTACTTCTTGCTAGACCAACTAATAGGACCCGAACCAAGAGAAACTGTAGCCAGAAGTAGATTTCTGATGATCTAAGTCATCGGCCCAATCAGAATCTGTGAATCCAATCAAGTCAATATCTACCCCTCCATGATAGTGAATGCCATCAGCATAAGTGCCACGAACATAATGAAGGATCCATTTAGCTTTCTTTCCAATGCAGCTCATGTGGCTCTTGCATGAATCTGGACATGATCCCAACAACATACGATAAATCCGGTCGAGTGTGAGTCAAGTAAATCAAGCTCCCCACCAACTGTCGATAAAGAGTACCATCAACCAAGGGAGTAGAGCAATCTGAAACCAACTTCACCCCGAAAAAAAAGAGTAGGAAGACTTGCAATCGAACATCTGAAAATGAGCTAGCAAATCAAGAGCATACTTAGGTTGTGAAATCAAGATTCTGAGTCAGATTGTGAAATCTGGATCCCAAGGAAGTAATGAAGCAGACCTAAGTCAATCATGGAAAACTTGTTGGCTAAGGCGATCTTCACAGAATCAATAATAGAGGAAGAGTTGCCTGTGATCAACAAGTCATCAACATATAGAACAAGAATGAGTATGGAGTCATCTTGCCATAGAATATAAACATTTGGATCAGAGTGACACCTAGTAAACCCTGATGTAAGTAAAAGGAGTCCATCTTGGCATACCAAGCTCGAGGGGCTTGTTTAAGGCCATAAAGAGACTTCTTTAACTTACAAATGAGGGAGGAATCTTGGACATAACCCGGAGGTTGTTCCATATAGATCTCTTCCTCTAGGTCACCATGAAGGAAGGCACTCTTAACGTCCATTTGATGGACTTTCCATCTGTTCGTTGCGGCAATGGCTAGGGTCAGTCGAATAGAAGTCATCTTCACAACCGAGCAAAGGTTTCTGTATAATCAACCCCAACTATCTGGGAGAAACCCTTAGCTACTAATCATGCTTTAAAATTTTCAACGTCTCCATCTACTCCATACTTTGTTGAACACCCACTTACACCGAACAATTTTTCTTCCTTTCGGAAGAGTGGTGAGATCCCAAGTATCGTTCTTCATGAGAGAGGAATACTCCTCATCCATGGTAGAATCCCACTCAGGAATACCAAAAGCCTCCCGGAAAGATTGTGGATCAAAAGCAGAGGTGAAGAAAGAGTGGGGTCCAATGAAATCTGAGCGAGTACATCTCATATCCGAAGTATCTCCAACTAAATCTCTAGCACTTTGCAAAGTTTTCTGGCCCAAAAGGGGACCAGGAGGATCAAGCTCAGAGTCGGAAGATTCTTCACTTGAGTGAGAAGGGACATAGTCCTCATCATCACTACTTTATCAAAATCAAAAGACTCAAAGGTCTGATGGTCGGGAGGATCGGAAGAGGAGCACGCTCAACAATATCATCATCTGATGAGTCAAAATCTGAATCAGTGAGCTGAAGAACCTCAATAGGTGGAGAAGTAGAAGTCGAAGAAGACTCATCAAACTTAACACTTCTCTCAATATATAGCTCATGAGAAGTAGGATTCATCAATCGATATCCCTTCACGCCATCAGGATACCCTACAAAGATACAAGGTTTGGATTGTGGTTCCAAAGCCTTGCATTTCTTCTTGGGAATCTGAGCCATAGCCTTGGATCCGAAGACTTGAAAGTGCTCAACATCAGGCTTGCGTCCAAACCAGGCTTCAAAGGGTGTCATCCCTCTTACTTGCCTTGTGTGGAACATGGTTCTGAATGTAATTTGCACAATTCACTGCTTCGGCCCAATACTACGGAGGAAGAGACTTCGAGTGAATCATACAAGTGGCCATCTCCTTCAGAGTACGGTTCTTTCTTTCTGCGACTCCATTCTGCGAAGGGCTATAAGCAATTGTATGCTTTGCAAAGAGATCCCTTCAGAAGTACAAAAATCCATGAACCTATTGTTTACATATTCACCTCCATTGTCGGTTCGAAGAACCTTGATAGACCGTTCCACTGTTTCTCAGCAAGAGCCTTAAAGTCTGAAAATGTTCAAAGACTTCAGACTTAAGCTTAAGAAAATATACCCAAGTATATCGTGAATAGTCATCAATGAAGGTTAGCACATAAAGAGCTCTAGTAAATGAAGGAGAAGGAAATGGACCAAAAACATCGTTGTGAACAAGATCCAAAGGACGAGTGGCTCTCCAGGATTTTCCTTTGTCAAAGTTCTTTTCAGGATGCTTTCCAAGGGTACAACCCTCACAAAGACCCTTAGAAAACTTGACGTGAGGCAACCCATTGACCATTTCATTTTGGCTCAATTGTTCAAGGTAGCGATAATTTAGATGTCCAAAACACTCATGCCATAGCTTACTAACCTCATTTGCATGAGTGAGCAAGGCAGTGGGCGTAGAATCAGAAGTAAAGTGGGAGAAGGTGTACAACCATGAACGGTGATCTACCTTTCCCTCAGCCACTGTAGTGTCATTGTTAAGCTCACGAATAATCACCGAGTTAGGACCAAATTCCACTCACATTCCTTCACCAAGGTGAGTAATTTGGTAAACCGATAGGAGATTGGTAGAGAGATCAGGAACACTCAACACTTGGTTAAATGTTCCCCCATCCATCTCTACTGATCCACTACTGGAAACCGACAACATTGTCGTGTCATTACCCATCGTGATTTGGGACATTCCACAAGGTTCGATGTTGGAAAACTCAACATGCGAAGAACCCATGTGGTGCGAGGCACGGAATCTATAATCCATGTCGATGAAGGAGCAACTTTGGCTATAAGGGCCTTTCCTTTCTTCTTATCATTTTTAGCACCTTTTACAGTAGAAGACTCGGCCTTCGGAGCACTTTGTTTTATGGATTCAGGAACACTTATTTTATTCTTCTCAAGTAAATGAGATAAGTGATCAATCTATTTCTGAAAATAGTGTTGCTCGTCGTGACCAGACTTCTTGCAATAGGAACACAAATACTTGCTTTTACTGTGCCTTAGGCTCAGAAGTCAAAGTGTTTGTGTCATTTTTAGGTTTGGTCTTGGTTTCTTTCTTAGGTTGATCCTTTGTTTCTTTCTTCTTTTCAGTCTTCTTTCCCTTGCTAGTACTTGCTACAAGGGCATGTGACTTGGACTTGAGAGACCCCATTTGAATGAGTTTGTCCTGTTCTCGAATGAGTTGGGATGAAAAATAGTCAAAGGAGGGCATAGTCCAAGTATCGCCCAAAGCAACTTTTGTAGCGTAGAAAGTTGACATGAAGACAAAATATTCGGGACCTAGCTTAGAGAGAATCGACAAGATCAGTTGAGAATCTTTCTTTCTACTTGACATCCTTTTAACAATAATCTAATGTGGACAAATTTTGAGAAGAAAGCTTGTAGGTTTTCAAAGTCACTAGGATTTAACCCTAGTAGTTCATTTTCCAACTCATGCGCTCTCATGTCATCTAGTTGTCCAAACATCACATCCAACATTTTCCACGCAGATTTAGGTGTTTCGGATGCCTCAATGTGGAAGAGCAAGTCAGGAGAAACAGGACATGCAAAGAAGACCTAAAGCTTCATCACTACGGTTTAACCACTTAGATTTTTCAGGTTCATCATCTGGTTCAGTCTCAGTTCCCATGGTGATGCGGAATAACCCTTTACCCCTTAGTTTCATTATTATTTTCGATCTCCATTCGAAAAAGTTGAATGGCGTAAGAAAAGGAATTGAAAGTGCATCCATAGTGAGAGAGAGAGAAAAATGCAGAAAAGAAACACAACCACCCAGGATAATAACAACCCCCTTGCTTTTGGCACTTTATAGTTTAGTGCATTGATTACAATCGGGTCCGTGCGTGTGGTTTGAAACACTTGGTAACTCATCTTGCAATTAGCGTAATAATGCAAGAGAGGAGACCACAACAATGTTTCGTGGAGCGCAACAAAAAGGACACCGTAAAAAAGCACAAGCAAAAAAAAAAAAAAGGAGGTGAAAGCCAACCCTAGTGGTGAGAAAAAATGTCTCACGTCGTAAAAGAAACCCCCTTGCTTGCAGACTGTGGCGGATGCGCTCACTAGTCGCAAGCAATAATAAGGGTGAAATACAAGGTTTTAAATGAACTCAAGGAGTTCAGAGAGTCTTTAGAACGGAAAAGAGCTCGGAAGGAAAAAGGTGCTCAAGTGTCACTGCACACTTGAGCGCATGATTAGAAAAAAAAAATGCGACAATAACGCCTAAATTTTACCATTTGGAAACACCCAATTTTGCTAAATTTGAGAGCTATTGGAGTTTTAAAAAAATGATAAAAAAGGGTTATTTAGATGATTTTTAATTAACTAGTAATCGTAATGAGAGGATCAAAATTAATTTGCAATTAATAAAAAATAGATTTAATTAAATTAAATCTAATTAATTACAAAAATTAATTAAGATCTAAAAAAAAATCTAATTAAGAAAAAAATAAAAAAATTTCTGTTTTTTTGTTTTTAAAAAATTAATTTTAAAAACTAAATAAATGTAATTTTTAAAAGAATTAAAAAAGATTTAAAAAATAGAAAGGGATTTTATTTTATTGTTTTAAACTTTAAAAAAAAAAACTTCCACGTGTTTTAGAAAAAAGCAATGAGTTAAAAAATGGAATTTTTGTTTAAAAGCTTTTGTGAGGTTAAAGAAAGAAAGAGTTTGAATTAGAAAAATGATTTATCCTATTTTCCAAAAATATTTTGCAAAAAACTTTAAAACGATTTGAATTTGAATTTAAAAACAACACCTAAAAAACTTTAAATATTGGTTTTTTTAAAGAAACTTTAAAAAAAAAACTAAAAAAAAAAAGTTTTTAGGTAGTAAGTAAACAAAAAAACTTACCACGTTTTTGGTTGAAAAAGAAAAAACATTTGAAAAAAAAGGCAGGGTTGTTTGGAAAAACGCGCAGAAGAGAAAAAATGAGTGAAAAAATGTAGGCTTGTTTGGGCAGGGGCAGCGGTGAGAGCGGCCGAGTTTTGTGTGGCGAGGCGTGAGCCGTGTGTGGCGGAGGAGGAAGGAATACGTAGGGGAAGAACCTTGTTGTTTGTGGCAAAAAAATTCAACAAACAAAATTCTAGTCCAAAACAATACCACATTTTGAAAAAAAAAAACCACAATCCAAAAAAATGGCAAAAAAAGGCACAAAGACAACACAGGGATACCACGCACGAGATCCTCCACAAAGTAAAAGAGATCCTCCACGAATGTAGAACCAGGTAATGACCCAAAAATTTAAACTTTTGAAAAAGCAAAAAAAAAAAAAAAAAAAAAAATCAGAAAAAAAACAGAGATCTTTAAAAAAAAATTCACTTCTATTTTAATAATTTATTAAAAAAATGAAATAACCTCTATTTTGGTTGAAAAGCTAGATTTAGCTGTAGATAGCTAAATGTGGCTGTAAATACCCTGAAACCTCCAGGAATACCTACACAAGTACAAAAAATAGCAAAAAAAAAACACAACTTTCCGAGAAAGCTTGTTAGAGAGATTAGCAAAATAATTCCAGAAAATAGTGATCGAAAAACTTGCATGCAGAGTAAAAAAAATGAAACCAAGAAAGAGTAATCGCAACTAAAAAATAACGAGTGCATGTTTACCCGATCTCAACTCTGATACCATGAAAATAGTTTGTGAGAATCGAATCGGAAATGAGGCACCACGAAGTAGTTGCACTCCAACGGAATCGTGATAGCTCCAGCGGCGATATTGGAAAAAATGATCGATAATGGAAGAACTTGCTCAACGAAAAAAAAGCTTGCATATAGGAAAGACAAGTGGAGTGTCTTGGCATTATCATGCTCATAAATGAATAGTAAAGGGGTACATATAGGGTCTTTGTGCATAGCACACATGATGTACCCTTGAGATATCTCAAGATTCACCTTGCTGCCTTCCAATGACAAACTCTGGGTTCCTGTATGAACCTGGAAAGATAGCTCATTATAAAGTTGATATCTAGTCTAGTATAAGTTAGGTAAATGAGATTCCCAATCAATTATTGATAGAGAGTTGCATCTACCACAGGAGATGGATCTGAATGAGATAACTGCAGTCTCGTCTCCATAGGTGTAGCAATAGGTGTGTAATCCATCATCTTGAATTTCTCGAGTGTTTTCTTGGTATAATTCAACTAAGAAACAAATATGTGATTCTCTTTTTGTCATACTTCTAATCCAAGACAATAGTGCATGAACCCAAGATCTGTCATGTCAAACGATCGATTAAGATCTTTCTTCGTTGCATCAATCATCTTCACTTGAACTACCAGTGATGACTAGATCATCGACATAGACAACAACAATCACAATCTCCCCCCTTGATTTTTGAGGTAGAGATTAGGATCATATGGATTTCTAATGAATCCATGTTGAATGAGATGCTCATCAATTTTGATGTACCAAGCCCGGGGGGTGCTGTTTAAGGCCATATAGAGATTTCCTAAGTCTACATACCTTTTTTTCTTCTCCAGGTATAACATATCCCTCAGGTTGAGTCATGTAGACTTCATCCTATAGATCTCCATTCGAAATACACTTTTCACATCCATTTGATGGACTTTCCAACCAAACTGTATAGCTATCAAAATATTATCCCGATCATTTTAATCTTAGCATTTGTGGGAGCAAATGTCTCCTTATAGTTTATGCCTTATATACATACCCCTTTTTACTACCAATATTGTTTTATACTTGTTTATGGTCCCATCTAATTTGTACTTTGTTTTGAATATCCATTTGCAACCAATGGGTTTCTTCCCAGTGGAAGATTGACAAGCTACCAAGTATTTTTTTCAAGATAACTCGATATTCAACATCCATGACATATTTCCAAGCATTTGACTGTAGGGTTTCCTAGAATGTAGATGGCTCAACAGATTCAACAACTCTACTCATCAAAGAAAATTTTACTTCTTCACATGCTTTACTTGTGATTATGTGGTCTAGTGGTGGATGTATCTAGTGGAGCATCCAATTTTTCATCTTGTATCATGTTAGTATACCACTTGGGAATATGTTAAACTACTCCCGTGGGTCTTGGTCCTATCTGATCATCATCATCATCCCCATCATCACTGTCATCATTGGCAGGAACATCATCTTTTGTTTTCACAATAGGTGAATTATCTACATCAGGTGAGTCTCGGAGGAAGATTCTCTCCTTCCTTCTTCTCAAAGAACTCAACATCTCTGTTGGTGTAGACTTTTTGGTCTTCGGATCCATCAATCTTTACCAAAGAGTCTCTTCACTGTAACCAATGAAGATGAGTTTTTGTGACTTCATATCCAACTTATTTTTTTCTTGGGTATGTGCATGCTTGCTTTGCACCCGAATACTCGAGGTGTACAACGAATGGCTTCCTCTTTGACCATAATTAATTTGGCATCACTCCATCAAGAGAAACTATGGGCACTCTATTTAACAAATATACAACTATCTTTGTTGCTTCTGCCCAAAATTTCCTCGCTAGTCCAGAATCATCGATAATACAATGTACCATTTCCATGATAGTGTGGTTTCGTATCTTAACAACACCATTTTTTTGTGGTGTGTGTGGAGGAGGAGGCATCTGTCGACAAATCTCATGATCTTGAAGGTAGGATTTAAACTCATTCTTGGAGAATTCCCCCTCGATCTAAATAGAAAGATCGATGTGACGACCAATCTTGTTCTCTATATCTACTTTGAAATTTTTGAAGTTCTCAAAAGTTTCAATTTTTTTACGAAGACAAAATATCCACATTTTTCTTGAGTAATAATCAACACAAAGAATGAAGTACTTGAAATCCAAAATGATTCGGTTACATCGGACCACAAAGATCGACATGAACTATATCAAGCTTGCCATGAGCTCAATAAATACTCTTCTAGAATGAAGCTTTGTGTTTTTTTTACTACTAGGCAAAGTGAGGACGCTTATATATATCCATCTCGGAGAGATGGAAAACCTCTCACCATGTTATAGACTGGGTGAAGTGTTTCAAGATACTTGAAACTGATGTGACCAAGTCTCCTATTTCATAAGCTGTGAGAGGAAGAATTCTTAGCCACAAGTGATTGATCATCCTTATGGAAAAACTCTAGCTAGAGCATATGCCCCACATTGGAGGCTTTTGCAACAATTTTGAGCCTTGTGATTTTTCTCGAATTAAACAAAATTTCTTACCAGAACAACTATTAAAGTAAATCTTTAGATTTTGATCTAGAAGATGACTTAATGATAGTAGATTATTTTTCAACCCAGGGGACATATAATATATATTATAGTCTATAATTACGTAAACCAAGAGGTGGAGAAATGTTCCCAATCCCCTGTACTGTGTAAGAACAATCATCACCTAATGAAATATGATTTTTCGAAGGTGTGTCCCTCATTTTGGTAAACTAGTCTCTGTTCCCGGTCATGTGTCAAGTGGCTCCTAAATCAACATACCAAACAACACTAAATGATGTGGATGGTTCACTTTGGAACGAGAAGTGTCCAAGAACTCCTCATTTTTGAATGTTCTTTCTTAGCTATATTTCCTTGTTGATGGGGTTTTCTTCACCAGTTCCCCTTCTTCTACCCTTGATTGTAGTGTGAATGTCCCTTATGAGATTGTTGATTTTGAGGTCTATAATTACTTGATGAACCTTTCTTATATGTATTATACCAACAATCTTTTACATCATGTCCTTTGTTGTAGATAGGACATTTATTCTTATTCTTGTCCCCATGTTGATGCTATTTTTGGGACTTTTGAGAGGAATGAGATTTTCCTTTTCCTTTTCCTTTTTGATGAGAAGATAATGCTTGTTCCTCTTCATCATATTTGTTGTAAAATGCTTCTTGTTGTTGTAGTAGATTCACTAGCTTGTCAAAACTAACTGTCTGATCTAACAAGTTGAGTGTCGTCACAAAAATGTGATAAGGAGGGAGTGCTCTCAGAACAATGGGAATGAGAGTTATATCAGTGACCTCCTCTCCCGTGGATATAAGTGAATCCATTAATTTTGTAACACTTCTTAAGAAAGCTTCTACTTTCTCATTCTGTTTGAATTTCAGTGTGTGTAATTGACTCTAAAAATTTAGAATTATGTTCTTATTTTTGGCCTCGTATACTGTGCTTAACTTATCCCACACTTCTTTTGCTATTGTGGCATCTCAAATGTGACGTTGCACTTCATCGACATCGCAAATAGGATTATGACTTTGGCCTTCTCGATTGGACATGTCAAACTTCCTCTGTTGAGTTACATCATCTAGTGATCTGGTTGTAGAACCATTCACAATAGAATATATCTCCTCAAACTCAATTTGTGTTTTGATCTTATTTTTCCATGCAGCATAATTATCTCCTCTAGGATTTGTGAGTTGGAAGAAATAGCTTGGGGATGTTGGTGCCCATTTTCTGAATTCACTGATAAATGGTAAGGCTCTTATCACTCTAGGTATACGGTCTCCCAATATATATACCGTTATTTTGATATACCAAACCTTTCTTTATGCGCGCCCTTCTGATATACCCATCGGTGCGTGGAAGAAGCTTTACCTTTCTATATACTTGGCGGTACATGAAAGAGAAGTTAACGTATGTGAAAGACTATGATATGTGGTACGAAGACAATACTCAAAGGGATCTGTGTGATTATTGAAATTGACACAAAGAAATATTCTCATACGCGAGCATAACTTCGTTATATACTCGAATAATTTTAGTATCCAGATTTATGTCTTGCAATCATTCACATACGGATGGGATGGTTCAAAGTGTGTGCACTGTGTCCTTATTATTCCCTATCGATTTATAGGGACAATTCCCAGACGACGTTGTTAAATCTATATTAGGCATTAAGTGTAGTAGTAGTCATGACATCTTTACCCGTAAGTGCTTCCTAGAGGCATTGTATATACCAAACACTGCGAATGAGATCCAAAGATCTTGTGAGTGTCAAAACCTAAATTTCATTGATTTTGTTTACAAATCTCTGCGATCTTTAGCAATAACAATGTTTACATTCAAATATGGAAACTTGAATATTAGTAAAATCCACTGAAAATATATAATTACATCCAATATGTAGAAAAATTGAATGTCAGGAAAAAAAAATTTGTTTTGCGAGGCCTTGTGGCCTCTGGAGCTTAAGATGTCTCTCTGTAAAAAACCACAAAAACTAGCTTAATAAGCAATTTCTGGATGTCCCTCCTCTAGAAAACAATACTCGAATAAAGTTTAGATTGAAATGGGAGAATTTTTTTCCTAAAATTAGGGTTTTCTCCGCTAAATGCAGGCAGGGTTTAGCTATGGTCAAGTGCTCTAGAGGAGGTTTTTTCCTCTAACTCTAGCGGTTTCTCTATAATTTTCCGCCATGTGTAAAATGTTCTAAAAAAGGTTGTTGGGGGGGGGGGGTCGAACCCCTAACCTCCCCCTTACAAGAGTCTTAACAACCCCTACTAGCCACTGCAATGCTCAATGCACTTGGGATAGAAATTGAAGCAACTTGGATTTAAATTTCATGAAAAATCACTAACATTTTAAAACTGAATTGGTGCATTTTGGAGGACAGGTGGTACATATTGGCGCATCCACGTGGCTATCTTTGGGGATGGAGCTTTAGGTTATCAACTAAGAAACCACCTTTATTTTATCTTATATTTATCTCCACCTTTGTATTTTGTTGGCCATTTATTTGATTTGCTATGTCTTTTTTGTTTTGCAGGGATCCACCACTTTGTATTGTTTTTTATTATTTTCTAATGTCATTTTCCTCTGCAATCTTGTGTAATGGTCACCAATTTGTGTTATATCTCTTTTGCTTATCTTTTGAATAGGGTAGAAGCTTGGTTGTTGGGTCATTAAGGCGATGCGGTGGTGGGCATGGTGGATTGTTGGTGCGGGCTCAGACGAGGGATCAACATGGGACTTGTCTGCAAAGGCTCGGTTGCTTATCCACTTACTTTCCACAAAGAAAACTCTAGCTCCAATGAAACTTAGCCTTTAGCTCATTTAGGACATGGATCAGGGCTTGGTTGTTTGTGTGTTTGCTTGCTTAGCATTGTAGTTGGATCGACCACCTCGGGGAGCTCGGTGGAGGTTCCTTCTAAATGAACTCGGAATCGCCAATGTGTGGCTCACACTCACCAATGTGTGGTTCAATGCATCACCACAGATCAACTCAGCTTTAGAATCCAAACCGACCTCAACTCACCCAGTATGGGCTCAAACACTTTTATACAGCTTGTTTAGAATGCATAGAGAAAATCGTCCTTGTGGAAGATGGCCAATGCAATCCTGATGCAACTCGGCTATGGCTCTATTCAAATACAATGCAACTCTCCGCTTAATTATGTGGGTAACTCACTAGGAGCTCAAAGAGATTAGTTATAGCTTGGCCTTGAACTCGGTGGGGGCTTTGTGAACTTGGTGCGAGAGATCTATGGTCTACTCTTCAAAGATGTTTGCAAATTTTTTATTTTCAATCTAATTTCTATAAACTATATATGGCTCCCAAGAAAAAAAAAAATTCCTGAAATTTTGCTTGTGCGGGGGGCACCAAGTAAAAAAATTCTTTTCTTTTACATGGAGATAGAAAATGAGGTTGTGGGGATGCGGGATGGGGCTAGGAAGTTGCAGGAGGCTACACAAGCTCTCAATTGTTGCAAATGCTTCTCCAAGCTCCTCTATCTCTTCTACATTCTCTCTGCACACCTTCTCTACTCATAGGGGCTCCACCTACTCTGGTACCAAATGTATAAGAGGGATGAAAGCCTCACAAATATTATTGATATGTAATAAAATCAAGTACAATAGTGAAACCTACAATATTTATAGATATTGGACAACCAGGTATAAACAGAGAATAAGTTTCATAGGTACAACAAAAAACCATATGTGAAATAATATAGACAAATATGTTTTTGAAACAATGTAACAATAATCCTACAACAACCTCATGATGCATAATAAAAATAATACAAATGGTTATACAAACATAACCATACAACAATAATATTAAACCACATAATTATTTAAGTAACTACCTAGGTAAATAATAATTAGCTAAGGTACAATGCATATAACTTATAGTAAACTATGTTTACCCTAACATTTAGCACAACTATTGGGACATAAGGTAGCACATCCTCCAGTATATTTCTTGCTATAGGAGGGGGGTCAGGAGGATTAGGTGGCTCAGGATCTAGTGGATTTGGTGGTTCTGTGGGTGAAGCAAACACAAGAGGTAATACGGGTTCGGATCCGGTGAGCACGGTCCGTACCAACCCTAACAATTGTATTTTGAGATGTCTCTTTGTCTCCCGCATCACGAGAGGAATTGAAGATGCATATGACCACGTTAATATGCATGAAATACTATGGCGCTAAGGGGGTTACAAATTCCGAGCATAAGCAAAGTCAACTACATTGTAAGGGCGCACATAGTTGGTACAAGAAATATGATCCAAACCAAACTTGTGTGGACTATACCATGTGTGATGCTTTCTTAGCAGAGTTTCACATACTTGAGTTTGAGAAAAAGAGCATCAACGTGTTGAAGGACATCAAGCAAGGCATGGCTGAAAGTGTTAGGGAATATGATGTGTGATTCAAAACTTTGCTATCAAATTATCTTATGACATTCACCCAAGTCATCATGCTCAATGGTTCATTAGAGGTTTGATCACACCTTTTAGAAGGTTTCTCTCACACAATACTTATACAAACCCACGTGAGAAATTTAGGTAGCTCTATGTTAAGAGGCAGTTGGGAGCATAGATAGTGGAGTTAGCCCATTTTTAGAAGCTCAGATTATTGTGATGGAAAAGTAGTTAGATAAGTTGTCACTAATTCAGCTCATGAGACACGCAGTGGTATTTGGTGCATGGACTATGAAGTATAAGGACATACTAAGGATAGTTTCCCTCATAAATCGGTGCATGCACCATGTTGTTGGACTGTGATATCTGTCACTTAGATCATGATTCAAGTAGGTTCCCATTATTGCAACATGCGATAAGAAAGAATGTATCTTATTACTTGCAAAGATTTACAGTCTACCACTCATGACATAAAAATTGTAGGTTGATTGATCAGATTCATGATGTCATTGATACTGTGTACGTCAAACCAATGTTGCAAACAATTCCAAGGAGTAAGGTGAGCATCATGATAATTACAATGAAGGGCACTCTGATGGAAGTGGTAGAGGTAGAGGTTAGGGATACCATGGAGGATTTAGAGGCCGAGGTCACAATGGAAAAAGTGAGTTCCCTCATGGAACATGTTATACATGTGGATCCCCTGATCATTATAAGTGTGAGTGCCCTCATAAAATGTTATTTTCTCCTTTTGTGGAAAGAACCACAATTATGAAGAATTCCTAGATTTGTATGAGCACCTGAGTAAGAAGCAAAAGTAGGATAAGGGTGCAGGAATGGTTAGAGTACATCACACTATGGGAGATCAGTGGATGCCAAAATTAGCACTTGATCTTGAGATGTTTCTTGTATTTTAGTCACTACACGCATTGAGGCTACATGCACCAGGGAAGTTTCTAAAGCAGAAGCCTATTATTACAAAAGAGGAGGTATTGCATGCAAAGTATCTAGACCCTACTCATTAGAAGGAAGTTTATCAAGAAACCATGGAAGTTATTAGAAACTTGTAGGGTGAGATACAATGCTTAAAAGAGTAGTCACGGAAGTTGGAGTAGGAAAACATAAGTTGAGCTTCCTCAGAAGGATGTTGATGATTTGAAGGAGGTTTGTAAGATGTTGTGACAAGAAAACATCATTCCTTTATTGGGGGAATGGTAAGGGGAAGATGTCACGCACATGTTGGAGTTGAGCATGAGAGACATATTTTACATGCTAACTTACCTCCTCACAGTTTGATTATGACAAAATAGATCACTCTAAATGTAGTTGTTGATGGATGGATTTTGAGTAAACATTTTGATTGATACATGTGTAGAAAGTGAATGTAATCACTTTGTATGTGTGAAATCAGATGGGGAGACCACCATTACAACCATCTTCAAATGTGTTTTTTATGGAAAATAGACTAAAGCCACACCATTGGAGTCTTGAAGGATGCTACTATTACTATACAAGGGGCCAAGTTTATTGGGACTTTGAGGTCTTGGCACTTGCAGAGGCAGATAGTTTTCAACATTTCTTGGGCACCCTTGGTGTTATGTGAATAATGTTGATCTACACTTTAATAAAGGATATCATTTTGAGAACAAGGAAGAACGCATCATCATTCCTTTGATGGATGGAAAAGTTGCACCTTATGTAGAACCTTTGAGTGAAGAGGATTTGAACAGAATTTATGTGCACACCATTAGAGATCTTGAAGTACTTGAGCCATCAAAGGAAGGAGTTATTCAATGGGATGATGCATAGTCTATGAGTGATACTACAATGTTGCATGTGACAACTAGGCACATGGACTTATGAAATGATTGGGCACGAGATGAAGAGTGCAGTCACATGTAAGTAGGCCACATTTGTTAGGTGTTTGGGTAGTAACAGTACCAAGGTACACTAGCGAGGGAAATCCTGAAGTATTTTTGCATGCTATGGAAGCCCAATGGACAAATCAAGTGGAAAGAAGGAATATGTTGGTGTATACCTTACATGGGACAACAATGCGTGCTGGTGGATGGTACACAGAGATGGTCTTTTAGAGTGGTGAGAAGTGAGAATCACCTTCTCTGCTAGATTTCTTTGGAGCAATGCGCCTACCAAGACATGTGAATTCCATGGGAAGGATTCTTACTTCACATCATGTTCAAAAGTGTGAGAGACTCTGATAGAGGGGTAAGAGGCCTTACCACCTTCACTATGGGTGCACAAGTTCTACTTCACCTTGCGAGGTTGCACACGCATGGTATGTTTATGTAGAATTGAATAGAGAAACATGGAATTGGCAAGAATTGACTACGCAGGTATGATTCAGACCTTTGACTATTTTTCCACTAAACCTCCAGTGAATGAGGCATTACAGTTATGAAGCACTTGACTATGGGAGATAGTGCAAAGGCTGAGGAAATTATTCAGGAGTTACTAGGTGAGTCAGATCTGGAGGCACACTTTGAAGAAGAAGAGATAGATGAAGAATAACTTGGGTGCACGTCTACCTAGAAAAAGAAAAAGGTAAGATGGTCTATGTAATTGATGATGAAGAAGTGGATAATCTGATGTTGAGCATACTGAGGGTACATGCGTGAGGTCTTAGATAAGTGCAGATGAGAAGGCACACATGTATCATGAGCCTATGAAAATGAAGAAGGTCAACATTGGGACAGATGTTGAACCTAAGGAGGCCATCATTGGTGATTATTGGTCTGACTCAGAGGTTGCTAAGATAATTGAGTTGTTGCACACTTCCAGGACTTATTTCCTAAAGGCTATCATGAGTTGAAAGGGTACATCACTCTTTGGGTGAGATGAGGATTAAGCTAAAGGAAGGTGCATGCTTGGTTAGGAAGAGGCCTTAAGATGAATCCTAATCTTATGCATCAAGGTAAAGGAAGAAATTGATAAGATGTTGAAATTTGGAATCATTGAGCCCATTGAGGAGTCAGTGGGTTAGCCCTATGGTGATAAGTATAAAGAAAGATGGAAGAATAAGAATTTGTGTGGATTATAGGGAGTTGAATGTTGCATGTGTAATAGATCCTTTTCCCACACCTTTTACTGAAGAGATTTTGGAAGGCGTTGCAGGGTGCGAGATCTACTCCTTCACTGATGGATTTTCTAGATATCATCAGTGAGGATAGCTAAAGAGGATCAAGAGAAGAAAACTTTCACCACTAAATGGGGAAGTTTTGCATACACAGTTATGCCTTTTGGATTGAAGAATGCACCTACGCATATTTTCACGCATTGTTGTGCAAGCATTTCAAGAATTTATTCATAAGTTTTTACATGTTTACTTGGATGATTGGATAGTTTATGGGCTAGTGAAATATCATTGTGATAATTTAAGACTTATGTTTGAGAGGTGTCAACAGTTGAGCATCTCCTAAACATTAAGAAGTGTGTTTTTTTGCTACACCCTTTGGGACTTTTTGGGGCACATTATCTATAAAGAAGGCTTGTTAGTGGATCCTGCTAAGGTTGTTGTTATTTTGGGCTTAGAGGAACCTACTAACCAGAGTGAGGTGTGGATTCTTAGGGCACATAGGATATTACCAATGGAATTTTATCAAAGGATATGCTAAGATTTTTCATGCACTTGGAAGAATTATTATTGAAGAGTAAAGGAAAGTTCCATTGGGGTGAAGCGCAACAATGCACATGTTTTGAGACATTGAAGGAAAGGCTTACTACAATGCCTATTTTATGCTTTCCTTCATGGACCAAACCTTTTCATGTGCATGTGGATGCCTCTTGGCATGGCCATTAGCATGGTATTATAGCCATCCTGAGAAGGTATTATTGATCATCCTATTTGTTTTGCAAAGCAGAAGTTGACCCTAACTGAACAAAATTATACAACTACAGAGCGCGAGGCCTTGTCCATGATCTACGTGCTACATAAGTTTAGACAATACTTTATTAGCTACACCCCATTTATATTTCTATACATATCACATGGCACTTAAGTACTTGGTGAACAAGCCCATTTTGTAGGGGCACATATGTCATTGGATTTTGTTGTTTCAGAATTTGACTTTATAGTGGTGGTTAAGCCAGAAAGAGTAATTCTGACCAGATCATTTATCAAGGATTAATTCAGGTGAGGACGTGTAGAATTTGAGGATATAATGTTAGATGCACAACTATTCAAGATTGAACCACGCCCCTAACTTAGAAGATATTGTTGTCTTTTTGTACTAGTGTGGCACCTGAAGGGATGAAGAGTTTAGAGAAGAAACAACTTTCCATATGTGCACATGCACCTTACATGTTGATTAGTGGAGACTTATACAAACTAGGTCGGGATGAATTTTGTGTTGCACGGTGTGTACTTGAGCATGAGCATGAAGCTATTATGGAGGAAGCTCATGGTGGGATTGCAGGTGGACATTATGCAGGAGATGCTACCACGTGTGTAAGATTTTATTGGTTGGTTTGTGGTGGGAAACACTATATAAGGATTGTAAAGAATATTGTAAGGCATGTGACCATTTTCAATGCCTTGGAAATCTAGGCATAGAGATGAAATGCCTTTGAGGCCTATTGTAGTGCAAAACCTTTTGAAAAGTGGGAAATTGACTTTGTGGGTCCTATTTCCCCACCTGTGTGCAGGACTAGATCATGCTACATTATAACTTGTACAAATTATCTTACAAGGTGGGAAGAAGCAATGCACCTACAAAGGATTGCATGACAACTATGATAACAAAGGTTTCTATGGGGAGAACATTATCAGTAGGTATGGATGCCCATTGAGTTTGACAAGTGATAGGGGTACTCATTTCCTTAATGAGACTATCGGATATTATTGGTAGAATTTATGGTGGCACACCATAAAAACAACACCCTATCACCCACAGAAAATGGAACTATTGAGGCTTTCAACAAGATATTGGGACATACATTGACTAAGATTTGTGATGTTGGAAGGAAAGACTAGGATGATAAAGTCTTTGTTGTACTTTGGGCATACATGACAACTTATAAAATTGAACAAAGCCACACCCTTTCAGTTGGTGTTTGGCATGGAGGCTATTTTACCATGGAATTCATGTTACCTTCTTTACTATATTGTGTGCAGAGGTTTGGATGATGAGAAAGAACTTGAAGAGAGTGCATTGATAAACTGATGCAGTTGGATGAAAGGTGCACCATTTCTAGATGGAGTCAGAAGACAAAAGGCCAGGAAGAAGGCATGGCATGATAGGCATATTAAGGATAAAAATATTGAAGTTGGATAGATGGTTCTTCTTTATGATTCCAAGTTTTTGTGCCACCTTGGAAAGCTCAAAGTGCATTGGTTGGGACCATATGTTGTGACTTACATACTTGATTCAAGGTGCTTTCCAGTTACAGGCATGGATGGGACATGGTTTCCTAGTTATTTCAATGGGAGTAGGCTAAAGCCCTACTATAAATAAGTCTTCTTGGTGTTTGTAATAAGGAAGTATTTCAGTTAGATTAGATTTCCTTAATGCATTTTCTTTATATGTGTTTCCTTTCATCGTTGTTATGCTTTGTCAATTTAGTTCAATGTTTTTTGTGTAATAAGTGCACTTGTGCGCACTAGGAGCTGATTACTATCTAATTACATTCATGCACGAGGATCACATACCTTTAGTGTGGGGGTAGGTCAAGGAAAAAGAAAAGGAAACAAGAGCATGATATATGGAGTCCTAAGTATCGGAGGGGCATGCATAGTGGTGGTGATAATGGTTGTTGGAAAATGATAAGGTGTCATAAGGAAGATGGTGATAATAAGGATGATGCCAAGGAAAAATCCACATACATGAATGAACACGTAGGGAAACGTGAGGTAGGCAAATGGTAGGAGAACTACTTGGAATAGGACACAGTGGTTGATGTACTTCATGCTTGAGAGTGTGCGTAAAGGAGGTCTCATGGTCGGTGTAGTTTTACATGTGCCGTAAGGTTGCAGAGGTTACGCATGTTGGACGTGAGAGAAATGTGCTTGGAAAAGTAGAAAATCCAAATTTATTATGGTAGTATGGTGGTAGGTGGTATTGTAATTAATGCGGTAAAAATTAAAAACTATAAATAAGGGGTCATGGTAAATCATTTTTACCTTGTGAAAATTTGTGAATGAGCTTGTGCAAACTAGGGCATCCTCAAGAGTATTGGTGAAAGATCGATTGTGAAGGTAAATATTTGAGAACTAGATTGAAAGAAGAACATGTGTGTAGAGTGAGTTTGTGAAATAATTTTATGGGTTTGAATGGTGTAGTGTGAAGAAAGGAAGGTTTTAGTTAGGGTTTTGAAAACTAGGGCATGACTTGTAGAATTTGCACAGGAGAGTTATGGTTAAAGGTTTGAGGCATCAGGAAAAACAAAAGAAACAAGGTAAAACTAACAAGTACCCAACCAAGAATGGCACCAAGGAGGGAAAAACAACCATTTCACCCAAGAAAAGGGGCAAGGGCAAGGAAAAACCAAGTGTGGCAAGCAAATTTCAATGAGGAGTGGTATTCAGAGATGCAATACCCATATGGGGTATTGATGGGGATGGAGTGGGTGTCCCATGTAAGGAAAATGGTTATAAGTGATTATAACCATCAAACCAATCAGACTAAGAAGGACATGACTTTGGAACTAGGTTTGACCTATAGGAAAGAGGATGGCCGATGATAAACCAATGTATGATGACTTGGTGCAAAGGACTTTGGAGAAGGCCGAATTATTACAACTATATGAACTACCATTTTTGGCAAGCCTGAGAGATTGTACTAGTGGCTAATGTCATGCATACATGAAGATTATTTTTACTTTTTGGAAGGAGAATGCGCATAACCCCACATATTAATCTCAAAGTTCACTAGACTCATCTCACTTGGGGAGTCATTTGATGATGACTTGGTGATAATGAGGTTGTCAAAGAAACAACTAAGGAATATGAGTATAAGAAAGGTGGGTGCCTTTGATATCTCAAAGATCAATAATCTAGTGATGAAGATGGTTGCACCTACTTACCAAAATTGAGTGGACAGGAAAGGTGGACCCAAGTTAATAAGAGGTGGTTGAATGTATGTAAGAAGATAGTAGGGGGACCATCTACAACATCTCGGCCTTCATTGTAGAAGATATAATTGATGTCATGTGAGATGGAGAAAAGATAATGTATGGAAATATCTTTCTCTTGATCGTATTCTCTAAGATTGGGGTGCTCGATGGGCGAAAAATAACATATGGGAGTACCTAAAAAGAACCCTCCCCTGCTAAAGAGATTTGTGGCTTATACTTGTGATACTATGACACCGACATATAAGGCACATAGATAAATGGTACAAGTGGATGCACGATGCCTTTGGCACCGAGTGGAGGATCCCAGAGAAACTACCACCTTGGTAAAAGATGAGGCTGAATTTGTAGTTTACCAACAATTTTACATTGGCAAGTTCACTCTTACTTGATGGCACCAAGAGCCCATGGTGTAAATTACCATTTTCCTTTACAACGCAGTACTTCCAAAGCACGGTTAACAGGTTCAAAGAGGAAAAGAAGTTGAGATTTGATCTAAGTATTATAGATCAAGAGCATCACGAGCTACACTGTTCAACACTTTCTACCCAAAGAAGCACACATATGTGGAAAGGTATGTCTCACATGACATACATATGATCAAGCCTATTACAATATTGATTGTTGGGGCCACTGTAAGGGTGTATATTTATCTATGGCCAAGTTTGAACAAGGCACATATTTAGAGGATGATGTAAGTATACCCGAGGACCCTTCAGGAGAAAGAAGGTAGAGACAAAGAAGAAAGATAGAGAAGAGAATCCTACAACAAGTAGGGCACCGCGAGCATGCATGAAGGCCAGCCACAGGACAAAGGAAATAGGTGCAGTATGAGTACTTATACTCAAGGAAGAGGTCCCCAGTAAAATAAAAATCTTCTGGTGAAGAAGAAACCAAGGGTAGTTTAGAGTTTTGACTCTAAAGAAATGGAGAGCTTGAAGCACAAAAGAGACAGAGGGGGAGGAGGAAGAATAAGAGATCCTGAGAAGAACCCCCATGTACAATGTGCATGAGTTTGATGAGGAGCATAGCATGCCTTTAGAGGAGGTTAGAGAAGTAGAAGTGGATGGAGAAGAAGAAGTTGGAACAAATGTGCAAGATACTACACACATCTCTCGGCCCAGAGATAGAGACCATTTGTGGAACGAAGTCGCAGGATTATATAGACCTTGGTCGATCAGGAGGTGGAGTGCGCAGTGCTGAAGAGGAAGAAGAAAAAGAGAAAGGTGGGAGTCTGGGAGGAGAAACAAGTTTGGTGATAGGTTTCCCAAAGGGTGTGTGCATGGTGGTAGATGATGTGTACATCCTCAAGGGACCTATTATGTCCTATGATGATGCATCCCAACAAAGTATTGTGCACTCATTACCAAAGTACAATATGCCAAAGAGACCAAATTTTTTTGTGGTCATCTTTTTTAAGGAAGGTGCACTTCCATGCACAAGAAAGATGTTTTCCTAGGACATTTGAGTCCCATGTTGATGAACCAAAGTTTGAAGTCAATACAGGGCATTGTTGATACATGCGCTCTCACCGAGCTCCAAGGAGATGAATCCAATAGTGGATTCTCAACAATTAACTGATGAACAAGCATGTAATGCATTGAATAAGGTATCGGTGGAAGTGGAGGCTAGATTATTTGGGAGGAATAACAAAATAAAAGCATTGGAAAAGGAGTTAGAAGAGAAGAATAAGGATATTATCAAGAGGATAGGAGATAAAGGGAAAGAACATATTATTGTGTAGTTAAAGGTTGAGCTATGGGAGGAAAAGGAAAGGTGCATGAGGCATATAAAAGGAAGAGTTGATAAAAATTCTATCATACTAGCGCACCCAGAGTTAACCCCCTACAAAGACATATGAGATGGCCCTCCATTGTTTGGAGGATTTAACGTGCATAATCACGATGCAAAAAGCAACCCCTAGTACACTAGAGTCTGTGGAAGAAGTTATGGCATGGTAGAAAAATAGCAAGAGAAGGAATAGATCGAGGTGACCATAACTTAGTACACTAGCTTCTTGTCATTTAAGACCATGGCTCATATGGCTGAAAGTTGTCTATGAAAACTGTGAAGATAGGGATTAGGTGGCAAGCATGTTGGTTTCCACTCATGAGGCAGATTTAAAGGAGTTCTAGACCAAGAACAAAAATAAAATCGGGTGGAATGAGATAGGATCCTTGCAGAGGTCGAGAAGAAGAGTGACATTATTGATATATTAAGGACCTCTATAAAGTAATAAGCTCAAGGAATTATATCCCTAGGTAACGCAAAATGGATGTTGACAAACCTTGGCAAATAGTTGGAAAATTTGGTTGACACATTCAAAGCCAAGGGTGAAGAGCTAACATTTGAAGAAGTCAGTACAATGATGGGGGATCTATTCAAACAAGTGCAAAAGTGAGGTGGAGGGATGGAATGCAATTGAAGCATCATTGAATAAGGATTTTCCCATCCTCCTTACATAATGACAAAATTATTTTATTCTTTGGCGATGACAGACATTCTTTTATTCTTTTGGCTATATTCTTTATTCTTTATTCATGGAGAGATTAATCAGATTACCCATTTTCGAGGGTGGAAATGAAGCAAGTGTGGGGTAATGTTGAGCATGGAAAATGACTAAGTCCCTAGAATAAGGTTAGCACACATGTAGAGGCATTGTAGAAGAAAGGCACATGAGGATTTGCATGAGGAGAATAAGGTTTGTGCAGTTGAAGGAAAGGAATGCGCACAGAGGAAGAATGGACAGACCAACACTTAGCCAATTTTGGAATGAAAAGCTAAATATAGACTTGGAGTGGTGGCCAAGAAAGGTTTTGAAGATAAGATTAAATGAGAAGACTTGTAGTTCAAGCAAAGTCTATTTTGGGAAAGATCTCATGCGAAGGAATATAAAGCAACATGCATATTTTTGAGCTAATAATAGGATGTAAACTAGAGTTATCTATAGAAGAACTATTAGTAGAAGTACTTGCATGCTTTGTATTTGTCTTGTAAGCGGCACATGGCTATTCTTAGCATGCAACCTATTTTGAGAATTCTTAGGTGGTGAAGGGCAAGTCCCCACCCCTATAAATATGTAGTGATAGGCACAACCTAAGAGAGATCAGACTATATTATAAGGTTATGATGTTATTTTTCTTATGTGCATAATCTTATGGAGGAATTTATGATGTATTCATTTATTGTACTATTTGTGGATTAATATAATGGAGTTATGTGGATGGATTCTAGTTATGAATAACAATGTTAATGGATCTTGTAGAGTAGATATGATATTTGTGCTTGTTTAAAGTTCATTATGTTATATGTTAGATCTGATTCTTGTATACCTAGATCTGGTTTCTTTGTTACTATTATGGGATGTATTAGATCTTGATCATGTTTAGAAATTTTTCCTCTACCTCTTCTCTCTAGAGCTAGTTGAAAGCCTTGTTTTCTAGTGACTAAAAATCAAGATCCTCAATACCTTGGGATCTTTGTCCTAGTGTATATATTTTCTCCGCCAAAGTGTGTTATGACTTATGATTCACTTTAATATTATTTCATTGGGAAGCACAATATGTACCACATGGTGGGCACCAAAAAGTGTTGGTTGGAAAATTTGTATCACATTACAAGCAACAATTCGAGGGAAAACAGTCCTCCTCTTTATAGGAGAGGTTCCCTTATTCACCAAATAAAAAAACTTCTTATTTTAAAATGTACAATCTATCAATATTCAAATGAGGATTTCGATGCACAAAATGTATCCATATTCAATCATTCTCAATACAGAAGAAAAATATGCGTAGAAGAATCAATGATTTGAGGAATGCACATGGTAGTGCTTTCAGATATATAGATTGTAGAATAATATCCTACTCATGCATACATGAAATTTCAAGGGCACATGAATCTATTTATATCTGAATACAGGACATATATGCAATAGACACAAAGTTCTCAACATTGCATCAACTGAATTGAACACAAAGTTTCATATCTAAATATATCAAATCCACATTCACAAGCTAAAGAATAGAAATAGAGAGAACACAAGAAAAGAGAGGGAAGAACTTATTCTCTATTGATTTTTAGTGGTTTTGTATTTTCACATTCAAAGCATCAAAATCCAAAACCCTTTTTATAATGAGATAAATCCTTTTATTGGCATTAGGGCTATTGTAACTAACTTCCTAGTTTCATTATCTTTTAATTAAGTGTCTCCACTTAATTAATGATTTACACTTTAGTTAGCTTATTTACACTTTTACATATTTTTTAAAAATCATAAAGCTAAATTTTGAACTACATTTACTAGAAAGAAGAATCTATGAAATAGGAGAAGGAACACTTGTAGAAGGTTCCTACATGGAGTCTTCACTTTGAGTATTTGATTTATAAAATGTTGGGAATTGGGATCGGAATAGTGCTACGATTTAATAAAAACAAAATCATGCACATAGGATCTAAACAATTCCCAAAATCTACAAAAGACGGTGGAAGTATAAACTAGAATAATCCAAATCAAGACAACGTACACACACATAACACAACACATACCATGGTTCACCTAATGTGGGCTACGTCTACAAAGATAGAGATCTCATATATATAATACAACAAGAGTACAAACCAAATCTTCACTACAAGAGTACAATACATCTCTCCAAGAATATCTCCTCTCCTCCGGATCTCTAAACATCTCCATGAGTGCACTCACTTTGCCTCTAAACACCACTAGTAAATCTCACATAACCAGGAACTACTACATCTCTGAACTGCTACCAAGTTCTCTATGGATCTACTGAACAAGACCTCTCACATGGGTCTACCAATGTGCAACCATGACTGTGCACCAAGAAGTAAGTATGTCTCTCCATCACTGCATGCATAACATGTGTAAACATGAAGACAACCTCCTCTATAATATCTAGATCTACATGGATCAACAATACAAGACTAGATCTACATAGATCTATAATACAATATCTCACCAACATGTGGATCTACAAAATAAACTCGATGTGCTTTGCATACTATACGAAGCCATTACAATGAGACAATAACTATACAAAGAAAATACAGTAGAAGACGTTACCCTCTTCTCACCATTTAGATGTACCTGCTATTTCCTTCATCTAGCTCCTCTCCATGGAGACTCTGTCTTCATGTAACATGTTCTTTCTTTCTCTTCTTCTTCTTCATCCTCTCAATCTAGGAGAATCAAGGATCTAATTCAATCCTTCTCTTAATTCACCTTCTAACCCTATCTTTCATGCTTATATATGCATATACAAACTTAGGGCACAATAGCCATGCATTTACAATTAATAGATCTTATTTAATGCTAAAAATAGATCTAATTCATGAGAGTTAAATATAAAATTTCACGCATAGGTAACCGGTGACTAAGCATCGCTCTTTGCCCGACCATCACCGGTCACTTCGACTGGACTAACCAACATCAGATTACACCCGACCACGCCAAGTGGTTATTGTCAAAACTAGTAACATGTAAAATAGGCTATCTGTGAAGCAATTCAACTCCACAATCCTAACAATCTCCCACTTGGAGATAAATTTCTGAACTTGTACATGTACCTATACATCACCATCCTCTACGCACTATGAAGACCATATATTATTTCCTTATAAAATTATCTCAAAAACTAAATAAAACCAGGAAGATCAAACCATCTTCTCAAACCAAGAAGATAAAAAAACGTGACTTACCAAACCACCATGAAGCTACAACTGATCTGTGATAACGAGCTATCCATACATCAAGCTCCCACTGAATCATAACACCAAGCCTCTCATGTAACCAAGCCATCATGACTAACACACCTGTAAGAGCTCCCACTCAACACTGAAGTACTGAGCTTCAACTACAACTATAGCCATACCTATAAAACCAACCATGTTCTCTATCCATTTATCCATGTCTCCATGCAACCACCAATGCAACTATCCAAAGATAATTCAAATTGGAATATGTGAAAGCAAAACAAGATCCCAGTAAAAACAATCCTGAATGAGTTCTACATGCAATAGTGGGTGATCAATCCATAAACACCTGTATAACTCAAATAAATCCAAACACTACAATCTACAAATCCAACCCTGCATAAACAACTAGCATGTCCAAGACATTCATTTGTAGATAACATATCTATCAAGGAGTAACATAGTAATCAAGAGGAAATACAAACATCCCCTACTCATGCTCAAGGCATCTAAACCATGCTCATAGGCATCCATGTGCAAATAAAACATCTGCATCATCATAGACTCACAAAACTGAATCTATCCACATGTATAAACTCACCTATACATCCATCCATATCATCAGGCTCTCCAGAAGCACCAAGTCTCTCACCGACTAACTCCAAAGCCATATATGAATCCTGTGCTCATCAATGTCAATAAAAACAACCATGCTAAACCATGCAACTAATACAAAGTGCAAATACCAAAGATACATGTCATCAACATACTTTGAAAAAACCAACCAAGATGAAAGAAAAACAAGGGCACCATCTAAAAATGGTAAATAAACATTGTTGTCAAACCTGTGACCAAACCAACCACGGTTTCCCAATGACCAACCACGGTTAATCCTATCCGACACTAGTCTCTCGTAAGAGTCATATTTTCTCTTTTAACCCTTAAAACTCTGAAAAATGGTTCTATCATATTCACCCACCCGAATTTAACCATCAATTGTAATCCCATAGGATATGCAAGCACCACAAAATAAACCGAAGTGACATCACAAAGTAATAAACTCAATATACCTGTAAATCTTTCACTTCCCTCCAAAACCAACTAGTGCATCTCGCCACTTTGAATAGTAACAACATCCTCTCACTCGCATGTGCATCACAAATCCAAATCTATGCAAAGCCAACAACCATGGCTTTATCCCACGAAAATGAAATCCTTGCACTACCTTTAACACCAAGCTCAAAAGCTAATATGTCAGTGATAAATAAAACCAGATGAAAGAAAATATAAAATGATTCCCTTCTTATCAAATAATATTCCTACATCACGAGAGTTTGGACTTCTTGTGAAGTAGGTGAATCAACTTCTTTTCATCCCGTGTACTCAACATCTTTTGTTACCTAACTGTTGTATCCGGCCATGACTTTTCATTTAGTATCTCATCCTTAGACTATATATCCTTGTCCTCAATATTCCACACAACCGGGAAATAAAAGTCAAACAACACCAAAAACATGGTGTAAATATGTGCACACTATCCAAACATAATATCATCTACTCCAAAAGAAAGAAACAAAACATGAACCATATAGAGATACCTGACGCAAAGTCTCACTAGACTAACCAAGCCAACTCCATCCCTTTTCTGATCCAAACCTTGAAGTGATCTACACTTTACTCGCACCGTACACAATGTGCAAGAAACATGATCCTCCAAAACAAAACACTGAACCAACCATGCCCTCTTCTATTGTAAGAAACCATGTGCAAACTCATTGTCATAGAGACCATCCACGGTTCGCTTTGACCAATGCCGTTACCCTCTATGACCGATGTCAATTCCCTGACCGACATCGGTGTTGTTGGAACTAACACAATACCACAAATTGGCATAGGTCACCAAACCAGGTGCCTATTCGACCAAAGCCAATAGTTGTGTTGAGCCAGTCATTTCAAGAAGCACCCAAATCTTGCACAAAAACTTAACAGCAATAATACATGCAATAAAAATTGCACCAAGATGAAATACATCACCTTACCAACACCAAGATACTCAACCGCATCTTCAACTGAAGAACATGCTTCTCTGATGGAAACCCCGTCTTCATTTTGTGCTACTATATTCTACCTCTCTAAGAAGCCCATGCATCTAACTGCACCAAAGGATGCATAATTGCTCCTTTTCTCTCATTCTCAGATCTAGATCTGCAATCCCAAACATGCATGTGTAACCAAAATAATATAAGCACTGCAATACCAAGATAAAACCATACCTCAATAACCGGATCTGCAATCTAACCAACATGCTTGTGCCTCCAAGAACCAGGGACACCTCAATAAACCAAGATACATTCCATGCATCTTCTTAATTCTTTAGATATGTGATTTTTACGTTAAAAAAAAAAGCTACCCAAGAATCGACCACAACACCCTCGCCACGATGACGGTTGCCACTTAATCGACATCGGTCACTATAATTTCCAGCAACCTTACTCTTCTAGCTCCCACTTGAGATTGAATCTCTTCCTGTGATCTTCTCATCAGGAAAAACAAACCCTACTCTCATACATGTCAGTCAAACCACTAACAAAACCATGAAGAAAACCCTTGCTCTAAAATAACCAAGCTAACCAAGATCTGATACTAGTTGTTGGGAATTCAGGACTGTGAAATAGTGTTATGATTTAATAACAAAAAAAATCATGCACAGGATCTAAACAATTCCCCAAAATCTACAGCAGTGGAAGTATAAACTAGAATAATCCAAATCAAGACAAAGTACACACACATAACACAACATGTACCATGGTTCACCCAATGTGGGCTACATCCACCAAAGATAGAGATCTCATATATATAATACAAAAAGAGTACAAACCAACTCTTCAATACAAGAGTACAATGCATCTCTCCAAGAGTATCTCCTCTCCTCCAAATCTCTAAATGGATCTCCATGAGTGCACTACAACTATGCCTCCAAACACCACCAGTAGATCTCACATAACTAGGAACTACTACATCTCTGAACTGCTACCAAGTTCTCTGTGGATCTGTAACAAGACCTCTCACATGGGTCTACCAATGTGCAACCATGAATGTGCACCAAGAAGTAAGTATGTCTCTCCATCACTACATGCATAACTTGTGCAAACATGAAGACAACCTCCTCTATAATATCTAGATCTACATGGATCAACAATACAATATGATCTCATGGATCTACAATACAAGACTAGATCTACATAGATATATAATACAAGATCTCACCAACATGTGGATCTACAAGAAGAAACTCTATGTGCTTTGTATACTATGTAAGCCATTACAATGAGACAATAACTATACAAAGAAAATACAGTAGAAGACATTACCCTCTTCTCACCATTTAGATGTACCTGCTTATTTCCTTCTATCCAACTCCTCTCCATGGAAACTTTGTCTTCATGTAACCTATTCTTTCTTTCTCTTCTTCTTCTTCTTCATCCTCTCAATCTAGGAGAATCAAGGATCTAATTCAATCCTTCTCTTAATTCACCTTCTAACCCTAGCTTTCATGCTTATATAGGCATATACAAACTTAGGGCACAATAGCCATGCATTTACAATTAATAGATCTTCTTTAATGCTAAAAATATATCTAATTCCCGAGAGTTAAATATAAACTTTCACGCATTGAGTAATCGGTGATGGTTACTTACACCGACCGTCACCAATCACTTCCTAACTGGATCGATGACGACACCGGTTACACTCGACAAGACGCGCCATTCTTAAAAACCAATAACATGTAAAAGCAGACTATCTGTGAAGCAATTCAACTCCACAATCCTAACATAAAATTAAAAGAGCTCCGAAATCACCATGCCTTTGGAGATGGTGGTGTTTTCTATAAAATTGGTTCAAATACCTAAGGAATTCTCCATCTCCTTTCTCATATCTGCATTTTGCACTAAACCTTTGGTTGTCTCTATGACTACATTATGCAATTCACTGATTTCTTCCATTTTTCTTTACTCACGACTTGATTGAATAAGTCCTCTTTGATAAATGCTTTGAAACTTTATTTGATCTCTTGTGATGTGTTCCTCTCTGCATAATTGTATTTATAAAATTGACACCGAGAGAGCTAGAAATTTAGCAAGTATTGCAGCTTTGAATGCCTCTCCCTTTTGCACCATGTTCTTAAGTTCATCAATTACTTCTTCTAGCACTTTCATCTTCCATTCTACACTAAACACCCACTTCTTGGAAATATTACTTTTTGAATCATCAAATATCTTATGTGCAAGGAGAATTTGTTCATTTGTATCCCTCATGAGTCTGAGATCCTGAATACATTCTAACCAAATTTTAAGTTCCTTTTCAGAGCCAATGATTACTAGGTCAATCTAACTTTGGACCAAAGAAATGTTGTCATATGCTTTGTGTGCTTCATCAATGAAATTCAAGCTAGACATCAACATTCCATCAACCATTGCTTCAATTTCTTTTCCATAAGTAGCATGCTTATGAATTTCCTTGATATCTTGAACTTCTTCATCAAACAAGACAATGGGAGGGGGAATTGAAGTTAGAGGGGAAGGATCAAGCACTTTATCACTTGCAAGGAGGGATTTAATGAAACTAGAGAGGACTTGTACCTACTCCTCAAGTTTTCTTGTGTTTGCTTCCCCTTTTCCACCCTTTCAATGACCTTGGAGATTGTCTCTTTTAAATTATGAACCTCCCCCTCAGGAGTAGATTCACCTAGTGGAATTATTGTTAGTTCCAAGTCAGCAATAGTTAGATCCTTTTCATCTTTCTCCACTCTTGGCTTTGTTATCTCCAAATATTGCTAACCTTTTGAATCAGAAACCAATCTTGAAGTAGTCTTAAATTTTTGGTAGGGGAGTGGAATTTGTTCTAGGAGGGAAGCTACAATATTAAACTTAGGAGAAATAATTTAGGTATATGACTTCCTCGTCTTGGTATCAATTAAGGGTTGGACCCATGTGAAAGAGTCATTAGGAGGTGGAGCAACAAGAGGGCCCAAAGAAAGTGTGTTGAGGGAACCAAGGGTCTGAGAAACATATACCTCAAGAGTAGGTGCTCCAGCACTTGAAGAAGATACTTCTTTCATAGGTTATTTGAGCTTGGGAATGCTCAATACCTCAAACCCTGACTTAGCACTCTTCAATTTATTTTCTTCATCTTATTCCTTCTCGCATTACTCCCTCCATAATTTATTTCTTCGTGCTCCCTTGTTCCATTTTATTCTTCCTCCGAAATATCAAAATTTGTTCAACCCTCTAAACCTCTTTTTTTCCTTGGAGAGAGATATTGTTTACCTTTTTCCTCAATTACTTCTTCTGTCTTTTTAGTTTTCTCAGTCTTCTCTTTCCTTGAATATAATTTGACTAAAGATTATATGTGCAGAGAAAGGATTTTGCTAATTTGGTACCTCTATGTGTGTGGTAGAAACTTCCTTATGAGATGTTGATGCTCCTTGAGAAGAATATTGAGTCACTCCTGCCTTATATGATTTCATCTTTCTATCAAACCAGACTTTGGTCCTCACCATGACTGGGTTTATTATCTCCTAAAGATCATCCTTTTCTTTCGAAACCAATTGATGGTGACAAGGGGTGTATGTCGAATAGTCTTATTGTATTCAAGAGAATAAAAGTCTTCATCATCATCTGGAAAGTCCTCTGGCACTTTGTAAATCCCAAAATCTTTAATCTGCTGCAAAGAAATCTGACCAAAGTATCTTCTCCTCACCTCATAATCATTTGAAAAATCTTCCCAATAATCTTCTAATGTAGGCAAGTGATAGAAACCCATTCTAAGGTTATTAGAAATGAATCCTTTGATGTCAAAACATGACCTTTTGTGAAAAGTATAGAAATTGAATGCAGAGATGGTCCTTTCTACATTCTGAGCATCTAATGTTGTCCTACAAGTATAATTCCCAAAGTGATTGGGAATTGAATACATTTTATCTTTTTGTCTTTGCAGGTTCTATGCAACATGTCAAGTTGCCTACAAACTTCCACTAAAACCAGTTTATCATTGCAATACATGGGAAGCTTGTTAGGTGCACCTTCAAAACTAGCCAATTTGATATATGAGAACCTTCTGAACTAGATGAAAAATTACCATAACTTGAGATCAATTTTTTTGCTTTAGCAGCTACCCTCTCAGTTGTGTTTCCTTCCAAGAGCCTAAAAATGTACATTGTAAAGGCATCATTGACTCTTTTGAAGTGATGCTTGTTTTTTTCAAGATGGTTGTGGATAATACTCATAGACCGGTGTATTTTGTTTTTCATCCACCGGAGTAAGACTGCATAGAACCTATATGTTGCAACAATGTACATCAAATATGAAGTCATATAGAATGATTTGCACTTGTTACACATTGACTAATTGTTCACTGAGGTTTTCACAAATTATTTCTCCCTAGTTCAGGATTTGCTTCCCTTCAAAAATAATGTTTATATAAGGACACATCTAGAAGTGAAAATCATTGGTTGAAGGAAGGCCCATGATTCTAGACAATAGAGTGATTATATCGATAACTCTTCTTTGAAATTAGCCATGTACATATTCTTAGGAAACCTAGATGCTCCTTTCTTTGGAACCTTGAACCAAGATTTAGCTATCATTGTTTTATATTTCTCCTTATCTTGTTCAAAAAGGCCTTGAGCTTGTGCCATAGTGAGAGTGTTGGAATTTTCAACAACATGGATTCTAAGGAAGCATTTATGCAATTGATATCTAGTTTAGCAATCACTTGGCCCTGAGGATCTCTAATTTATTTTGAATCTAAATCAAAAAAATAAGCACATGCCAAAATAATATCTACACATTGAACTAAAATAGGAAACCATTGACATGATAAATCCCACTATATTTGATACATTGAACCATGGGAGTGGGGTTTTCATTAAAAATATGGCCCCATAAGTCATTAAAGTCAATATGGAGGACGTCACTATCTCCTATGTTGGGCACTTACATTTCAAGGGATGAAATATGTTCGTAACCCCCGTAATGGTACTTCATGATGGTCAAGATAGGAAAAAAATACTCGAGGAATGGAAACTCAATGACAGCTTTTGGAGAAAAATGGTATGATAGGGCACAAAAGCAATTTGATATTAAAACCTTTGTAGGAAGCTTCAAAATCACTTACCTAGGCTACAAGAAGAAAGGTGCTCCTCTCAGGATCACAGAGAAATTTGAATTTTGAAAATGGCTGGAGAACGCTCAAGATACGAATGAAATGGCTTCGAGGGCATGGGAACGAGAATGCGATAGGACTTAAGCGTAATTTTGTGATTTGAGATAGTAAGAATGACCCATTTTACCTCTTTTTATACTTTCCCATTCGAAAAGGAGGTAATAAATGATTGATTAGGAAATGACAACATATTACGGAAACAAGAGGTTCCAATTTTTTTACCAATTTCCTCTGTATTGCAGTTATGACGGAGATGCAGGGAACAAGAAGCACGAGAGAATGAGGGACACAAGGGATTTTGAACTCCAAAATCTCCACAATTCATAAGAAATGCTTTAGTGTGCAGAAAAGGTGGGCTTGTGGAGAACCAACAGCCAGGATGAACATGGGACACAAGTTCTTTGAAAATATGAAACTTGCGCAATATATAGAAACCCAGGTGAGTACGGGAGAATCGGGTGACGAAGCACACAAAGTCTATGGGACATGGGGACACGAGTTCTCCTCCTGACAACCACAAAGTCCGCAATACGAAGAAAAACTTAGCATATTTTGATGAAAAAAATCAGATTGGCAACGGATGTGAAGAACACGGGGATGTGGGGAAATGAAGCCTAAGAAGTGCAAGAGCCACGATTTCTTTGAAATGCCGTAAAATCCATAAAAAAAAAAGGATGAGTGAAAAAGTGGAAGTAAGGAAAATGCGGGAAACATGAGGATGCGGGAACTAAGATTCAGATTGAACAATTCACCGATGAACATAAAAACCCACAACAAAAGACTCAATGAAGTGTGGAAAAGGTATAGATGTAGAGAACTAATGGCCCAAAGGAACTATGGACATCGAGTGCTCTAAAAACCTGATTTTTCCGCAATCCAAAGGTAAATACCCAAATACTCAAAGTACTAAAAATGACTAACTGTTGGGATCATTTCTCTTTCACAAGACTTCACAAAGGAAAAAAATTATCACAGAAGCCACTTAACCAAAAAATATTTAAAATTTTGAAAAAATTCACACATTTTTTGGGTAAGTGACATTGTGTCTTGTTTTGCACTTTTGAAAGCTCGACTTCTTCCTAAATCTATTTTCAATTATTTTTCTCTAAATTTTGTTGGTGTGTTTGTGTTTTTGTTTTCATTGATGTAAAAGGTGCAAGGAAATTAGTGACAAAGGAGGATGATAAGGATTACGATAGTAATTTGTAGTGATGATGACATGGGCAAATAAGTAGTGGTATGGTTGCAAGAATGAAGAAGGTGAGAATTGTTTGGCCAAGTAGGCATAGTCAGGAGGTCTAGTTAGCATGGATGATGACATATGAAGAACATAGATGCATGGAGGCTTGTAAATAATTTAATAGGAATGGAGAGCGTGTTGGTAGTGTGATGAGACTCTCGTATAGGTCTTAGAAGGTGAATGCGGGGGTTGGAGCATGGTTTGTAGGTCTTCATCTAGACCTAATCTAGGTGCTTGGTGGCCTAATGAAGCACGGAGGTTATTTGTAGAGGTATGTGGGCCCGTGAGGGCATGTAGAAGAGTGATACATGTTGTCTAAAATGAGCTAGGGTATTTTGAAGAGCTTTGACGCAGATGTATAGTGTAAACATATTCTATCTAGGTCTAAACTAGACCAAATTCTATGAACTAGTTAGGAAAGTCATTGGATGATACAAAGGTTCCTTATTATATGGAAGGTCCTTATAGGATTTCATTGAAATGTGTGAATATTTTTGAGACATGGTGGAGAAGAGACATTGGTTTGTGCCCTTGGAGTCCAAGATGTACTCGGTGGAGAAGAGACTAGTCATTTAGGCCTAGTTGTGCATATTGAGATTCTTAGTCTAATGCCGACCTATATGGTCCTTTCATGTGAATTTATATGATGTTGTATATTTATTTATTTTTTGGTATGACCGAACTTAGTATTCATGTCTAACCCAGAGTTGTTTAAGAGTTGATTCATGTATATAAGTGATTGTATTTTCTCATTTGAGCTAGTGGAGTGAATAGAGTTGTGAGAAAGCTAGAGGTGGTGAAAGAGAGTGTTAGAGGGGTCCAAGGCAGAGCTAAGAAGAAGCATGAGAAGGTGAGGAATTAATTGTATAAGGTCTTGAAAGTCATTAGACCTAATCATATTTTGAATGAGAAAGATTGAGAAAAGTAGAAGAGAGAGTTGTTTGAGAGGGTTTAGAAGTATTGGAGCTGAAATTGTGATCACTATCTGTTGTCAGAGTAAAAACTATATTAGTGTTCTTCATCTCAGGTGGTTGATATTTTTCTTGATCACCTTAGGGGGTTATATCCTCCTTGCAGGTTGGTGCCTTGATAAATAGGGGTTGGTGCCTCACTAAACAAATATTGTGTGATGTGTAATATTCATGCAAGTATTTTGGATTGAGTAATATATTCAAAAGTTTTAGTGGGTTTTCTTCCCCTTAAGGGTTTCCCACTTCACATCTTGTGTTCTTGTGTACTCTCTTGGTTTATGCTCTTATGAATGGTTGTTTCATGTTGTTAAGCTCACATTAATGCATGGTTGAATGGTTAATGGTTTATACAAGTTAAATATAATTGGATGAAAGTTTTGAAGGAATGATTCACCCCCTCATTCCATTGTGCTTCTAAAATGCTAGAGGGATCAAGAGGTAAAAATGACATGAAGTACCGGTTTGAGGGGTCACCTCTCATATAATTTAGAGTCCAATAATAAAGTTGGTTTAGGTTGCACAATATTAAATCACTAAATATCATAGATTAAACACTCGACAACACTATTTTTTCATTTAAGATACATTACATTTATATAGGAAGATGACACCCTATTAATAAGGAAAATGTATTATTATATCTTAACATAAACCTCTCCCTCAATCCTACAATACTTACTAACACCATTAACGTAAGTTTATTTAAACAATCTAAACAAACTTACTTACAAATATAATATAGCTACGTGAGTTACAACTCATTTACATTATTTTCTCACACAGTCTAATAATAACGGATCACTAACATTACATTTTCCTAACATTCCCCCTTAGTGTGAACATGGTAGATAATATTTTACACTCTCAACTGTAGTATGCTCACCTCTATGTGGCATGCCCATCTTCATGGCTCATGACCTTGATATAAATGAAGGGAGCTCTGCTCAACCTTCCATGGTTTTCAAAAGTTTTACCACAAACTTAGACATGAACATGTCCCATCAACTATTCACCTCATGTGGTTTTTTGGATCTCCACAAACCTTTTCAAGATCCATGAACTACATAGTGCTTTTGTTCCCTGTAATATTTTTACATCGGGTATAACATAGGAAATTATACTCACATTACAAATATGAACACAAGAACACACTATAAAATGAACACAAAAAATACAATTACTCTAAAAATGAGGAACACCATAACACACACAACTAAAAAACAAAATACACCATAGCTTCATTGTGGCCCCAACATTTGTGGACTGATGAGAAGTTGTTGTTCGACCTCTAACCTCCTAAACCTCCATCCTCTTGTCGGATGATTCTTAGTTACTCAACAAATTTGAATTTGTAGCTAAATACATACCTCAATCTGGGTGTCGGTTCAACCAAAATGCGTTTGTAAGGAAAAAATTTATTTTTACAAATTTTACAATGACCCCTTTTTTACAATAGTTACAAATATAATGAATTTTTTGGACTTTGACAATTGACTCACAATAACTAATGACTCAAACTCTTATATCTAGAGACATGATGCGGCCTAGAATTTAGCAAACCAAGCCCGGGTGCACTTTGGCACATCACTCAGCCTAGACTAAGCACTCACCTTAAGCGTGCGAAGGTACCAGACCCCTCTTTAGGGTTGTTGTTGTAGGATGTTAGCATAATGAAGACTTTGATCATTCAGATCTATAGCTATTATATCTTTCATACATTGCATATTCAGGTCTAGATCTAGAACATAACAGACTTTAACAGATAACCATAATGGAATCAAGCATGCAATACTCGAATTATAACCATGAGAACAACTTGTTTCATTATATAATCTCCTTATATTAATTACAGAAATACACATAAGCTTCGTTGATAACAATAACAAAAGAGTATACACTCATGCGCATAATAGATCTAGCAACATAATCTCACTATACCCTAGTTCTCACACGTATATATATCCTCTCTCTCTAGATATCTACTACATAGTTCACTACATATTTATAAGGGTGGGGACTTTCCCTTCACCGCTTATCTAATCCAAAAATAGGTCACATACTATTATTAGCCATGCGTTTTTACAAAAATAGGCTTACATCTAAGAATGCTAGCAATACATATTTCTTTGTCAACTATCAGTTCACAATTCTATCTTTAGCTTGCATCCATGCAAAGCGCTTCGTAGCCAATCATCCAAAAATAGCCAATGTGTGACATGTAAGTCTCCAATCGGTTTGAGTTCTCCACATGCTATCTCCAAAAATAGATCCTCATCATGAAAATGGTTAAGTCCTGAATCTGTCTCTATTATGTGTGTGATCTTATCCGATTCCTCCGCGCTTTGAATGTGATTTGTTCTCCGCATGAACCTTCTCGTATTTTCTTCACTAAGTGCTAGAGTTTGATTGATCAACATTACCCCACACTAGTATCATTTCCACCGGAAATCATTTTCTCCAAAAATGAATCAAAGAATATGAATAGAAGAATAGAAGAATTTGGATGAATAAAAGAATGCCTTTAACCTACAGTATCTTCTGCTACAACCTAAATAATCAATTTTGGATATTCCTCTTTTATCTCCGCCTCTAAGGTTTTCCAATTCATTGAGCGCGGCTTTGCTTTCTCTAGAATATCCACTACAATTGACTCTAATTCATCCCTTGCAATCTCTCCTTTTTCATTCTGTAATACCAACATGATGTTGGACATGCCAGTCATTCTCCCTTCCAACAAGTCCATCTTTTGAGCGATGAGTTTGCCAAGCTCATCCATCCTTTCCCTGTGAGGTTCCTGAGCAAGCATTGTAAGGGCCTCACGCTTCTGCTTAACAAGTGTTAACCATTCTCACGCACACCAATGTCTCATCCTTCATGGCCTTCAGGACCTCATTGTCTTCTAAAATGGTCCTAGTCCTTATAACAACCTGCGCTGTCTGCAAAATATTTAGCATTTGGTCTACCTTCTTGAGTTCCTCCCGTAAGCTCAAGCAATCCCTCGTATGATGCAATCTTCTACATCACTGAAGAATTTTCTCACTCTACTTCTTGTGATGGATCCTTTGCTGAGCATACACAAAGGTTCATCTTCAAGCACTAAGTCCACCAATGTACTCACATAATGTATTACCAAAGGAAACATCTTGGGTACCTTTGGCTTTAAGTGTGGCCTAGCCTTCATGACATTGTCGTAAGAATATCCTCTCGCCATGCCTTTGATAAACACATCGTTCTTCTTTTGTGCCAAGTATTTTTCCTATTTTAGGCACGCTATCTCCTCATCCTTAGTCTTAATCTCCTCCCTTAGCACCCTAATTGTGGTAGCTTTGTCCATATTCTGACATGCGACTTTTGTTGAGACTTTCACCAAAGCATTACTCACCTGTTCATCTGACATAACAGTAGGATTTACTGTTATGTATCTGGCCTGAGGTTTCTTTTTCAACCTCCTTGACACGCATGACTCCTCACATACATCAAAGTCTAGTTCATCCATGTGCATGTGCATCGACCATGACAATTTCTTCCTTGTGCGCATTGTCGCCATATCTTCATCCATTAACTCCTAGCCATATAACTCCTTTTATGCCATTGTGCTCTGGAAACGAGTGCAAACAATTTTACCTATGTCCTTAGTATAGCCCATGGGTGGTGGAATATACTCCCACTTGTTCTTCTTGATCTAGGCTACTTAGGAACTTGGGCTTCAAGATTGGGAACTTGTGTTGCTATGTCTTGAGTAGTCTCTATTGTTGTCTCTTCTGCCCCTTTTTCTTCCTCTTCTCCATCCTTCATTTCTTCATCTTTTTGTTCTTCCACGTTCTCTAGAGGTGTAGGAGAATTGGGCACGCTTTCCTCTAACTCTTCCACTTCCTCATTCAACTTTAATTTCCTTCTCCTTTTCTCAGTTATCTCCTTTTGTGGAGAGAGTCGAGGTGATCTGCACACTATTTACAGAGTAGCACCTTGGGTCCTTGTTCTCCTGAATACTCTCTTGAATCAGCACTCTCCTTGGACTGCATCTAAGTCCTCATCATCTCCCTCTTGTGGCTGAGGTGGAGTAGTTGTGCGCTCAACTTCATCCTTATTTGGAGGTTTTCTTCTACCTTTGTGTTCCAAACCACCACTATCCTCATGCTCTTCTTCTTCATCATCAACTTGAATTTTTTCTATGGGCTTGGGTGTTGGAACATTTTCCATTGTATGCTTACCCTTTGGTGGCCTTGGGAGCGTGAACTCATTCTCCACATACTTAGCATTCTCTAGCTTGGGTTTGAGTTGTAGGTACACAAGCACTACTCCAGTGTCCCCAACTGCCAAGCTCACAAGTTTCATGCTTATAATATCTGAAATAAATCTTTCAATGTATGCATTTCACCCTAGATATACATACTTATTCTTCGAGTGTGATAGTCACAATCTACCTTGTCTACATTGAAGGTTAAGTAGCACGCATCTAAGAACCGATGGACTGATGCTTGGAAATACCTTGTTGTGAAGGCATATGAAAATTTGCACCATGGGCTCCAAGCCCTTCCTTCATCGCAAATCGCTTGAATGTAAAAATGTTGGTATAAGGAAAATGAACTGAACGCCCTACCCACCACCAAAGGCAAATCCTTGGGTATGCACCACTCTTCCTTGAATTCTATGTAGAGTCTATCATACCACATCTCCACCTCTGCTTGAATGGTCCACTCATTGATCCATCACACAAGTACTTGCCAAACCTTTCCGCAGGTGACTTGTGTTTCGTGGGGTACTCCCAAATCTTGTCCTTTGGCCCATCAGGCGGTCAATCTCCATGAATACTAAGGACAATAACACATCACCAAAACTTATTCTCATCACCTATCCGCACTTCTTCAATTATTTTCTTTTCTATGTGATCAAATGTCAGTAGACCACCTCGAGACATCTTCTTGGGCGACGTGCAACCACATTGTGTTTACCTGCGACCACCTTCCTTGGTCATTCAGCTTTGTCACAAGATGTGTAGCTGCCTGCACTACTAGGTACTTCTTCAACTTGTCAATGTCCATGCCACACTGCGGACCCTTGGTATACCCCATATCCTTCCTCATCTCCGGATTGTGGCTTTATTAGTTAAATCATTATCCAGATCCAACCCTGAGGCCCTTAGTCCTATCACCATTGAAATCAAAGCAATTGTGATTCTTACCCTCCATCCGTGAAATAAAAGAAGTCCTCATGGACTCTACTCATCAGCCACCGATACAATGGTTCATACTTTCCAAAATATGGTAGCTCATACAACTTGGTAGAATCCATTCTACTTCAACAACTTCTCACTAGTGTCATCGTATACTGGCATATCCTATGTTGTGCACTTGTTCATTTTTGTGCTCAAAGCAACGCATCAAGATCCTTCTTATTATCTGATGTTTGATGGTTATAATCATTGATTTTACATTGGTGGATATGGGAATCCCATTCTTGTCCCACAATCACACCCTCGATACTGCATTTCTGAAAAATTACTCTCGGGAGCAATCTCTTCTTCCACTTCAACCTTCTTCTTCCCTTTATCTCCGTCATTGTGGGTGCTTTCTTTGGTGCCATTTGAAAATCTCTCTTTTCTTCCCTCTATAGTCAAGAAAATCAAAACCTAGCTTAAATCTTTGTGCCCTAGTGGAAATCACATGCCCTAGCTTGTTTGTAATGTGTTTTCTTCGCTCAACCCTTCACCTATGGTAACACAAGCTTCTCCAGTGCACAACCCTTCTCTCCACATCTGGTTTCACACTCTATGCACCTCAACACGATTTCTCAACTCATTCACACTTAACCCTTTTCAAATTCTCCCAATTGCAATGGTTAAAATCAACTCGCATCTAGTCCTTTAATAGAATTTCAAAATTTAGTGCATTTATTACTTATCCACCTACCAACAATCCTCTCATTAAGTGACCATTTTCATTCTTTTTACAATACATCTTCACGCCAAGGCTATAACCTTCTAGTGTGCCTTTCTACCTTTTAATTGTAGACTTCTCTTCAGTGCACTTTCATGCGCTGATTACCTCATCACCACGCCTTCCACCGGTAGTCTTCCCCCATGCTTACCTCGCATTATACTTGTTTCTTCATTCCTCTCTATCGATGGTCCTTGTCTAGAAGAATTTTTTTTTTTTTTTTTTTAGTTTTCCAACCTTGAATAGCACCCGTAGATAGTTCCTTTTATGTGTACTTATTTTCAACAGCTTTGTACCTATATATCAACAACCTACCCCACACTAAGGGTAGGTTCGGTCCTCCGCACACATAATTTGTAATTAGCTTCGTGGTGCATAAATGCGCTTATTACACAAACACACCAACTAAATTGACAAAACATAGCAACAAAGAAATAAACACATTGAGGAAATGCAAAATTGGAAACCTAATCTAAATGGCAACACTGCCTTATTACAAACACCAAGAAGACTTATTTATAGTAAGGCTTCATCCTACCTCTGTTGAAGTAACCTGCAACCGTATTCCATCAAGGGCCTCTAACCGACAAGCTCCAAATTCAAGTATGTGAGTGATAATGTATGACCCCAACCAATGTACTTTGAGTTTTCCTAGATGGCACAAAATTTAGAATCATAAAGGAGCACCATATGTGCTATCTCAAGTGTTTTACCTCGGATGTGCCTGTATGCCATGCTTTATGCTTGGCTTTTCTTGTGTTTGAATCCAACATGCTATGGCTCATCGCTCATCCAATTTTATTAACTGCTCAATGTGTTCTTCTAATGCATGTTCATCAACAAGACCTCCAAAGATGCGCAATACACAAAGAAGTTAACATAAATTCCATAGGAAGAAGCTGTTTCTGTCTTAAACACTAACCAAATGGTGTGGCTTTGTTCAACCTTTTATATGTTGTCCGATATGCCCAAAGTACTATAGATACTTTATCATCCCAATACTTTCTTCCAACATCACATATTTTTGTCAATGTCTGGCTAATAATTTTGTTGAAAGCCTCAGCAGTCCAATTTTCCTAAGGATAATAGGGTGTAGTTTTATGGTGTGCAATCATGAATTCATCCAATAGAATTTTGATTGTCTCATTAAGAAAATGTGTGCCCCTATCATTGGTCAAAATTAAAGGACATCCATACCTTGTAATAATATTTTCCCAAAGAAACATGGTTGTTGTGGCCATTGTACAATCCTTTATAGGTGCTGCTTCTACCCACCTTGTCAGATAATCTATGCAAGTTATGATGTAACGTGATCCATTTCTGTGCGACTAGTGAAATAGGACCCACAAAATCTATAGCCCATTTTTCAAATGGTTCTACACTAGCAATGGGTCTTAGAGGCATTTCATCTCGTTGACATGGTTTCCCAAGGCATTGATAATGATCACAAGCCTTACAAAATTCCTTACAATATTTATACAGGGTCTCCCACCATAATCCAATGAGTAGAATCTTATGCGCAGTGGCATCACCGGCATAGTGGCCACCTGCAATACCACCATGAGCTTATTCCATAATATTTGTGCACTCATGTTCCAATACACAACAACATAATACTTCATCTCAGCCTAATTTGTACAGGTCACCATTGATTAACATATAGGGGTCATGCGTATAGAAAGTTGTTTCTTCTCCAAGGATTTCATTCCTTTTGGTGTCATCCATGTTCATAGAAAGACAACAATGTCTTCTAGTTCTAATGGAACTTGTTGTAACCTGTATAATTGTGCATCTGACATGGTATCTTCAATTGCATGTGCTCTTTCTCCTAACTGTATTCTGATAGATGGTCTGGTCCAAAATTACTTTTCCCTGGTTTCACCACAACTATGAAATCAAATTCTTGAAATAAGAGCACCCATCGACATATGTGCCCTTGTAGAATAGGTTTGTTTACCAAATACTTCAATGCCATATGATTTTTATAAAAGACGAATGGTGTAGCTAGTAGTACTGGCAGAAAAATTTATGGAGTGCATAGATCATTGACAAAGCTTCACGCTCTATAGTGGTGTAATTCTATTTTGCAGGATTCATCTTTCTACTAGCAAAATAGATGGGATGATCTATAATACCTTCTCCAAGTTGAGCTAACACCGCACCAATGGTCGTGCCAGAGGCATCAACATGTACATGAAATGGTTGGTCCCACAAAGGAAAACATAGAATAGGCGTGGTAGTAATTTTTTCCTTTAACATCTCAAATGTGCGTTCTTTGCTAGCTTCTCCCAGTGAGAATGTACCTTTCCCTTTCAATAACTCTTCCAACAAAGGTCTGTAATAATTTTGGCATATCCTTTGATAAAATTTTGGTAATATCCCGTATGACCCAAAAATACATGCACCTCACTCTGAATGGTAGGCTCACTTAGGCCTATAATGACCTGGAACCTTGGTCGATCAACCAACAAACCCTCCTCGCAGGTTATGTGTCCTAACAAGATCCCAAATGGTGTAGCAAATATGCACTTCTTGATGTTTAATGAGATACTCAACTCTGTCTACATATTTCAAACATTAAGTGCATATTGTCACATGATCCTTAACTAATCCATACACTCATCCAATCATCTAAATAGACATGTAAGAAGTTGTGAATAAATTCCTTGAGTGCTTAAAAACTATGTAAAAGCGAAAATATAGCAGAAAGCGCATTTTCTGTACTCAAAAGGTATTATAGTATAGGCGAAACTACCCCATTCAGTAGTAAATGTAGTATTTTCCTAATCCTCCTAGTAATCCTAACTCGATGATACCAGAGAACTCCGTAAATGAATACATTTTCGTGCCCTACAATGCCTTCTAGTATTTCCTCGGTGAATGGTGTAGAAAGGGACCAATCACATACGCAACATTCATCTCCCCGTAGTCCACGCAAATCCTAATCCTTCCATTGTTCTTGATACTCGATCACCATGGACTAACCCATTCTCACTCATTCAGCTTGATAATTCTAGGTTTCAACATTTTTCAATTTCTTATTTGAAATTTTTGCGAAAGTTAGGGTTCATATTATAGGGTCTCTTTCTAACAGGGTGCACACCCTCTTTAAGTTTTATCTTCATCTCCTAACGATTCATGCACACCTTTAAGTTCATAAAGGCCTCCCAAGGGGAATAAGTCCTAGTAATCCCTTAGTAACTCTATGATTTTTTCCACTTGATTCTAACCATAGTCCCCACCACAGATTCCTTGAAGCTCATCCTCCTCGATGCAATATTCAACTTCTTTATCTTCATAGGTTCATGATAGAACGCGCTTGGTTGTATCTTCACTATCCAACACCTCACACCTTTTGAATGATTTACATCCTGATTTTCTACTTCTTCGTCATCCACTAAGTAGACCATTTTTCCTTTTTCCTTCTCAAGGCAAGCGCATTGAAGTAATGTTGCACCCGCCTCTATTTCTTCAACAAGACATGCTCTTGAGTCTCCTTCATCTAGTAACTCCTTAAGAAGTTCTTCATCCTTGGCACTATCTCCCATAGTTAAGCGCTTTATGACTTTCAATGCTTCTTCCACCTGAGGCTTTGTAGAGAAGAAGTCAAACATCTAGGTCATTCCTGTAGTTAAATCCTACAAATTTCCAATCTCTATGGAGTTCTTCATATACATACCAAGCAAGTGTGCATCCTTATAAAGTGGAATAAAATTATGCACCCATATTGAAGGTGGCAAAGCTTGCTTCCCTTCTATCCAAGAGCCTCTCACACTTCGAACGTGGTGTTGAGCAAAGGTTGATTACCATAATAAGTACATATTTGAGTAGGTGCATTGCTCTAAGGAACCTGAGTAGAAAAGCAATCCTAATTTCATTCCATCCTACAATATTATCCTTTTGGGCCATCCAATAGTGTGTTGTTGTCCCACATAGTGTATATGCAAAAACATATTTCTTCTTTCCAATGGGTCTATCCACTATTCTTCAATGGCACGCAAGAATACCATAGGATCTCATTCTCCATCAGAATAAGGTACCGAGTTGTTACCTATTCTCCTGACATAACACGGTTTTCTTCCTCTAGAAAATATGCTCTTTACTTCGTGCCCTACCAACTCATAAGTGCTATGAGCCCAATTATCACAAGCAACACTTGTAGTATCACTAATGGACTATGCATCCTCCCACTGAATTATTCCTTCTTTAGTTGGCTCAAGTATCTCTGGATCTTAGATGACGCGTACATAAATCTTATTCATATCTTCTTCACTCAAGGGCTCAACATAGGGCGATATTTTCCTTCTTTTAAAGGGATAATA